>JARQOD010000007.1:123094484-123215507 GCA_033576555.1 Oophaga sylvatica
TTCTTAAAGTGTGTGTGTGTTTTTTATTTACTTCAATAGGATTAATAATTGATAGTTGTCTAATTGACAGCTCTCAATTATTAACCTGGCTTAAAGTGACCTTTCAATTGCAAGGTGACTTTAACCCCTTATTAACCCATTCGCCACCGCTACAGGGCAATGGGAATAGACGGGCAAAGTGCCAGAAAGGGCTAATCTAATTAGAGATTTGCCGTTTCTGGGGTGTCTGGGGCAGATGTTAGTAGCCAGGGGGTGCACAAAAAAAATGTACCCTCCCTAGGCTTTTATTATCTGCCCCCACTCGCTGGCTTTGTCTGTCTGGTGGAGAAAATACAGCGGGAGCCCACGCATTTTTTTTCAACGAATTTATACCTTTAATTAACCCCTACATGTCTGTAATTTTGCACACATACACTTATGTAATTGTAAGTTTAAACCATATATAAAAATACATGAAATGACATGGTTAACTGTGTGGAAACAATGTATCATTTCATGTCGGGTCTGTACTTTCACAAAAGCCGGCAACTGAATTAGCGGCTATTACAGTATGTAGAAGTCTAGGAACTATATATATATATATATATATATATACGATGACATGTACATATATATATTGTAAGCTTTTCAGGGGATATAGCTCTGGGATCGCCGTCTTGGGGAGACGGAGTGGCATAAAGAGACCATTCACAGACAGTAGTTCTGTTACAAACTGGCCGCAACCAGTTTTATTAAAGTCCACAGTAAACAGAACATAATCAAA
Source organism: Oophaga sylvatica (assembly GCA_033576555.1). Taxonomy (NCBI): domain Eukaryota; kingdom Metazoa; phylum Chordata; class Amphibia; order Anura; family Dendrobatidae; genus Oophaga; species Oophaga sylvatica. Next base: position 123,095,248 of record JARQOD010000007.1, read on the forward strand.
ATCAAATCATAAACATAAGACCTGGGCTTGTCCAGCCACTTACTACACTTAGATAGATTTCCCTATCTATCCGGGACCAGACTCTAACAGCCTGGGCCAAAACAACACATATGTTTCAGCATTTACCAGCATGGAGTTTCACAGAGTCTCCTCCTTGTGTCTGAAGGCACCTTCAACGTCCAGACTTGAGAGAGCTCCCCTCCTATTCAGCAGCTATCCGCATGGATTCTCACAGAGACTACTCCTGTGTCCGGGGTACATCGAGCACCCAGACTGAGACAGCTCATACTCCTGGAGACTCCTTCTTGTGCCTGGACTCCTTGTCCAGACTAAGCGAGCTCTCTGACTGTGTTCGCAGACACCTACTTCTGGTCTCCTAATTAGCAGCTGAGTGGTTTCAGGCCTGAGCTGCAAGTGTGTACTGAATGTAAGGTGTAGTGACCTTTCTCTACCACTAGGTTTACAAAGCCATACATTTCCCTTATACCAGTCAGCAAAGTATCTAGGTGAAATGTACACCCCATTCAACACACATACTCTCACTGTCTCACATATCCCCCCCCTCTTCTCCAGACCGGAGGGCTGGTCATCCAGACCGGAGGGCTGGTCAACAATCCAAAAGAGACAATGAACTCTGGACCAGTCATCATGGCCTTCATCAGCTTCATCTTCACTACTGTCATCTGTATCTTCACCTGAGCCATAGCCAACATCAGCTTTCTCTTCATCTGAAGCATCCGCACTACCCTGTACCCTCCCAGGCCTATGCTCTCTGCGGGCCTCGGGTATCCTGCACGGTTTCATCTTGACCTTAGGGCCGGGCTCAGTTTCGATATAGTGCCTGGCCAGAGAAGTACGACCCGGCACATCAGAACACTTCTGCTGACTTTTCCTCAGAAACTCACGTACCTCCTGTCCTTGGTGCACTGACCATGTGTCACCAACTATCACAGAAGGTATAGGGGTTTTTTACTTTTCTCTAGTTCCCCTTGAACCCTCTTTAGCACATCTATTTTCTTGAATATCGGTGGACTCATAAAGTCTATTTCACAGACCTTAAGCTCCTCTGCCATGGTCTCTGACCATTTTAAGCTACTCTGTTCAAATGATTGGGACTGTAGAAGGAGCAGATCGTTTTTCTTTTGCAGTACACATAATTCATCCGCTAAGTCTCCAGCTGAATTGTAATGTTCTACCGTGACAACAGCATTCTTATATAAAGCCTTAGACTTATTGAGCAGCATTTGCTCTTGCAACGAAGAGATTCCCTGTATTCTTCCTTTTACTTCATTGACTTTCTCACGAAGATGCTCATGGCTTTCATCACACTCCTTCATCACAGTTTGGAGTTTTTTCTGAGAAGTAATCAATTCATCTGGTACCTGTTGGACGTCCTTTATGTCTTCGGCCCCTTCTTCAGGCTCTTCTGGTAGAACATGCTCAGAAGCCCTACCGTCAGTCTTACATTCTACCTCTTCAGTCACATCATTATGGTCTCCAATATCTCCATTTATTCCAGCTCTCAAGTTCTCCTTGATAGCTGCATCTGTATACTCAGAACCCGCCGGATTCTTCTCTTCCACCACGTTCTGCATCCCATCTGAGCTCCCGTGTGTCTGCAGTGGCAACGGAGTGACACACCGCTTTTCCCATTTGTTGGGACATGGCTCCGATGTAGACTCCATGAAAGTGCGCTTGAGCTCACCAATGCCAGCCTGATGTCTCAAAATCTCATCTTGTGATTTATCCAGATCCTTGGTATCACTCGGGAACACTGCTGGGGCTCCGGGCGCCGAACTTCCAGCCTGAGCTTCACGAGTTGCAGCTACTGATCCGGACCGTAACCCGTCCACGCCGCTGTCTTCGGCAGAAACAGATTCCTGGACAGAGTCAGTCCCCATATCTTCAGTCTTGTTCCTCACAGCTTCACTTGAGACCTCAGCTTCTGATGAGGCATCTGGCTTGGTGACCACCACTTCCATGGCTTTTTCCACCTCTGCAGCATTACCTTCAGAGTCCTGGGCATGATGCAGCTCCATACCATACATTGATAACTTCTCATCTTCAACAGCATCCACTTGTGCTGTGTTCAGTTTCAGAGTCCTGCCTTTAAAGCTCAGCTCTCCTCCTTTCACCCTAGTCCTCGCCAGGGAACCGGCCAACTGCAAAACATCTTCAGATGCCATCTTCTGTCCGACTGCAAGGTCAGCATCAGCCTTCCTCTCAGGACTCTCAACCTCCTCTGCTACCATGCCTTCCTCATTTGCACTGGTTGCTTGATTGTCATCAGATGATTCACTATCACTACCACTATCCCTGTCTGACCCCTTTTTCTCAGCCACATCTGGCTCACTTTCAGGGTTATACACTTCATTTTCATTCACATCCTGCTCACTGTCAGGGTTATACAATTCATTCTCATTCACATCTTGATCTGGAACCTTAGTTAACATGTCATCCACAACATTAACTTCACCATCTGGTCCCTGGTTTCCCTCAGGTGGTCCCTCAAGTATGTGACTATGTGACAACCCCAGCACTATACTTCCATATAGCTCAGGTACTAGGAGCTGGCTCACGACCTCTCCCTGGACTTCAGTGTCCCTATACAACAGGTGAGTGTTTATGGCAACATGAGGAAACCTCTCCTCAGAGCCAGGCTCTTGGGAAACCTCATTTAGAACATTTATATTTTCCTGGGCCGTTTTAAGAGAGGGGTCTCGCCACTGCTCACTCTCAAAATTGTCACAGGACACAGGTAAGTCAGGGACACTCGGTTCCCGAGAACCACCATCCTCGTCTCCCAACATCACCTGCAAAGGAATTTCATCACTATCACAGTCATCATTATTATCAATATCATTATCATGATTATGATCAGTATCATCATCACTATCATGATCATCATCATTATCATTATCAGCATCAGCATCATTATCATGGTCATCATCATTATCATGATCATCATCATCATTATCATTATCATCATCATCATTATCACATAAGTTTAACAGCCCACTAGCATTGTGTTCCGCCCCTCGGGACTGCGCACCCTCAATAGGAGCTTCATCACACTGTCCATCAGAAACATTTTTCCCCCAGAGACCCTTAGATCGGGGAAAGTCATTACCCAATATGATGGGGTGCACCCGGTTCTTCACTACCCCCACTTCACATGAAACCTCCCAGCGTTTGGGGATCAAGTCCACGACAGTCTTTGGGTAGACTTTGGTGTCTCCATGGACACACACCACACTCAGGTGTTTATCAGGGATGAAGTCCCTATCAATCAGGCTGTCCCATACGGAAGTCACTGGACTCTCTGAGTCCAAGAGGGCCTGTGCTGGGCAGTCATTTACAACCACCGGGGACCCCTGTGGTCCAGTCTCTTCGGCTGAGGTGGACACACACACAGGCTCTGCGCAGGGAGAGAGGGATCCGCCAACATCACAACACATAGGCTCCCCCTCTATTGGACAGTTGGCTGCAATTTCACGACATCTCCAACACTGTCCATCACACTCTCCCACCCACACGACCCCAACAGCTGGAACGCTCTTACCGGGAGAGTTCGGCGTCCAAGAACTCCGAAGTGACGACCTCTCAGACGGCTGGTCACGGAGGCAGTCCTTGGTGGCGAAGGCCCTCTCCATCAGGCTGACCAGACGATTGGCGTCCTGGTGGTCTCTTTGTCCGACCTCTGGCTGTACCTCAGGAGGACGTGCTTGGGTGTAGCGGTCCACTATCACCTTTTCAACTCCATAATCAGGTTTGCTGACTGCAGACTCCCAACTGCATCTCCAGTCATGAACTCCCCTGGCACGGGCTGTCACCGTAACACCCAGCCGGGTAAGAATCTCCGCTTTCAGCTTGGCATAGTCTTGGCTGTCCTGCTCGCTCAGGTCAGCATAGGCCCTTTGGGGTTCTCCAATCAGATAGGGTGCGACCATCATGGCCCATTCAGATAGGGGCAGATTCTCCTTCTCTGCCAGTCCCTCAAACCTAGTGAGATATACCTCCACATCGTCACGAGGTGTCATCTTTTTCAGGGACCGTCTTACCGCCTTCTTTACAGCGGACAATGCAGGTGACTTTGCAACATTACTTTGGGACGATGCGCTGCAAGTCTTTTGTAGTGCTGCAACCTGCTCAAAAAACAACCGGTCATTCTCCTGCTGCTGCAGGATTTGCTGCTGGGCCTGCTGCATGCGCTGCTGGTGCTGCAGGCGCTGCCGCTCCATGCTCTGCTGCATGCTCCGCTGGGCCTGGACCAGGTACTCAACGAGCTCCTCCATACTGCCGGACTTATCTGTCTCAACCACGGCAGTCTTATGTTGCACATTAACTTGCGCCATTTGTTCAAACAGCGCCTCCATGCTGTCATCCATGCTGTCAGACTTCTCTGTCTCAACAACAGCAGTCTTCACTCAAGACATACACACTCCACAGTCTTTTCCACAGAAAATTCAGCCTTGCTGTGCAGACACTTTTTTTTTTTTTTTTTCTCTGCAAACTCTATTAGGGCCACTGTCTCTTTAAGACTGCTCCAATAGACGTTTCTCTTTGCTGACACACTTTTTTTTTTTCTCTGCAAACTCTATTAGGGCCACTGTCTCTTTAAGACTGCTCCAACAGACGTTTCTCTTTTTTTTTCTCTGACATACTTTTTTTTTTCTCTCTCTGCTGCTGCTTCAACAGACTTCACCTTTTATTGCTGTCTCTCGCCACTGTGTTGCACGCACATTCCAGCACCAATTGTAAGCTTTTCAGGGGATATAGCTCTGGGATCGCCGTCTTGGGGAGACAGAGTGGCATAAAGAGACCATTCACAGACAGTAGTTCTGTTACAAACTGGCCGCAACCAGTTTTATTAAAGTCCACAGTAAACAGAACATAATAAAAATCAAATCATAAACATAAGACCTGGGCTAGTCCAGCCACTTACTACACTTAGATAGATTTCCCTATCTATCCGGGACCAGACTCTAACAGCCTGGGCCAAAACAACACATATGTTTCAGCATTTACCAGCATGTAGGTTCACAGAGTCTCCTCCTTGTGTCTGAAGGCACCTTCAACGTCCAGACTTGAGAGAGCTCCCCTTCTATTCAGCAGCTATCCGCATGAATTCTCACAGAGACTACTCCTGTGTCCGGGGTACATCGAGCACCCAGACTGAGACAGCTCATACTCCTGGAGACTCTTTCTTGTGCCTGGACTCCTTGTCCAGACTAAGCGAGCTCTCTGACTGTGTTCGCAGACACCTACTTCTGGTCTCCTAATTAACAGCTGAGTGGTTTCAGGCCTGAGCTGCAAGTGTGTACTGAATGTAAGGTGTAGTGACCTTTCTCTACCACTAGGTTTACAAAGCCATACATTTCCCTTATACCAGTCAGCAAAGTATCTAGGTGAAATGTACACCCCATTCAACACACATACTCTCACTGTCTCACAATATATACGATGACATATATATATACAATGACATGTATATATATATATATATATATATATATATATATGTGTTCTATGTGTATATATCTATTCTTTCTTTTGTGATTTAAATACTATTCATTTGGATCCATTATATGTCAGTTTTGCAAGCCTGCGAGAAATTCTCGCAAGTCGGATGTAAATCGGATGTTACAACTATGCTGAGATGCGACTAAATCGCATCTTTCCAGGAAAATCGGATGCCAGACGGATGACTGTTCATGACATTTTGCTGCGATAATCGACTGACTAAAACAGTCCAATTTTTTAGTCGGTGTGTGTGACTCCAGCCTTAGGGTTGAGATTCAAAACTTTGCTTTGGTGAACTCCACCTTCTCTACGTACAGTGCTTTAACTGTCTTCATTCCCTACTGATTTCCACTTCATCTGTCCTGCTACTTTCAAGACTCCTGAGGGTGCCACATCCTTGCTTCTCACGTTATATCCTGCCACCTGCACCAATGCCTGAGGTTTGTGTACCCACCCAAACCTGGATCTTAGTGGGTCCACTTCACAAGGCGAGCCTCATTGGAACCTGTCATGTCCCAGATTGCTATTAACCTACAGATATAGGGTTTGTCTGCAGCTAAATAGTGTTTCATTGATGTTCAGCTGCTGTACTGAAATCATAGTTACTGGGAGAAAATTAACTTTATTCCGCTAGCTTTCAGTCAAAGAGGTGCTGGCGGAGTGGCAACAGTCACACTCAGTACACAGTGAGTGGCGTCTGTAAGAACACCTTGGCATTTTGATTGACAGCTGGCGGTGCAGAGCTTCTGTGCAGAGCAAGATGTCAAACAAGTGCTGGGGTATACTTACAACCACCACCCACAATGCTATAAGCTATGACTATAGCCGGTCTGTGCACAGCCATGTGACTGAAAGCCGGTGGCTCCCTGGAGAAATAAAGGTAATTTTCTACTGGTAGCCGCACTTTCAGTATGGCGGCAGGGTAGCATTGCCTGTAGTTGGGCAGAGCATAGTGCGCAGGTGCGAGATGCTGATTTCTCTGCGCAAGCGCAAGATATCACCAAGCTGTGTGGATGACGCAGAAGGCGTCATCCACATCAATTACAGTAGGAGGACGTCCATCAGCAGCCGGGAAAAGGGATAGAGAAGCCGGGAGGAGGGATGGAGATCGCAGAAACCATGCACATTGGACTGGACAGACATGCATACATGGGAGAACATCAAAAAGTTATTTGGGGGGAGTTCAGGGGAAACCAGGGGGTTATATAACCACTGATGGACTGCAGTACAGGCGCTGCTAAAGGCCTTAGTTGACACAGGACAAAACTGGTGACATGTTCCCTTTATTCTGCATTGGGGTGTCCCAACTTTTCCCCGACATCAGAAGGTGGCGGAAAAAAGGATTGGACATATGGGATTTGAACATGCCCAATCCTTTGTTTTTACAGGAGATAACATCTCACTAGTGGTATCTGGTAGCTGCTTATACCACTCTCCCCATTAAGAACACCTGCCTATGTGACCACGCAGGAATCTGTATGGGATGGATGGAAGGATTAACTGTCTGACGAACAAGCGCTTGGCAAACGGCTATCTAAGCCGGATGCCGATCTTAATACCCACTTGAAATCTTATCCTTTGGTTTCAATGGTTCACAATTTCGTCTAGCAAACAAGTAAATCCATTCTTCAGATTTATCTGAGAGCAGTAAAACGATATAACAGCGAAACCTTCAGCCGCTTGACGACAGTTACAGCAGTTTTAGAAAGTTACGTAAGATAAAGTTCTCCAGGTATTTTGAAGGTTTTTACATCTTTTCATGCTTAAGCTTTCATTAAATTTTTAATATCAGCACGTTTTCTATTTCTTGATTTTAACAATTTCTCCAATTCATCTTGTTTGCTGGAATAAAAATATTTCAGTCAAGGAACAAAGAATTTATATTTCAAAGCAACTAAACATAGTTTATTTTATTACTTTTTTTTTCTTTACCGTCGCTGCGGACGTGAGAACACAAAGATTTCTTACTATTACAACGCCAAAAATTTATTTTAGAAAATGAAAATGATATTCCCAAGAGACATAAAAATGCTAAAAACACAAGTTCATAGTTTGCCACATGCTTATAAACAAAAGGAGACGACGGTACGTAGAACGATGGTAGATTAAACATATCTTGTCCTTTTATTTTTGCTTGAAAGACTTCCAGAATTTTAATAACTTTCAAGTCTTCTTCGGGGAATCCAAGTTATTCAAAGCCTTTTCTTTCTTCTGTATCGGTAAGAGATAAATCTAAAATTCTTAAGGATTTTCAATGTCAGCGCAAGAAACAAAAAGTATGTTCTAGAGGAAAATTAATGGTGTTACAGTTATAGTTAATGGTAAAAAGAACAATATATGTTAAGCATTAAAATGATATATAATACTACCGGGTACAACATTTGGATAGAGAAACATATTTTTTTTAAGTATGGTTTATTAATTAGTTTTTTTGGGGCTTTTTTATTGTATAGATATAATAAGGAGCATGTCTCGTCTTCTAGACTTTTAGTTTCGTTGCTTAGATGTTAGTCTGTAGTATTCAAACAATTACGATATACTGGATTTAAATTTTGTTTTTAATTATTTTTAATCCTATTTGAATCGAAGGCATACAGAGAAAAAAATAAGTAACATATAAATGTCATAAGCAATTAGAATCTATGGAAAATCAAGACCTCCCCCTACATACACAGATTAATATCGGCTGAACCTGATACCGACAGGTTGGGCGGACTGTCTAATGTGTATGGAGGTGCCGGTCAACTGATCGTTGGGGAAGATGTAAATCGAGCATGTCCGATTTCGGTCTACGGATCACTTTGCTCTCCTTGAGATAAGTCGACGGTAGGCATGTCTGCTGGCGGCTTTCTCGGCCTGTAGGTCAAGCGAGAGCTCCTGTGTATGAGAAAGATGGGTGAGATATCTCTCGACCAAAGGATTGTCCAAGGCAAATGGCCAGTTTTAGGAAGTGGAACCATAGACCAAGATGTGGTGAGAGCAGCTAAGTTAAGAGTCTTATCTATGAATACAGTGTTAAGATAACCATACCCTTTAGATATCCAAATATTTAGCATGAATTGGAAAAAGGGAATAAAATGCTTTAAACTCATCTGGCAGCAAAATAATTCCAAGGCGATCAAACCGATTGGGCATGTTCAAATCTAGCTGCTCGGTCCTTATTTCCTCCTATATCCACTATTGTTGAAGGAGATCTGAGTTGCACCTATACATTTTAGAAGACAAGTTTATTCTGCTTTATGTAGTTCTTCAGCAGCACCATGGATTTTGATTGATTCACCTATCCTCTAATAATAATGATATGACTCTGCACATACCGTCTCAGTCAATACTGCGAAGTTGACAAATTAGCTACAAAAACCCATGAAATGCCAGCCTACTCTGACTGCTTTAGTGGCCAGTTTGAAAGCTGGAACATTTCTAGATTTTATTTCACATGGATGGTCACAGTCAAAAAATATCTGAATTAAATAATATGTACTTTTTGGATAATTTTGAGAAGATGGCACGGTCTTTCACCACTGCGAATGAAGACGTGGCCCCTCATGCATGGTTATCTCCATTTATTTCTATTGGAAGTGGATTTGGCTATTTCCAGAAGTAGAAAAGACCTGATCAGAGAGAAGAGTGCATGATCGTCCATCCAACGATTCAGAGCGAGTGTGGGCCTCAAAGGTGTAGGCCTCAAAGGTGGGACCCAACTCTACCAGACCATTCTGGCATATCGTGGATATGTCATAAATGCCTTATATAGGATTCTCTTATTTTTTTATCTGTTTAAGCCTAATAAAGTAAAGCATTTGAGTTTGGCGTGCTTCCCATTCTATGCTTGTTTTCATGCACTCGTGATTTCTGTGTCCGCCCTTGGTTTATTGCACAGCTGATGTTAATACAACTTGCGAATAGGATTTCTCTTTAACAAGAATTTGTGTGTCCCGTCCACAACCTTTACTCCCTACCAAGCTCAGATTAAGTAGCTTTTTACATTCTTGTGGCAATTTTAACTTTCTTCTTGGCAAAATGCATCTCCCAAATTCTCCTTTTATTAGCCTACATAGTGTCATACGAGTAACTGGAATGAAGCTACGGACAAAGGTTTGCATACTTTCCATGAATCTGAGCATAATTCTCGAACAGATGGAGACTTATGCTTTGTCTGTAGTTTGATTGTGATCTCATTTTACATTTTTTTTTCTCCCAAAGTCCATCTGTCGATCTATCCAGGGACTGTACTGAATGTCATGTCATTTCTTCTTCTTTCATTTATAGAAAAGCAGATGTGTTTGATTTTAAAGCAGACTTCTCTATATCATCATGCCTTAAAGGGGTTCTCCAGCATAAGTTTAAATGGAAGATCCAAATCTACAATGCATTTGTTTTACTATTCCAATGCATCCGAGATGAAAAATATAGAAACTTTCCAAATATTCTTAAATAAAAAATCTCCTACTATTTTGTGTACACAGCTCATATTTAAAAATGTGCTTCTTTGGTAATATTTTACAAAGAAACTCAGTGTTTTCCCTGATCTTGCAGCTATTCTCCCATCTATTATGGGCTCAGCTAGCACACTGGATTCTCTAAGCTGTTGATCAGGGTGAGAAGCGCAGCTCAGAGGTAATGATGCAGTGGAGCTGGCAGCACATGGCTCAGCGAGGACCAGAACATGTAGGATATGCAGGACAGCAGATGGGTAGGTAGAGCTGGAAGCACTAGATTCAGCAGACTAAGAAGTGCAGTTATAGCAGAGATGTATAGGCAAACTAATAATTGGCTTACAGTGAGATGTGGTTTCACACAGGAATAGCAGATATGTATAGGCAAACGGATATCTTGCTTGAAGAAGTGAAGCTGCACACAAGAATAGCAGAGATGTGTAGGCTAACTGGGATCTTGCTTACAGAGATGCGGTTACTCGGAGGATTAGCAGAGAAATAAACGTAGACAGCATTAGGATATCAGAGATGAGCTTGTTAATATTAACTTGACATAGCAGATGTTTTACTAGTGTAGCAACTAACTCAGGATTATAAGTAAAGCTAAAAATTGAAACTGACCCTGCCGGTTCCGGTACAGACTAGAGATCCTGACCCCACAGTCCCTAGTGGTTTTCGTGTGAGCTGAGATAGCATCAAACACAGTCTAGACTATGGCAACTCGGACTTATACTGCCTGAAAGGCCTTTTAGCTCTTCATATTCCTCCTAAAGAACCAAAGGGCAGAGCAGAGTGTAAATTACCTACAAAAGGGAAAGTGTGCTAAAATAGAAAGAGATTCCAGAGTGAGTAAAATAAACGACTAAATACTAAATAAAGCATAAAGTACGTACAGTTAGATAATATGCCACCTACTTTCCAAAAAGAAACAGAAGGTAGTTGCAGAGTAAAGAAACAGAAACAGCAAAGAGATAAACCCTAGCTGGAATTTCACTGACTGGTTTTTAAACTACAGCAGAATGACTGAACATCCAAATGAGACTATCACCACCAGGAAATGCCAGAAGAGAGAATGAATATAAAGCCGCACCGGAAAGGTAATAGGGCAGGCAAATGAAAACACCTGTGTTATGCTACACAGACTGCAGCTAAGATAACAGAAACTAAACACCCAGAGAAAAGGTGTGTCTGCTGTGAATTGGTGGACACAGAAGCCAACCACAAAACACAGGTTCAAACCCAGTAGCATAACAGCAGGGCTGAGATTGCAATAGCACCAGAAATTGTGAGACTGAGCTTGGAAGTAGTAGCTGGATGCTGGACTGCCCAAAGGAGTAGGAGAAGATAATTAGATACCTTGCTAGATCAAAGTCAAGAGGAGGAGGACTCCATGAATAAGGACTGAGTAGGTCAGAAATGCGTGGAAAAGTCATACATTACTTTTGGATGTTTTTAAGGATATCACTTTATTAATTGTGGAATAAAGTTCATCATTTCAGTCTGAATCAAGATTTTGTTATTTATGAATCAGTAGTACAAAAAATTTTCAAATTAAGTGTTTTTTTTTTCTTCCCCCTGCCTTCTGCGTTCAACATTCGCTCAAAAATATTGGTAAAATCCATTGTGCTCCAGATAAGATGAACTGTCAGCTCGCTATGTGATCAGATTATAGTTGCTTATTGAAGTCTATGGAGAGGTGAGGTGCAGAGTGAGAGGTAGAGAGACACAAAGATAGTGCTGCAACTTTCTAGTAAATGTTTTATCTCACCACAGAGCTGGATTCACAGGTACACGGTTCAGTGCAGCTGAATGACGTCTTCCCTGCTGTTGCTGCTCCGGAATATATGCTATATACGTAGAGACAGGAGAGCAAGCATCCCTCATGTCTGTGTCTGTAACGTATGGGAAACATCATAGCTGCTAGTCTTCTTCCAATAGCTCGGAGACAACTAGATATAAGGCTTGCAAAGGGGAAATTGGGGAAAATGAAGGATACAAGTCATATAACGGACAAAAACACGTACAACCACATAACTGAAAATTTACCAGAATGGACAGGTAAAAGATTTAAACACATGAAATAGATTTTTAATTACTTCCGTTTTAATTAGTCATGTAATTTGTCATTTAATGCTTGATTATTCATTAATTTTTGGGGATTGTGGCTAATTTAATAGCAACAATTTAATTCTATCAACTCAACACATAGAAATAAAATTCTATGAATTGAAATTAATAATTCTGAAAAGAGCATTCACTTTATTAAAAGCCATCATTTTGTATTTTCATAGGTTTTATCCCTGCCTGTAACATAACTTGTGAAGTTTTTCTTAATAGCACATTTTCGCTTGCTAAACTTCTGTATTTCCAAGATACCTAGAGAGCGTTGAAGGTATTAAATCAGATTAGTCATTACAAACAGCGTGGGATAAAAACATGTAAAGTATTTTCCCATTCTAACTGAAGCAGAAACTATCTGACAAATTAGCTCAATCCAAACTTTTTATCACGCATACAACACAAATTAACTGTACTAATTCTTGGTCAGATAAAGTAATGGGGATCATAAAAACAAATGTAATAATATAAATATTTTCATTCTCATTTTTAAAGGGACATAAACCCTTAAATAAATTCTAAATAATAGAGTGTCTACCAGGGATAACACAAGAGAGATCACACAGATCCCAACACTGCCACCCGTTTGTCAGGGGACGCAAATCTGCTGCCTCCAACCATCAGGACAATTACACAATTGACTGACGAGGGATGAACGAGACGGCGGCTGCTTCCACTACTAGGCCGGTTATTGGGGAACTCACAGCGAGCATATGGTATATACACTTCTGATTTCAGCGCATGTAATATATACCCCGCTACGGTCACAGCCAATTCCACAACTGCAAAAGGAATCACTAGCTGCCACCACCAATCGTTTATAGAGGCCAATTGGACACCTGATACAAGTAAAGTATGGCTTCAGGGGTGCGGTTTACAGAGCAAAAGGAACAGAGCAATTACATTTTATTTATTGAATCAGGAAACATAGGCAGTGTTTATAAAAAAAATACAAATGCTACAAAATTGGAACAAAACAATACGGTATATACAATCACATACCGTAAAAGGGATAACAAAAGAAAAAAGTACTAAACCTATTTTATGGATATGGCTCAGAGCTTAGTGGAGGGATGCACTCCTTAGAAAAACGGACAAAACCTACAGCTAGTTGTACTTTCTATGACATATAAAATGACCAAAACCCAAACTCTGATTTTATTAAATCAAGGTTACTCCCACATACCTCCCCTTCGTCAGCTCATGTGGGGGGCTAGTCGGGGGGATGTGCTAGGTCTTTTAGAAATTTATGAGATTCTCAAATTTAAGGATATCTTTGCCCCTGGAGGTCCCAGACAGGAGATATTGTTGTTACGTTTCCTATACCAATTTTAATTTTCAAAAGAGATGAAACATTGCATGGATAGCACCATCTATCGATATTAAGTTGGATGTGAGTGAATGTGCTATGTTTGTCCCTCTGCTACGATGCCAAAAATATATCTCCCATTGATATCGGATTGATGCAAATCCCAATATTTATCATTGACAACCGGCTCCAGAGTGTCTGAGACAAGCCCTTTGAACAGAGGAAGCTCTTGCCTCAGAAATCTACTTTTCTGCCTCTGAGTACACAAATCCCAGACTTGTTGGCTGGTTCACAGCGATCCCTTGTGTGTTATGGCAGGAGGTCCTACTTCAATGGAGGTTGAAGTGTCAGCTCTTCTCACTTCCCCAGTTATAGTCAAACCCATAAGTTCAATGCAAGGGTGATACATCACCTCTCTGGAGATGTCTTTATGGATTTTAATTTTTCTCTACGACACTGCCTATAAAGTCAATACAACATAGTTTATTGAATAGTATGAACATCTTATATTTTACTCTGTCAAGTCTGAATAATCCCTATTTCTTTGAAAAAAGACAATCGACAAGAACTTGATTACAAAGTGTCGTCTGTGCCGTGATCCCCCTTTTGGTATAACAGAGGTGTAACCACCCTTTCCAGTACCTGGGGCAAAGATTCAGTTTGGCGCCCCCCCACCCTTTAAGTTTAAAGGGGTTGCCTGGTCTTAAGCTACAAGTCTGCAGTCACTCTATCTGACTGCAGACTAATGAATCCTCACATTGCGCACTGTAAGGAATCTCTGGTGTAAGTCATGTGGCCACAAGTAAGCGATTAGCATAGTCCCAGCCACATTCCGACTAGACTGTGTCTGGCCTCACTCAATTCACACACCTAGTTGGCATGTGACCACGTGTATGCAAATCCTATACTTCCATCAAAAGCCTTTCTCTCTGCCGACACCCGAGAATTCTCACAATGGGCAGTGTACCCGATGTGAATATTCACAAGTCTGCAGTCACATACTGTAGAGTGACTGCAGACTTGTAGCCTCTTTAAGTGTTCTTTGCGCAAATGACAGGCGTATTACATATTTGAACATAAAGTTCATCATTCCATAGGTCTGCAATAATCTACAATAATACAGGAAACACTTATCTTCATACCTATGGCTACTTTCCTGTATTTGAACTTGTTGTAGACGCAAGTTATTATGAATAGATATATATGGTTGAATACAACGTAAAACGATCATTAGAAAATTAAAAATATTCAAAAAAGTTCAAATTCAAGGAGAATAATCAGCTTAATGATGGTGTGATTAATGGAGAATGAACAAAATAGTATGGTGCGAGGGTCAGCTGTTAGTCCCTTTGAATGCAATGTAAATGGAGTAAACTATTAAGCGATTAGCTACTTAGAAATCATGGCTAGGATTTATGCTAATACATCGGTGTCAAATGGTCCGAATGTATCACTGCCTAATATTTCTATTATTCCCAATGTGCTCTTTTTATAGTTATTAAGATAATATTAGGTATTTGGTAGAACATTTCTGTAATAACAATAAGTATTATTATTAATATTATAATATATTATTTTTTTATTATTATTATTATTATTATTAAGAAAATGTTTTACCCAACTGAGTCAAATCCGTTGTATTACATTCAGAACTATAAAACAGAATATATTGGAAATAATGATAATTATAATGCTAATTAATTATTATTATTATTATTTGACTTGTAGACTACTTTGTGCAGTCTATATTATTCTGTGTTGGGATTCATTGGTGACATGCTGCCCTGTTGTTAGTAAGGTGTGAGTAAGAAGCAGAAGCATGACTTGAAGCTCCTGGACCTTAAAGCGATTGTCCAGGCTTGAGGCTCAAATCTGCAGTTAATCGAGGTGACTGCAGACTTGTGAATCCTCATAGCGCGCAGTGTGCATGATGTCAAGATTCACCGGTGACGAAGCTGGGAACACGAGGTCACATGACTGCTAGTATGCGATGACATCAAAAATTGTACTGATGGTCCCATGGCCCTATTTTCCATTTATAGCACTAGAGAAGCCATTGGACCCCATCAGGCACCTGGGACATTACCAGGGACACCCCTCCACTCTGGCAAGGTTTTCTGTGTCCTGTTTCAGGACCAGTAGTGTTTAGTAGCCAGAATGCCAATCGGCAAGTTGTAAATAGCTCTTTGGGGATGTCCATGATTGGACAACCTCTTATTTATGGGTGAAAAAAAAAATTAAAAATTGATACTCACCTCTTGGGTCAGCACCGATCCCTTGCACTCAGTGTTGCATTTGTCCAAGCTAAGAATCACTCTCGGTGGAAAGCCTTTTAGCATCTGCGGTGCACAAGTGATGGCCCCGCCGGTTGTTTGTCCCGACACAGCCCCGAGACACACAAAGCTGAATGCAGAGGAGCGACGGCAATCTGGGAAAAATTAGCCATCAATGTTTTATCTTGTAAACCAGAGGAGAAAGCGCAGATAAAGGTGATTCATTATATAATGCATGCATTGGAATTTTATAATAAAATTGACTAAAAGATCTAAATAAAAAAAAATCGGGAAAAAAACCTGACGTAGAATAACATTTTCACAGCAATTTATTTCTTCCTTATTAATAAATGAACCAACGGGAAAGTCCTGGTGAATATATATTACAATGCGTGTATATGTAAAAGCCACCATCACAATCGATGTACAATTACTCGGGATATGTTGACAGCGTGTCACATACGAAGGCTCATTATTTAAAGCGGACACAATTCTAGGACAATCTATGGAGTATTTGAGAAAGCTGAAAACAGTGATAATTGGAATAAAGTGCTGAAGTATTGACTGCCTTGTATTAATATGATTTATGAGTCTAAGGCATAAGCCGGTGTTTTATCTTAACGTTAGTAGAGTATAGGGTAGGGCCAGAATTGAGGGACAAACACATCTTGTAATGATCTCAATGTTTTCTTATGAGAGAAAAAAGATGCAATCAATTTATATCATAGAAGCCGATGTCACATATGGATCATATTTAGATCAGGCTGCACAGGGGTCTTGAAAAAAGAAAGCCACTGTCACCTTAAAAGTTACTTGCTACCAACTATAGGTTATATGCCTTGCATAGCTTACAAGGGGATGGTATTAGAGGGGTTTCTATGATAAGCTATTGATGAGCAAGGGGCCATGCACAATTCATGCATCGGGGACCTCTGCTTTCTTCTTCCCTTCGTTCAGACATTTTTTATACTGAAGTCAGTTCCTTAAATAGGGGTATTCTCTAGTTGACTCTTGAGCAGTTCTGAGCTATGCAATCACCTTACAGTCTCCTCACTTTCTGGTTTAGGGCAGGGCGGCTCTCCTACTTGAGTGATAATTCTCGTGAGTGATAGTAGAACTATAACGCTCAGCACAAGTTCTGCTGTAACACATTCATTTATCAGTGGTTTGTTCAGAGTCTACACTGCTATCACTGTACACATAGAGATAAAAGGGCATTTGAACAAGCACACAGCTCTGGACAGTGAGAGTAATGATTAGGAGAAGTGCTATGGGCTAGTGATTTTGCAAGTTTTATAACAGCAGCTTGTCAGGAGCTGAGAAAAAGGGGGGAGGAAAATAAGCAGCTAACTGCTGTATAGAAATTGGTGGGCTGGGGAGAGGTGGCTGGGATGTTAGGAGTTAACTTATATCCTGGAATGTAACTACTGCACATTCTTGGCCAGAGTCTGGGCAGGCTCTAGTGACCAAACTCGATCTAATCCAGCTACCCACTATGTAAGACAAAAGCTCTCATTATAGTAGAATTACAGCAGATAGAAAAAGCAAGTCAATTGCAAACTTGCTTAATTTTATGCTTTGTGACTAATTAAAGCAATTTAACAACATGAGAATATCAATTCAAATTTCCAGCATTACAACAGTTTGATTAAAGTGCTCAATCACATCCTTATCCATAACTAGGATAATTTCTCTTAACGAGATTATTTAATTCATGCCAATAGTCACAGCCCTTTCTGACCTGAGACGCACATGACTATGAACTTTTTAAGTGGTCCGTGTATATTTGAAGTTCATCTTTTAGGCCTAGGCTGATCTGTCTTCTATTGTACCAGTATCATTTTTTTGTGTAAGGAGTAAGGACTCAAATGAATGAAGTCCGCTCCCTCTTTGTGGCAGGTAGTCCCACACAATTTGAGAACTATACATGTAAAGTACAATTTATATTGCAGCAATGGAATTTGAAAGAATCCAAATATTCAATGTTAGCATAAACCTTAGCACAATTGTTTTATTTTTTGGGGAGGGGAAGAAGATTGCTTATTTTGGGGAAGTTTCTAATTCATAAAGGTGCCCATACACCATAGCTAGCAGTTGGTGAAATCAGCTAACAGCTACATCTTCTAATTCCCCTGTACACATGGGGCTCGGCATTCATGTGTTTTTATTGAAAGCCTGATTTCTGCACATAAATGAGTGGCAACTGACTATATACTCATTTTTTGCCCTGTTCAGATGGGCCAAAAAACAGTATGAAAATAGAACAATTTTAAATGTGAGTGTTCTGTCCCCATACACTGAGCATGTTGTCAGCAGTCCATCTATGATTTACATGGAGAAATGTTTGGCCTACTATACTTATGAATGCCCATTTGTTTATTATGGTCATATGTAAATGGGCCTAAAAGGGCTATTCCATAAATCACAAGTTTCCCTATCCCCAGAATAATAGATAATATGCTGTTCGCTGGGGTCCAGAGCTCATGCAATCCTAAGATAGGGGCTATAGGTCCCCGAGAATGAGGCCCTGTAGCCCCAACTTGAATGGAGCATAGGTACACATATTCGACGTTTGCTACCTTTATTGTCAGTGAAACTGCAAGAAAAAGCCAAGTAACGTGTTCAGCTTTACCCAGCAGTCCCACAGGCAAAAAAATGGCTCATGAGTTGAACATGCGCACCTCACTACTATTTAAGTCAGGCCTGCATAGCTCCAATCTCGGCATCGATGGATAGTCCAATAGTCAGACCCCCAGCAAACAGCAGGTCATTCTCTATTTGCTCCAGTGACATCATCTATTGGCAGATAACCAGGAGGCCGCTAAGCACATTACATGTCCATCAACCCGCTTCCCTGTAGGTTTGGCCAACATTAACCTAATTTGTATGGCTTAAGGTATAGACTAAAATCTTCCTACGTCTCAGTGCTTGAGACATGACATCATCATACCATATACAGTAATGTCACTTAGTGTGACATGTCTAGTTAATTAATTGCCTAGCCATTGGAAGCAATAAAGCAAGCAGTAAGTAAATGTCATGACCAGGGGCTCCTTCCATGTCCCTAATGCTAGGGGTGCCCTAGCTTGCCCTGTTCCCCCAATTGCTTCTGATGGTGATGACATTGGGTCACGTACCTTGCCTTAGCTTCTGAATCGACCCTCAGTCTGTACCCTTCCCTCACCCAGGGAAGAGGGGAGTAGTAGTGCACCGTAATACACCAACCAGACTAACAAGGTAAAACGAATAGGGGTGACAAAAATACCAATCATGCAAACACACACAAATAACAGATGAATGCATTGGGGAGTGGAGGATGGGGTTAAACCAAAGTAGGAGAAGAAAGGGAATTATCACACACTCAAAACTTAGCAACTGACACAGATAAATCCACCAAACACCTTCTCCATTATTAACCTTCAACCATGCAGCATAAGCTAGCTCTGAGAATGAGTGCTAGCCAGGGCCCATATTATATAGGAGATGGGAGTGGCTAACAGTGCACAGCTGAGAGCCTTAATGCAGGAAAGCTTCCAGAAGCTCTCAACTGAGCAGATTAACCCCTGCACTGCTAAAAGAAACCAGCACCATTTAATATGAAGGTGAAGTGCTTCTAATCAGTGGAAGAGTAGGAGAAACCAGACGCTGGGGTTTTCTTGCTCCTCTCTGTCACAGTAAACCAGTGACAGTAATCTTTTCCACCAATGTCTCCAGCTAATGGTCTAAAGTTGACTTTCAGCATTTATGTGGGGGTTAAAAAAGTAGGACTTATCCTACCCTTTTATCTGTTTTGATCTCCAGCTTGGTCCAAAATAAAAAGAGCTTCTCCCATTTAAAATATTTTACTTCTGCATGTTCTCAGCCTTCATCTATAATAAATCACTATTTCCATTTCGTGAACCTTCACAATCATATTCTATTTTTTTAGTACTAAGAGATTTTTTTTTGCAATTTGTCACATTCCTTGCGCTGTTCTCTGTGTACCAGGGGTATTCTTTTTTTTATTTTTCTGTTACTTAACTCATCTTGTAGTCCTTTTGAGCGACTTAAAATGCATCCTCCGCTGTGCGATATCATTCATGCACGCAGAACGCTCATTCAGACGGTCTCCGGAGTGCAGAAGCTCTCTGCGGTGTTTAATAATCATTAACATCTCTGCTGTAAGAGCCGAGAAGCTCATCTCATCTGCATTGCAACTTTTGTTTTCTCGACATGTCCTTTGCTTTAATGTATGTGCAAAAAAATCAGCATGAAGCAACGGATACAAAACAAACAAGCAGAAGGTGCTTATTTGTCACTACACCACTATATCATTCCCATCCTCCTGTGTGATTTGACCCATTCCACCCAATTTAACTTAGATATCTCCCACATTAACCATGCATTGGATTCAAACAGCTTTGTGTATTTCCCTCGCAGCTGAAATCTCAGCGCTCCGGGTTCGAGGTATGACTATTTACATATTATGATGAAGAATACCACATTCGGTCCCAGAGCACTATTTCCACTCCAACTGGTACAGTCAGCAAACCTTGAAGTGGAAGATAATACTTGCAGATCGACTTTTCTTGGAAAGTGAGATTCCGCTACATGCAGTAATTCCCCAGGCCTTCTCTATAGAAGTGTAAACGTATCTGAAGGAAGATACATAGCGCTGCCGTCTCAGACTCCCAAGTTCTACGGCTCGATAAAAGTCAAAGCCACTAACAAGACATAAGTTGCGCTCGGCGTTCCGAATTGATCTATCTGTATTTCGATTCTGTTAATGTGAAGTCTTTCGCAGAAGTGAGGATAAAGTTTCCATTAAAGATTTACTATTTTGCATAAAGGGAATTCGCTTATTCAATTATATTCAACGAATACTAAAAAGTCGTAGAGGTAATTGTGCTCCAGAGCACAAAAGTTGTAGAGATCTGATTGTCCACTGATTTTAATCAGCAGGTTATGAATTGTATCTTACTTCGCGTTCTTTCAAATCGGGATTAAGTCTCCAAAATTGTTTTGTACACCAAAACATGCTGAAGAACATTTTTAGGACAATTGACAGATGCTAAAAAAGGCGTAATAGTAATTGAGCTATGAGCAAAGTAGTTGTGGACATCTGAATGTCGGAGATCTGAATGTCGGAGAGCTGAATGTCGGAGAGCTGAATGTCGGAGATCTGAATGTCCGCTAAAGGATAATGTATCAAAAAACTGACCGGCACATCCAAACTTAGATTCAGTGTGAACAGGTGCTAAACCTAGAGTCACCAACTCATATGCATACAAGAAGAAAAGGTAGCACACTGTAGCGCTATAGCTTGCAAACACGAAATATGAAAAATATGAAAAATGAATTACATCATTACCTTAGAAATATGAAAAATTGAGAAGTCTTAGCGCATAAGATGGCCAAATTATGTGAGCCTGATAGCCACGTCAAGGCTCTTCTCGTATATCAGGTCCCTAACTAATGCCTATCCTCGCTTTAGAAAAGTCTGTCTGCATGGGAACCTATGAATCCTCTTTTCAGACTAAAATCTACATCTCTGTGGAGGGGTGATGAACCTGCTGTAATTAAAAGGCCTGTGACCACCAGGTGGAGTGCTCAGGCAGAAGGCAAATGAATACATATCAAAAAACTGACCGGCACATCCAAACTTAGATTCAGTGTGAACAGGTGCTAAACCTAGAGTCACCAACTCATATACATACAAGAAGAAAAGGTAGCACACTGTAGCGCTATAGCTTGCAAACACGAAATATGAAAAATATGAAAAATGAATTACATCATTACCTTAGAAATATGAAAAATTGAGAAGTCTTAGCGCATAAGATGGCCAAATTATGTGAGCCTGATAGCCACGTCAAGGCTCTTCTCATATATCAGGTCCCTAACTAATGCCTATCCTCGCTTTAGAAAAGTCTGTCTGCATGGGAACCTATGAATCCTCTTTTCAGACTAAAATCTACATCTCTGTGGAGGGGTGATGAACCTGCTGTAATTAAAAGGCCTGTGACCACCAGGTGGAGTGCTCAGGCAGAAGGCAAATGAATACATATCAAAAAACTGACCGGCACATCCAAACTTAGATTCAGTGTGAACAGGTGCTAAACCTAGAGTCACCAACTCATATACATACAAGAAGAAAAGGTAGCACACTGTAGCGCTATAGCTTGCAAACACGAAATATGAAAAATATGAAAAATGAATTACATCATTACCTTAGAAATATGAAAAATTGAGAAGTCTTAGCGCATAAGATGGCCAAATTATGTGAGCCTGATAGCCACGTCAAGGCTCTTCTCGTATATCAGGTCCCTAACTAATGCCTATCCTCGCTTTAGAAAAGTCTGTCTGCATGGGAACCTATGAATCCTCTTTTCAGACTAAAATCTACATCTCTGTGGAGGGGTGATGAACCTGCTGTAATTAAAAGACCTGTGACCACCAGGTGGAGTGCTCAGGCAGAAGGCAAATGAATACATATCAAAAAACTGACCGGCACATCCAAACTTAGATTCAGTGTGAACAGGTGCTAAACCTAGAGTCACCAACTCATATACATACAAGAAGAAAAGGTAGCACACTGTAGCGCTATAGCTTGCAAACACGAAATATGAAAAATATGAAAAATGAATTACATCATTACCTTAGAAATATGAAAAATTGAGAAGTCTTAGCGCATAAGATGGCCAAATTATGTGAGCCTGATAGCCACGTCAAGGCTCTTCTCGTATATCAGGTCCCTAACTAATGCCTATCCTCGCTTTAGAAAAGTCTTAGCGCATAAGATGGCCAAATAGGATAATGAGCAGATTCTAAATTGTACTTTAGTTGGCTTCAAAAGTACTCAAAGTACGTCTCCAAAACATACTAAAGAATGGTTTAATTACTATTGACGAAGGTGAGAAAAAAACTTAAAAGTAATTGTGCCCCAGAGCAGAGTAATTGTGAAGTCCTGAATGTCTGGTAAAAGTAATCAGCAGGTTATGAATTGTACCTTAGTCCGGTTTTGAAAGAACTCAAAGTACATGACGTCCAAAATTGTTTTGAAGGCCAAACATATTGAACTGTTTTATTACTATTGACAAAGGCTAACAAAGTGGTAATTGCGCTTCTGAGCAGAGTAGTTATGAAGATTTGAAGGTCCGGTAAAGTTAACACGTGTTACACTCGGTCCCAGCGCTGGCTCTGCACTCCGTTCTGCTCACTCACCTGTTCCTCTAGCTGTCCCCCTGCAGCAGTCTGCGCGCGGGCTGGGGTCTCCTGTCCCATCTGCTCCTAGGCGTCCTGTGTCCTCCTCCACTTCCTGGCACGCTGCTGGCAGGCCTCCAGATAGTCTGCTTAGGACGCGAGACCGCGCCCACCGTCTCTCTTAAAGGGGCAGCGTGCATTTTTTGAAATAACTAATTAACCAATGGCTGCGCACTCAGTACTATATCTGGTCACTCCACCATTAGGGGAGTGCCGGAGCAATGTTTTCTATCATTGCTACATCCGGTTCTGTTCCTGATCTGTCTGCGCTGCATCTGCAGTCTCTGTGCTTCGCTGATACTGTTTGTCTCCTCAGATCATTGCTAACCTGTATCTGGCTAACCTGGACAATCTCGGCTATTACTGGCGCAAGTGTCATCCCGTTCCGCCATCAGCCATACGTACCCGTGGACCGTGACAAGGTCACTGGAGCCAGCCTACTACCATCCGTTCTGGACCAGGACCTTACCCTTCTCCGTCAAGAACCCTCCACGGACTCTGTAAATACCTGTTACCCTTTTGGTCCCTCTGGGACAGCTGCCACGTGTCCGGGGTCTAACTGGAGGTAGCACCTGTGTCCTCCGGGTATTCCATTCTGGTCCTGTTCGAGGGGCCTTACTACGGGTACCCGGGGCTCACTAGTCACGCCCCCTTCGGAGCCCCCCGGACCGCGGTCTCGAGGTTCCACATTAAAAAATAAAAACGAATGTGAACTTCACCACCTCTGCCTCCGCTTCCATTCGTTACAGATTGCTCCGGCCATGGAACCCGCTGGATCCCAGAGATCTCCGACCACGGATCTGTGCCAGGAGGTGACCCGTTTGGGAGTTCAACAGGACAACATCACAACTTATCTACGCAGCTTGTCTACCCGCATGGATTCCTTAGGGCCCTCGTCTGCACCTGACTCTTCTATCAATAATCAGGTACCAGTTCCCATGGCAAGTCAAGGTCCCCGTCTGGTGGCTCCTACCCGTTTCCAGGGTGACCCTACTCTGTGTCAGGGTTTCCTCAATCAGTGCACTCTACACTTCGAAATCTTGGGGCATATGTTTGCTTCTGACCGAGCCAAGGTGGGCTTCATCATGTCACACCTGGGAGGAGAGGCCCTCGCCTGGCTAAACCCGCTATGGGAGAGAGGGGATCCGCTGGTTAACGATCTTCAATCTTTCCTAGAGGCTTTTCGCAGGACTTTCGATGAACCTGGACGCACCACTTCGACTGCCTCAGCTCTGCTCCGCCTGCGCCAAGGTACTCTCACAGTAGCTCAGTATGCTGTTAAATTCCGCACCCTCTCGTCTGAATTATCGTGGAACAATGAGGCCCTGGTTGCTAACTTCTGGGAAGGCCTATCCGGAAGAATCAAGGATGAGCTGGCGGGACGGGACAGACCTACCCTCTTGGAAGAGCTAATATCCTTGGCAACCCGAATTGACCTGCGTTTTCAGGAGCGCTCCATGGAGATCAAGCGGGACAAAAGGTCCTATCACCTGGACTCTAGTTTATACAAAACAGGTACTTCGCCCTCCGCCTCCGAGGCCATGGAGGTGGACCACGTAAGTTTGGCCACCCGCCGCCGGGAGGCACGTCGCAAGGAGGGAAGTTGTTACTACTGCGGTAGTTCTGAACATTTGATCCATTTCTGTCCTAAAAAGTCGGGAAACTCCAGTGCCTAGGTCCGGTAGGAGGGGCCAACCTAGGTAGAGAACAGTCCTCTCCCTCTTTACACATCTCAGTCTCTGTGTCCTATGGAGCAATAAAATTCTCCGAACATTGTCTACTAGATTCTGGAGCTGCAGGGAACTTCATCCAGCAGGCGGTTGTGGATCATTACCGCTTACCAGTCCAGCGTCTTCCTGATCCGTTACAGGTGTCCGCCGTGGATGGCAAACCGCTGACCGAGCCCGTCCAGTTTCAAACCGAGTTGGTGGAACTCCGGGTAGGTCTAATGCATACTGAACGAATGCGATTTTATGTATATCCCGGTTTATCCCATCCCATGCTTTTAGGTTTACCTGGCTCCAGATGCATGAACCAGTCCTTAATTGGAAAACTGGAGAAGTTCTGCGTTGGGGAGATACCTGCATGAATCGTTGCTTAACCCGGATTCAACCTGTTTCGCCTCCAGTCCAGCCTGATACCCTGCCAGGGTTGCCTTCCGTCTATTGGTCCTTCTCTGACGTCTTTGAGAAAAAGGAGGCTGAGAGACTACCTCCACACAGGTCGTATGACTGTCAGATAGAGCTTCTTCCTCGAGCATCTCCTCCTCGCGGGAGAGTTTATCCCCTTTCACAGGCAGAGACTCAGGCCATGTCGGACTACATCCAAGAGAATCTGGCTAGAGGATTTATCCGAAAGTCATCGTCACCAGCAGGAGCTGGATTCTTCTTTGTGAAGAAAAAGGATGGATCTTTGCGGCCCTGCATTGACTATCGGGGTCTAAATCAAATCACGGTAAAAAACAGGTATCCATTACCTCTTATTTCAGAGCTGTTTGATCGTCTCCGAGGGGCCAAGATCTTCACCAAATTGGACCTCAGAGGGGCCTACAACCTGATCCGAGTCAGAGAGGGGGACGAATGGAAAACAGCCTTCAACACCCGTGACGGCCACTATGAATACCTGGTAATGCCATTCGGCCTAAGTAATGCACCTGCGTTTTTTCAGGAATTTGTTAATGACATTTTCAGGGACTTGCTCTATACTTGTGTCGTGGTTTACCTGGACGATATTTTGATTTTTTCTGCTGACTTGACATCACACTGGAGGCAAGTACGCCTGGTCTTACAAAGACTGAGAGAGAACAGGCTATATGCCAAATATGAGAAATGCCTCTTTGAGCAGTCTTCTTTGCCTTTCCTTGGGTACATTGTATCTTCCACAGGATTGAAGATGGATCCGGAGAAGTTGTCTGCAGTTCTCAACTGGCCTTGTCCGTCTGGGCTAAAAGCCATACAAAGGTTCCTCGGGTTCGCCAATTACTATCGGCAATTTATTCCACACTTTTCCACCCGAGTGGCTCCAATCACAGCCTTAACCCGGAAAGGTGTAAACTCTAAGGAATGGTCCTCCGAGGCAGAAGAGGCCTTTGTTTCTCTCAAAAAAGCCTTCACTTCCGCACCCGTTCTCCATCGTCCTAATTCAAGTGAGCAATTTTTTCTTGAAGTTGACGCTTCTTCCATAGGTGCAGGAGCAGTTC
Source organism: Oophaga sylvatica (assembly GCA_033576555.1). Classification (NCBI taxonomy): domain Eukaryota; kingdom Metazoa; phylum Chordata; class Amphibia; order Anura; family Dendrobatidae; genus Oophaga; species Oophaga sylvatica. The sequence goes on from JARQOD010000007.1 coordinate 123,121,345, forward strand.
TGACCCAGAAGTCGTCTACCGGGCGGATGATCTCGTGTGTTTTTTTTTCCAAGGTTTTTTCTCCTGCAGAAAGGAACTACTCTGTCGGTGATCGCGAATTGTTGGCCATCAAATTGGCTCTGCAAGAATGGAGACATCTTCTTGAAGGAGCTCATCACCAGGTAATCATATTCACCGACCATAAAAACCTTGCCTATCTCCAATCTGCTTTAAGACTGAATCCCCGTCAGGCCCGTTGGGCATTATTTTTTGCCCGTTTCAATTTTGTACTTCATTTCCGTCCAGCTGACAAGAACATCAAGGCAGACGCACTCTCTAGAGCCTTCTTGCCTCCTGAACTGGAGGAGGAACCTCAGCACATTATTGAACCTTCTAAGTTTGTCTCTGTTGCCTCCACTGATCTGGCCCGGCTTCCTCCTGGGAAGACTTTCGTGTCCGCTTCTGATCGTAGTCGTGTTCTGCGCTGGGGTCATTCTTCTAAGTTGGCTGGCCATGCTGGTCAGAGAAAGACGCAGCAACTCATCTCCCGTTATTACTGGTGGCCTACCATGGGCAAGGATATCCAGGAGTTCGTCGCAGCCTGTCCTTCATGTGCCCGTAACAAAACTGTTAAACATCTACCAGCCGGCAGGCTTCTGCCTCTTCCGATTCCGTCCGCTCCCTGGCAGCACATCGCGATGGATTTCATCACGGATCTTCCCATTTCTTCTGGCTGCTCAGTGGTATGGGTTGTGGTGGACCGCTTCTCTAAAATGGCCCACTTCGTTCCGCTATCTGGCCTCCCGTCTGCTCCAGAACTGGCCACTCACTTCATTCAGCACATCTTCCGTCAACATGGATTTCCTCTCCACATCGTGTCCGACAGGGGCGTCCAGTTCACCTCTAAGTTCTGGAGAGGACTCTGTAAAATGGTAAAAATTGAACTAGATTTTTCTTCTGCATATCATCCCCAGTCTAATGGGCAAGTGGAGAGGATCAATCAAATCCTGGCTGGATACCTGCGTCACTTCGTCAACGCTCATCATAATGACTGGGTAGAATTACTGCCCTGGGCGGAATTCTCCTACAACAACCAAGTAAGTGAATCTTCTGGAAAGTCTCCCTTTCAGATTGTGTTTGGACTGCAACCCGGAATTCCTCTTCCTGTCTCGGGATTGTCTGATGTTCCGGCAGTCGATACCATGTCTAAGAATTTCTCTGACATTTGGAGAGAGACCAGGTCGGCTTTGGAGAAAGCTTCTCAACGTATGAAAACGCATGCGGACAAAAGACGTTTGGAGGCTCCCATCTTTCGTCCAGGAGACAAGGTATGGCTCTCCTCCAAGTACATCCGTCTGAAGTTACCATCGTACAAATTGGGTCCCCGTTTCATTGGTCCCTTTGAAGTCTTGAGACAAATCAACCCGGTCTCTTATAAACTGAAATTGCCTAATTCTCTACGAGTACCTAACTCCTTTCATGTTTCCCTCCTCAAACCAGTAGTGTTGAGCTCCTTCTTTAAGGACCCGGGTACCACTCCTGATCCGGTCTCTGAGGATGATGTTTTTGAGGTAAAACATATCTTGGCCTCTAAGAGAGTAAGAGGTAGGATCTATTACCTGGTGGACTGGAAAGGTTTTGGTCCTGAGGAGAGGTCTTGGGAGTAGTGTTGAGCGATACGATACTGCAAATATCGGCTATCGGCCGATATTAGCTGTATCGGCCTTTCGATAATTCGTTTCGATATTTTCGTCTTATCGAATACCGGAATCGGATTTGTCACTGTCACTGTCTGTGTCCGTCGGTCGGGTCTGTCACTGTCAGTGTCCGTCGGTCGGGTCTGTCAGGAGTCAGCGGCACTTACCTGGCAGAAGATCTCCAGCGGTCACGTCCTGGACTGCTTCATGGCCGCCATCCTCTTCTCCCCGGCGGTCACATGCAGTTTCTCGCGATAACTGCAGTGACTGCTGGGTAATCCCGGCCGTAAAGCAGTCAGTCCGATGACGTCACCGCCGGGGAAGCAGGTAATCAGCTGTGCTGCGTCGCGATGACAGGCTCTGCCTGTCATTGCGATGTAGCAGCGCTGGATCGTCGTGGGACTGTCGTTACTTTAGACTGCGTCGGACAGGTGGTATACTGTTTGGTTTGTTTTTTTTCTTTTTTTACAGGAGATCGATGGCGTCGCAGGAATGAGAGTACAATAAAAGAAATGAAAACTGTGTTGTCTCTTTTATTTCATTAAAAGACTTTTTTCTTGCTGTGTCTTTTTTTTAAACATTTAATAACTTTGGGATTAATAATAGATCGGTGTCTTATTGACGCCTCTCCATTATTAACCGGGCTTATTGTCACCGTGCAATCAACGGTGACATTAACCCCTTATTACCCCACTTGCCACCGCTACAGGGCAGTGGGAAGAGCCGGGTAAAGTGCCACAATTGGCACATCTTTTGATGCGCCAAATGTGGGGCTGCTGTAGCCTGGTATTATCAGGCTGTTGAGGGCCAAAATCCATGGGCCTTGACAGTCTTTTAATACCAGGCCGCAGCAGTCTGCATTTTACTTGGCTGGTTAACAAAAATAGGGGGGACCCCACGCCAATTTTTTTCGAGGGGATCCCCTATTTTTGTTAATCAGCCAAGATATGCAGACTGCTGTGGCCTGGTATTATCAGGCTGGCAAGGTCCATGGATCTTGGCTCCTTAACAGCCTGAAAATCCAGGCCTCAGCGGTCTGCTTCATCTGGCTGGTTAACAAAAATAGGGGGGACCCCACGCCATTTTTTTTCGAGGGGATCCCCTATTTTTGTTAACCAGTTCCCTCTGACGTCACTGATTGTGTCCCTGGCTGACCTGAAGTGAAAGTGGAAAGCAATCAATTAAGCTTTCCACTTCCTCTCCTGTCAGCCAGGAGAGGAACTCATTCATTTGGGGGTTTACTGTGAGGCTGCAGCATTAGCTGCGGTCCCTGCAGTAAACATTAACCCTTTCTGATGGATTACACCGTGGGACCTGACTGTACATCGGATTGGTAAGAATAATTTTGCTTTATTATTTTATTTTTATTACAGGAAATGGTTTTAGCAGGTAAATAAAATATGGTCAAAAACTGTGTGATTATTTCATTAAACTTCTTTTTTATTAAAGTGTGTGTGTTTGATTTTTCTTTCATACAATAGGATTAATAATTGATAGTTGTCTGATTGACAGCTCTCAATTATTAACCTGGCTTAAAGTGACCTTTCAATTGCAAGGTCATTTTAACCCCTTATTAACCCATTCGCCACCGCTACAGGGCAATGGGAATAGACGGGCAAAGTGCCAGAAAGGGCACATCTAATTAGAGATTTGCCCTTTCTGGGGTGTCTGGGGGCAGATGTTAGTAGCCGGGGGGGGGGGGCCAAAAATAATGGTCCCTCTCTGGGCTATTATTATCTGCCCCCACTCACTGGCTTTGTCTGTCTGGTTGCGAAAATAGGGGGGGAGCCCACGCATTTTTTTTCAGCAATTTTACACCTCATATATATATATACATGTCATTTAATTTGTGACACATATATATATATATATATTTATATTTATAGTTCATACACTTCTACATAGTATAATAGCCGCTAATTCAATTGCCGGCTTTTGTGAAAATGCAGAACCCGACATGAAATGACACTTGGTTTACATAGAGTTAACCATGTCTTTTCATGTAGTTTGATATCTGATTTGAACAAACAATTACATGAGTGCAAGTGTGCAAAATTTCACACCTGTAGGGGTTAATTAAAGGTGTAAATTCGTAGCAAAAAAGTCCGTTTTTTTTACAACGAATTTACACCTTTAATTAACCCCTACAGGTGTGAAATTTTGCACACATAGACTGATGTAATTGTTTGTGCAAATCAGATTGCAAACGACATGAAAAGACATGGTTAACCCTATGTACACCAAGTGTCATTTCATGTCGGGTGCTTCTGTCTTTTCACAGAAGCCGGCTTTACCCGGCAATTGAATCAGAGGATATTTTACTATGTAGAAGTGTATAAACTATACATATATGTATATATATATATGTCACAATGACATGTATATATATATATATGTATTCTATGTGTGTATATTTAGTGTTTACAAGGAAATAAAGGTTTTTTTTAGTTGCGATATTTTGTTCCCATAGACTTACATTGGACTTCCGGTATCGAAATCGGATATCGACGATATTTAGTGATATCGGCGATACCATTTCGATACGATATTTTTAGATATCGAGCAGTATCGCTCAACACTACTTGGGAGCCTAAAGAGAACATCCAGGCTCCTCTTCTTCTTAAAAGATTTCACGCAGGCTTGAAAAAGAGGGGGAGTAAAGAGGGGTATACTGTTACACTCGGTCCCAGCGCTGGCTCTGCACTCCGTTCTGCTCACTCACCTGTTCCTCTAGCTGTCCCCCTGCAGCAGTCTGCGCGCGGGCTGGGGTCTCCTGTCCCATCTGCTCCTAGGCGTCCTGTGTCCTCCTCCACTTCCTGGCACGCTGCTGGCAGGCCTCCAGATAGTCTGCTTAGGACGTGAGGCCGCGCCCACCGTCTCTCTTAAAGGGGCAGCGTGCATTTTTTGAAATAACTAATTAACCAATGGCTGCGCACTCAGCACTATATCTGGTCACTCCACCATTAGGGGAGTGCCGGAGCAACATGTTCTATCATTGCTACATCCGGTTCTGTTCCTGATCTGTCTGCGCTGCGTCTGCAGTTTCTGTGCTTCGCTGATACTGTTTGTCTCCTCAGATCATTGCTAACCTGTATCTGGCTAACCTGGACAATCTCAGCTATTACTGGCGCAAGTGTCATCCCGTTCCGCCATCAGCCATCCGTACCCGTGGACCGTGACAAGGTCACTGGAGCCAGCCTACTACCATCCGTTCTGGACCAGGACCTTACCCTTCTCCGTCAAGAACCCTCCATGGACTCTGTAAATACCTGTTACCCTTTTGGTCCCTCTGGGACAGCTGCCACGTGTCCGGGGTCTAACTGGAGGTAGCACCTGTGTCCTCCGGGTATTCCATTCTGGTCCTGTTCGAGGGGCCTTACTACGGGTACCCGGGGCTCACTAGTCACGCCCCCTTCGGAGCCCCCTGGACCGCGGTCTCGAGGTTCCACATTAAAAAATAAAAACGAATGTGAACTTCACCACCTCTGCCTCCGCTTCCATTCGTTACAACACGTAGGTTATGGATTGTACCTTAGTTCGGCTTTGAAAGAACTCGAAGTACATTTCTCCCAAATTGCTTTGTCATTTAAAACATACTGAAGAATGGGTTTATTACTATTGTTGGAAGTGAAAAAAGTCATAATAGTAATTGTGCTCCAGACTAGAGTAGTTGTGAAGATCTGAATGTCTGCTAAAGTTAATGAGCAGGACATGAATTGCACCTTAATCCGGCTTTTAAAGAACTCGAAGTACAGGTCTCCAAAATTGTTTTGTAGATCAAAAAACAATGAAGAATGGTTTTATTACTATTGAAAGAAGAGAAAAAATCCATAATAGTAATTGTGCTCCAGACTAGAGTAGTTGTGAAGATCTGAAAGTCAAGTAAGCTTAATCAGTAGGTTATGAATTGTATTTTAGTTCAGCTTTGAAAAAACTCAAAGTACATGACATCTGAAATTGTTTTGTAGACCAAAAATACCAAAATGAATACCAAAAATGAAGATAGAACAGTTTTATTTCTATTGACAAATTACAAAAAGCAGTCATGTTAATTGAGTTCCTCCTGAGCAGTGTAGTTGTGGAGATCTGAATGTCCACTAAAGTAAGTTATGAATTGTACCTTAGTCCGGTTTTTAAGGAACCTAACGTATGTCTTCAAAATGTTTCTAGACCAAAACATACTGAAGATTGGGTTTCTTACTATTGACAGAGGTGAAAAAAGCCATAATAGTAATTGTGACCCAGAGCAAGGTAGTTGTGAAGATCTGAACGCTAAAGGTGATCAGCAAGTTGTGAATTGTACCTTAGACTGACTTTGAAAAATCTCTAAGCAGATGACATCCAAAATTGTTTTGTTGACCAGAAATACTGAATAACTTATTTATTACGATTGACAAATGCTAAAAGAGCATTGTGAGGAACTCAGCCGGCCGCCACACGGTAGCCCGGGTATCACAGCTTCTGATACCACCGCCGCTACCAAATGTGACAGACGATCCCTTTCCTCCCATGTCACCAATGGGACGTAACTCCACAGGTACAGCTCTCCGGCGCCCCCCTTTGTCTCTCAGGTCAGTAAGAGAACTGCACCTAGAGCAAATGGCCGCCGGGGAAGGTGTCCTGCTACCCACTGGGTATTCTAAGATTCGTGATCAGAGTAAAAGCATCAGCCCAAGATTAATTTTATGGTTTAATTTGCCTTAAGGGCGCACTAGATAATTACAGAAATATACAGTAAAGCTATACAACGTAACTACAATGGAATGGCAGTCAGAGTAAAAATACAACAATAATGTACAAGGCTTAAAGGTATAAGCTATGGATCAATATTACCGGGTATTATGGTCATGGGAAGGCCTTGGCTCTGCCATTCCCAGGTACAGTCTTCAGTTCCTGAATAGTCCCTTGGTCTTTCCTAGACCATCTTCTTGGCTTCTGTGTGTGAAATGGAATGAGACCAGCAGCCTGGTCATGGCTAGTTCTTAGACCTGCTAGGCCCATCCCCATTGCTTCGAAGCACGCATATTAATTGGCCTGCAATTCATATGGAGCAGGAAACAATGCCTGAGCTTGGGCTATTTACCATACGACTGACCATCTCATTCAGTCACTGGCCTAGACTAATTAGCATGTAAAGGCCTATTGATTCCTAGTGGACATCAAAACCTGTCGTACTGGATATGCTAATAGGCAATGTGTAGCTAAAAGTCTGTGGCTGTGTGAACTGACAAAATGGAGGCTGGTACAGGCCCTATACAAAATGGCGACAACCTTTTCCTTACACCTACCTGCTTTTGAGGGCGCTAGGGGGTATCACATTCCTGTGTTCCCCCGTGCGCCCTACCGCACCCTCTCCTTGCCGGGACAACCCATCAGCGTTACCATGGTCACTGCCCTTTTTGTGGCGAATGGTGAAATGGTACTGTTGGAGAGCGAGGCTCCAGCGTAGCAACCTCCCATTCGTCCCAGAGACCGTGTGTAACCAGCTGAGGGGTTGTGGTCTGTTTCCACGGTGAATTGGCGTCCGTACAAGTATGGCTGCAGACGCTGCAGGGCCCACACAATTGCCAGACATTCCTTCTCCATCGTGGAATAGGCCACTTCCCTCGGCAGGAGCTTCCTGCTCAGGTACAAAATGGGGTGTTCATAGCCCGTAGTGTCAACCTGGCTGAGCACAGCACCGAGGCCGAAGTCGCTGGCGTCGGTCTGCACTAAGAGGAGAACTAGAAAGGGCGGTCTTGAGCGCCTGGAAAGCTGTCTCGCAGGCGACTGTCCAGTCGACTGCGACGGGCAGCCTTTTCTTGGTGAGGTCCGTCAGGGGCTTGGCCAGGGCACTATAGTGCGGAACAAACCTCCTATAGTACCCAGCAGTACCCAAAAAGGACATCACCTGCTTCTTGGTCCTGGGGGTGGGCCAGGATGCGATGGCATCCACCTTCCCGGGCTCTGGCTTCAGAGCTCCCCCACCTACCCGGTGTCCCAGGTAGTGGACCTCACTCATACCCAGCTGGCATTTTTCCGGCTTAATGGTCAAGCCTGCTCGCTGGATCCACCCGAGCACCTGCGCCAGGTGCTCTAGGTGATCCTCCCAGGTGGGACTGAAGATGGCAATGTCATCCAGGTACGCGGTCGCATACCCTTCCAGTCCCTCGAGCAGCGTGTTGACCATCCGCTGAAAAGTGGCAGGGGCATTCTTCATGCCGAAGGGCATCACCGTGGACTCGTACAGTCCGAATGGGGTGATAAAGGCAGAGCGTTCCCGTGCCCTAGGGGTCAGGGGAATCTGCCAATACCCCCTGCTCAGATCCATGATGGTCAGGTACTTGGCCCCGGCCAGCTGGTCGAGCAGGTCATCGATGCGCGGCATTGGGTACGCATCGGTGACCGACACAGCGTTGAGCCCCCTGTAGTCCACGCAGAACCGCGTAGTTCGGTCCTTTTTAGGGACGAGGACTACAGGCGAAGCCCACGCGCTGTTGGACGCTTGGATCACCCCCAGCCTCAGCATCTCGTCTATCTCTTGGCGCATCTGCTGCTGCACCTCAAGAGAGACCCGATATGCTGAACGCCGGATTGGGGGTGGTTACCAGTGTCCACGTCATGGACTGCTGCCTCAGTCCTTCCGGGCAGGCTGCTGAACAGCTCCCGGAAGGGGTGTAGGGTGGCCCCCAGCTGGGAACGTTGGTCCTCCGAGAGCTGGTGGCCAACCCCCACATCCTCGATGGATCCACCCGCCTTGGCTTGGGTGAGCAGATCGAGGAGGGTTTCTGCCTCTCCTTCCTCTGGAAGGTTGCACACTGGGTGAGCATAAGCCTCCCGCTCATGATGGGCCTTCATCATGTTCACATGGAAGGCCTTCCTCCTTCCACGGGCGTGGTCCAGGGTGACCAGGTAGGTGACGGCGTTGAGCTGCTCGTGCACGAGGTATGGACCCTCCCAGGCCGCCTGAAGCTTGTTTTGTGGTACGGGGACCAGTACCCACACCTTTTGACCCACCTGGTAGGTCCGCTCACAAGCATTCTGGTCGTACCATCGCTTCTGGTCAGCCTGAGCTTGGGCCATATTGTCATGCACCAGCCGTGTCAAGGCCATCATTCGGTCCCGGAAGCGCACGACATACTCAATGACCGACACTCCAGGGGTGGCTAAATCCCCTTCCCATGCTTCCTTCACCAGAGCAAGGGGCCCCCGTACACGTCGCCCGTACAGGAGCTCAAAGGGGGAGAACCCCGTTGAGGCCTGTGGAACCTCCCGGTAGGCAAACAGCAGGTGTGGGAGATACTGCTCCCAGTCTCTCCCGTGGGAGTCGACCAACATCCTCAGCATCTGCTTTAAGGTGCCATTGAACCGCTCACACAAGCCATTGGTCTGTGGGTGATACGGGCTGGCCACCAGATGTTCCACCTGTACCTGCTTACAGAGAGACTCCATCAGCTGCGACATAAACTAGGTCCCTCGGTCGGTGAGCATTTCCTTGGGAAACCCCACTCTGGAGAAAATCTCCAGTAAGGCAGTGGCCACTTTGTCGGCCCGAATGGACGACAAAGCTACCGCCTCCGGGTACCGGGTGGCATAGTCCACTACCGTTAGTATGAAGCATTTCCCGGAGCGGCTGGGAGTGGACAGAGGTCCAATGAGATCCACAGCCACCCTCGAGAAAGGCTCTTCGATGATGGGCAGAGTTACCAGTGGGGCTTTGGGGCGCGGCCCCGCCTTCCCCACCCTCTGACAGGTGTCACATGAACGGCAGTAGGCTATCACCTCGGTCCTCATTCCAGGCCAGTAGAAATGCTGAGCTAGCCTGGCCCTGGTTTTAGTGATCCCTAAGTGTCCGGCCATTGGAATCTCGTGTGCGATCCGCAATAATTCCGCCCTGAACGGATGGGGCACCACTAACTGTCGGTCCCTGGGCCACGCCTCCGGTGAACCCTGCTGGACCGTTACCCGGTACAGCCGTCCCTGGTCCCAGACCACTCGCTCGCGGTCGGACTCCAGGGGAGGCTGTGCCGCCTGTTCCTTGAGAGTCTTCAGGCTAGGGTCAGCTTCCAACGCTGCCTGAAATCCCTGACTAGATATGGCAAGAATTGATGAAACTGCCCTGTCCTCTGTCAGTTCCCCGGGATCTGTCTCCTGGCTACTGTCTGACTCGGCAGCCACTTGGTCAGAGAGGGGGAAACCGTCGGACCTCCGCGAGGCTCCTTGGGCTTCAGCGCTCCCACTCCTGGTAACAGCGGCCACGACCGCTGAGACCACGGGTAGCGCCTGCTTTCCCTCCTCCTCTGACCAAGTCGCCGGGTCAGGCAGACTTCCCTGACTTCCTGACATCCCGGATGTGGGGAACTCCTGACCTGGGGTCCTACCTGGTGGCTCCTCTCCCGGGACACCCCCTCTCCCCATGGCCTGTTCCTCTTCCTGCAGGGGCCCTAGACTCAGCAGGCTGGATTCACTTAGGGGCCCTACACTGCCCATAGCAGCCCCTCCCTCCACCTCTGAGCTCTCCCCTACAGCCTCCTCACCTGTCCTCACTGTGAGTCCTGTGTGTGTAGTGTCAGTGCATGGCTTACCATCAGGTTTCACTCCCTCCTCCACTGTTGGAGGCACATTCAATACATTAACATTAGCATTCACAGTAAGTCATGACATTCTTGGGGAGCCGGACTTGGGGGTTCAGTGGCCACATACTGGGACACTAGCCGCCCCAAATCGGTCCCAAGCAACACATTTGCAGGAATATTCGGCGTTACTCCCACCTCCCGCATCCCCCTCCCAGCACCCCAATCCAAATACACCTTGGCAACGGGCAGCGCCGGTTCCACGCCTCCAATTCCGGAGACGGCAAGGGTTTTCCCAGGTACCAAGTCTTGAGGGGACACCACCTCAGGGCGTACCAGGGTTCGTTCAGCGCCTGTGTCCCGCAGTCCCATGACCGCTGAGCGGCCGATGGTGACGGGTTGGTAATTGTCTAGGGACCTCCCACCACCCCCTCCCACACACAAAACAGTGGACGGTTTCTGGGACAGGGATGGGGCCTTCTGGCGCTGGGGACATGCAGCCTTAAAGTGTCCTGGCTGATTGCAATTATGGCAACGTCTGGGTTCTGTTCCTGGCCTGGAGAGGGCAGCAGGGGGGTACACCCCTTGCACTCTGGGGGCTGGATATGGGGCTGGGGCAGGATTGGGCTTACCCCTCTCCAGGTGCTGCTGGCAGGCTTCTTTGGCTCCGGCGCCCTGTTTTGGCATACTCGTCTGCCAGGGCGGCTGTAGCAGAAGCCCCCTTTGGTTTCCGGTCACGGAGGAACTGCTGGAGGTCCTCTGGGCAGTTCCACAAGAATTTCTCCACGACAAACAGTTCCTGGACCTCCTGACGGGTAGTGAGCTCTAGACCCGAGGTCCAGTGCTCCGCAGCTCTCAACAGGGCCCGCATGTGGTCGGTCCAGGTGTCCTTTGAACCCCGCTGCAGGCTCCTGAACTTCCTGCGGTACGACTCCGGGGTGAGGTTGTAGTGCTGGATCAGGGCCCGCTTGATGCTGTTGTAGTCCTGCTCCTCCCCGGCAGGTAAGTCCCCCAAAACTTCCAGGGACTTACCCCTCAAACGGGGGGTCAGGTACCTTGCCCACTGATCCGGGGCCAGATGATGTTGGAGGCATGTCCTCTCAAAAGCCAGCAAAAAGGAATCCAGGTCTCCATCCTTTTCAAGCAAGGGAAAGTCCTCCGCCCGGACCTTGGGAGCCCTTGTCTCCAGTGGGCCTGGTGCATCCAGTGGGGGCCCGTGCTGAGCCATCTCCAGTCGGTGCCGGTGCTCCGCAGCTTCACGGCGTTCTGTATGCTCCCGCTCCGCTGCTCTCTCTGCTCTCTCTGCCGCTGCTTGCTCACGCTCCGCAGCTTCACGGCGTTCTGCTTGCGCACGCTCCGCAGCTTCACGGCGTTCTGCTCGCTCACGCTCTGCTGCTTTCTCTGCCGCTGCTTGCTCACGCTCTGCTGCTGTCTCTGCCGCCACCAGGAGTCTTTCATAGGCGGCGTCATTACCAGCCTCGAGCTGCGCCATAGCCGCTTGGAAGAGGGTCTCCGATCTGGACAGGCTGGGACGGGCAGGGGGTGGGCAGTCCACTGTGAGACTGAGCACGGGGGTCGGGCTCCTTGGGGAGCCCTGGCTGAGCTCCCCCTCATCGGTATCGAACCCCTCATAGGCCACAGCATTGGCCTCCCCCTTTGCCCTACTCCTGGTGCCTTCCGCCATCTTGGGAACCCTTGGTTACTGAAACACAGCTGCAACCCTGACCTTGCACACAACTTGTTATATTTACACTCTGACCGTCTAGTGCTGGGCTGACCTTAAGACCCCAGCAGTGAAAGTACTGCTGGTAGTCTCTAGTGTCTGGGAGTAGGGGTCCCACGCACACTATTACTCTGATCCCACCGCTGCCACCAATTTGTGAGGAACTCAGCCGGCCGCCACACGGTAGCCCGGGTATCACAGCTTCTGATACCACCGCCGCTACCAAATGTGACGGACGATCCCTTTCCTCCCACGTCACCAATGGGACGTAACTCCACAGGTACAGCTCTCCGGCGCCCCCCTTTGTCTCTCAGGTCAGTAAGAGAACTGCACCTAGAGCAAATGGCCGCCGGGGAAGGTGTCCTGCTACCCACTGGGTATTCTAAGATTCGTGACCAGAGTAAAAGCATCAGCCCAAGATTAATTTTATGGTTTAATTTGCCTTAAGGGCGCACTAGATAATTACAGAAATATACAGTAAAGCTATACAACGTAACTACAATGGCATGGCAGTCAGAGTAAAAATACAACAATAATGTACAAGGCTTAAAGGTATAAGCTATGGATCAATATTACCGGGTATTATGGTCATGGGAAGGCCTTGGCTCTGCCATTCCCAGGTACAGTCTTCAGTTCCTGAATAGTCCCTTGGTCTTTCCTAGACCATCTTCTTGGCTTCTGTGTGTGAAATGGAATGAGACCAGCAGCCTGGTCATGGCTAGTTCTTAGACCTGCTAGGCCCATCCCCATTGCTTCGAAGCACGCATATTAATTGGCCTGCAATTCATATGGAGCAGGAAACAATGCCTGAGCTTGGGCTATTACCATACGACTGACCATCTCATTCAGTCACTGGCCTAGACTAATTAGCATGTAAAGGCCTATTGATTCCTAGTGGACATCAAAACCTGTCGTACTGGATATGCTAATAGGCAATGTGTAGCTAAAAGTCTGTGGCTGTGTGAACTGACAAAATGGAGGCTGGTACAGGCCCTATACAAAATGGCGACAACCTTTTCCTTACAAGCATTAATGCTAATCACGCTCCTGAGCAGAGTAGTTGTGGAGATCTGAATAGCCGCTAATGTTAACAAGCAAGTTATGAATAGTGCAGTAGTTCGGCTTTGGAACAATCCAAAATACATGTCTTAGACATATTGGTAGTAAAAAACACGCAAAAGAATGGTTTTATTACTATTGACTGTTACCCTCTGTGGAGGATATAATAATTTGTAAGATATTTCAGAAGCAACAGGGTAGACCAGAAAAAACAGTCCTTCTTTTCTCTTGTGAGATTGTGATACAAGATGTCGCTTACTGGGTCACATTCATCGGAACTTTCTTACAGTAAAAACCTGTATTTGTTGCCCATTGCAAACAATCTGAGTTCAGCTTTCTTTTTACCAAAACAGTACATAACAGAAAGATGCCCATCATATCCTCTCTGCCAGTCGGGTGACATCTATCTGGCGAAAAAAACGTTTTGAAAAGTCAAAAAAAAATGTGTGCAACATGAAGTTCTGGTGTTTTCATGCCATTCTCATCCCAGCTACCATTAAAGCAGGCAGATATTGGGCCAGATGACGGTGTAACCATCCTCGCTCATCAAATTCATGCCGAGCGGCAGTGTTGCCTAAATCACAACTACCAATCCAGCAGAGGCCCAAGTAAGATTTGTGGCGAGGCGCACATAGTGGCTTCTGCCTCATAATGAATCAGGAGAGTCCGATCCAAAAAATCCCCCTCATCAAGACCAGAAATGAATTGCCCCCATAGTGTTGGTGAAACCATAAATCTACTATCTCCATTGTGGGCAGATTAGTGCCATATCAGTGATATTCTCTAGACCAGTGTTTCTCAACTCCAGTCTTCAAGACCCACCAACAGGTCATGTTTTCAGGAATTCCCTAGCATTGCATAGGTGATGGAATTAATGCTTGAGCAGGTGATGAAATTGTCACCTGTGCAATGCTAAGGAAATTCTGAAAACTTGACCTGATGGTGGCTCTTGGGGACTGGAGTTGAGAAACACTGGTCTAGAAGATACATGCCATTTCATCTAGGACAGTAGAGTTTTCAAACTTTGTCAATAATCCAATGTCCAGATAATATCTAATTGAAGTCCAAAATTCTAAGAAAGTTCCACTGAAGATTCCATAAGCAAAGCCTATTCTATTTCTAATTTTGCTTGTTTAAGAACAGAACATAGTGCAATTTCCACCTTCACATAGAAGGGCTATCTACGTTAATAATTGAACAGGCCTTCGGGGTGGCTTTCCATCATCGACTGTTTGGGTATAACAGCATATCTGGACTCTCACATACAAATCCCATGGAATTATTCACTTTTATAGATAGTAGTCATATTCCATAGATGTACAAAAGTTAAATTTAGAAAGATCATTTTTATTCCCTTCAAAGTCTCTTTCCAATGAAAACCTGTCTTTTGAAAAATGAATTACTGTAGGTTTAGCTCCGTTATTTTACCTCTTAGAGAAGGTTTCTGAAAGGCGCTTACAAAGGAAAGTTTGTATTTGAATAGAAATACTTTCACATCCTAAATAACCAGCTTTTGTGGAAGAGCGAAGAAATATCCACCATGAATATATGTATTTACAATAATAAAATTAGACTTTAACTCCAGTTACCAGAATCCATATTTTATGTCAGTAGCTCAGAGCATAGCATCCTTTTGATTAGCCTGGCCATGTGGGATATTTTTCCTTTAATACATGTTGCTTTTTTCTCAATTGGATTGGTTTATTTTGGTAAACTGTATTTCGCATATGGCGCCAGCTCATTCAGAAGAGTTGTACAGAAATTCTCACTATTCACATCTGTCCTTGTCCTGAAGGACCATCTACTTACCCTTCCCTTTTGGTCCAAAGGAACCCATACACTGTCGATAGCTGTTGTCCAAACGATGGTCCACCCAACCGTACATCCAGCAGCTATCTCACCCAACTCTCCTATGCCTCTGTGTTCTCTACGAGAGACCCTCTGCCAGGTGAGACATCTCAAGTGGTTGCTTATCTTTTAGACAACAAAAGAATAGGCAGTCCAAAATCGAACATGCTGGATCCTTCTGTCTCCTGACATCATCTGTATGGAGAGAGTCAGGGTTCCCTTGAATATTAGACTGTCGTTTGAACCAGTAGATATTGGTGGCTTCATCCAACATTAGTCTAACGTGTAGTCTAACGTGTATCAGGGCCTTTAAGTTTAGGCTGGCCATACATATGAAATATCTGACTGACAGCAGTCAACTATCTCTCCCGACTCACCCAATGTACATGAACTCTCAACTTGGCCAAGCGCTAATGTGTTTTTTTAATATTGAGAGAGAAGAAAGCCGTTGCCAGACTCTCTGCAGTTTGTCTCACCTAAATTGAACTACAGCTACCTGATTCTTCTCTTGCTCAACATCATCTGGCCAGAGAGACAAGAGGACTCCCGAGCACATAAGATGGTCTTCTGGTCTCGTCTGTGAGTTTGGTCAACTTTCATCTTTTCTGTATCAAATATCAAAAATACCTTACAACTGGATCTTGGCTATTTTTCTTTCTTTGGGGCTCATGAGTGATTTTAGTAATGGTATTATCTCTGGTCATTGTACAATGAATGCTAAAGTAGTGGATCCATGTGCAGGTTGAAAGGGCATGAAGCAAGCAGATTTTTTTTGTATGGGGAGGAGTGAATATATCAATTCTGCCATTGTAAATCTTGATTTTGCATTTATGGAGCTTACTTTCAGAACATTACAAACACTGTGATACCAAAAATGTTTATTATTTTTATTGTTTAGATTCTTTTTGTAACACATAAGAAAAGTTGGTTTTTTTAACTCCTTCAGTACCAAGCAATTTTTCATTTCTGCGCTTTCATTTTTTTCTCCTATACTTCTAACATCCATAGCTTTCTTTTTAAAAATTTTGCTTAGACATGGCAGATATACTGTATGTATGTATGTATGTATGTATGTATATATATATTATTTATTTTTTTATTTTGCTATTTACATTTCATTAAAACATTAAAAGGTGGTGAGATTTAAACTTTGGGGAATGAGTTATATTTTTTAATTGCACTTTTTAAAAAATAATTGAAATGTTTTTTTTAACTTTTAATTAGACCCCAAGGGGACTCGAACATGCTTTACTGCCTGTACAATATGTTGCCACACTGTAGTAACTCAATCCTCCATCCTCCACTGCCCCCTCTGACCTCCTTTATCTTTGCAGAAGACTTTGCTACACATTTCAAAAATAAGATTGACCAAACAAGGCAAGTCTTTGCTGCTCAACCACCAAAATCCCTCCATATAACAAACCAATGCCCTTCCCCCATAACTTTCCTCCCCACCATCACTGAAGGAGAGTTTACTCATCTTCTCTTCAAATCGAACCTCATCATTTGTGCACTTGATCCCATCCTATCTTCTACCCAACCTCACCACCATGCTTATTCCGGCCATAACCCATGGCTTTAACCTATAGTTAAATTCTGGTACCTTCACTTCTGCTTTCAAACATGCCAAGATCATACCTATCTTGAAGAAACCATCCCTTGACCTGACCTCTATGTCCAGCTATTGTCCCACATTGCTTCTACCATTCTTCTCCAATCTGCTCAAGCAACATGTCCAAGCTGAACTTTCCTCACACGTGTCTTCTAACTCACTCCTTGACAACCTACAATCTGGCTTCTATCATCACCACCACTCCACCGAAACTGACCTTATCAAAATTACTAATGACTTACTGCCAAAGCTGACATACAAATTCTCTATACTCCTTTTTCTACATGTCCTCTGCCTTCGACACAGTTGACTATTCCCTCCTACTACAGATCCTCTTTTCCATTGACATCAAATACCTTGCTTTCTCCTAGATTTCCTCATATCTTTCTAACAGCACATTTAGGGTCTCAAATAATACCTCCTCATCCCATCATCCCACCCTCTCTCTATCGGTATCCCTCAAGGCTTTGTCCTGGGACCCTTACTCTTCTCAATCTATACCTTTGGCTTGGGGAAATTCATGATGTCCCATGGCTTCCTACACCATCTATATGCTGATGACATTGTAAGGGAGGGAAAGGACCATAGTCGTGACCTGAATTACTGCAACATCCATGTCCAGTCCTTCCCCCACATGAAACTGTGTTCCTTCCTCTGACATACCTGCATCTCCAGATTCCATCTCTCCTAAGCACCTCCAAAGCATCGACGGTCCTTCTTCCAGGCGACCCCCAGTAATGGAGACACAGTCCAGAATAACTTGAACATACTCTTTACTTAACTCTTCACACGTTACATCCACAGTTGGCACAACAGGTGTTTCGTTCATTTCCTTATCTCTCCCTGCTTTGCTGTCGCTTCTGTGCAGTACACGCCCGGACCGGACCGTACTAGACTGCTCCCAGTTCCTTCCAGGCCTGTCCTCGCTATAATTACATTTCCTTCAGCCTGCTTTGCCCCAGAACTGAATTTATCAATCACTACATTTGGTGGCCACCGGTGAAGCATCCTTTCTGTACTGAACTCGACGAAGTTCCAGCTCCCTTCACTCACTTGGTCCAGCCAACTTCTGCCCTAAAAGCATTGGCCCAGGTGGTAAGATGCCACATCTTTCCTCTCTGTACAGGCCCACTGCGAGACTGTGCAGCGGCCGTGGATAATGTGGGTTACTATCCTTAAACATTGCGTGGCTGCCGGTTGTCCAGGCCTAAGCACTTGTGGACACTTGGGCACGCTGGCCCCGTCTGAGCTAACTTCCTGCAAACTCCTGTCTTACTACCAGGCAGCCCCTCCTACACTTAACCCCATGTAAACTACCTATCAGCTATACTTAACAAAGCCCACTAGTATACCCCCACCTAGTGGCCCATAACAAACTACACTTACCCAGATATAGAAACTATATACTAGAGTGCCCTCCTCTATTGACCCAAAAGGATGCACTGAACTTTCCCTAAGCTGTACATGAGTAAAGGACATCATACAATATTATACAAAGAAACACAAAACATATATATACATAATGGTAACACATCTTAAATGTGTCAGTACCATAATATCAGCGATAATACATAAGGTTATAAGTACCACTGAATGTTCATAACTACACAGTGACTATTTACATACAAAACATTACGCACACTTAAGGGGCGGATGAAAGAGTAATACTCCTTCACCCCCTTACAACATGACACTCAGATCTACTTCTCTGGCACAGACGTCACCTCTCTGATGTTCAGAACCCCAATGTGTCTATCAGCCATATCCTCCTTCTTCTCCTCTTGCTTCCTAAAACTCAATGTGGACAAAACTGAACTCATCATTTCCTCCATCTCACCTAATTCCTCTACCCAACCTCTCTATCACAACAAATGACATCACATGTTCCCCGGTACGGAAGTCCACTGTCTTGGAGTAACCCTCGTCTCTGTCCTGTCTTGCAAACCGCACATCCAAGCTCTTGCCACCTCCTGCTTCCTCCATCTCAAAAATATTTCCTAAGTTCATTCTTTCCGCAACCCTTAATCTACTAAAATCTTAGCCCATGCCATCATCATCTCCAACCTTGACTACTGCAATATCCTCCTCTGTAGCTTTCCTGCTAACACTCTCACACCTCTCCAGTCCGTCCTTAACTCTGCTGCCCAACTAATCCACCTCTCTCCTCTCTACTCCTCAACTTATCCCCTACAAATCCCTTCATTGGCTCCCAATAGCCCCAACACATTGAGTTCAAACTACTAACATTGACCTACAAAACCGTCCATAATCTGTGTACGCCGTATAGCTCCGAACTGATCTCGCGAGATCTTCCAACACGTAATGTCCAGTCCTCCCAAGACCTCCTGCTCTGTTCCATACGTTTCTCACCCAATCACCTCCAAAACTTCTCCCAAGTTTCTCCCATCCCCTGGAATTTTGTGCCCCAATACATCTGATTATCCATCGCACTCAGAACTTTTAAGAAAGAACTAGAAAATGCATCTCTTCAAGAAAGCTTAAAGCCTGCCAAGACCCTGCTGCCATTGCACCACCACCGGAGCTGCTGCAACTCCCTAACCTACTGTCACCTTTTCAAAGCCCTCTCCTTTCTGTACCCGTCTGTCATTGTTAGTTTCTTAACTGTAATTTATATTTCTATTTTGTATGTAACCCCTTCTCGTGTATGGCACCATGGAATCAACGGTGCTCTAAAAATAAATAATAATAACTTGACGGCCCACATTGTGGGCTAACGTGCCTGACAGAGGCATTTAAGAGGTGAAAATGTTGCTATCTGAAGCTGTCTCCGATCTCATCAGTTACTCTCGAGTGCCGGCTATGCAGCATTCGTTTTCCAGTCAAGTTCCCTTTAAATTTATTTTAATTTTTTACCGTCCTTCTCTGCAAAAAATAAAAAAGTCCAAAAAAAGTTTAAAAAAATGACATTTGTTACGCTGTATAATCATGGCATTGAGCTGAATGCTTTTAAAACATTATTAATTTTATTTCAATGAATATTGTTTTGCCATTTTTCACATCTGTATATATGAAGAGCAAACAATACAAAATAGATGAATCCATCATTAAAAAAAAAAACCTTTGTTCCTGTTGCTGGGGCAACAACAATTATAATAGTCGGAGTAAAGTATTGTTCTGCATTAAAATTTATAGGAATATTTAACGTCTCAAATCTGTACAATTAGTTTTATGTCTCCATCCCTCGAATTAGAAAGAGACAAACTAGAACAGATTATTTCCACTAAGTACAAATCAGTTGCTAACAGCTTCCATAAAAACGTTTCCCTCTCATTCTGCTTCAATCTGCATAACCTTGTTCTGCGGAAATAAAGTGGTTTTAGAAATTATGATTAACTTTGTACCCCTGGATTCTAGCTTTGCTTTATATAAGTCACTGAAGAGCCAAAGCCCAGAGGACTCTCCGAGTACAGGCGAAACCACCATTAGCCAAAGTGACCATGTTGTAGACATACGTTTCATCATTTGCATTTTTTCTTTATGCCAGTTCTTTTTTTGTCTTGTATTTTTCGCAAACTTTTTTGTTTTATTTTTTGCCAAATTAATCAAGCGGTTCATTAAATTTGCACAAAGTAAGAGAAAGGTGTGACGTCCGCCCACTGCAGGTCTAAACTGCAGGTAAGACAGCACCCCGAGAAACCCCGAGACCCTTTACCCCTATACAGGGATCTGGAATTACAGCGAAGCCCAGGGGGTAGCTGCCTATGAGAGCAGTGGACCGGAGTAGGAAGGACGCTAGGAAGGGAATAAAAAGTGAGACCAAATGCGTAGCCAGAAGTCCAAGGGTCAAAACCAGGAGGGCAGCAAGGTACAAAATCGGCAGGCAGTAGAAGGGTCAGAAATTCAGGCTAAAGTTAAAGTCAAAACCAGGCGGGCAGCAAAGGTACAAAATCAGCAGGCAGTAGAACAGTCAGAAATCCAGGCAAAGGTCAGAGATACAATAGAAAAAAAAACTAGCACACTGGGTAAACCAAGACTATATCTGGCGGCCTACAAGCCAGGCTCCAAGGCATTTGAAGGGCATGGCTACCTCTCACAGGCTCACAGTCTGATGACCTCATCTGGACCGCCCCCAGAACCAGGCCAGATGGTGATGCATGACTGACACCAACCACGTCACCTCTGACAGAAGAGCGAAGCCTACGCCCACCAGACGCCTGCGCAGGGACCCCTTCTCTGTCGCCAACATTACCCACAGGCGAAACATGGCGATGCGCAGCGACAGAGGCCGGCGTCAAAGGAGCGGAACCATATGAGGATACCGCTCTCCTATCACCGGCACCACCAGCCGAAGGAGTCCGGCGCCTCCCAGCGGCCGAGGCAGGAACACCAGCCACTGACTCCAACGGCGACGTGACAAAAGGTCTCTTTTTCTGTCTTGAAAATATTTTTTGCAACTTTTTATGTGGTTAGTCATGGGATTTATCCCTTCATGTTTCTTGCTTAGTCATAAGAACACCGTGGACAGAAGTAGTAGAACCACCCACTGGATTCCTAACTAAAAGATTAATACATGGACATATTCTGGGCTTATATTTCTCCAACAGTCTGTCCATTGAGTTGAATAATCAAATATATTGCAATCTACAATATATTATAGCTTTGAGAGTGAAACTAATGCTAATTTTTTTAAAAAAAAGGAGCAAAAAAAGGATAAAATAGCTGTATCTGAGTTTGGTACAAATTCCGGTGCGTAGAACCTGGTAGGACTATCATGGAATATTCATCTCTAAGGCTTGACAAGATTCCCTGGCTGTCAGAAATATATTTAATGCCTGTGGAGATATTACAATATGTGAAGGAGGAAGGTTCTCCTGATGGCGGGAGATGGGTCCGTTCGTACAGGGAGCAGTGCGCAGCGATATTAAATAAGTCATCCTTCCATTCACTGCATGTACTTCTAACTTATTAGGATTCACAATGCAATTTTTCACCCTTGTCACCGGGCTGATCATCCACGGCAAAATCTTTAAATGAGTTCTTCGCCTTTAGCCACAAACTAGTCGTCTAAAACGGGGCGATAATTTTCAGACTGTCGTCTATTTTGTTCCATAATGGAACTTATCATTCATTGATTCCTCTTCTTATGACTCCGTCTATAACTCTCCGAACGGCACCCACTTCTCTAACTCTAAGATATATTCATGCGAGAGTCCCATCATTTTAGCACGATGGCACGGGAGCGCGGTAAAATAGGACTGCCTGAAACCGACTATGGCGGGATCGTAATGAGGGATGATGGAGTGTAGTGTGCGCTCCAGATCTCACGCTCGCCGTCAAGTAATAAGAAGTCAAGGAGTTTTGTAATAGATTTTATGCATTGAAATCTGCTTTGGTTATGTGATGATCACTACAATATGGGGAAGCGAGGAATTAGCTCACTTTTTGCCTCATGCTGTTAAAAAAAAATGTTGGGGTGGGATATATGGCTTAAAGGGAAATTGTCACCAGGTTTTTGCTTCCCCATCTGACAACAGCATCATATAGGGGCAGAGTTCCTGATTAGAGTGATGTATCACTTCCTGGGCTTCTTCCTGTAGTTTTGATAAAATCCCAGTTTTATCTGCTACAGATCTAGCAGTTCTCTGAATGATGAGCTCTGCAGAGCCCCGCCCACACCACTGATTGGCAGCTTTCTGTGCACACTGTGAATAAGCAGGAAGCTGCCAATCAGTGATGGGGCGTGGTTATACAGAGCTTATGAAAATGGAGGAGCAGGTTTACTAGTCCTCTAGTGATAATTTCCTGCTGTGATTTTATAAAAACTACAGCAAGCAGCCCAGTAAATGACACATCGCTGGAATCAGGGTCTATGTGTCTATATTATGCTGATTCCAATTAGTTGGCAAAAAAAATGATGACAAATTCCCTTTAACGGCTGCCAGGATCACAAAAGAGGTGGAACGTGTAATGAATTGCTTATAACCAGTATGTAGTTGGGGTACTCTTAGGTGAAACATGGTCCCACAATTCAACAGAAACAGGAAGAGTGGGACTGGTTGCTCAATGATAGACTTTATAACAACTACCTCCACCATACAAAAAAGTCATTACCTTTTCATGAACTGAACTTGGCAAGATTTAGGTAAGTCCTTCTGGGACGACACAATATTAGAGCAGGTGCAGACAAGCTTATTTGCTTTCCACATTCAATCCGACAAAGCATTGGATCGCACTTGGACCAATTTTAGTTTATGAGGCTGTGCACATGTCAGATTTCTTCCTCGGACCGAGCCAATCCAAGGGAAATCCAAGGGAAAAAATTGCAGCATGCTCGAGTTTTATCCTATATTTGGCTCACACTCAGCAATGCAATTCAGTGAATCTGTCGAAATCATCAGACTGCACTCGGATGACAGCTGAGTGCAATCCGATATCCACACACTGACACACTAGAGAAGATGAAGAAAGTTTGTTCTCCATCTTCTCTCATCAGCGAAAATTGGATCACACTATGCTGACACTGATCAGAGTTTGATCAGAGTGTTATTTGCATAATTGGCCCGATTCTCTCGGATGAAAGAATCTATGGTCATATGCACGAGCCCGTCTTCGGCTCATGTAGTGCACTGCCAAAATGTTTTCCTGTTGCCACACCTCCTTTTGCAGGTTATCCCCCTTCCACATCATCTCCACACCTCTCACAGCCCCTTGATTCTTTTTTACATCCTCTTGATGGAGGAAACTTTGAGAAAGCACTGCTTTACAGGAGGCTATTGGAGGTATTCGCCATTTCTTCCAAGAGTACAGTAAGTCTCCAAAAGCCTTTTGGACATTCCCAGAAGAGATAGCAAGTATGCTGAAAACCAGGCTGCAAAAGAGACAGGTTCCTGTATTAAGTGGGGCATGGTCTGGGTAAATGGATTAAAGGGAATCTGTCACCCTAAATTGGCGGGATATTTAAATGATGGCAGTCAGGTCAGATGGGCGGTGTTTTAGGTACTTGCCTTAACATGTTGTTCGCCGCTGTCTCCATTATTTCTGGGAATTGTAGTCGTTGCCCTCCATATAATGCACCTGCGCATTGCAATCTGTGGTCAAAGCATACTGCGCGTGCGCAATTCAAGATTGCAATGCGCAGGTGCGTTATATGGAGGGCAACGACTACAATTTCCAGAAATAATGGAGACAGCGGCGAACAACATGTTAAGGCAAGTACCCAAAACACCGCCCATCTGACCTGACTGCCATCATTTAAATATCCCGCCAATTTAGGGTGACAGATTCCCTTTAAAGGGGTTTTCCCATGAACAAAGGTAATTTTATTCAACATTTAAAATCAATAGATCTTGGAATAATAATAAGTTCCACATTTGGATGTGTTAAAAAAAATGTTCCTGTGCCGAGATAATCTTATAAATCTGCAACTCCTGTGTACTGTGTAATGGCCGTGTCTGACCGAACAGGGACATACGATACGATACGATACTTTATTGATCCCGAGGGAAATTATGGTATCACAGCAGCATTACAACAGCATTACAAACAAAACATTACGAACAGCATTACTACATTACAACAGCATTACATGGAGTAATTACTAGACACAGATCTTGCACATGACTAACCACAATACGTAACAAACAAAGGTAAACAAATCTCTGATCATTTCCATTAGTGTGCCAGTCCTAGGTCGTAGCCATCTTTCACCCTTAGTGAATTGTTATACATCCCTATAGCGGTAGGCACAAACGATTTCCTGAATTTCTCCTTCTTGCACCTTAGTAGGATTAGACGGCTGCTGAATGTGCTCTTCTGATTCAAGAACAGCTCGTATAGTGGGTGTGTATAATCTTTCATTATAGCCCTGTGTGTAGCCCTGGTACACAATACCAGGAGGATGAGTGGAGAGGTAACAGTTAAGGGCTCTTCATGACATCACGTACACTTCGGACACACCCAGCAGGGGTGTGGAGGGGAGTGATTCATTCAGTCAGATTCCTGTCCTTGGACAGAGCAGACATGTTCAGTCTGAGCCTGTTTAGCAGTTCAAAAAGTGGAGGCCAGTAAGGGCGAGATACAGATCACCTCAGCCTGGTCAGAGCTGTGCCCCACTGGAAACAGACTGAGATATCTATTAAGAGTTGAGCAAATCGAAGGGCAAAGTGGAAGAGAACAGAGAAGTGCCATAGGTAAAGAATACCTGCACATTGTAACCGGTCACTGGGGACCGAAGGATCACTAAAGCTTCACATTTAGTGGTAAGAAAACCAGAGGCTTACCGGACCTTAGGTCGTGGCAAGCATCCCTGAAGAGTCAGTACGTAACTGGGGTCAGAGGGAGTGAGGACCTTGAGTCTCTGCAGGACAAGATAGGAATTCAGCTTTCTCACAGGAAGGCTCCGACCACAAAACTGACTGGGCAGAACAGCTTTGGAATAGCTGGAAATATAGAGGGAACTACGCTTCAGGCTGGTTGGACTCATCATTATTGGACAGTAAAGGAGGCCCCTAACTTGCTTAACCGTTGCCTCAAAGCTCATCCTCCATCAACCCCATCAGCCTCCCTGGGAACTGCCTTACCATCTTGCAAGTAAAGGTATGGAAAGACGCTGACCGTGTGAGACTGAGTTATTCATTTGCATGCCTGCACAACCCTGCTTTAACTACCGACCTGAGGGAAGAGTCCCACCTGTAGGGGACCCGACATCTAGCTGCCTCACCATCCCCTCAGAGATCTATAGCAGCGCTGGTACAAATTACCAGAGACTACAGGTGGCGTCACGAACTGTATATAAATCTATCCCCTGTAAATATTCCCCCCAACATACGCCAGACCGCCAGGGCCACAGACCGAGCCACCGCTACCTGTGACAATCCCCATAGACTTCCATGGGCTCGGCTCTGAGTACCCCATTGCCCTGGTAACCCACAATTGTGGTGGCGGGTCGAGACACCTGCACTTCTTTTGAATCCTATCCTTCACTACCTCCTCAAAACAGTCAAGAAGGAGGCCAACAGCGGCACTTGCCTTCTTGATAAGTTTGTTGAGCTTATTAGCGGTCTGATCATAGCACAGCTCCTGGGCAGGGGAGGAAGCAAAAGAGCAGACAGGAGCTCAGGAGCTGTGGTATAATCAGACCATGTCCCTGTATGATCAGACACAGACATTACAGGGGCACATTTATAAGATTATCTCAGCACAGGAACATTTTATTTAAACACATCCAATTGTGGAAATTATTATTTCTCCAAAATCTATTGATTAAAATGTACTTTTGGTGGGAAAACTCCTTTAATTCAAAGCTTGCATATTTTATATCCCAAAGTCTCATAGCTTGGGATTCGAAAGAACTGTAGCTAAGTAAGCAACCACATCCTTAGCATCTAGAGTTGGTGCGAATAGATTTGCAAGACCCGATCCTTCAGCCACATGGAGCTACTGGATAGGGAGCTCTGAGAACTGCCTCCTCCCGACATCTGTGACTATTCATTTGATTACCTGGCCTGGGGTGCCATGTGACATCGTGCCAGACTGGCTAATCAAAAGAAGAGCTATAGATTCCATCAAGTAGGAGCCCATCCAGCTACCACAGATTATAGATGCGGCTGATGGGTTCTGAGAACCAATTCTCACCAATTCTACAGTACTAGCATCTAAAGCTTTCTTGTATCTATCTTTTTTTAAATTTAGCAGATGTTTGTAAAAATAACTTAAGCTGGAGACTACGGTTATATTTGAGTCTATTGTCTACATGATTTTACCTATAGCTCTGAAACAAGGGTCCATTTAGAAGATGGAAGACATGATGTTAACATTAGTCGTACATTCATAACGACATAACGATCTTAAAATTGCATATTGACACATTTGACAGTTAAAATGGGGAAAAGGCTCTAAATTTAGAACCTCCAGCAAGTTTTTTTGGCAAGAAAATGATTTGGGCTGCTGAAAAAAAAATTTAAGTGTATAATCACTCTGACTGTTCCCATCTAATTAGTCAAATGATTTACAAAAAAAAATATATGAAGTTGTAAAGCTGAACATTAAATCACACAAGAACTGCTTTAATGGCGAATGGATTGTATCATAAAGCGTTTCATAAACGGCGGAAAATATTTGAGACGTTCTTTGAAGTTTGAAAGACAAGAGGCAAAGTAGGTGGAATGGAACACAGGGTTGTGTGAAGGGTAATGAGTGAAATAAAGTATATTACATACACAGAAATAATGGTTGAGAAGCCTAGAGAAGATGGCATTATTTTTGCACTATTTTTCATACGTTGTGCTAAATACATTATTTAAGGTTTCCAACAATTGGTAAACTATAGAATAAAATAATAAAAGATAGATCGTTCGTCTAGGGGGTCACCCATTTTTGAGACGTCCAATGATCATGCAAATAGTAGTCCCATGTCCACCATTTGGATGGAGTAGTGATCAGTCACTCATGTGGACTAAAGCTCCTTTAATTATCTGTGGGACTGATGGAAATAATCGAGTACACAGCTTGGCTATCTCCCACAGTCCCATTGACATTGAAAAGAGCGGTGGTGCACATATGTGATCACAGATCCATTGAAGTGGGAACACAAAATCACTATTGTTGTGATTGTTGTAGATCTCAGTGGTAGTGTCCCGGGACCACGTGCTCCTTCCCTGCCCCTACCGCTAGGGGCGCCATAGCTTGTCCTGTTCCCCGGATTACTTCTCATGGTGAAGACGCCAGGGCCACGTACCTTGCCTTTGCTCCTGAATCCGCCCTCAGTCTGTACCCTCCCCCACCCAGAGAAGAGGGAGTAGTAGTGTACCGTAATACACCAACCAGACTAACATGGTAATACGAACAGGGATAACGAAAAATACCAATCATACAAATATACTCACACAGACAACAGAAGTATACACTGCGGAGTGGAAGATGGGGTAAAACCAAAGTAGGAGAAGGAAGGGAATTAGCAAACACTCAAAACCTAGCAACAGTCACAGATAAATCCTCCAAATGCCTTCTCAAATAACAACCACCAAGAACCTCCAGCCATGCAGCAAAAGCTACCTCTGACAATGAGTGCTAGCCAGGGCCCAGATAATGTAGGAGATGGGAGTGGCTAACAGTGAACAGCTGAGAGCCTTAATTCAGGAAAGCTTCCAGGAGAGCTCAGCTGAGCAGATTAACCCCTGCACTGTTTAATATGAAGGTGAAGTGCTTCTAATCAGTGCAGGAGTAGGAGAAATCAAACGTTGCAGTTTTCTGGATCCTCTCTGTCGCGGTAAATGCGTGACAGGTAGGACCTGGGGGTTGATGCTAAAATTTATTTCTGCACCAACCCCTTTCAGGTCAATCACTGAGGGACCAACAGACAAACAGACCCTTTTAAAAATGAAAAAGCCTCAAATGACTTGAGAAAGTAGGCGCCACATATTACTTGATGCCATTTTGTTACTAGGTGACTGAAATGATGATTAGCAGTTGTCATTATATATAATAATGAGGGATAGAGTCGAGAGAAGATCATGACACAGAAGATTACCGCAGATATGCGGCATTTAACCAGCATGGTACTAGGAATTGACAACTGCCCCTGTGTAGAGAGGACAGTGGAATTTGGGGATATATAGTGTACAGTAGGGTGTAAATTCTGGAATCTTTACTAAAAAATGCTCTCCAACAGAAAGTCATCTATAGTCAGCTGTTTAAAGGTATCTGCCCAAGGCAATCAGGGCAATGTACTGCTTGGCTGGATAATATGGCTTTGGTATAGCTCCCTGGGTTGCTGGTTCTCAGAGAGGTGGCGAGTTCTCTTTCAATGGAAGTCTTAAAGCAGCGGCTGGACAGACATCTGTCTGGGATGATTTAGTGAATCCTGCATTGAGCAGGGGGTTGGACCAGAAGACCCAGGAGGTCCCTTCCAGCTCTACCAGTCTATGATTCTATACAGGATATCTAGCCAAATTATGGAGCCTTACAGGAAATACTAATACCCCTAAGGTTATGTGCACACAAGCCTTTTTCTGGGGTCCGGTCCAAGACCCACCTGAAGAACCGCCCAGAAACACTCATGTCACGGGGTCCTACTCCGTTATCACACAATGAACAGAGCGAGAGGTGAGTGAACAGTCCCAAGAACCTCTATTACATGCAAACCGAAAGGTCCATAAAACAATCTACCACACAGAGGATAAAATAGTCCAGGAACACGGATACAGTCCAGTAACTAGATAAATGCCCCAGGAGATGAGAGTTGCAATCATCCGCTTAGAGGTCGATATGGCAGTGCGGCTCCAGATGCTTCTCCGTATATGACTCCTCCAGCAGGATTTTCCAGGGTAATCAGGGTTTCTCCAAGTCTCTCTGGGGTGTTGGCCTCAGCATCAGCATCCCACAAAGGATCTATCTTACTCTTCCTTATATCCAGGGGTAGACAGACAGGTGGGATGGTGTTCAGGCCCCACCCAGACCTAGGAACCCTACTGTCACGCCGTTCTGTCTGTACCTGGTTGTCGGCGTGACAATGCATGTCTTTGCTTTAACCCTTTGCTCCTTTCCCCCTAATTGAGCTGGGATACTGTTGGCTGTTACCTGTATGGAGCCTGCTCTGTTCCCTGCTCTGCTGCGTAGCCATACTTGGGTGGTTAGGTCTTTGCTCTGCTGCATGACCATCCACATGTGCGGTCCCTGGTTGCTGCTGTGGAATCTGTCCGCGGGTTGCGAGGTCATTTGTAGCTGGTGCATGACTTTCCACGTGTGTCTGGGCGTGTAGCCGCTGCCAGGTGCCCTGAGCCTCAGTTCCTGCCCTGATTGTGCTGTAATGGTTCCTGTTTGTGCTAAGAGTGTGCGCTGCCACACCTCCCCTGCTTTTATCAGGGTTAGTGTGTGTACTTGAAATGCTGTCCCCAGCCAAATGCTGAGGGTCAGCTCCTATATAAAGTTCCCCTGCTCTATGGGTGGGGCTTGAGCTACTCACAAAGCTTCTGAACTTTGCTATGTGTGTTTTGTGTTCCTGCACCTCTTCTGCCTATATTTTGGTACCAAAGTCCTTGCCTTGATTCCTGTTTTGTCCTGTTCTGGCAACTGTTCTGGAGGCGGTATATCCAGGCCTGAATCCTTGATCCTGTACCTGTCCTGTACCTGACCCTGTCTGAACTGTGTCTGCTGTGTTAAGTTCCTGGAATCCCTCTGTGTTTGGAGTGTCACACCCAGTGACTTTGAGTCTCTTGTAACCAGGGTTTCTGCTGAGCATCTACTACTCTGTGCTCTGACTACCATGAGGTGCTAGCTCCATGCAGGCCCAGCAATCCTGCGGTTCTAGCACTATCCCGCTTGAGTTCCTTCCTAGGTCAGATGCCCAGAGCCTGACGACTGCAGTCTGGAACCTGATGAGCGCTGCCTGGAGCTTGGAGCCTGATGACCACGGTGGTGCCTGTAGGTTGTGTCGGATGTCCGGAACCGAACAACCCCTGTCTGATGTCTGACGGTGACCCTGATGTACTGAAGTCCTTGTGTACCCTGATGTCCTGCCTGCATCCTGATGACCTTGTGTACCCTGATGTCCTGCCTGTGTCCTGATGTCCCGCCTATGTGTGCCTCGGGGATCCGTTGGTGCCTTGGGGTCCACGGAGTGGTACCCTTCTGGGAGGTGTGGAATCGGGAACCTGGCATAGTCATATTTGGTTTATGTACCGTGTGACTTTACTTTAGTAAACTTTACTTTATACCTGAAGTTGGGCGGTGTAATTGAGTCCTACGTGTATTTTCCTTGTCCACATGCTCAGCTGCCGCAAAACCCCGGTCTCTGCCCGTCCCTAGTCCGGGTAGGCCCGGGTCCCCCTCTGCGGTATACACTGTGTTCCAAATTATTATGCAAATAATATTTTCTCAGATTTTCCCAAATTACCTATATGAATTTCAGTCATTGTAATTTTCCAGTCAAATAACTATTAGAGTACAATTGAAAGGTTTTTGTACAAACTGCCTATGATAACAGTATATTTTTAAAAAATAAAACACACAAACTGCACTCAAAATGCATGTTCCAAATTATTATGCACAGCAGAGTTTTCAACCTTTTCATTTTAATAAAGAACAAAAAAATGGTCATTTTTGAAATTATAAGCATTAGCAGGTTATTACAAACTGAAATCAAACAGTTTTCAACTCAAAACTTTATTCTAGGTGATGTTACATTTGCACATAGGACCCCTTGTTGGAAAGGAGCTTCTGAACTCTCTCGTCCATTGAATTTGTCAGGTTTTGGATGGTTTCTGCTTCAATTGTTTTGCATGAGGACAGAATACTCTCCCAGAGCTGTTGCTTAGATGTGAACTGCCTCCCGCCATCATAGACACTCCTTTTGATGATGCTCCAGAGGTTCTCAATGGGGTTGAGGTCAGGGGAGCATGGGGGCCACACCATAAGTTTGTCCCCTTTTATGCCCATAGCAGCCAGAGATGCAGATGTGTTATGTGCAACATGAGACGGTACATAATCATGCATGAAAATGATCTCGCTGCGGAATGCACGGTTCTTCTTCTTGAACCATGGCAGCATGGGCGTACCCAGGATCAAAACTAGGGGGGGGGCAAGCCAATGTCACATCTTATACAGGTTACATCATATACACTGTACATTATCCTGCATATTAGGTATGGAGCATTAGAACTGTTGTATATTGTATAATACAGCAGTGTATGCGACACTACGCTGTATATACCATATATTATACATGGCAGTCGCTCTCATGTCAGGAGCGGTACCAGCAAGTCCGAGGATTGCAGTGCGATCCTCGCATGAGTTATATGGCCGTCTGTCTATGCCCTTGTTATAATAATACTGAAATATTAATCTATTATTAAAGTATTAAGGAGCTCACAAGTAAAAAAAAGCCCCCTACCTCCCTTGTCCCCCACCCACACCCCAACAGCCCATCGTCTCACATGCACCCCTTAGTGTTCTGTCCCACTGACCCCACAATACCCCCATCCTCTCACATGCACCCCTCAGTGCTCTGTTGCCCCTCCCCACTTCAGTCCCCACAATACCCCATCCTCTCACAGTAAACCCCCAGTGCCCTAGCCCCACAATACCCCATCCTCTTACATTCAACCCCAGTGACCTGTCCACCCTCCCTCACAATACCCCATCCTCTCACATCAACCCCTGTGCGCCAGCCCCCACAATATCCCCATCCTCTCACATTCACCAACCAGTGCCCTGTATCCCCTCCCCCATAATACCCCATCCTCTCACATTCACTCTCTGTGCCCTGTTGCCCCTCCCCCACTTCAGCCCCCACAATACCCCCATCCTCTCACATTAACCCCCCCAGTGCCCTAGCCCCCACAATACCCCATCCTCTCACATTAACCCCCCAGTGCCCTAGCCCCCACAATACCCCATACTCTTACATTCACCCCAATGCCCTGTACCCCTCCCCCACAATACCCCATCCTCTCACATTAACCCCCCCAGTGCCCTAGCCCCCACAATACCCCCATCCTCTTACATTCACCCCAGTGCCCTGTACCCCTCCCCCACAATACCCCCATCCTCTCACATTAACCCCCCAGTGCCCTAGCCCCACAATACCCCATCCTCTTACATTCACCCCAGTGCCCTGTACCCCTCCCCCACTGTACCCCCATCCTCTCACATTCCCCCACAGTGACCATGACATGCCTGAGCAGAATGAATTTAATAAATTCCATCCCCTCTTACCATGAAGCTTGCAGGCAGTGGCTGAGGCAGGACCAGGAAGTGTCCAGTGTCTGCACACAGAGGGCACTAGGACCCAGTGTGGCTGAGACAACCAGAGCCTGCAGGGCAGAAAGTGAAACTACAGCTGCTGCAGCCAGGAAGAAGCTCCTCTGGTGAGATAGCAGCTCCGTGCACTGGGCACACAGACAGGCACTGCAACCTGTGGCAGAGGGAGCCGGCATTGTGCTGCTCTCTCCGCTCTCTTTCATTGTGTGCCCCTGCTTCTAGGGAGGGGCAGCTGCCCCCCTCTGCCCCACGGTGGGTACGCCCATGCATGGCAGGAAGTGCTATTTGAGAAACTCAACATACACTATGGAGTTCATCTTTACCCCTTCACGGATCCTAAAGGGGCCGACAATCTCTCTCCCCATGATTTCAGCCCAAAACATTACTCCACCTCCTCCTTGTTGGCGCCGTAGCCGTGTTTGCATGGGGTGTCCATCAACCAGCCATCCTCCACTCCATCCATCTGGACCATCGAGCGTTGCACGGCACTCATCGTGAACAAAACAGTTTTGAAGTCAGTCTTCATGTATTGTTTGGCCCACTGGAGCCATTTCTGCTTGTGTGCAGTGGATAGAGGAGGTCGACAGGATGGCTTACACACAGCTGCAAACCTCTGAAGGACCCTGCATCTTGTTGTTCGGGGGACGTTGGAGGCACCAGCAGCTTCAAAAACTTGTCTGCTGCTATGACAAGGCTTTTTTGTCGCTGCTCTTTTAACCTGACATAATGGCCTGTAGGAAAGAGTCCTCAATTTTCCCTTATCAGCATGCACACGTGTGTACTGTGAATCAGCTACATACTTCTTGATTGTGCGATGATCACGATGAAGTGTCTTGGCAATGTTGATTGTAGTCATGCCTTGACCTAAACACTCCACAATTTGTTGCTTCTCGGCAGCCGACACATCCTTTTTCTTTCCCATTTTGGCAGAAAATGTAGGTTGCTTAATAATGTGGGACAGCCTTCTGAAGTAGTCTTGCCTTTCATTGGACACACCTGCCAAACTAATTAGCACAGGTGTCTGCAATTGCTTACAGTGATATAAAGAGCCCTGACACACATCACCATCAATGAGTTTAACTGACAAACAAAAAAATTCTTACCTTATCACTCCAAAACAATTTTTGCATAATAATTTGGAACACAGTGTAGAGGGTCCATATCGCATCCCCGGTGGAAGCCCGCCCCATGCCGTCGTGGTCGGTCGGCGTGGGGGCGTTTATGGGCTGAGCCGCGTCTGCGGCTGCAGTTAATCGTAACACCTACCTCAGAGATCAAGGCACTACAGGGGGTGATTAGCAGCATTTGGAGAGCAGAAGGGTTATGAATGGACAGTCAGGAAAAATAAGCTGGGGTTCATCAAGAGGCTTGGACACACGCAGACTGCAGATGATAACTGAGCTAATTCAATTATCTGACCTTTTGTAAGATAATTAATACTCTAGACATGACGGGAATACACAGAATGATATACACACAATGCCTTGGCATTTTGTGTTTCCCAGAATCCAGATAGTTAACATGAAAAAGATGATTTTGGAGAACCCGTCCACGCATGCAGAAAGTGCGGGAAGGGATGAGATGGGAATATATCATTCTTCGGAATATGCCGTGCATCATCCATGTGAGATATTCCAGTCTAAATGATTATAGTGTCTGTGACACCCGGACGACTGTGTAGACGCGCAGTACGCGTCGAGGCGGGAGCACTCTCGCTTCTGTCATGTGACATCTTATTGACAGGCTGTATGAGCGGAGTCATACTTGTTGGCAGAAGCTTTTTCATGGTGGCATTTGACATTATAGCATTTTGGAGAAGCAGGGATCCGGTTGTCTGGCTGTCACAGAAAAATATCTACAGCTAATAGAGGCCAAGCCATCTGTCTGACAACCTCTCCTCCAGGAACGCTGCTTACAAGGTGATTTATAGAAAGGAGAATTCTAAATCATAGATTTGCAAGAACAAAATGTTCTCTCATTTAATTCTTCCTCTTGATGCTAGAACTTAGAAGAGTAAGTACAACTTCCGATTCCTGACCGCTGGAAAATACACGTAAGTTAGTGCGCCCTTCACCGTGAGTGCCGCGCCGATATTGAGTCAGAAGATGTCCAGTCACGAAAAATCATAATGTAATATGGCCCTTAAGCCCTTCTCGACCATTTTTGTACTTTCATTTTTTTCCCTCACCTTCTTCCATGAGAATTTTCTTTTTTTTTTCCCTTCGATATAGACGCATGAGGGTTTGTTTTTGCGTGACGAGTTGTAGTTTTGATGGCTTTTTCCATGCCATTTACTGGAAACGGGGAAAAAAATTACAGCTGGTGTGAAATGGCGAAAGAAAAAGATAATTTGCCATTTTATTTTTTTTTTTGTCTTGCATTTACAGGGTTCATTGTGTGGGTGAAAATGATCTGGAAAATATGATTCTTCACGTCGACATGATTATGGAGATACCAAACTCGTAAAAAAAATTTTTTTAATTTAATGGTTCAAAAAAACTTTGTAAAAAACAATTTTCATCCTGGGGTTCCAGGAACTTTAAGTACCACATGAATCAGTTTTCAGCCCAATCTTTATAAGTAACCAATATATCACACCCTGTACAGACGTCTAGCTGTAACGGCAGGTGCAGAGAGGATTGGGCCGATTATTCATGTAACGCTCTGATCAAACTCTGATCAGTGTCAGTATAGTGTGATCCGATTCTCTCGACTGAGGGGAAGATGGAGAAAAAAAATCTCCATCTTCTCCATTGTGTGAGTTCGTGGAAATCAGACTGCGCTCAGATGTCATCCGAGTGCAGTCCAATTGTTTCCACGCACTTGTTCACGAGTGCGATGCGAATATCAGATCAATCACGGACATTGGGTGATTTTTTTTCCTGTCTGAGGATAAAATCGGACATATGCATGGCCCCATAGACTAACATTGGTCCAGGTGCGATCTGATGTTTTAAATAAGCGCGTCTGCAAGAGCCCTGATAAGAAGTAAAATGTAGACCCCCATAAGGTCAGGGACTCAATCAGCAGAAGTGGGAAGTAATTTATTACTCCTGTCGCAGAGATGTCAGGAGTCTGACATACATATATTCGAATGATCGCTCTCATTAGATCTTTCATCGCTAACGTTAATGTGAGTGTATTCAGACATGAACGCCGCGTCACTGTGCTACTTCTCACATTGTCATTAATATCAGCGTAGATCCGTATGAAGACCTGCTATATATCATTATACCCTCGACGTCCTGCTCCTCGTATAGTCGCAGTGCCGCTGACATATGAGTGACAATTTACTATTTCGGATTTCATGTTGCTTTAAATAATAATGACTGACGTTCACT
Organism: Oophaga sylvatica; assembly: GCA_033576555.1. NCBI lineage: Eukaryota > Metazoa > Chordata > Amphibia > Anura > Dendrobatidae > Oophaga > Oophaga sylvatica. The sequence goes on from JARQOD010000007.1 coordinate 123,156,873, forward strand.
GCAATAAGGCGCTGGGATAAAGGGATGAACGCGACCAATGAGCAGAGCTACAGGCTGCCACCTGCTGTTAGAAAAAGGGCATTTAACCAAAAATCAGTGATCAGTTCATAATTGCCAACTCTGCCAGAACTTCAGAAAAAAGTGAAAACCTCATAGATTCCCTGAAGAGTAAACATCACTGCCCCAACCGCCCGGCGCGCCCGGTAACATGCCCACAGCGTCAGAAGGGGGCACACTCTGCAGCTCTCAACATGTACACACTGCAAGTATGGAGCAAGGGTCTGCTGTGTTACCGAGCCGGCAACCTTGTCTAACTGGACTCAGAGTAACCTCTTAAATGCCAAATAATGCGTGAAGGCAAAATAAAGAGGCTGAGAAGTAAAACAAAGCTCACAGAAAAAGGATCTGATTTTTTTTTTTTGCAAAAATAGCGCCACTTTTGTCCATGGTTTTGTCTGGTATTGCAGTTTAATTGAAATAGGCTGCAATACAAGAGGCAGCCAGTGAATAAGAGTGGCGCCTCTTCGCTTGAAAAAAAAGAAAAAACAACCCACTTTTCTAATCTTGGAAACCTCTTTTAGTTTCTATAATGGCTCATTGGGGTAATCTGAACATTATGAATTATTCTCCAACCCCAGGATAGGCGATAAGTTGTCGATCAGTGAGGGGGCCGACTTATACTTGTGTGAATTGGGCTTTAAAATGTATGCTTGTCACCTTCACCATTCATTGGCTATGGCTGGGAGTATAGCCCTTTAGATTTAACCCCTTCCCCATGTTGTGTTGTACAGTCAGCACCAACTTCTGACAGCAGCGACCTGAGCTAACTCAGATTGCTGCTGTATAACCACTCGAATTCCGCATAATACAACAGCTCTGGTACCTATTGCGTCCCACTGCCATGTTGCATGGTGCCAATATGTTGGGGTTCTTTAGCGATAATAAGAGATCATAACGTCTTCTGCATAGGGTCATACTGAATTATTGCAAAATACAGAACAAGCACTTAAAAGATCGCAGGTTCAAGTCCCCCAGGAGGACTGAAAAAATGTAAAAAATAAAAAAATATATATAAATGTTTGAATGAACCTTCTTTTCCCAGTTCAAAAATAAATAAAAAAAAACATATATTGTATTGCCGCCTCTATAAAAGTCTATAAATATGTTAATCAAATTAACACAGGTAAAGAGAAAAAATTCCAACACCAAAATTGCTGATTTTCTGTTTCCTCCTCCTTCAAATCGGTTAACAATTATCAGAATGTCATATATACACTGCTCCAAAAAATAAAAGGAACACGTACACAACAGAATATAGCTCCAAATAAATCAAACTTCTGTGACATCAAACTGTCCACTTAGGAAGCAACACTGATTGACAATCAATTTCACATGCTGTTGTGCAAATGGAATAGACAACAGATGGAAATTATTGGCAATTATCAAGACACACTCAATAAAGGAGTGGTTCTGCAGGTGAGGACCACAGACCACATCTCAGTACCAATGCTTTCTGGCTGATGTTTTTGTCACTTTTGAATGTTGGTTGTGCTGTCACACTCGTGGTAGCATGAGACGGACTCTACAACCCACACAAGTGGCTCAGGTAGTGCAGCTCATCCAGGATGGCACATCAATGCGAAAAAAATAAAAAATAATAACACAAAAACTCCTAATATCCTAACATGCTGATGTCAGTCGAAAAAAAATTCACAAAAAGTTATGACTCTTGGAAGAAGGTTGGACGTGGGAACTAAAGCGCAAAAATGAAAAATTGCCATGCCATGAAGGGGTTAAAAACATCCACATCTGTAGAAGGTGTTCCTCCTGTATAAGATATTTTTTCGGAGATTGCTACCAAGGGACAATATTTTTAGCGATTCATTCCCTGGATTCGATATATCAGTCAATAACTAGAATTCAGCTGACCCTCACATCCCACCGTTATCGGAAGTCTTCTTCTTGGCCTGATTTTTTTTTTTTTAAGATAGAAATTATTTTTTTTTAACATAGTTTTGGCATAAACAGATCCTCAGATAACTCAAAGAGCCCAAATATAGCAACATTTCTGGAAAAAAAAACACATTCATAAACAAATAGATTTCAACATGTTTTCTTTCTTCTCCACAAAAAAACACCACAACTGAGGACTCCTCTAACTACCACTTAAAGCGGCCTCCTTCCTTAGTGGGGGACGTGGTGAAACAACCAAAACCACAGGGTGGAAATAGTTTGGGAGGAAGCGGTAAGAATTGTCAGACACATTTAAAACAAATATGAAAACAAATGATCGAGATCCTACTGAAACGGACTATTTACTTTGTGAGATAATTAGCTGTGTTGTTTATTGCTTATGTTACTGGAAAAATAACACTGCTCTGTCTAATTCGCTATCTAGTCTCCGATACATCCGCCTATAGGTTGGAGTCAGAGGATTTCTACCATTTCTATCATCTAGGGCAGGGGTATGCAATTCATTTTCACAAGTGGCCACGTGAGAGACTGTGGCTGATGTGGAGGGTCAAATGAATATAGTAAAATTAATTCTGTTCAATATTAATATAATTATAAATATTATTTTACATTAATATTAAAATATATCACTTAATAGTAAGCAGAATTAAAAATGCTGACACCCCCATATAAACTGTATGAGCTAGCACACAGCCACCTATATACAGTATGAGCCCCCACATAGTCTACTATATACAATACAAATCCATCATAGCCTCCTATATACAGGATGAGCCTTCACATAGCCCCTCTATATACAGTGTGAGCCCCCACATAGTCTACTATATACAATACAAATCCCATCATAGCCTCCTATATACAGTATGAGCCCCCACATAGCCCCTCTATATACAGTATGAGCCCCCACATAGGCTACTATATACAATACAAATCCCATCATAGCCTCCTATATACAGGATGAGCCTCCACATAGTCTACTATATACAATACAAATCCCATCATAGCCTCCTATATACAGGATGAGCCTCCACATAGTCTACTATATACAATACAAATCCCATCATAGCCTCCTATATACAGGATGAGCCTCCACATAATCTACTATATACAATACAAATCCCAACATAGCCTCCTATATACAGGATGAGCCTTCACATAGCCCCTCTATATACAGTGTGAGCCCGCACATAGTCTACTATATACAATACAAATCCCATCATAGCCTCCTATATACAGTATGAGCCCCCACATAGCCCCTCTATATACAGTATGAGCCCCGACGTAGGCTACTATATACAATACAAATCCCATCATAGCCTCCTATATACAGGATGAGCCTCCACATAGTCTACTATATACAATACAAATCCCATCATAGCCTCCTATATACAGGATGAGCCTCCACATAGTCTACTATATACAATACAAATCCCAACATAGCCTCCTATATACAGGATGAGCCTTCACATAGCCCCTCTATATACAGTGTGAGCCCGCACATAGTCTACTATATACAATACAAATCCCATCATAGCCTCCTATATACAGTATGAGCCTCCACATAGCCCCTCTATATACAGTATGAGCCCCGACATAGGCTACTATATACAATACAAATCCCATCATAGCCTCCTATATACAGGATGAGCCTCCACATAGTCTACTATATACAATACAAATCCCATCATAGCCTCCTATATACAGGATGAGCCTCCACATAGTCTACTATATACAATACAAATCCCATCATAGCCTCCTATATACAGGATGAGCATCCACATAGCCCCTCTATATACAGTGTGAGCCCCCACATAGCCCCTCTATATACAGTGTGAGCCCGCACATAGTCTACTATATACAATACAAATCCCATCATAGCCTCCTATATACAGTATGAGCCCCACATAGCCCCTCTATATACAGTATGAGCCCCCACATAGGCTACTATATACAATACAAATCCCATCATAGCCTCCTATATACAGGATGAGCCTTCACATAGCCCCTCTATATACAGTGTGAGCCCGCACATAGTCCCTTGTATACAGGATGAGCCTCCACATAGCCCCTCTATATACAGTGTGAGCCTCCACATAGCCCCTCTATATACAGTGTGAGCCTGCACATAGTCTACTATATACAATACAAATCACATCATAGCCTCCTATATACAGTATGAGCCTCCACATAGCCCCTCTATATACAGTATGAGCCCCCACATAGGCTACTATATACAATACAAATCCCATCATAGCCTCCTATATACAGGATGAGCCTCCACATAGTCTACTATATACAATACAAATCCCATCATAGCCTCCTATATACAGGATGAGCCTCCACATAGTCTACTATATACAATACAAATCCCATCATAGCCTCCTATATACAGGATGAGCCCCCACATAGTCTACTATATACAATACAAATCCCATCATAGCCTCCTATATACAGGATGAGCCTCCACATAGTCCCTCTATATACAGTGTGAGCCCCCACATAGTCTACTATATACAATACAAATCCCATCATAGCCTCCTATATACAGGATGAGCCTCCACATAGCCCCTCTATATACAATGTGAGCCCGCACATAGTCCCTTGTATACAGTGTGAGCCTCCACATAGACTGCACGGATTCCTGGTCCCCTGGGTCTGTGCACACCGCCCAAGTCTCCCAGAGTAAAGTTCTTAAAAGGACAGCGAGCGCACTTTGAAAATCCCCAGCCAATACCTGAGAGGCATCTAGTATTTAAGGTATGCTCCACTATAAGGAGGTGACTGTACAATGCCATCTTTAGTGCCAGTTTGTGTTAGTCCCTGTTAGTCAGTCGTCAGGTTCCGGAATCTATTCCTGTACCAATGATTGAACCTATTCTGTTAGAACCTGAACCTGTTGCTTTATCTGCCTAGTCCGTACTCAAACCTGTACCTGTTACCTGAACCTGAGGCCGCTCCGGCAGTACCTGTGCCCAAAGCTGCTTCGGCTGTACCTGACCCTGAAACAGCTCTGGCAGTATGTGAGTCTGAAGCCACTCCGGTGGTATCTAAGCCTAAAACCGCTCCGGAGGTAAGTGAGCCTGAAGCCTCTCTGTTGATATATGAGCCGGAAAGTGCTCCGGTGGTATGTGAGCCTGCAGTCACTCCGGCGGTTCTTGACCCTGAAACTGCTCTGGTGGTATGTGAGCCTGAAGCTGTTCTGGCGGAACCTGAGCCGGAAGCTGTTCCTTCTGTACATGAGCCTGAAACTGCTCCATCAGTACCTGAGCCTGAAGCCACTCCGGTGGTACATGGGCCAGAAACTGCTCCAGCAGTATGTGAGCCTGCAGCCGCTCTGGCGGTACCTGACCCTGAAACCACTCCAGTGGTATGTGAGCCAGAAGTTGCTTCGGCGGTACCTAACCCTTAAACTGATCCGGCGGTACATGAACCTAAAGACGCTGCGGAGGTACCTGACCCTGAAGTCGCTGCGGAGGTACCTGACCCTGAAGCCGCTGCGGAGGTACCTGAGCCTGAAGCCGCTGCGGAGGTACCTGACCCTAAAGCCGCTCTGGTGGTACCTGACCCTGAAACCGTTCCAGCGGTATGTGAGCCAGAAGTTGCTTCGGCGGTACCTAACCCTTAAACTGATCCGGCGGTACATGAACCTAAAGATGCTGCGGAGGTACCTGACCCTGAAGCCGCTGCGGAGGTACCTGACCCTGAAGCCGCTGCGGAGGTACCTGACCCTGAAGCCGCTGCGGAGGTACCTGATCCTGAAGCCGCTGCGGAGGTACCTGATCCTGAAGTCGCTGCGGAGGTACCTGACCCTGAAGCCGCTGCGGAGGTACCTGACCCTGAAGCCGCTGCGGAGGTACCTGACCCTGAAGCCGCTGCGGAGGTACCTGAGCCTGAAGCCGCTGCGGAGGTACCTGACCCTGAAGCCGCTGCGGAGGTACCTGACCCTGAAGCCGCTGCAGAGGTACCTGACCCTGAAGCTGCTGCGGAGGTACCTGATCCTGAAGCCGCTGCGGAGGTACCTGATCCTGAAGTCGCTGTGAAGGTATCCGACCCTGAAGCCGCTGAGGAGGTACCTGACCCTGAAGCCGCTGCGGAAGTACCTGACCCTGAAGCCGCTGCGGAAGTACCTGACCCTGAAGCCGCTGCGGAGGTACCTGACCCTGAAGCCGCTGCGGAGGTACCTGAGCCTGAAGCCGCTGCGGAGGTACCTGACCCTGACGCCGCTGCGGAGGTACCTGACCCTGATGCCGCTGCAGAGGTACCTGACCCTGAAGCTGCTGCGGAGGTACCTGATCCTGAAGCCGCTGCGGAGGTACCTGATCCTGAAGTCGCTGTGAAAGTATCTGACCTGAAGCCGCTGAGGAGGTACCTGAGCCTGAAGCTGCTCTGGCTGTAGCTGAGCCTGGAACCGCTGCGGAGGTACCTGATCCTGAAGTTGATGTGAAGGTACCTGAGCCTGAAGCTGCTGCGGAGGTACCTGATCCTGAAGCTGCTGCGGAGGTACCTGATCCTGAAGTCGATGTGAAGGTACCTGATCCTGAAGCTGCTGCGGAGGTACCTGAGCCTGAAGCTGCTGCGGAGGTACCTGATCCTGAAGCCGCTGCGGAGGTACCTGATCCTGAAGTCGCGACGAAGGTACCTGACCCTGAAGCTGCTGCGGAGGTACCTGACCCTGAAGCCGCTGCGGAGGTACCTGAGCCTGAAGCCGCTACGGAGGTACCTGAGCCTGAAGCCGCTGCGGAGGTACCTGAGCCTGAAGCCGCTGCGGAGGTACCTGACCCTGAAGCCGCTGCAGTGGTACCTGACCCTGAAGCCGCTGCGGAGGTACCTGATCCTGAAGCCGCTGTGGAGGTACCTGACCCTGAAGCCGCTGTGGATGTACCCGAGCCTGAAGCCGCTGCGGAGGTACCTAATCCTGAAGTCGATGTGAAGGTACCTGACCCTGAAGCCGCTGCGGAGGTACCTGATCCTGAAGTCGCTGTGAAGGTACCTGACCCTGAAGCCGCTGCGGAGGTACCTGACCCTGAAGCCGCTGCGGAGGTACCTGACCCTGAAGCCGCTGCGGAGGTACCTGAGCCTGAAGCCGCTGCGGAGGTACCTGAGCCTGAAGCCGCTGCGGAGGTACCTGATCCTGAAGCCGCTGCGGAGGTACCTGACCCTGAAGCCGCTGCGGTGGTACCTGACCCTGAAGCCGCTGCGGAGGTACCTGATCCTGAAGCCGCTGCGGAGGTACCTGACCCTGAAGCCGCTGTGGAGGTACCTGATCCTGAAGTCGCTGTGAAGGTACCTGACCCTGAAGCCGCTGCGGTGGTACCTGACCCTGAAGCCGCTGCGGAGGTACCTGAGCCTGAAGCTGCTCTGGCAGTAGCTGAGCCTGGAACCACTCCGGCGGTATGTGAGGCTGAAATTGGTCTGGTGGTACGTGAGCCTGCAGCCGCTCCAGTGGAACCTGAACCTGTACCATGACATCTCCCAACGTTGAAAGCTGAGACACCCCTATACACATTAGATGGGCTGCCGATCCTGACAAAATCGATGGGTTCGACCAATATTAATTTATTGCGTGTGGTCATTCTAATAGATTATTTTTGGATTCATACCAGAAGAAAGACTTCAGTGGTAAATGATTAACTCAAAAATGATCTCCAAGTAGGATTGTCTTCAGCTGGACCATTATTGTGTCAGAAGCTGGTTCCACCCGAGGATCTTTGGGCATTTTCACTTTGTGAACACATGTATTGTATACTTGGGAGTATATATTCCTTTAAACTATTTTTCATATTTTTTTTTTCCTGTTCCTAAATCTTCCAATGACATATTCACTGTCATCCACTGATGACATCTCACCCTATAGCAGGGATGTCAAAGTCAAACACACCGAGGGCCAAAAAAAAAAATTTGCTACAAGCCGAGGGCCGGACTGACGCCGGCCCTGCTACCGGTGCATTGTGGGAGATGTAGTGTTGGTGCCAGGGCCGGCTCCAGGTTTTTATGGGCCCCGGGCGAAAGAGCCTCAGTGGGCCCCTTTAACACAGACCACGATTCATGATGCACAGATACAGCAGAGAAATATGGGTACAGTACAACGCCAAATACTTCTCTTCTTACATTACATGAGTGATATCTATTGTAAATTGTACAATAGCTCAAAAACCGCCAAATCCTCACAGCGCACAGTACAGACTGGACAGTACAGTCCTCCATACAATATTATGGGCACCACAGTCTCCCCTCATCACCCATATAATACCCCATGCAGGATGTCACCCCCCATATAATGCTCCATACAGAATACTGGACCCAATATAATGCTCCATACAGGATACTGGACCCAATATAATGCTCCATACAGGATACTGGTCCCCATATAATGCTCCATACAGGATACTGGTCCCCATATAATGCTCCATACAAAATATGGAGCTCTCCTCTGCGCTGTACTGCGTTCTGCACTGTTACAGCTCAGGAAAGGGCGCTGTGGAAAGACTCCCCATTATCATCATCATTGCCTCCCCATCATCATCATGGCCTGCCATTATCATCAATGCCTGCCCATCATCATCATCTCCTCCCCATCATCATCAATGCCTGCCCATCATCATCTTCTCCCCATCATCAATGCCTGCCCATTATCATCAATGCCTGCCCATTATCATCATCTTCTCCCCATCATCATCAATGCCTCCCCATTATCAGCAATGCCTGCCCATCATCATCTTCTCCCCATCATCAATGCCTGCCCATTATCATCATCTTCTCCCCATCATCACCAATGCCTCCCCATTATCAGTAATGCCTGCCCATTATCATCTTCTCCCCATCATCATCATCATCAATGCCTCCCCATTATCAGCAATGCCTGCCCATTATCATCATCTTCTCCCCATCATCACCAATGCCTCCCCATTATCAGCAATGCCTGCCCATTATCATCTTCTCCCCATCATCATCAATGCCTCCCCATTATCAGCAATGCCTGCCCATCATCATCAATGCCTCCCCATTATCAGCAATGCCTGCCCATCATCATCTTCTCCCCATCATCAATGCCTGCCCATTATCATCATCTTCTCCCCATCATCACCAATGCCTCCCCATTATCAGCAATGCCTGCCCATTATCATCTTCTCCCCATCATCATCATCATCAATGCCTCCCCATTATCAGCAATGCCTGTCCATTATCATCATCTTCTCCCCATCATCATCAATGCCTGCCCATTATCATCTTCTCCCCATCATCATCATCAATGCCTCCCCATTATCAGCAATGCCTGCCCATCATCACACACAGACAGCACTACAGCACTCTCTCAAATACTTATACATACACACACACACACACACACACACACACACACACACACACACACACACAAAGCACCGCACTACATACACACAGACACACACAGAGACATACACACACACGTCTTACCTGTCCGACGTCCGCGCGCTCTGTGCCACAGCCGGCCGCTGAATGATGACGTCATTCAGCGGCCTGCTGTGAGAGGAAGCGCCGGCGCCCCCTGGAGCCCGGAGCGGAGGCACGGGAGAGGTAAGTATTGTGCAAGCGGGGGGGGGGGCCCAGTGGCGGCGCTGACACCGCTCTCCTCCGCTAACGGGCGGGGGGGTGCCAGACTGCGAGTGGGCCCACCGCCTGCTCAGGGCCCCGGCACTTGCCCGGGTGTGCCGGGTGCTGACGCCGGCCCTGGTTGGTGCGTGCAAAACACCAGCAGGCGGCTGTGGCCTGCGGGCCGGATCTAATAGTAATTAAATATCATCCAGGGGGCCATAGATAATCAATTTGCGGGCCGGATCCGGCCCGCGGGCCTTGACTTTGACATATGGGCCCTATAGTGTCTTAAACAGCTTTCTTCCAACCCCGAGACTTATTACAGTGACCTGCGAGAACGTGCAATGTTCTCCAGACCAGCCCTCTTAATAGCGCTGGTAAATTGAAAACTCATTTTCATTGTCATTTATTCACCGCACGCTTTAATCCCTTATTTGAAAAATAAAACCATTGAACGATGACCAAATGTTGCATTTAATGTGTATTTAGGGAGAAATGCTGCTCCGAAAACATACTTATGCAGGCTTTCTTTTCCCAATGACATTTTTCATTAGTTTTTTGTTTGTTATCCAGTATACCAGCAAATGAATTTTTCAGCTGCTCGGCAGACACTGATTGGCTCCATTAAAATCTGTTGTGTTTTGCCAATTTTTACGTCTAACTTAAATTAATTTTTCTGAAAAATTCGTTAAAGGAGCAGCCTCCGCTATGAAGTAGAAAACTGTGCCTGCTCACTGGGGGGTGTCTCATAGAGAAGACCCCCTGACCATATGCTGAATTTGGATAGATGGACGTCGTAGAGGGGTTTTGAAAGCCCAATTGATGATCCCAAAATGTAGAACAGCTTCTGTCCTACTGGACCCGGCCATCCTTCATGCCACATTTCTCTTGAGGGGTCCACTGCAGGGGAAGCGTCAGGTCATACGCGATCTCCATGAGTTAGAGAAACTGGTCCCACTTGGATATGGCAGCTTTTAGCTAAAAAGGGTTTGAGCTGCATTACCACATGCAGCCTAGGACAAGAGTGGCGCTGTTTCCAAGAAAATAGTTTTTTATTTTTAATTCTTGGATTAGTTTAACAGATTAAATAGGGATCTGCAAAGATGATAGCATATTTTCACACTGACCACTGGAGCTAGTTTAGTCCGACTTCCTGTTAGGCACATGACCATTGGCAGAAATAGATGAATTTAGACTCAACGCTTTATATAAAATACGTCTGAGCTTCTAATCTGAGGTTGTTAACGGAGGGGAATTGAATGGTGAATCCTGTGTTATCTACTGTGTTTAGTGGTGTTAATTTTCATACTAATAATATAATAATGATAATGAGACTGCTGAAAAGTCTTTTGTAAGGATGAGCAAAGGAGAGGGGAGCCGATGACCTGTGAGATAACCCACTGTGAATGGTAGATCTTGTGTTATCTTCTGTGCTTAGAGTTGATCAGTTTCATACTAATAATATAATAATGATAATGAGACTGCTGAAAAGTCTTTTGTAAGGATCAGCAAGGGAGAGGGGAGCCGATCACCTGTGAGATAACCCACTGTGAATGGTAGATCTTGTGTTATCTACTGTGCTTAGAGTTGATCATTTTCATACTAATAATATAATAATGATAATGAGACTGCTGAAAAGTGTTCTTTCTGTAAAGATCAGCAAGGAAGGGGGAGCAGATGACCTGTTATATCATCCACTGTAAATGGTGGCTTCTGTGTTATCTACTGTGCTTAGAGGTGTTCATTTTCATACTAATATATTAATGATGAGACTCCTGAAAAGTCTTCTGAAAACTATCAGCAAGGGAAGCAGAGCTGATGATCTGTGACATGATCTTTTTAGAAGGGTGGATCCTGTTTTATCTGCTGTGCTTAGAGGTGTTCCATTTTTATTTAAATCTTGTCTGTGGTGATAATGAGACTGCTAAAAAGTATTCTGTAAAGATTGGCAAATATAAGTCTAACCTAAGAACTAGTGGCTAAGGTGATTGCAAGATTTGAGAATTTGTTTTTTTATTTATTTTAACAGACAAAATTGTATTGAACGCTAACTTATTTTAAGCTAAGTGGGTGTTACCAGGTGGCAACTCATACAGGAGAAGAAGTACAGCCCCCCCAGTGATAAGGCAAACTTGGACTTAACTAAAGTTAACTCATTAGGTGCCAACTACTTTGATCGCTAATTTCTCCCCAATGGAGAGGCGAAATAAAAAAAAAAAGTTTTATCCCGTTCTGCAGCCGTTACGACATTGTGTGTTCCGCTCAACATGAAAACATTGTTGAAAGGTCCTCTTTAAAGGAAATATGGCAGAAAAAAAAGGATCAACCATTGTAAAGATACATTAGAAAAATAACAGTAAAGAGTGAAATTGGCGCCCTGAGTGGGGAGATGGCAGCAGAACCTTCTGTAACAGACATGTTGTAGAAGGAGTTTTATAAATGTACAGAAGAAGTAGAAGTGTATTTGAGATTGGACATCGGCTTCTTTTCTACGTTCCACTGCTAATAATGAAGTTCTTCTCTTATCATTGTAGCTCGCAGTATTGCTCAGTATTGGGAACGTAGCTCCCATTAGCCAGAACTAGAGAGGTGAATTGGCTATCACTGGAGGTCACTGTAAGATCTGCTGATAAAGTCTCTTCGCCTTTCAGTCCTTCATTCCATCTTTTTTTCTTTTTTTTTTTTAGAGATCGGAAGGTTAAAAGACCGCAATCCAGCATGTTACGAGAGCTGGTACTCTATCATTTTAGAAGTTTTAGTGCATTATTATTATTTCTTTTAATACCAATCATTTTTATCACGCTGGGTAAATTAGATTTTATAAAATCTGCACTCCTAGTGCAAAAACATTATGGACTGACACGTCATGCAACGTAAGCAATTCAATCCCAAATATGGCTCTTAAATCTGGGCTCTTACCTACATTATATCAGATTCTGTTTCTCTGTTAGGATGTAATTGCCTGCTAGGTAGACTACAGACTGCTGTACATGGCAGTCTGGATCCCGTTGACTGATATGCAGCTCAAGAAGAGGGAAATGTAACGTTATTAGTGATGAGCGAGTATACTCATTGCTCGAGCATGCTCGGGTGGTCTCCGAGTATTTGGAAGTGCTCAGAGATTTAGTTTCTGTTGACGCAGCTGCATGATTTATGGCTGCTGGACAGCTTGAATACATGTGAGGATTGCCTGTTTGTTAAGGAATCCCCACATGTATTCAGGCTGTCAAATAGCCACAAATCATGCAGCTACGGCAACATAAAGTAAATCTCCGAGCACTTATAAATACTCAGAGACCACCTGAGCATGCTCGAGCAATGAGTATACTCGCTCATCACTAATAACGTTACATTTCCCTCTTCTTGAGCTGCATATCAGTCAACGGGATCCAGACTGCCATGTACAGCAGTCTGTAGTCTACCTTTAACTTCTAAAATGAGCACTTATAAATACTCAGAGACCACCCGAGCGTGCTCGGGAAAACACGAGCAACGAGTATACTGGCTCATCACTAAACGTCATCCCTGAATTTTACACTTAAAGGGTTTGTCAAAGTGAAGAGAAGTTGTCACTAGTAGGGATGAGCGGGCCAGTGGCAGTTTGGGTTCTGGTACGCGACCCGAACTTTATTTCAAAGTTCTGTTCGGGTAGCAGAATTGAACCTGAACTTGAACCAAAATCCGCATGCCATTGAAAATAATGGGGCCCGAACTTTTCAGCTGGAAAATTATCTCTCTCTCACCTTGCATCGGGACTTCCGGCAGAACTCCATGTTTGCCGTATAGCATCAAACACTAACTGTCCGGTACGAACCCCAAACTTTTAAGTTCCAGTTCGCTCATCCCTAGTCATTAATTTTCCAGCTTAAAAGTTCGGTCCCCATTGTTTCCAAAGGAGTTTGGGTTCTGGTTCAAGTTGAGGTACAGTTCTGGTATCCGAACCCAACTTTAAAATAAAGTTTGGGTCGCGTACCCAAACCCAAACTTCCACAGGTCTGCGCATCCCTGGTTGTTACCTATCCACAGGATGGATGATAACTTATAGATTGGTGAGAGTCCAACAACCGGGACCCTTACTGATCACCAGAGCAGAACTGTGAGTTGGAGTGGCAGAGCGACTGCTGCTCCATTCTTTCTCTATGGGACTGCCAAAAAAACAAGAACGGCGCTCTGCAGCTTTTTAGAGACTGAATGGAGCTGCAGTTGAGCATGTGCTCTGTCGCTCCGGACTAATGGGGGTAAAAGTGCCCCATTCTGACAATCAATGGAGATCCCAGCAGTCAAACCACCACTGATTTATCATTTAACACTTATCCTGTAGATAGATGATGACTTCTCTTCCCCTTTTTAGTGGATAAGTGATAGCTTCTCTTTACTGGACAACTCCTTTAATGCTGCATCAAGAAAAACCTCACAATGGATATAGAGCTCTTTGAGAGGGTCAATCAGTCACCCAAGCTGGGACTTTGTGATATCAGACCAACAAGTCCCAATCACAATCCACCAGAAAGACAATCAGGTCTCTTCTCTGAACCTTTTTCTGTGAGACACAGCAGTTACTCACTGCACCAAGCTTTAGGGGTCTCAACACACCCATTAATTATATAGCTGCCTATTCGTTTAAATGTGCTACCTGCCATACTACCATTCCCCCACAGAGGCTACTACATGAGAAATAAACACCTATGCATAGATGACAATAAAAAAGGAACGCAAGTAATCCCCTTTAAATGGATCTGGCCTGGTTACATTTTCCAATTAATCAATGTCCTTTTATGTTATAGTGTCATGAACGCAAAATTTATGGGCCATATATACAGTAGAAATCAAACCAAAAGACCACCAGTGATTAACCAACGACACTAAGGGAAATGTATCATCGAAGTGTGGTTGACCATGCCGGGAGATGGACAGAGCTGACTTGGCACATCCCAGGGGATGGGCCCGATAAAGATGCCTCTGAGTAAACATTTGGGGGCTCCATGCCATTTCTAGGAGCCAGATAACATGGGACCCTCTATATCAGACACATATAGGAAAGGTGACCATGGATGGCCCTTAAGCATACCTTTTTTCTTTAGGAGAGCCCCATTTTCTAAGAAAGTATGACACAGAGATGAGCAATGTATTCACTACCTATAAAAATAATGAAAAAAAAACAATTGGGATATAATATATCAGAAGATTTGACAAGGGCAATCATGGATGACAGAAATGCATAAGGTGGTGGCCATGAGAAGACCTTGTGCTCCATGACCCAGCCCCGGGCCAGTGTGCCACAGGGGCACCAATGTGCTATTCTAACTTTGACTTTATTATGAAGATACCATACAAGAAAGGGGCAATAAATTGAATGTTTGCCCCGAGCAAAGCAAAGCTGGACCAATCCTCTGTTTTTAACCATTTTGGACCCCATTTTTTCATCATGGCGCTGCAAGGTTCTCATCCTTTCCTTTTGATCATTTAAATCAAAAACTTTTCACCATATGCGATTCAATGTTTAGTCCTGCTAGGTTTAATTCCAGGAGGGAGACTCGTTGATTGTTATTGCAAAATCTGAAATCTTACATTGAAATGTTAACCAGATGTTTAATGTTCTGGCAGAAGAACGCATTGGCTTGACTCATCATTTACCGCGCAAGGAAATGGATAATTGGTTACAGCGTATGAAACTGTTACATATTGCCCAAATAATTTCCCCCCAGATCTGTAACGAACCACTGACTATAATGGGATAGGTTTAGCATATGGTCTATGGTAAGATGGCCGAGCTCTCTCATATCCTACACTTGCCCCACCTGTTCGTAATTTGGGAGCTGAAGAGCATGATGGTTCTATGTCATAAAGATGAAATGTAGCAGCCGAACACACGGTAGATGGATGAAATGTGCGCACCTGGCAATGATAAACGGTGGGATAAGGCAGCGGCGGGATTCAAGATCATTCATTATGTATCATGGCTGCACGGTACGGACGGCGACTCATCTGCTCTCTTAACAGTGGATCTGGATGGCCGGATTGGGAATTGAGCAGTTTGGGGTCAGTGCTGGTGCAGGATCAGGTGTGCTGCTAAAATGCTACACCTCTGCTAATGCATTATTAAAGATCGCTTCTGAAATTCTACAAAACCCAGCTCAGATGCTACGGAATAAAGGCAAGTCTTTATTCCAACATCATGTCCGCTCTCTATCTGAAACTTAACCTCTCCAAGACTGAACTCCTTCTGCTCCCGCCGTCTACTAACCTCCCTAAATCTGACATTTCCCTCTCTGTGCGCGGCACCATAATAACACCCCGGCAGCGCTGTCTGGGTGTTATGTTTGACGCCAATCTCTCCTTCACCTCCCATATACAATCTCTTGCCCGCTCTTGCCGTCTACACCTAAAGAACATCTCTAGAATCCGCCCTTTTCTCACCATGGAAACAACAAAAACCCTCACTGTAGCATTGATCCACTCCCGCCTGGACTACTGCAACGCTCTATTACTTGGCCTCCCCATTACTCGACTATCCCCTCTCCAGTCCATCCTTAATGCAGCAGCCAGGGTCATCCATCTGGCTAATCGGTACTCGGACGTGTCCGCTCTTTGCCAGTCCTTACACTGGCTGCCCATTCATTATAGGATCCAATTCAAAGTACTGGTTCTCACCCACAAAGCTCTCCACAGTGCAGCACCCCCCTACATCTCCTCCCTCATTTCTATCTATCGGCCTAACCGACTGCTGCGCTCTGCAAACGACTTTCGACTAACCTCTGCACTAATACGTACCTCCCACTCCCGACTCCAAGACTTCTCCCGCGCTGCGCCAATCCTCTGGAATGCTCTACCCCAAGAAATTAGGACTATCCACAATTTGCATGGTTTCAGGCGCTCCCTCAAAACACATTTGTTCAGAGTGGCCTATCACATTCACTAACCAAAGTCGTTCTATGTTTAAGTGTGTATGTGTAGCCCATTCACTATCTCCATCCATGCCTCACTCCCTCAAGATGGCTGGACCATCATTGTAAATGCACCATTGTATATACACACCTGTACTTTGTATCTCCCCCACCTCATTGTAGATTGTAAGCTCTCACGAGCAGGGTCGGCTTATTTTGCTTTAATTATTGTATTGTTAATGTTGTTACCTATGACTTGTGTTTTGAAACTGTTAAACTGTAAAGCGCTGCGGAATATGTTGGCGCTATATAAATAAAGATTATTACTATTATTATTATTATTATTATTATTAAGTCTTCTGTTACATGGTTTCGTTAAATTAGGTCCAATGGGAAAACTGGTGCTTGTAGCAAGGTCCGGCAAACAAAGAAGACACCTGATTTTTCTGCCATACCGCAGCCATTTTTTCAATAGCATACAATTTTATTACTTGCTTGGTATTTATAAGGCTCGACGATAAAATGTGGAGGCTCTAAATCTCAGGTGTATTGCTTTTTTGTAAAGGGTTGTTCTTCAGGGGATGGAATTTGGGAAGATTATAGACAAGTGGATGAAATTTTACAAGTCCCAGCCACATTTTTGCATGGAAATTGGCACGCCAGGAAAATGTTCAAATCCACAGCCTGTCAATTTCCGTTATAGATTTCACTTTTTCAATGTTAGTGGGGGTTAAATGTTCAGTAAATTTCCAGAAAGATCCACAAACTCACTGTAGAAAAAATCTGCTGTGGGAAAAAAAATTTCTGTGCAAAAATTACTACACGGTCTAAATTTTTGTGATTGTCAAAAATTAAACATCAGTGTCTTCCTCATAGGTGGAACAAATCAGCTCAAGTTCATACAACCATATTTTCTGTCTGAGTTCTGTCCTTGCTAAAGAGGACAGCACTCAGACGAATATTATACAATGAAGCAGTGCAAAGGAGTGATTTTGGAGAAAAAAAAAAAGCGCAGCATGCACTGTTTTTTTTCCATGTGTCTGAAGACCTATGGTAGATTTGAAGCCTCTGTCACTCCAGCTCTATACACCACCCATTGCCGACACTTCCTGCTTGACTAACAACCTCTAGGCTGTGTGACTTCAAGGAAAGGAGTCTTCAGTCAGGCAGGAGGAGTTGGCACTTGGTGGGGAATAGAGCTGGAGTGACAAAGGCTTCTGATCTACAAATAGCTTTTCAGTCTCATTTGCATAACAATTAAAATGTTAATTTCTCAGTCATAGGGGACCGGATTGGCCATGTAAAGGTATTGCTGGACTTGTCTTTGAAAGAGCTACATGCACTTATAAATAATTTAGTAGGTGAAATCTTGACAGATTCCCTTTAATATTGCTTTATGTTTATTTTTTATAGATTTGTGATGCGTGTCTTTATGAATTGTGACCTCTTCAGGAGG
Source organism: Oophaga sylvatica (assembly GCA_033576555.1). Taxonomy (NCBI): domain Eukaryota; kingdom Metazoa; phylum Chordata; class Amphibia; order Anura; family Dendrobatidae; genus Oophaga; species Oophaga sylvatica. Next base: position 123,174,759 of record JARQOD010000007.1, read on the forward strand.
TGGTTAAAGGAAAAGGAAAGATAGGACAATTTGGAATGCTTTTTTTTTTTAATTTTTCGCCTTTTTAAAATAAAAAATGGCATATTTTTTTTTTGTTGTATTTAGTATTTTTTCATATGCTTCTCCATAGTCCAAAATATTCTTGTTTTGTATGGTATGAAATAGACGGATTTTGGTAAGAACTTACCTGTAAAATCCTTTTCAGCGAAGAAGGAAGGGAGACACACCATAACTAGTGGGTAGGCGGAGCCCCAGATAGGATCAATACCTCAGATTAGAAAGCGTGTTGACCGGCCCCTCCAGCTCGGGCTCCTCCTACTCAGCTCTTCAGTCGTACCAAAGCTTAAGGAAGAACAATATCACCAGCGAAGCAACATAACCCCTTCTGAAGGACTTCAGAGAAAAATACAAAAGTACAGGTTATGCATGCATTTGGCAAAGAAAAACCACACAGTCCCAGGTACTACTCACTGAACCTGACTACTGCGATAAGCTGGCAATGCTGGAACAGAGCCGTAGCGCGTCGACCTCAGCTCAGAAAATCGCTATCAGAGAAGGGCCACGCTGCTTCTGTAAATATAACAACACACTTCTGCCATGGGAGGGATGTGTGTCTCCCTTCCTTCTTCGCTGAAAAGGATTTTACAGGTAAGTTCTTACCAAAATCCGTCTTTCAGCTGCAGATGAAGGAAGGGAGACACACCATAACTAGTGGGACGTCCCAAAGCAGTCCAAAAATTAGGGTGGGAAAAAAACCAAAAGAGGCAGAAACCCAACAACCTAGATAAATGCGCAACAGGCGCCAAATACAAGATAACTTAAAACTTAGATTACCGCTGCCTGCAGGACCCTACGTCCTAAGGCCGCATCAGCGGAAGCACTGACGTCCACCTTATAAAACGTTGTAAATGTGTGGACGGAATGCCAGGTCGCCGCTCGGCAGAGCTGAGCTGCCGAAGCCCCTTGATGAAAGGCCCACGATGAAGCCACAGCCCTCGTGGAGTGAGCTCGAACCTTAATCGGGCAGGGTTCGCCTTTAAGACGGTAAGCCTCCAAAATGGCTGACCGAATCCAACGAGCTATAGAGTCCTTGGAAGCTCGTTGACCACGTCTACGACCTGCTGGAATCACAAACAGAGAATCTGACTTCCTAAAACCTTGAGTAACAGAAAGATAGAACTTCAAGGCCCGCACTAAATCCAATTTGTGCAAATCTCGTTCCTTTGCATTCCTCGGGCCCGGACAAAGTGAAGGCAACACAATATCCTGGTTAACATGAAACTGCGACACCACCTTAGGTAGAAAGTCGCCCCGTGTGCGAAGCACTACTCGATCCGGGTAAAACTCCAGGAAAGGCGGCGAGCAAGAAAGAGCTGCCAACTCAGAAAACCTTCTTAAAGAGGTTACCGCCACTAAGAATGCAACCTTCCAAGAAAGTAACGAAAGGCTAGTAGAACCCATAGGCTCAAAGGGCACATGCTGAAGAGCCTCCAAGACAAGGTTGAGTCTCCAAGGAGACACAGGTGCCTACCGCGGTGGAAACTGACGGGTTACTCCTTGAAAAAAAGAACGCACGTCCCTACGCGAGGCGATAGCCTTCTGAAAAAGCACGGACAAAGCAGAAACCTGACCCTTCAGAGTGCTAACTGCTAAACCTTTGTCCAACCCGTACTGTAGAAAAGCCAACAGATTGGGAATGGAAAAAAATCCTCGGATTCCTTGAGGAACCCGAACACCACGAAAAGAAGGCTTCCCAAGTTCTGTGATAAATCTTAGTAGTGGCCGGACCTCTAGCAGCTCGCAGAGTGGCAATGACTGCAGCTGAGAAACCTCTACGGGTCAATATTTTGGTCTCAAGAGCCACGCCGTCAAACATAGAGACTTCAAGTCCGGATGACGAACGGGCCCCTGGGATAACAGGTCCGGGCGAAGAGGAAGTGGAAATGGCGGAGCCGCCAAGAGCGACACCAGTGTCGAGAACCACGTCCTCCTTGGCCAATCCGGGGCTATCAGCATAGCCGGAATTCTCTCCAGTCTGATCCGATGCAGCACCAGAGGAAGTAAGGAAATTGGAGGAAACACATAGACCAGTTCGAAATGGTCCCACGGAGCTACCAGAGCATCCACCGCCACAGCCTTCGGGTCCTTGTACCTGGATATGAAGGTTGGTAGCTTGGCATTGAACCTGGATGCCATCAAATCCACTTAGGGGGTTCCCCAACGGGAGCACAGTAGTGCAAACATTTCCGGATGGAGACTCCATTCTCCAGGATCCATCTTCTCGCGGCTGAGGAAGTCCGCCGTGGTATTCTGGACTCCTGGAATGTGGATCGCAGAGATGGCTGAAACCCTGGTCTCGGCCCATAGCAGGATCCGAGACACCTCCATCATGAGCCTGGAACTCCTCGTCCCGCCTTGGTGATTGATATACGCGACCGCCGTCGCGTTGTCTGTCTGCACTCGGACTGGCAGACCGCTCAAAGGGACCATCCAGTGTTGGAGGCAAAGAAAAATTGCCCTCAATTCCAAGATATTGATCGGTAGAATAGACTCTTCCGATGACCATACTCCTGGATCCAAAGGTCGTTCCAGACACCCCCCCAGCCCGTCAGGCTGGCATCGGTGGTTATGACCGACCACTTCGGAGGGAGGAAAGATTTCCCCAGGGATAACGCTTCTGGACGTAACCACCATTCTAGGGATTCCCGTACCCTGTGAGAGATGATGACGCTGCAATCCAGCGAAGCCTGCGATCGATCCCAGCGACTCAGAATGAGCCTCTGGAGGGCCCTGGAATGAAACTGGGCAAACGGAAGTGCCTCCATGGACGCCACCATCAAACCCAGGAGGCGCATACACTTCCGAAGGGACATTGCTGTCGAAGACTTCATAGTCTGTACATGTCGAAGTAGACATGTCCGCTTGTCTGGGGGTAGGGACACCACTGCCCGTACCGTGTCGAAATGCATCCCTAAAAACAGGATTGACTGAGACGGCTCCAGAGACGACTTCTCCCAATTGACCAGCCACCCGAAATCCTCCAGGAGCTGAAGGGATAGGTTGCGAGCCGTCACCGCCTCCTCCTTTGAGGATGCCACAATCAAAAGATCGTCCAGGTAGGGAAAAATCGTAACCCCGTCTTCGAAGAATTGCCATGAGAGGCGCCAGAATTTTTGTAAAAACTCTGGGCGCCGAGGCCAAGCCGAATGGCAGAGCCACAAACTGGTAATGGTCCTGACCTATGGCAAAACGAAGGAAGCGCTGATGAGTCCTTCCGACGGGAACATGCAAATAAGCGTCGCGAATGTCGATTGACACCAAAAAATCGTTCTGCGACAGGACCGCCACCACGGAGCGAAGTGACTCCATGCGGAATTTTTGGGTGTGGACATGCCGATTCAATCTTTTGAGATCCAGAATAGGACGAAATTTGTCCTCCTTTTTGGGAACCACAAAAAGATTGGAATAAAATCCTCTTCCTCGGTCCTCCGGCGGTACCGGTATTACCACACCCTTCTGCAGAAGGGAGTCGACCTCTCGCAGCAGAGCGGTAATTAACTCGGGCTCTGACGGTGTGCGAGACTGGCAAAACCTGTCCGGAGGTCGAGACGAAAACTCTATGAAATAGCCTGCTGACACTACCCGCGTTACCCAGGTGTCCGGAACGCGGAAAACCCAAGTCACTTTGAATTGGAGCAGACGACCCCCCACTCGAGAGCCCTCGAATGGAAACCTGGCGTCAGTCCGCCTTGGCGGGCTTCTTGTCAGTCTCCCGCTTGTCTTGACGGAAACTTGATTTCCAGGGAGTACGGGATTTCTGAGTAAACTTTTTTCCTGAAAAAGAGGACGACCCGATCCCCAAGAGGACTGACCGAATCGTCCCTTGGAACGAAAGGATCGCCGGCCACCACCGGCACCAGTCCTGCCAGGCGCAGAAGCCGTAGCCCTCTTTCGTCTTTGCCTTGGCAATCAGCTCTGAAAGATCAGATCCAAAAAGCTGACTACCCTTGTAGGCTAGAGACAGCAAACCTTGTTTTGACACTGCGTCCCCAGTCCACTGTCTAAGCCACAGTGCTCTTCTGACTGTGACCGCCGAAGCTTGCGCCCTGGACAACAGAGATGCAGTATCCAGACCTGCATCATAGCTATAAGAAACTGCAGTCTCCAATAAACCGAGAAGTCCGTCTATCTTGGATAACGGAGATCCATTTTGCAACGCTGTTCGTATACGGTCCAACCAGCACAGGGAAGCCCTACAAGCACACATGGATCCTAGCACCGCTTTGAATCCATGACCCGAGGCCTCGTAGTTGGATTTCGCTGCCATCTCCGTTTTTCTGTCTAACGGTTCCTGCAGACTTGCCTTCCCTTTAACAGGGAGCAATGAGGATTTACTAAGCTGGGATAAAGGAACATCCACTTCAGGAGAAGAAATCCAATTATCCGTCAACTCCGTAGAACACGGATATAGTGCGTCAAAAAAAGGTGTTCCTTGAAAACGTTTATCTGGACACAGGCGTTCCTTCTCCACTACTTCATTAAGCTCATCTAGAGCTGGCAATGTCGCTCGTGACTTACAGTACTCTTGGTACATTCGAGGTGACTTACCAGGACGTGTAGTTACCTCCTCCGGCAACTGTAACGCCTCCCTCATGGCTTCAATAAAAGCCTCTGTTCGGTCTAAAGAGACAGAATGTCCCTGCCGATCCTTATCTGAACCGGATAACTCCCCATCTGAATTTGAAGGGGAACCCTGACCGCATTCCATATCAGAGAGGTCTGATTCGCTACGTGAAAATGATGAAACCTGCCTGTGTCGATTCCTTCCATGAGAGGATCTAGCTGACACCCAATGACCTAAAAGGTCAGAAACGCCATCAATAGAGCGAGCGATGGCATCCAATTTGGCATCGCTGTGACCTCCAATTGCTGCGCTTGACGTCGAGGCCTGCGTATCAGACTCGCGTGACTGATTCTGAAGCAGATTTGGCACACGGTCCGCACCTTCTGGACCCTGTTCCGACATGCCCTTACACAGTATAAGGCAGGTCAAAGCCTGTCAGCAATTATGAAAAAAAGTGTGGCTTCTCAAGCGAACGCAGCAAGCACGCTGAAGGGTTAAAGCCCTTAGTGAGAGAGCTACCCCAGCTGTATCAGCTGAATATTCAGCAATATAATTAACTCTTACAAGTTCTGACCCCAAACTGGGATAGAACCTGTGCGGCTGTTGAAAAGGTTAACCCTTTAAAAGGGGTTAATATCGCCGACTCCCCACTACTCCCTTATTAATAGAAGGGGTGTGCGAGTCCCATGGCAAAATAAGGTCTCTATATAAGACCGCAGCTGCAAGATAACGCTATCTGTATTTTCTCTACAGATAGGTTCTGCGCTGTGGGGGTGAGAGCGTTCTCACTCACCCAGCTGGTCGCGGTGATGTAAATGTGATACGGGAGGAGCGGAGCAGGAAGGAGCCCGTGGAGCCTTTGTGTAATGGCCGCCGCGCTGAGAGGAATCTGAAGAGAAACGCCTAATCGCGCGCTTCTGTGACAGAAAAGCCCGGGAGCGTGAAGCCATGCCCCCCGCCGGCTCAAAAAAAGAGCACGAACTCCTTCGCTCTCTGCTCCCCCGTCCTGCAGGCGTCTGCCTGCGGACAGAATACAGTCACCAAACATGTATTTCACAAGTAACAGCGGCTGCCGCAACAGCCGCTGAAAGCACTCACACACACTTTAATAAAAATGTGAGGTAAAAATGTGAGGTACTCACCAGCCGAGCGCCACAGGGACCCCCAGGGGTTTCTGGCGCTATGCCCATGCTTCCCAACAGGGCGGGGGACGCAGTGACCCCTGTGCGCGGTTTGCGCCCCCGCCAGGGAAGCCATCCTCATCCCCCCGGGCCGGCAGGGTTCTGCAGGGACCACCATGAGGGTAATACAGATCCGCCAAGGGAGAGGTGGGGGTCCAGCAGCGCTGAGACCCCTGAGACCTCTAGACCACTCTGGTGATCCAAGTCTCTTGTCCGATAAAAAATAATAAAATCTTCTGAGGAGCTGCTTCCAGCAGCGACCGTCCTCTGAGACCTCAAATTTTAGACTGAAGAGCTGAGTAGGAGGAGCCCGAGCTGGAGGGGCCGGTCAACACGCTTTCTAATCTGAGGTATTGATCCTATCTGGTGCTCCGCCTACCCACTAGTTATGGTGTGTCTCCCTTCCTTCATCTGCAGCTGAAAAAAAAGAACGTGATTAGGACGGTTAAAAAGTAAAAGTGAGAACGCTAGAATTGGTTAGCATTTTTGCGAACGTTCAAAGCGTAACCATCCTCCATTTTTTTTTCATAAAAAAAGTAGTACACAAGAAAATAACAAACTTTGTTTGAACTGCTTCTTTCTCCTCCTTCACTTATCAATCATTCTCAAAATTCTCAACTTAGGTGTAAATTCTGTCTTTGGTGAATACAGATTTCTCTTTACAGAGATAGGAGATGACAGTTGGTGCTCATAAAGTTCTTTGGAAAACTGTAACTGACACTTTAGTAGAAGGTATGGGTCGGCCTCTAGCTCCTCTCTTCTCCATAGAACTGTATGAGCACCAACTGTCGTCTCCTATCTCGGGAATGGTAAAGTCTGTCTTCACTTAATATAGATTTTACACATGAATTGAGAGTAAAAAATGAAACCAGAAGAAAGAAGCAGTTTTCTCTGATAACATACATTGGAACGTTGAAAAATTAAAAAGGCGATTACTCATTAAAAACTAAATTATTATATTTTCTACTTTTATTTGTGTGTGAACTTAGCCTTATAGAAGCCTTTCAGACCTTAGGACACAGTATCGCAAACAGCCTTTCCTCTGAGGTCTTGTTCTATAAAACTGTAAAACTTTTTTAATAATTTCTAATATATAGAGGCAGAGAATTTACAAGTAGAGTTGAGCGATACTTTCCGATATCCTAAAGTATCGGAATCGGAATGGTATCGCCGATATCACTAAAATATCGGCGATACCCGATACCGATACCGGAAGTCCCATGTAAGTCTATGGGAACAAAATATCGCAACTAAAAAAAACCCATTCTTTCCTTGTAAACACTAAATATACACACATAGAATACATATATATATATATATATATACATGTCATTGTGACATATATATATACATATATGTATAGTTTATACACTTCTACATAGTAAAATATCCTCTCATTCAATTGCCGGGTAAAGCCGGCTTCAGTGAAAAGACAGAAGCACCCGACATGAAATGACACTTGGTGTACATAGGGTTAACCATGTCTTTTCATGTCGTTTGCTATCTGATTTGCACAAACAATTAAATCAGACTATGTGTGCAAAATTTCACACCTGTAGGGGTTAATTAAAGGTGTAAATTCGTTGTAAAAAAAACGGACTTTTTTTGCTACGAATTTACACCTTTAATTAACCCCTACAGGTGTGAAATTTTGCACACATAGACTGATGTAATTGTTTGTGCAAATTAGGCTGGAGTCACACACAACCACAAAAAATCGGTCCGTTTTAGACGGTCGACAATCGGATCAAAATAAAAACATCACACATCCTTCTGGCATCCGATTTTCCTTCAAAGATGCGATTTAATCGCATGTGTGTGTACCTTGTAACATCCGATTTTCATCCGACTTGCGAGATTTTCTCGCAGGCTTGCAAAACTGACATATAATGGATCCAAAAGAATAGTATTTAAATGCCAAAAGAAAGAATAGATATATACACATATATATATATATATATATATATATATATATATATGTCATTGTGACATATATATATATACATATATTTATAGTTCTTACACTTCTACATACTGTTATAGCCGCTAATTCAATTGCCGGCTTCAGTGAAATCACAGAAGCCGACATGAAATGATACATTGTTTCCACACATTTAACCATGTAATTTCATGTATTTTTATATATGTTTGAAACATACAATTACATGAGTATATGTGTGCTAAATTTCAGACATGTAGGGGTTAATTAAAGGTGTAAATTCGTTAAAAAAAAATGCGTGGGCTCCCGCTGTATTTTCTCCACCAGACAGACAAAGCAAGCGAGTGGGGGCAGATAATAATAGCCTAGGGAGGGTACATTTTTTTTGTGCCCCCCCTGGCTACTAACATCTGCCCCCAGACACCCCAGAAAGGGCAAATCTATAATTAGATTCGCCCTTTCTGGCACTTTGCCCGTCTATTCCCATTGCCCTGTAGCGGTGGCGAATGGGTTAATAAGGGGTTAAAATGACCTTGCAATTGAAAGGTCACTTTAAGCCAGGTTAATAATTGATAGCTGTCAATTAGGCAACTATCAATTATTAATCCTATTGTATGAAAGAAAAATCAAACACACACACTTTAATAAAAAATAAGTTTAATTAAATAATCACACAGTTTTTGACCATATTTTATTTTCCTGCTAAAACCATTTCCTGTAATAAAAATAAAATAAAAAAGCAAAATTATACTTACCAATCCGATGTACAGTCAGGTCCCACGGTGTAATCCATCAGAAAGGGTTAACAGGTTACAGGTCGCAGAGAGCTAATAATGCTGTCTCAGACCTGTATTCCCCTGAATGAATAAGTTCCTCTCCCAGCGAAAGTAGAGGAATAGATTCATGAATGGAGCTTAATTGATTTCTTGCCAATTTAACTGTAGTGACCTGACCTAAAGGGAAAGTGGACACAATCAATTAAGCTTCATTCATGAAACACATCCTCTCCTGTCGCCAGGAGAGGAACTTATTCATTCATGAGCTTTGAGCTGAGCATGCAGGATTACTTGCACTGCTTGGCTCAAAGCTAGTTAACCCTTTGTGAAGGATTACAGCGTGGGACGTGACAGATCGGCGGAATAGGTAAGAATAATGTTGTTTTATTTCTTTTTCTTTATTTTAGGAGATCAATGGCTTCGCACGGATTTAGTGTAAAATAAAATATGGTCAAAAAAATGTGTTTTTATTTCATTAAAATTATTTATTCTTAAAGTGTGTGTGTTTTTTTATTTACTTCAATAGGATTAATAATTGATAGTTGTCTAATTGACAGCTATCAATCATTAACCTGCCTTAAGGTCACCTTTCAATTGCAAGGTGACAGTAAGGTGAGATTAACCCATTCGCCACCGCTACAGGGCAATGGGAATAGACGGGCAAAGTGCCAGAAAGGGCGAATCTAATTATAGATTTGCCCTTTCTGGGGTGTCTGGGGGCAGATGTTAGTAGCCAGGGGGGGCACAAAAAAATGCACCCTCCCTGGGCTATTATTATCTGCCCCCACTCGCTTTGCTTTGTCTGTCTGGTGGAGAAAATACAGCGGGAGCCCACACATTTTTTTTCAACGAAATTACACCTTTAATTAACCCCTACATGTCTGAAATTTTGCACAAATACACTCATGTAATTGTATGTTTCAAACATATATAAAAATACATGAAATTACATGGTTAAATGTGTGGAAACAATGTATCATTTCATGTCGGCTTCTGTGATTTCACAAAACCCGGCAATTGAATTAGCGGCTATTACAGTATGTAGAAGTCTAGGAACTATAAATATATGTATATATACATGTCACAATGACATGTATATATATATATATGTGTTCTATGTGTATATATCTATTCTTTCTAGTCTTTATTAAAGCTGTCAGTGTGATTTTACAGTATAGGCGGGGATGAATTGCCGGCTTTTCTAAAGGACACCGATGCGATTTCATCGCAAGTCACACAGTGTGGTCCGTTTGTAATCAGATTTTTCATCGCTCCCATAGACTTGCATTGGCGATTGTCGACCGACAATCGGTGACAATCGCAGCATGCTGCGATTGTACACGGACGTTTATAACGGACACAAAAAATCTGATACTGGGAGCTGCTCCATAGATTAACATAGGTCCGACTGCAATGCGATATTTCATCGCATTGCAGTCGTCCGATTTTGTCGCCAGTGTGACTCCGGCCTTAGATAGCAAAGGACATGAAAAGACATGGTTAACCCTATGTACACCAAGTGTCATTTCATGTCACCCGACATGAAATGACACTTGGTGTACATAGGGTTAACCATGTCTTTTCATGTCCTTTGCTATCTAATTTGCACAAACAATTAAATCAGACTATGTGTGCAAAATTTCACACCTGTAGGGGTTAATTAAAGGTGTAAATTCGTTGTTAAAAAAACGGACTTTTTTGCTACGAATTTACACCTTTAATTAACCCCTACAGGTGTGAAATTTTGCACACAGTCTGATTTAATTGTTTGTGCAAATTAGATAGCAAAGGACATGAAAATACATGGTTAACCCTATGTACACCAAGTGTCATTTCATGTCGGGTTCTGCATTTTCACAAAAGCCGGCAATTGAATTAGCGGCTATTATACTATGTAGAAGTGTATGAACTACAAATATAAATATATATATATATGTGTCACAAATTCAATGACATGTATATATATATATGAGGTGTAAAATTGCTGAAAAAAAATGCGTGGGCTCCCGCCCTATTTTCGCAACCAGACAGACAAAGCCAGTGAGTGGGGGCAGATAATAATAGCCCAGAGAGGGACCATTATTTTTGCCCCCCCCCGGCTACTAACATCTGCCCCCAGACACCCCAGGAAAGACAAATCTATAATTAGATTCGCCCTTTCTGGCACTTTGCCCGTCTATTCCCATTGCCCTGTAGCGGTGGCGAATGGGTTAATATGGGGTTAAAGCCACCTTGCTATTGAAAGGTGACCTTAAGCCAGGTTAATAATTGAGAGCTGTCAATTAGACAACTATCAATTATTAATCCTATTGCATGAAATAAAAATAAAACACACACACTTTAATTAAAAATCATTTTAATGAAATAAAGACACATGTTTTTGACCATCTTTTATTTTACTGCAAAAACCATTTCCTGTAATAAAAATAAAATAAAAAAGCAAAATTATTCTTACCTATCCCATGCACAGTCAGGTCCCACGGTGTAATCCTTCAGAAAGGGTTAATGTTTACTGCAGGGACCGCAGCTAATGCTGCAGCCTCACAGTAAACCCCAAATGAATGAGTTCCTCTCCTGCCTGACAGGAGAGTAAAGGCTGGGTGTCACATAACGATACACCAGCGATCCCGACAACGATATGCACTTGTCAGGATCGCTGGTGTATCGCTACATGATCGCTGCTGAGCTGCCAAACAGGCAGCGATCTGGGACAGCGACACTGCGGGTAACATCGCTTAAGGGCCCGTCTCACATAGCGATATCGCTACCGAGATCGCTGCTGAGTCACTAGTTTTGTGACGCAGCAGCGAGCTCACCAGCGATATCGCTGTGTGTGACATTCAGCGACGATCAGCCCCCTGCCGGGTATCGCTGATCGTCGCTGAAATGTCAGGACCTTTTTTTGATCGCTGGTTTCCCTCTGACAGGCACGCATCGCTGCGTGTGACAGGCGGGAGACCAGCGATCCGCTGGTAACCAAGGTACACAGCGGGTTTCCAGGCACCGCGCAGCGCTTGGAAACCCGCTGTGTACCTTGGATACCAGCTCCCTGCATCAGGGCGCTGGTATCCAAGGTACACAGCGGGTTTCTAGGCACAGCCCCGCGCCTGGAAACCCGCTGTGTACCTTGGTTACCAGCGGATCGCTGGTCTCCCGCCTGTCACACGCAGCGATGTGTGCCTGTCAGCGGGAAACCAGCGATCAAAGGTCCTGACATTTCTGCGACGATCAGCGATACCCGGCAGGGGGGCTGATCGTCGCTGAATGTCACACACAGCGATATCGCTGGTGAGCTTGCTGCTGCGTCACAAAACTAGTGACTCAGCAGCGATCTCGGTAGCGATATCGCTATGTGAGACGGGCCCTTAAGTGGAAAGCTTAATTGATTGCTTTCCACTTTCACTTCAGGTCAGCCAGGGACACAATCAGTGACGTCAGAGGGAACTGATTAACAAAAATAGGGGTTCCCTTCGAAAAAAAAATGGCGTGGGGTCCCCCCTATTTTTGTTAACCAGCCAGATGAAGCAGACCGCTGAGGCCTGGATTTTCAGGCTGTTAAGGAGCCAAGATCCATGGACCTTGCCAGCCTGATAATACCAGGCCACAGCAGTCTGTATATCTTGGCTGATTAACAAAAATAGGGGATCCCCTCGAAAAAAATTGGCGTGGGGTCCCCCCTATTTTTGTTAACCAGCCAGATGAAGAAAACCGCTGAGGCCTGGATTTTCAGGCTGTTAAGGAGTCAAGATCCATGGACCTTGCCAGCCTGATAATACCAGGCCACAGCAGTCTGTATATCTTGGCTGATTAACAAAAATAGGGGATCCCCTCGAAAAAAATTGGCGTGGGGTCCCCCCTATTTTTGTTAACCAGCCAGATGAAGAAAACCGCTGAGGCCTGGATTTTCAGGCTGTTAAGGAGTCAAGATCCATGGACCTTGCCAGCCTGATAATACCAGGCCACAGCAGTCTGCATATCTTGGCTGATTAACAAAAATAGGGGATCCCCTCGAAAAAAATTGGCGTGGGGTCCCCCCTATTTTTGTTAACCAGCCAGATGAAGCAGACCGCTGAGGCCTGGATTTTCAGGCTGTTAAGGAGCCAAGATCCATGGACCTTGCCAGCCTGATAATACCAGGCCACAGCAGTCTGCATATCTTGGCTGATTAACAAAAATAGGGGATCCCCTCGAAAAAAATTGGCGTGGGGTCCCCCCTATTTTTGTTAACCAGCCAGATGAAGCAGACTGCTGAGGCCTGGATTTTCAGGCTGTTAAGGAGCCAAGATCCATGGACCTTGCCAGCCTGATAATACCAGGCCACAGCAGTCTGCATATCTTGGCTGATTAACAAAAATAGGGGATCCCCTCGAAAAAAATTGGCGTGGGGTCCCCCCTATTTTTGTTAACCAGCCAGATGAAGCAGACCGCTGAGGCCTGGTTTTTCAGGCTGGTAAGGATCCAATATCCATGGACCTTGCAAGCCTGATAATACCAGGCCACAGCAGTCTGCTTAGCTTGGCTGGTTAACAAAAATAGGGGATCCCCTCGAAAAAAAAAACGGCGTGGGGATCCCCCCTATTTTTGTTAACCAGCCAAGTAAAATGCAGACTGCTGCGGCCTGGTATTAAAAGACTGTCAAGGCCCATGGATTTTGGCCCTCAACAGCCTGATAATACCAGGCTACAGCAGCCCCACATTTGGCGCATCAAAAGATGTGCCAATTGTGGCACTTTACCCGGCTCTTCCCACTGCCCTGTAGCGGTGGCAAGTGGGGTAATAAGGGGTTAATGTCACTGTTGATTGCACGGTGACAATAAGCCCGGTTAATAATGGAGAGGCGTCAATAAGACACCGATCCATTATTAATCCCAAAGTTATTAAATGTATAAAAAAAAGACACAGCAAGAAAAAAGTCTTTTAATGAAATAAAAGAGACAACACAGTTTTCATTTCTTTTATTACTCTCTCATTCCTGCGACGCCATCGATCTCCTGTAAAAAAAGAAAAAAAACAAACCAACAGTATACCACCTGTCCGACGCAGTCCATAACGATAGTCCCACGACGATCCAGCTCTGCTACATCGCAATGACAGGCAGAGCCTGTCATTGCAACGCAGCACAGCTGATTACCTGCTTCCCCGGCGGTGACGTCATCGGACTGACTGCTTTACGGCCGGGATTACCCAGCAGTCACTGCAGTTATCGCGAGAAACTGCATGTGACCGCTGGGGAAAGAAGATGGCGGCCATGAAGCAGTGCAGGACGTGACCGCCAGAGATCTTCTGCCGGGTAAGTGCCGCTGACTCCTGACAGACCCGACCGACGGACACTGACAGTGACAGTGACAATCCCGATTCCGGTATCCGATAAGACGAAAATATCGGAACTCGGAATCGGAATTCCGATACAGCTAATATCGGCCGATACCCGATATTTGCAGTATCGGAATGCTCAACACTATTTACAAGACTTAAACAGACGTAACTCAGTCCCGCCAGCTTTTCACACACTTTAATAACTTTTCTAGTTCCCAAGTGAGTACTGCACAGCGAAACTTTGAAAAATAGCCTCCTATATAAGAAAATGCAAAGCCTAATAGGGGGGAGGGAACGCGCTTTCCAGTCGCGAGTTTTACGCTTATCACGAAATGAAACATTTTTTTTTTTTTAAATGAGTTGTCTCGTCATGTAATTCATTCATATTACCCCTCCCCATCACTGTCCCGTTTAGTTAATTTCCGGCAATGTATCTCCCACTTCACACACAGACAACCATAATTAAATGTTCCATTGTTTCCTCTCGGTTATCGAGCTTCCGAATTCATGAAAGGAGAAATCTTATGAAATTACCGGCAGCCAAACGCCTGTTTTCTACTTTTTTTTTTGCAGGCTCCTGACAATGAATAACAAAAAAGCAGAACATATGTGAATGTTTGATGGGAATATTAATAAGAGAAGGCTTCATAGGGCATTGGCGACAAACTATATGACTCAGCTGCAAAAAAATATAATATCAAAAATATTGGCATCTAAAGTCAGTGGTGGAGCCATGTTACACCCAATCAGGATAGGCTACTTTTCCAAAACCTGCTGTCGCGGGGTTACCGCGACAGAGAGGAGCCTGAAGACCTCAGTGTCTGATTGCTCCTACTCTTGTGTTGAAAAGAAGCACTTCGCCTTCTTTTTAAACGGTGTAAATTTCTTTTGGCAGTACAGGGGTTAATCGGCCACGTTGAGAGCTCTGGGAGTTGGGGCTCTCAGCTGAGCATGGTTAGCCACTCCTATCCCCTATATAATCTGGGTCCTAACTGACACACATTGTCAGAGCTAGCTTATGCTGCATGGCTGGAGCGATAGGAGTTAGTGGTTATATGAGAAGGCGTATGGTGGGTTTATCAATGACTGTTGCTTGGGTTAGTAAGTGTGATAATTCCTTTTCTGTCTCCTACTTTGGGTTTTCCCCATCCTCCACTCCCCGGTGCATTCCCGTGTTATATGTGTGTGAATATTTGTATGCCTGGTATTTTCAGTTACCCCTTGTTTGTGTTGCCTTGTTCATCTGGTTGGTGAACTATGGTGCACGGCAGCTCCCCTCTTCCTTGGGTGGGGGAAAGGGAAAAGACGGAGGGTGGATACAAGAGATAAGTCAAGGTACGTGGCCCCGGCTTCTTCACCTTCAAAAGTAACCCGAGGAATATAGCAAGCTAGGATGCCCCTTAGTGTTAGGGACAGAGAAGGAGCCCCTGGTCACCTGACAACCGAGTCGTGACACCTGCGGCTCTATAGCTGTTGCAAACAAGTTTTTTTTAACAGTTGACATTTCACTGGTTGAGGACTAACAGTTAAAGAGGTTCCACCCTTCAGAACAATACAGATGGATTTTTTTACTTACTTTGTGTCACCCTGAGGACTTGCTCACATGACCTGATGGGGCAGGACTTCCGGCGTCATTCTGATTGACAGCCGACTCCCTCAGTTAGGTAGCAGGAATCCGGCTGTCAATCAGAATGATGTCAGAAGTCCGGTCCCGTCAACGGAGCAGAGCGGGAAAAGAAGCCTTCACTTTGTAGACGTAACACCAGCAGAGGCTTCTGAATCCCTGGCAGGAGCGGTCTCTGATCGCTCTGTGCTGAGGAAGAACAGCGCCAGGCACAACAGGCAGGTAAGCTACAATTACTTGCCTGTTGTAGCTTAGGCGCATTTTTTGTTTTTTATAAAGTCCTGGATACCCCTTTTAAGTGACCAACGATTAGTAAAGGTTTACTGATTAGCTGTCTTATCATGCTGCTGGCTTGTCTGTGTAAATGGAGCTTAATGCACCAGTCTTCACACTGTCTTTATGATGGGAAACCTCTTTATACACAGGCCACAGCATGCAGACTCTCCCTGGTGTGGTTTTCTTCTTGTCACTTTTTAGCGTCAAAACTTTGTCATACAGTCTTGATTCAAAGAAATAACTGAAATAAGCCTCTTTACTCCCCTCTATGTTGCCAGTCTTTGCCTTTTTGCTCATGCTGGAGCTTCCTAATTGCTTCTCTTTCTATAGGCTTGATGTAGTACACCATATATAGTGCTACTCTCCCCTACTCCTAGCTATCTAATGCTACTCTCCCCTACTACTAGCTATCTAGTGCTCCTCTCCCCCACTATTATCTAGTGCTACTCTCTCCTATTACTAACTATCTAGTGCTACTCTCTCCTATTACTAACTATCTAGTGCTACTCTCCCCTACTACTAGCTATCTAGTGCTCCTCTCCCCTACTACTATCTAGTGCTACTCTCTCCTATTACTATCTAGTGCTACTCTCCCCTACTCCTAGCTATCTAGTGCTAATCTCCCCTACTCCTAGCTATCTAGTGCTACTCTCCCCTACTACTAGTCATCTATGATGCAAACTTTTTCTCTTTGACGAAGTCCCCTATTTCTGCCAGTCTGTCTTCTGAGTGTGTCTGATTTCTACTAATTGGAAACAGGTAATTTGTATCCTCCATGTCATGTTTCCAGGTGAGTATTATTTCTAATTATGATTTTATTCTTTCCTCTTACCCATGTCACAAGCAACTTAGGGCATTTACTCCTAAACGGATACATCACAACTCTTGCTCTTAATTCTGCCAATTACATCTTATGTTTCCTCTGTGAAATATTTATTCACTCAGATCGCTCACGTATTACTCCTCCTTATCGCACAGTATGGGGCACATCTGTCACACACCTGCATTGAAATCCACCCCCCTTACGAAGGGAAGGTGATCCAAACTCTCCATGGTGCACCTAGCACCTAACTATCACATAAAACTAAAGATCATTTTTTTGGAAGTCTAGTCCCCATGTATTTGGTGCAACAGGTATGCCCATTCTTAAGGCACTATCCCTTTTAATTTTTTTTTCTGGCACTGTATTGTCTCTGTGCACTTGGCATTGCAGATGGCCAGGGGCGATCCAGCATCATTTAATTGGATACTATTGTTCTTTTGAGTGGCCAAAAATCACATTATTGCCGGAAAAAAAACAATAAAAGAGGTTCAATGCTACACCAACTTTGCCTCCCTTTTATTCTCAGAATCAATGGTGGTCCTGTAAAGGAGAGGAGAACCTGTCCATGCCTCTCTTGAATATCTTTGTGGTGATATAATGCATTGAGCTGGTATAAATGTTGTTTTATTTATTTTGCGGCCTACAGTACTAAGCTAACCAGTGGACAGGGTTAACTATTGGGATCAGCCCAAGACAAGAGGAGTTAAGTGGGCATAAGAAACTTAGTTTCCTGTTGTTAGGCAGATAGCAAAGAGCACTGAAGAAAGAAGGACCTAATGTGAGTAGACCTGCATTAAGAAGGGTGTTGAGTTAAGAAAGGAGACCATACTTGGAAAGCACATTCTGAAGTAAACAACGGTTAAGTGGCAGAAGGATTCCTTATCTCAGGTAAGTGAGGCCTACAGCAAATGTTATCTATAGTAGCAAAGAAGTGCAAGTGTAGCCAGAGTCATAGAGGAGAAGTTGGCCAGGCTGGGACACGTTTTCTCCTAGAGTCTACTAAAGATGCAGTGGCCACACCAATGGGCGTGTGGCCCACATCAAATGGACTTTGAGAAAAGCTGTGAGGAGTCGTAGAGATGCACCTTAGACGATGAGGTCCTCACATGAAGGGAAGATAGTGATTTGTTGGCCAAGTGCAACACGAAACGGAAGTAATGTACCACCACATGGTGACAGTGAAGTTCCTGCTTCTGCATTGTGCAGAAGGTGAATTCTTTAAGTGTTATGACTGCTATCTGATGTAAATACTTCTCAGTTTGTTCAGTAAAGTTTATCAACCCTGGTTTCTCTTACTCATTTCTACTTCGTTGCGTCCTGGCCTGCCATGTTAAGTGGCAGCATGTGGTCTGCAATGGTGTATCGCCATTTTTCTGTAGCGTGGCGGGGACGCGGATGCGTCCCTCGGCCGTATCCTCCCCACCCATTATAGTCAAAAACATATGACATATGGGCTTCCCCCATACTCTGGAACTCTCTGCCGCAAAACATCAGACTTTCACCAACAACGGAGACCTTCAAGAAAAACCTGAAGACCCACCTGTTCCGACAAGCCTACAACCTGCAATGATCCTCAGTGTACTGAACCATCGCACAACCAGCTCTACCCTCTCCTAGTGTATTCTCACCCATCCCTGCAGACTGTGAGCCCTCGCGGGCAGGGTCCCCTCTCCTTCTGTACTTATGCGTCCCTTGTCTAGCACATGTTTATTGTATCTGTCTATATTTTTCCCCTTTTCATATGTAAAGCGCCATGGAATAAATGGCGCTATATAAATATATAATAATAATAATAATATGACACCCACCAATCATAAAGCAGAGATTCTAGTCACTTTATAGAGTGCAAAACCCCTTTACTTGATGGTTTTCGCACAGTAGCCTTCGGGGCTATCTGCATGGTACATCTTTCCTCTTCCAGATGAACTTCAGCTTCTCTTGCCATAGATTCATTTTCTTGGTCTGTGGAAAGCTGAAGTGTAATTTATTTTGCTTCATTTTTTATGTTTATTTTTTTAACCTTTTCACTCAATTAACAGTTTTTTTTTCTCAGTGTAAAATGAAAATATTTCTTAGCACTAAACAAATCCTGCCTTTAGAGTAAAATAATTTACACCTTACCCGCACTGTGATAATTATTAGGCCCCCGAGGAAAAAGTGCAATAAGCACTTTGCAATAATTGTCTTGATTGTCACCACATCAAAACCTTTTGTGTTTACAAACTACGCCGAGGTGGCCTTCACACTGCACAATATTTTCATTTCACGAACGTCAAGGTTTTATTTATTATGAAAGGAACATTATAGCTACCGAAACCAGCTACTCCCAAGCGGTGCAGCACAGATCTACTCCATTCTTCTCTCACCAATGCAGTACATGTTTCCAGTAAAAGCTTGAATACAGAAGTGGGCCATCTGGTCTCTAATTTTCTTTTTGGAGAGAGGAATCCAGCCTTGGTTGGTCCATGTATTTTGCTTTTGGGTAACGAGTACCCTCAACCATTACCAATTCCCCAGTTTGAAGGCGGCATGGGAAATGTTTGGCAGACAACCATCTCTCTCAATCACACCAATATGAAGAAATGCCCGTCCGAGAGCTCCTGTGTGCTCTACGAGAGGAGTCTGGTTGCGGTTTATCTATTTGCACAGGAAAAGATCGGCTGTTGGTTTTCAGCGATGTGATCCTTCGCTCTCCCCAACATCATTAGTTAAGGGAAAGTTGAGAGACCTCTATTCTGTACACATTAGACTGCCAATTCCACCATATTAGAAGTCAGTGATAGGTGGTCATGAAGGAGCGCTTAGGAAGCAACCCCAGGGTGGACGGCATGCCGGGTCTCCACCACAACTCCAGCCAAAATCCTCTGATGGATGGGAGGAATGAAAAAATGGAAAACGGTCTTAGGAGCGCAGGAAAGAGATGGGGTTAAACCACAAAGCGTTTTGACGGAGGATCTGTCTTCATCAGGTGGAACACAATCAGGGATTATCTGTTTCTTAGGTTAGTCGCGGTGACTCAAACATATTTTTCGAGCACGCTGAAGACACTCGGTTAGCACACCAAGGATGCTCGGATAACACCTTATCCCAGCGTGTTCCCACATCATTAATCTCCAGTTAGTGTAGCGTTAAGGAGACCTCCATATAATTTAGTGGGTTTGGCTTATTTACTGTGTAGGGCCATAATGATGAATCACGTCAAAAACATTTTTCAGAAAGTTTTTGAATATTTTCTCTTTCCTTATAATATGTTCAGTTTTCCGAGCAGGTAACGAGACAAGCACCCATTCTCCAGAAGAATTAGCGCAATTATATTGCTCTGATGCTTAATTCATCAGCGCGCGGTCCCGTTATGCTTCAGCAATGCAAAGGTTTGAAGTTAAATCATTGTATAATATAATGATAATGAGTTTCTCAGCAGTCATTATGTCTCTGTCAAACGGTAATAAAAATTGGGTATTTGTCTCTTGCCCAATTCTCATGGAGACCATGCAGATCTGCCAGTCCTCATTAAGCCTTGATGGAAACAAAACCCATTAACATAGGTGCTGTAGGTTTTTAACAAGAGAGACAAGTAGGAACAAATCCCGGTCAATTACAATAAAAAGCTTCGCACCTAACGCAGAGTGATAGAAATCTAATTATGTTCTCTCCCCTTAACGCGCTGTCTGCTGTCTTGCCGTCTTTTCATTTCTTGGCACGGTGTTGCGTCACTTTTATTTTGCTCCAACGTCTTTCTCTTGATACATCGGGTGAATCATTATCGCCAATATTAGATCGTCGTGAGTTTTATTGCTTGGTTATTAGCACTTTGATGTATTTTTTTTTATCTTAAGAAGATTTATTACGAGCTGACACTGACTTATAGAGAGCAAACACTGCAATGATTCAGGAGTCTTGAAGTGGATCCATGCGGAGAATATGGTGTAAGCGATGGAAAGATCATATTCTTGGTGGGATCTAAAAGGTCCTATGATATGTGCTAAATATTTTGGATTTTTTTATTACTTTTTTATATTTACTTTTATTGTTTTTCCATTTGACATTTCTGGGCACCACATTTAAAAAAAAGACATTGAAAAACTGGAGCAAGTTCAGAGAAGAGCAACCAGGATGGTGAGCAGACTGTAAACTATGTCCTACGAGGAACGATTAAAGCAGGGGTGGGGAATCTTTTTTCTGCCAAGGGCCATTTAGATATTTATACCATCCTTCGGGGGCTGTACATACTCTGCCCACAAAGTACATCCTGACTCTGGCACTGGTGTCAGGACATAATCTTTCATTGCATGCCCTTCAGTGTTCAGTAGTGAACACTGCACCTTCTTTCCAGACATGTTATGTCACGTAACGTGGTCTCTGTTCTGTGGTTATTAGTAGCCTGGGAAATACGGCATGAGATATAGCTGGAAAAAGGAAATTATCAGTTGATGGTCATGTGAATAGCACTGGAAACACCAAATCCGTAGAAAATGTTTAACAGGTGTGTTACAATAGTTTTTAGGATTGCCTTAAAGGAAACCTGTTAGGCGATTTATGCTGCCCAAAACTCGGGCAGCATAAATCACAGGTTGGCTGAATGATCACAGCCAGGTATATCATTTTCTCAAACCTTCCGGTGTTACATAGATGATATACTTTGAACATCTGGCTGGGACCATAGCTGCAGACCAGACTAGTCCAACGCCACCTCTGTCTGGTTTCTCGCAGGTCTCTTCCTTACATCTACATAAGAGATTTATGAATCAGGAAGGGCCGGGTAGAGCTGGCCGGGGGGCAGCAGAGGACTAGTCAGGTCACATTCCCTTTAAGGAACCATATGCTTTATGAACCTGAGATTGGAATCCTTATCCCAGCACGTTCGCTCATCACTAGTTTATACCTAATAAGTGCAGGTGGTTTTTTTAAGTATTGTTTGTTTTTTTGTGTGCTTTTTTTTCATTTTTGAAGACGGAATTTACATTTTTATTACTTTTTTTATGTTTGATATGTATATTTGTTATACTGTATATATACATTTGATATATACATTACCTAACATATTTTTGTTCACTCTGGGTGACATCAACTGTTCTTATTGTGTAGTTTTTAACAGTAACTAGGGCATCCATTGGACCCCCAGCGATGGGGAAATAACAGCCCGCTGTAATGATATCCGTGACTGGCGGAGCTGCTTTAGGTTTAGTAAGGTACAGTAATTCTGGTATACTAGTTAGATTCCCATCAATCATATGAATTCTGGGTCCAATAAATGTTGGATAGTGATCATTAAAGGTGGTTTCTTTACTTAAATGCATGTATTTGGGGTTAAAAAAACATTTTTGGATTTCAATTTGCATATATAGAGATATAAATGGCACAAGGTTCAGAACACAGAAAATGGCGAATAACTCAGCAACCAAAGAAGGAAAACACAGTTAAAAAATGGTTATAAAGGCGTAAAGCCATATTGCAAATAATATATACCCATCCATATGGAACACACCTGAAGCGCAAGAGGAAGCATCTGATTGGTTAAAATCACACAGCACAGCTTTTAGATCAGATCAGGAGGAAATTATCTAAGTCCCCTCTAGAAAGGGATCCTGCACAGGTTCTCAGCTGGGTGGGACCCATGTTTCTCTAAAAGAGCATTTTATTATAATGTTCATTTTTTTATGCAAAATAAAACCTAAAATTCCTATCAACGGTTACTTGTAATTGTGATTGGCAGGTGATCACAGTACAACTTAGAAGCCTACTACTACCAGCCAATCAGCAATTTTGCCAAGACGGAAAAACCTTTAACACCGATTAGGTCGAGCGCTAAATCTATCCTTTGAAATGAAATCATCTCGGAACTGAATGGCTGTGAAGTTTTTTTTTTTTTTCTTAGCACCTGTAGATTAAATCTCAATATTTGATGTCACCTATTGAGATTAAGATTACTTTTTTTTTTGTCTCCCTTATCACTTGACAGCCATTGTAAAACATTTGCTTTGAAAGAAAGCTTAACGGCGGCTCGCTAAATGTATCTATTACCGCGTTCAGAGCCATTGAATTGGACTGCGGATTTATACAAAAGACCATTTTCTCAGAACTGGAGAGATCTTAAATAACGAAGCAGAACTACTTGTCTTTCTCCATTGAATTTAGATTTTTTTTTTTCACGATGGATCTTTGTCCAAATAACATATTCACCAATGTAATTGTTTGAAACCTTTTTCTATTTCCACGCTGAGCTATTTTCACCTTCAAAAAAAAAAAAAAGAAAAAGATTTGCATCAAAAGGTGAAAGCAATTTTAGACCTCCATAAGGAATATACCTGCACGGACTGTCTCTCATTTTTATCATGCCTCGGCAATCTCTTTGCTCCACGGTATTGAGATAACACTTTAATTTTCTATGAGCACTAACCCCAGAGAATAGAGCATTGTTTTCTTGTGATTGTCGGTTCTTGTGGTGCCCAAAGGAGTCTCAACACGTCTACAGACAAATGGGATTTCTAACAAAGAGACCGGCGAATCAGAGCGAAAATTCCGGTTCCAACTGATAGATTGTCGGAAGAGAATTTAATACTATTTTGCCCTAATCTGGACTTTTGATAGATTTATGTATTTAATATAAATATATGATTTGACGTATATACGTATGTATCTGTAAAAATGGGAGGAAGAAGAGAGATCAGACGGGGCTAGAACAACAGGTGATCACCTGATTCATCTTCATGTGCCTTCATCTCTGGGTAGCAGCTGTCTAGAGTTTCATTCGTGTTATTATCTACAGCATTCAATATCCATATCATTAACTAAATAATAATTTAGATCTTGAAAAGGTAAAAAATAAACGGTGTCACGAGGAACTGTAGAGGACACAGAGAAACTATCAGGAGGAGCTAGGAAGGGCTGCACTTGTCACAAAGGTCTATGTGATTGCCCACTTCTTACAAGTGCAGCGCCTCCTGATAGTTTCTCCGAGAGCCTCTACAGGTCCTCCTGGCACCATTTTTTTTGTCTTCTCATTACTTTTTTTTCCTGGTGGTTGTCATGATTACTCCACTCAGTGAATGATCACTATGCTGTTCTACAGAAACTGTCTTGCTGAGCTGTCTGTGTCTTGATTGACAGCTTGGCTGTCCAATACTGTGATGATCTTGCAGGGCTGTTGGTGCCTTGATTGACAGCTCTGCTGTCCAATCTGTGACTGGGACTTGCGGGACTTTGTGCAGGTGTTCAGTGTTCTGGTGATCACCCAGCTACTTAACTAAGCTGTCTGCCCCTGACCCCTGCCAGACGTAGTTTGCGCTTCTTGGTGTTAGCTTGATTCTGTTGCTCTGAGTTCTGATCTTCTGTTGCCTGACCCTTTGGACCGTGTTCTGACTATCCCTTTGACATTTGATCCGCTATCTCTTGTTATTGACCCTGGACTGTGACCTGACTTGTGCCTTCGTCTTTTCCCTTGGTTATCTACGTACTCTCTTGGTTTTGACCCCGGAAAATCTGACTCTATCGCCTCACGGCCTGTCTGAGTAGTGACTCGCGTCACAGTGGTAGCCTGGACCTCGGGAATTGGCAGCAGAAGCACAGCAGGACTCTCTTGTGGATATTTGGTGTCGTGCCCACCGAACAACTGATGAAGACGAGGAATATACTGTACCCATTTCATCTGTCTCAGTGGTACCAACCAGGAATCGCTGTTTGTATTCTTTTATTGTATCTTAAAACCATGTTATTGTTAAGTCCAGGTCTTTTTATAGTCACAGAATCAATACAGAAGTCCAGGAGCAGACAGCGTCATCATTGAGCTCCGTGCACAACCAGTATGCACTTCTCTCAGAAGCTCCCTCTAGTGGTAGTCGCAGACAGACAAATTTATCACAATTGAGTTATATTCTTTAATTGCATCTTAAAACTGTGTGATTATAAGGTCCAGAAAATGGTGATGGGTAATTTCTTCTTTACAGTCGCAGAATATATAGTTATACAGATTAGCAGGAGCAGACAGCTTCATTATTGAGTTCAATGCACAACCAGTATCCACCTCTACTCCTCCTTGGCCAGACCTCATCTGGAATACCGTGTCCAGTTCTGGGCACCACATTTTAAAAAAGACATTGAGAAACTGGGGCAAGTTCAGAGAAGAGCTACCAGGATGGTGAGCGGACTGTAAACTATGTCCTACGAGGAACGATTAAGGGATCTTGGACTGTAACTTGCAAAAAGAAGGCTAAGGCTACTTTCACACATCAGTCTTTTTGTGTCAGGCATAATCCGTCCTATGCCTGATAGGACGGATCCAGCGCTGATTTTAAAAAATCTGATGCAACTGATCATTTTTTTTTGCCGGATCCGTCCTGACCTTTTCAACCCGGAAACATAAAATTTCTATGTGGAAAATGCAGGTACGAATGTCCGGACCGAGGAGAGAGAGACCTTGGTTTCCGGATCAGTTTTTTGACGGATTTGATAAAAGACTGGTCCCATAGACTTGTATTGTTTTCGGCAGCTCCGGAAAAAAACAAAAACGTTGCAGTCAGCGTCTTGTCCGGCCGCCGGAATGTACATTTCCGCCGGATCCGGACAAAAACGGATGCAACGCAATGACATCAGGCGCGATCCAGCGCTAATGAAAGTCAATGCAAAAAAAACGCATCCGGTACCGGATGCGGTTTTTTTAAAACACGCCGGATCGCGCCTGACGTAAAAAAAAACTGATGTGTGAAAGCAGCCTAAGATGAGACTTAATAGCTGTCTACAAACATCTGATGTGCTGTCACAGTGTAGAGGGATCATCATTATTCTCATTTGCACATGGAAACACTACAAGCAATGGAATGGACACTGCTGTTAAGACATTGCTGTGAGGACCCTGCTGTTAGGAGACTATTGTTGAGACATTACTGTGAGGACACAACTGTGAAGACATGACTGTGAGGACACTGCTTTTAAGACATCAATATTAGGACACAGAACGATGGCTCAGTGGTTAGCACTGTAGCCTTGCGGTTCTGGGCTCAAATCCCACCAAGGACAACATCTGCAAGGAGTTTGTATGTTCTCCCCGTGTTTGCGTGGGTTTCCTCCGGATTCTCTGGTTTCCTCCCACATTTCAAAGACATAGTGATAGGGATTCTAGATAGTGAGCCCCAATAGGGACAGTGATGATAATGTCTGTAAAGCGCTGAGGAATTAATAGCGCTATATAAGTTAGTAAAATAAACTAGATGTGTATTTCCTGAAGGAACTACAGATTGTGCTTTGAATTGGTGCCCGGTAGTGTTGAGCGAACATGCTCGGACATGCTCCGTTAACCCTTGAGTATCGGGGTGCTCGGACATGCTCGAAACTCTGCAGAACACCTCATGTACATTTAAGTTCAAAATCAATGCATTCCAATGGGAAGATTTTTTTTTTCAAACGTAAAGGGTTAAAAAGCAAAAAATCCGATCGACTCCAAAAATACTTAGCACACCTGTCACGGCAGCTAGCTTCAAAACCTTGTTTGAACGGAGTCTGTACACCGAGCGGTTCGGGCTGTATTAATTGCGCAAATCTGGAGAAAAAGAAGAACACGGAAAAAGAATAATGTGAATAACAATATAGTGCTTTTTCCAAAGCACAATAATAAATCCTGCTGTTAGGACACTACTGTGGATACATCACACTGTGCAGAATAAATTGTTATACCTCCGATCAGACGACAAGGTGTACAGGATATTTGTGAATCATCCTAAAGACCCTGGGGGAACATATTGCCCCGAAGTCTCCTTCAAATGGGGTTTGCATTTGTCCAATATGGTTGGTGCCTCGGGCCAGCGGATGCTCTGGTACTGCGGTGGGTAGCCTAGACTTGACTTCCTGTCCCTCTAACACCCCAGTAATCCCCCTTTTCTCACAGGCTATATAAGGCGGCAGTGTGAGCGTTTCCGCACTTTATGATTCCCCAGCTTTCCGAAGTCTACGTTGGATTTTCCATTAGGTAGAAGAGAACAGATTTATATGGTCCTTTAGAAGAGCATGAAAAACAATTTAAGTTGAGGGACTTTTTCGGCATTGATGCATACAATACTACACTTAAAATGCTGGTGTTTTACTGGATATTGAAATATCCGAGAGAAAATGTTAAGGGCCATGTCATGTGTTAGAAGAGCGGTTCCTAGTCACTGACTCAAGGAGAATATCGAGGCTCAGAAATAATTGCTATCCAAATCCAACAGATACACTCATCCAGCCGTCCCAATCCAGCTTTTTATAGGAAAGGCATTACACATGTGCCTGGCATCTCTGATGAGGGGAAAAAATGACAAATTATAAAAGGAAATGGCACAAAATGAGATCGGAGAATCTTACAACTCACTCAGTGTGGATGATAAGCTCTGGAAAGATATTAATTTCATGGTATATTCGGTAGAGATGGGAGTTACCGTAATACTACCTACAATACCTACCACTTGACCGTCAGAGCTATAAAGGGGTATGCACAAAGCAATGAAGGCCCCTTAGCAATGGGACAGTTTTGGATTTTGCCATTCAAAATATTTGACTGCTTTTACAGTAAAGAATCCTTTCCTACTGATAAAGGAACCTCATTACTGTGCACAGAAATAGCAGCTCCCGGGATTTTTTGCAATGATCCCACAATTTATAGCACTTTTAGTGAAATCATCCATCCCGATGTACTGAATGTATTCTAGCATGAAGATGGCTGCAGCTTAACGGCAAAAATCAGGATTGAATTGACGTCGGTAACTTTAGAAATGCATATTTCTGCATTCAAGATGTAGCCAGAAATTAGACTTTTTTTTATTAAAGTCTAATTCTGGACCTTTTTTGTGGTTGGGTGGGTTCTTTAACTTAAATGCATTAATTTCAAGCTAACAAACATTTATTGCAGGAAGGATTAAGAATTTTGAACTACTTAGTTTCTACAGCATCTATGTTCCACTGTACATAGCCGACATCAAAATGAGTAACAGTAAATCCATTAGTGAGTTCATTCTCAGGTCCACCTGAAGCCAGCGATAAACAGTGAAACATTGAGGCTGTAGAAGCCAAAAACCTAAAAAAAATTTATGGAAAAGCAAATTTTTAGGAAAAAAAAACCCAAAAAAAAACTTGCCCTTGAAGGTATCCATTTCTTTTTAAATGTTTTGGAGCAACTTGACTGAAAAAGTGGATAAATGTAAAGCATACAAAAAACACAAAAAAGTTTAGTGTCTGCTCACCTCCTCTGTAGCGCACGGATCCTGCTGTGCGGCAAGTTTTCAGAACTTAGGAAAAATGTAAGGCATAGTTGTCTTTTCCACAAAACATGTAAAAAAACCAGACAGCCAATCTCCTTGGCAATTCATTAAAGCAGCTCTTGGTGTACCTCATACACACATCAGTTTTTCGCATACGTTTTTATCACGGATAGCACTCATACCTATAACAGGGGCTGTTCAGATGTTTGATATTTTCCTTGGATGTAGTGGTCCACGCAACATTGTAGAGACATGCTCAACACTAATCTGAATCAGATACTACTTGGTCAGACCTCATCTGGAATACTGTGTCCAGTTCTGAGCATCACATTTTAAAAAAAACACAAAAAACTGGAGCAAGTTCAGAGAAGAGCGACCAGGATGGTGAGCAGACTGTAAACTATGTCCTACGAGGAACGGTTAAAGGATCTGGGAAGGTTTAGCTTGGAAAAAAAAGAAGCTAAGAGGAGACTTAATAGCTGTCTACAAATATCTGAAGGGAGGCCACAGTGTAGAGGAACGATCATTATTCTCATTTGCACATGGAAACACGAGAAGCAATGGAATGAAACTGAAAAGGAGAAGATACAGATTAGATATTAGAAAAAACTTTTTGACAGTGAGGAAGATCAATGAGTGGAACAGGCTGCCACGAGAGGTTGTGAGTTCTCCTTCAATGGAAGTCTTCAAACAGAGGCTGGACAGACAGCTGTCTGAGATGGTTTAGTGAATCCTGCATTGAGCAGGGGGTTGGACACGATGACCCTGGAGGCCCCTTCCAACTCTAACATTCTATGAGTGTTGGATCAAAATCACCAATGCAAAATCAGTAAAAAAATAATAACTAACAGTATTTGGATGCAATTCTTGTGTGTCCATTTATCACTGACTGATAGGAGGAGGTGGAAACATTTTATTTTTTTTCTTATCGGTGGAAAAAACTGATGGAACTCAGATCAAAATCACAGATGAAACTCAACGATGAAACTCGGCCCGTTTTTCTCGTACGTCCAAAAAACTGACATCTGAATGAGGCTTAATATATCCAGGAATTGTTCCAATTCTCAATCTGTTCATTCACTCTTTTTGAGTGCTCCCCTTTCATCAGCAATCTGTCTGCACAATCAGTGCTGGACCTTCCCTTCCCCCTCCTGTCATTGTACAATGATTTGCCTGTTCGTTATGCCTGTATACGAGAGAGGTGCCAAAATCGGGAATGAAACAAATCCCTTTAAGCTCCTAAGTAAAAAAAAAAAAAAAAAATCAACTAATTTTAGAATTTAACATTTCTTGCAACCAAGCTACTGAAACCAGTAGAGGAACTGGTTAATGGACAGGCGGCTTTCAAGCAGTTCCGGGAGGCTAACTAATGCCCAGGAGATGTCTTCCTATTGTGAATGACAAGGAGTCTTCAAGGCTGTATTCTGAATTAATAATCTTACCGAGCGAGCACCTAAAGTCTAAAAAGAATTCTGTCCAAAGAAATTATTTCAAGGTTTTAGAAAATCTCAATGGGAAGAAAATCATAAGTTTCCCAAATTACATGTCACTTATATACACAGCCAAGATGCATCAATAATACAAGTTTTACTCCCCTGGTTGTTTTTTTTTTCTTACCTGAAACAGTATATGTCCTTTTGGGAAATAAATCCTCTGTGTGATTTTTCTGACACAGAGCTGTAAATTCTCTGCATTGACAGATAATAAAAGTTATTTCCTGTATTCACCACTATAGGGAGCTCACTACATACTGTTTATGCATTCAAATCAATAGAATGTATGTATGCAGTAAGCTCCTGTGCTCCCTCTAGTGGTGGCTGGAAGCTTTTAAATTTATAGCTTACCGTAGGATACAGCCAGGTGTCCCCATAATATAATAATGGACCCCTATTAGGCTGCTGAGGTTTGCCATCAAAAACAAAAGAATGTGGTGTTAGGTTCTCTCTTTCCTTAACCAATGGGCCAATTTTCTATCCTCTAAGAATATTCTCTGGAGATGGTAGCACTTTAGATACCACTAAGTAGCAGAACTGCTGGACCAACCAAATCTTCCTGTGCATGATTTTTTGACAGAGAGATCCAAGTTATCTGTATAGACAGAGAATAAAAGTGTTTTCTTGCAGACACCACTAGGGGGAGCTCACTGCATACTGTTAATGCATTAAACTCAATAGGAATCAAGTATGCAGTAAGCTCCTGTGCTCCCCTAGTGGTGACTGCAAGCTTTTACATTTATAGCTTTAGGATGAAGCCAAGTAGCCCCCGTAGCAAAGATAATAATGGGACCCTATAAGACTGCTGAGGTTTTCTGTCAGAGACAAAAGGACTTGGTATTAGATTAGCTCTTTCCTCCACACTCTTGCTAGTTAAGTATATTCTCTGGAGATGGCAGCACTTCATAGATACCAATAAATAGCAGAACAGCCCGGACAAACCAAATCTTCCTGCTTGTGCCTGTGTGTGATTTTCCTGATCAAGAGGTCCAACTTATCTGTAGAGGATCAAAGTGTCTTCTTGCAGACACCACTAGGGGGAGCTTACTACATACTGTTTATGCATTAAACCCAATAGGAATCAAGTATGCAGTAAGCTCCTGTGCTCCCCCTAGTGGTGGCGCAGGCTTTTACATTTATGGCCTACTACGGTATTAGGGTGCTAGGTTTTTTTTTTGCCATCAAGGACAGAAGGGCCTTGTTTTTTCTTCCCCACCTAGTACCTATCCTCCAGAAAGGGGTACTGGTGCCAAGCAGTGCTGGGTACCCTTCTCTTTCTAGAAACTAGTCACTCCTAAACATAGTTTAGTCTGGTAATTCAGCTTTTCCCTACTTGCATGGGACTGCTCAGTCCAAGGATAACTTGTAATCTCAGACAAGCCCTTTGAGCATTTTATTTAGTCACTAAACATAGAATCTGAGTAAATAATGGATGGATCGAGCAAACTGTAGCAGAAGTACATTGCACCATTACAATGCAGAGATGGGACACATTGCCCATGGATATGATGCACAGCCCGAAGCGGAAACAGGCGAAACGGTCACTCAGATATCTAGATCAATCGCCATACCGTGCAGAGCGTCACGTCCTTGGGTGATAGACTTTATCAAATATTGACGAGGCTGCAGACCGCTTTATCCACATCCATAGTGATCTAGCCGATAACCGGAAGACACATCATGTATCAGTAATCCTATCTCTACTCATCCCCGGCGGCATGTCACAGATTACTACAGTCACCATACATGGCCGGCAGCTTCTGCCACCTAAATCCTGACACTGAGCCGCCATAACCCCCATTATAAAATATTGATAGCCATATCCGGCTGGCGGGGAGTCAGTTTACCAGCGTGCGTGACGAGGAATGAACAATAAAGCATGAATCATTTTTCATCGGATTTTCCAGAAAATGATACAATTATCTTTCTAATTGGCAACAATGGCATATGACAAATGCTGGATTATCAGATTTTCTGCAAATTGCCTCTTCTGCTACTTTGAGGACTAGAACTGTAGCACCACCTACTTCAAATAGCCATCCTACAAGTCAATATTAGTATAAAAACCAAACCAGATGCTCTATTTGAGGACATGTTCAGGGGTATTTTCCCCTCCTCAGTGCAAAGCATGAGATCTGATTTAGCTGTATGAAGGCCTCGGACTGGGGTATAGTGTTTATCGTCTCTTGTTGGGGAGAGGAACATGCCAGTGAAGGAGACTTATATTTGTACTCCTTGGACCCCAGTCAAAAGTCTTTCATTCAGTCAAATCAGATCTCATGCTTTTCACTGAGGAGGGGCAAACACCCTGAAACACATATTTCCAAATTAAAATTCTGGTTTGGCTTTTTTTTTCCCGCCGAAGTCATGCGGCAAGGCTCGTTAACGGGTCGATATTCACTTTTAGAATTACTACATCTAGTAGGTGGCACTGGAGTACCTGTCCTCTTCCTATCTGAAGAGCCATTTTGAATATTTAATTTTCCCAAAAGAGCAATGCATGGCCCACAAGTCTCCTTACACTGTCACTCCCCACAAGGAGAGACGTTACCCCATTAGACGCCTGGACAGTGATAGAAACATTAAAACATGATAAAGCCCACGTTATTTCTTGATTATCAGAAGATGGATTAAAGGGCATTCACTAGGTACTGCAATCTTTTCAGTTAAAGGGATTGTACAAGATTCAAAAAAAAAAAAATTAGCCCCATTCTCCATAATGTAGCCAAGCTGTGATGCTGAGCAACATGTTAGGCAGGTACGATGCAGCTTCTGGAAGAACGCCGTAATGATTTTCTAAATCTGTAATAAATCTTTCTTCTTGTGATTTCATCCCTTAAAGGGCCCACAGGAATCTTACATTTATCCTACAAGGTAGATATGAGATCAAGTTTCATGTCATTTCTTACAAATTATGTTGTCTTAATAGTCGTCATGACAGGTTATAGATGTAGAGAGTCCCCGAGGCTGAACCGCTAAGATTTTTTTTGACAATACAGGATTCAGGAGCTTAGAATATTCAGCTCTCCTGGAACGGCTGTTTAAAGGGAAAGTGTCAGATTCCAGCATGCCATGCTCCGGTTGACTGATAGGTCTCGTCTAGTGATGAGCGAGCGTTTTTACCCGCCCCTTCTTCCACGATCCATAACTTTTTTTCACTTTTCTGCCCCCCCCATATACCTACTTATGTATTGCGGGACAAGTTGTAGTTTTCAATTACGTCATTCGTATTGCCATATAATATACTGTAAATCAGGAAAAATTGTGAAACAAATGTAATTTAGCTTTTTCTTTTTTTTTTTGTTTAAGGCTTACATTCCGTGGTAAAAATGACCCTAAAGCATAACTCCTCAGGTTAGTACGATTATGGCAATACCCAGCTTGCATAATTTTTTTTTTTCTCCAGCTAAACTGAAAAAAAAAAAACACGTGAAAAAAATACGGATTTTTGTGTTACTCACCGTAAAATCCTTTTCTCCGAGACGCTCATTGGGGGACACAGGACTGTGGACTGTGGGTGTATGCTACTGCCGCTAGGAGGCTGACACTAAGTAAACATAAAAAAAGGTTAGCTCCTCCTCCGCCGTATACACCTCAGCACTGGCCGCAGGCAAACCCAGTTTAGTGCAAAAAGCAGTAGGAGGCTAAAGAATAAATTAATGTTAATACAGGTTCAATATATCCAGAAGTAAATCTACTGATATAGACCCAAGCAAATAAAATTAACTTAGAAATCGAAGCCATCCGGCTAATAGGGAGGGAGCTGTGTCCCCCAATGAGCGTCTCGGAGAAAAGGATTTTACGGTGAGTAACACAAAAATCCGTATTTCTCCTTCGTCTCATTGGGGGACACAGGACTGTGGGACGTCCCAAAGCAGTCCCTTGGGTGGGAAACCGACTCCACAGTGTAATTTATAATCAAGCATTGCTTATATGTGCGCAACCGCGCCCTGAAGAATCCTTCTACCCAGACTGGCATCCGCAGAAGCCTGGGTATGGACATTATAATGCTTGGAAAAGGTATGCAGACTGGACCAGGTTGCTGCTTTACAAACCTGTTCCACTGAAGCCTGATGCCGAAGGGCCCAGGAGGCACCCACCGCTCTGGTGGAGTGAGCCTTGATCCCTGCAGGAACCACCGCGCCTCTGATGCGGTAAGCCTCCTGAATGGCTAACCGAATCCACCTAGCCAAGGTTGATTTAGAGGCAGCGAGTCCCTTCCTGCGACCTTCAGGGAGGACAAACAGCGTGTCCGTCTGTCGAAAGGACGCCGTCCGAGATACATATCTCCTGAGTGCTCTCACCAGATCCAGCGTATGGAGAGCCTTCTCCACTCGGTGCGTCGGAGCTGGGCAAAATGAGGGCAAAACAATGTCCTCATTAATATGAAATGAGGACACGACTTTAGGCAAAAAAGGTGGAGTAGGTCTGAGCACCACCTTATCCTGATGGAAAAGCAAGTACGGAGCTCGACAAGACAGTGCAGCCAGCTCCGAAACCCGCCTTATGGATGTTATGGCTACCAAAAACACCACTTTCCAGGAAAGAAACGACAGAGAAACCTCCTGCAAAGGTTCAAAAGGAGACTCTTGCAGAAGTCCCAGGACTAGATTGAGGTCCCAAACCTCTAAAGGAGTCTTGTAGGGAGGAACTATATGGACAACCCCCTGAATAAAGGTCCTAACCTGAAAATTAGACGCGATCCTTCGCTGAAAAAGCACAGACAAGGCTGATATCTGCCGTCTAAGCGTACTTGGCGCTAGACCTGAATCTAGGCCTGCCTGGAGAAATGACAGAATGTTTGGAATTGAAAACCTAAGCGGGGAACAACCATGTTCCCTGCACCAAGCAAAAAAGACCTTCCAAGTACCGTGGTAGATGCGAGCCGAGACGGGCTTTCGGGCGCTAGCCATCGTCGCGGCGACCTTTTTAGAGAATCCAGCCCTGGTCAGGATCCAAGATTCAACGGCCAGGCCGTCAAACACAGGACCGCTGAGTTCTGGTGGTAAACTGGGACCTGGGAGAGAAGGTCCGCACGCTCTGGCAGTCGCCAGGGTGCGTCGGCGAGCAACTGTACCAGCTCCGCGTACCAAGAGCGACGCGGCCAATCCGGAGCGATTAATATCGCTGGAACCCCCTCTATCCTGATCTTTCTGATCACCCTTGGGAGAAGAGCTATTGGTGGAAATAAGTATGGAAGAAGGGCGTCCACCGCAATTGCCTGCGGATCCCGGTACCGGGAGACGAAGTTGGGCACCTTGGCATTCATCCTGGAAGCCATCAGGTCCACATCTGGGGTTCCCCAGCGTCGACATATCTGCTGAAAAATCTCGGGATGTAGTGACCATTCCCCTGAAGCTATGCCGTGACGGCTGAGAAAATCCGCTGCCCAGTTTTCCTCGCCCGGAATGTGGACTGCTGAAATCACGGAGTGATTTACCTCTGCCCAGGACAGAATCTGTTTTACCTCGTGCATAGCCGCCCGGCTGCGGGTACCTCCCTGATGGTTTATGTATGCCACCGCCGTGGCATTGTCTGACTGAATTCGGACTGGGCGGCCTGCCAGATGCTGGTGAAAATGCCTCAGAGCCAGCCAAATAGCTCGGATCTCTAAAATATTTATCGGGAGGATCGACTCCTGCTGAGACCAAGTCCCCTGGGCTGTGTGGTGACGAAACACTGCTCCCCATCCGAGCAGGCTGGCATCCGTTGTGACTACCATCCAGATATTCGGAGGAAACAAACGGCCCTGTTGAAGAGTGGAACTCCTCGTCCACCACATAAGAGTCTGTCTGACCTTCAGGGGCAGACGGCACCGAAGATTGAGGGAATAAAGGCTCCCGTCCCATACTGCCAAGAGTGCATGCTGAAGGGGGCGAAGATGAAACTGGGCAAATGGAATCGCCTCGATCGTTGCCACCATCCTTCCTAGGACCCTCATGCAAAACCGGATGGTATGAGGAATCGGTTTGTGAAGGATCCGTACCTCTTGACGGAGAACTAAGGCCTTGTCCTGAGGAAGGATTATCAACCCTTGAGCGGTGTCGAAATCCATCCCTAAGAAGGTGATCTTTCGAGATGGCACGGGAGATGACTTCTTCATATTCACCAGCCACCCAGGCGAACAAGAGTGTCTAGGGTAATGCTGACACTTTCCTCGCATGTTTGGAAAGACGGACCCTTGATGAGAAGGTCGTCTAGGTAAGGCAAGATGACTATCCCCCTGGAGTGTAGAATGGATACAACAATAGCCATGACCTTTGTGAACACTCTGGGAGCTGTGGCTAGCCCGAATGGCAAGGCAGCGAACTGAAAGTGAAGTTTGCCGATGGCAAACCGAAGAAACCTTTGATGAGGGGGAAATATGGGGATGTGAAGATAGGCATCCTGGATGTCTATTGATGCTAGAAATTCCCCTTTTTCCATGGCAGCAATGACCGAGCGGAGAGACTCCATTCGAAAATGTCGAATTTTGACGAACCGATTCAGTCTTTTTAGATCCAGAATGGGCCTTACGGTACCGTCCTTTTTGGGTACAATGAACAGATTGGAATAAAACCCCCGACCTCTTTCGACCTCTGGTACAGGTACGACAACCCCGCTGTGTCGAAGAGACTCGACCGCCTTGAATAAGGCGAGAACCCGAGACTCCTCCTTGGGAAGGCGCGAGGGAAAGAAACGATTTGAGGAAAGGCTGGTAAATTCTATCTTGTACCCCGAGGTGACTAATTCTCTGACCCATTCGTCTTGAGTAATTGATAGCCAAGTGGGACGAAACCAGAGTAGACGGCCGCCTACTCTGGAAGAATCGACCGGATTCTGCCTCCAGTCATTTATCCGAAAATCTTTGGGGCCTAGACCCTCTAGATTTCGGTTGTTGAGACCGCATTCTTCCCAACGGGTT
Source organism: Oophaga sylvatica (assembly GCA_033576555.1). NCBI lineage: Eukaryota > Metazoa > Chordata > Amphibia > Anura > Dendrobatidae > Oophaga > Oophaga sylvatica. Next base: position 123,210,937 of record JARQOD010000007.1, read on the forward strand.
GGTCTTGTAAGAGGCCTGACGATCTCTGGCCTGATTAGGTCGACCTGAGCCGCTGGAACTGGCTGTTGCAGCCCAACCTGGGTTGCGAAAGGCTCTAAAGCGAGGCTGAGGCTGTCGGCGAAAGGGCTGTTTGACCTTCTGCTGAGGCAAAAAAGAACTCTTCCCTCCTGTCGCATCAGATATAAGCTGATCCAGTTTTTCACCAAATAAACGACCGCTTTGATAAGGCAAGGACGTAAGTGACTTCTTTGAAGTCGAGTCTGCTCGCCAAGTCCTCAACCACAAGGATCTCCTAATGGCAATCGCATTAGCAGCAGCTAATGCTGCGCAATTTGCCGCATCCATAGAAGCGTTGATCAAAAAATCACCTGCGAGAGCCATCTGATTAGATATCTCCAAAACCTCAGGTGGCACTTCTACACCGTGAAGAGCTCTGTTCAGAGACTCCGACCAGGAAATCATGGCCTTAGCAACCCAAGTCGCTGCAAAGGAAGGAGAGAGAGATGACCCAGATGCTTCAAACACCGAGCGAGCCAGGCTTTCAATCAGACGATCCGTTGGATCCTTAATCGAGGAACCATCAGGAAGGGAGAGAAGCGTCTTAGATGCCAAGCGTGACACCGGAGGATCGACCACTGGGGATTCCGCCCACTTCTTAAGAAGTTCAGGAGCAAAAGGATACCTGGTATTGAGGGCCTTCTGTCCTGTAAAGCGCTTATCCGGTTTTTCTCGGTGGCGCTGCACAAGCTCCTCAAACTCAGGATGAGCACCAAAAACCTTATGGGTCTGTCTGGCTCGTTTGAAAGACACCTTATGACCAGAGGCCAAGGTGGATTCATCGTCTACCCCCAGAGATTGATTGACAGCTTCGATCAGACTGTCAATTGTCTCCTGACAACCTGGAGCTTCCAAATTGAGGGACCCTTCAGTATCGGAATCCGAATATTGATCACTTGCCTCTAAAGGTGAGGGAGAGCGAGAAGCTGAGCTGAAGGATGCTGAAGCCCTGGACGGCATAGGCGACGCAGTGTGGGTTCGCTTCCCCTGCGTCTGCCTGGTGAGAGCGCGGCCCCTGCAGGCCGGAGGTTCCTGAGACGTCGCCAAGACGGGTGAACCACTGTCCCTGCTCCTATCAGGAGCTTGAAGGGACTCGATTGCTCTTGTTAATGATGCCACAGATTGAGACAGAGACAGGGCCCATTCCGGGGGACCTGACGCACTGGGCTGGGCTATAGGTGAGGGCTCCTGAGCCCGTTCAGAGTCACAGGCTTCGCAGACCCGATTAGTCTGGGCATGCGGAAAAGGGGATTTACAGGCAATGCATGCGGTATACAGCACCGTGTGAGCCTTAGTTCTTCTGGACATACTGTATCTGTTCAGAGCCCTGTGACGATGCGGAGGTATGGTAGCGGGGCGCAGCGAAGTGGAGCCGGGCTGGAGGTAGCAGCACTTACCCCAGTCCTGTATCCCGGACGTCCTTAAGCAGCGTTGACAGCGCAAAAGGAAAAGAGCAAAGGCTCCAGACTTTCAAAAAGAGCGCTCCCTGTCAGGGAGGCGTGGCTCATATAGCTGATCAATGGGGCCGGGGTCGAGAGGCGCGGCCTAGCGCCGTCAGATGCCGGAGACGCCACTTCCGGCCGCGGCCTAGTCTCCGGCCGAAGCCGGGGACTAAATTTCCGGCCGCGGCCTAGCGCCGGCCGAAGCCTCGGCCTAAATTTTTGGCGGTGGCCGCCCGAAAAACAGGGGGCGGGCCCGCCGGAAGTGACGCTGCCGGGGGCGGAGCACGGCCTATCTTCCGGCCGACGCCGGGAGCAAAATTAGACATGCGGCCTGGTTCCCGGCCGAAGCCGGGGACTAAATTTCAGCCCGCGGCCTAGCACCGGCCGAAGTCGGGAGCTAGATTTTTGGCGGCGGCCGCCTAGAAGCCAGGCGGACCGTCACACGCAGAGAGGGGATGGCGCTCTCCGGGGGTTTCACAGACAGCCTCGCGGACCGCTCCCACCGAATCTCGACCGCCCCAGACGCTACCTGACGTCCGACACTGTTCTCCGGAGCTTTGAAGGTGGGTTCTCCTGCTTGCAGTCTTCTACCAAAAAAATGGGGAACGGTGCAGGCTCCAGCTCCATGACCTCTAATGGTGGGTCTTCCTTGCTGCAGTGGACTTGCGGCTCTCCCAGACATTAGTCCAGCGTCTCCCGTCTTTTAGAGGGGGGCTTGCAGCAAAAAAAGGAGGGACGGTGCAGGCACCCTAACTCCATCACCCTTCAGGGGATGAGGAGAGGGACCGTCCGCCACCTTGCAGCACCGCAGTCTAGCATTGGTGGTGCAGTGGGGGCCGCACGGACTAACTCCTGCCTCTGTACAGCCTAGGGGTTCAATACCTTAGGGTGGTCAGGGCTGAGTCCGGCATTTATGTCCCACGTTGCGGGAGAGGATACGTTGGAGGCTTTACTCCACGTGCTCGCCCGTTGATGGTTTGGGGAGATCGGACCCTTTCAATAGGATCCGTCGCCCCTATCTCATCTTCGTGGGAAAGAAAAAAAAAAAAAAAAAAAATGGTCTGGAAAAAGAACCAGACGTGTGCCTCCATCAGACACTAAGCAATAACTGGGTTTGCCTGCGGCCAGTGCTGAGGTGTATACGGCGGAGGAGGAGCTAACCTTTTTTTATGTTTACTTAGTGTCAGCCTCCTAGCGGCAGTAGCATACACCCACAGTCCACAGTCCTGTGTCCCCCAATGAGACGAAGGAGAAATGTTTGTCTTGAGTCGCCATGTTTCAAGACCCGTAACACTTTTATATTTTTATTTTTCCTTGCTAATGCTTGTTTTTTTTACTTGACAAGCTGATGGTTTTGATACCAGTTTGGGATACAGTGGCGTGCAATAGTATTCACCCATAGGCATTTTTCGTGTTTTGCTACCTCACAACCTGGAATTTCACTGTTTGTTTTTTGAAGGTTTTGCTGAAGATTGTCCCTGTATTTTTGCATCATCCATCTTCCCCTCGACTCAGACCATTTTCACTATCCATGCTGCCAAAGAACATCCCTACAGCATGATGCTGCCACCATGTTTTACTGTGGGGATGGTGTTCTTGGGGTGATGAGCTGCAGTAGCTTGTCGCCAAACATAGCATTTGCTTTGGTGGCAAAAAAATTCAATTTTGGTCTCCTCTAACCACAACACCTTCCTCCATACATTTGGGGAGTCTCCATCTTTTGTCAAACTCAAAATGAGCCATACAATTTGTGTGTAAATAAAGACTTTTTTTGCCCACTTTTCCATAAAGGCCACCTCTACGGAGTGTACGGCTTATTGTGGTCGTATGGACAGACACTCCAGTCTCTGCTTGGGAACTCTGCAGCTCCTTCAGGAGGGTTACCTTTGGTCTCTGTGCTGCCTCTCTGATTAATGCCCTCCTTGTCCGAGCTGAGTTTTGGTGGGCGGCCCTCTCATCAGGTTTGTCGAACAGCCGCGAGACATGCAGATGCAGGGACTCGAACATAGTGTTTGATCACGCCGAAGTCACTCGGTTAGCACCCGAGCATGCTCAGATAACGCTTAATCCAAGCACGTTCACTAGTGAAAATGCAAACTACAAGTCATTTAATGGCCAGAAATAATGTAATATCGCATAGCTTACTCTACAAAGTCAACTGAAATTACAGGCACACACTGATGAGAGTTTATAAAGCAGGACATAAACACTATAAATATGGATGAGGCTCAGTTTGCAGCTCCCCCGTTACTACAAACGTCTGGGGGAGGCAGACCGTACCCTTTTTTTTTCCGGAGATTGTCTTTAATAATCAACTTCCATTCACTTCAACGTGAAGCCATAAAAACCTCACAGCTAAAGGAAGGGATAAAAAAAAAAAAATGAAACCTCACGAGAAATTTTTCAAAATGATTTATTTTGAAAACGGATGTACAAAAACTTGTAAGAACGAATTCTCTTAACACTGGGCAATTATAAAATGGCTTCTAGCAAAGAATGACAGAAGCGTAACCAATCCCTATTAAGTATAAACCAGTCGTTGTCATCAGCGCTGACAAAATATTTCCCCGGAGGAGGAAAAATGAAAAATACAGTCCATGAATCGGCCTCTGCAGCGCATCGCTCACGCCTGGGTACTGCGTACATTCACATACTGGCCTGGTGAGTGCGATCCGAGACTCCATGCTTGTAGGGCGCTTATGTTTAACAGCTTTATATAACAAGGGGTGGGGGTGAAATCTATACATTATTTTGTACAACTCAGTCCTATTAAAAGAACCGTTCAGATGGAACATTCCTCCTAGAATACGTGGCTCCGAACTGAGGCGCCATTGTGATATCTCTGCTATTAAAAAATATAGAACATTACAACGCTTTTGGATTTTTTTTTCTTGGTTCTTATAAAGCAGGAGCACAATAACCAAGGGAAGCTAAAAAAAAAAATCATTGTGTCTGTACAGCGTCCCTTTGTTTTTTTCATCCTCTATAGCTGCTATTTTATTATGCTTTGAAATGTGTTTGAAGTTGGGAAAAGAAAAAATCAATATTCTCTTTGTAAAAAGCATGGCGCTT
>JARQOD010000007.1:123215607-123360607 GCA_033576555.1 Oophaga sylvatica
GGTACCCTTCCTTTCTAGAAACTAGTCACTCCTAAACATAGTTTAGTTGGTAATTCAGCTTTTCCCTACTTGCATGGGACTGCTCAGTCCAAGGATAACTTGTAATCTCAGACAAGCCCTTTGAGCATTTTATTTAGTCACTAAACATAGAATCTGAGTAAATAATGGATGGATCGAGCAAACTGTAGCAGAAGTACATTGCACCATTACAATGCAGAGATGGGACACATTGCCCATGGATATGATGCACAGCCCGAAGCGGAAACAGGCGAAACGGTCACTCAGATATCTAGATCAATCGCCATACCGTCAGAGCGTCACGTCCTTGGTGATAGACTTTATCAAATATTGACGAGGCTGCAGACCGCTTTATCCACATCCATAGTGATCTAGCCGATAACCGGAAGACACATCATGTATCAGTAATCCTATCTCTACTCATCCCCGGCGGCATGTCACAGATTACTACAGTCACCATACATGGCCGGCAGCTTCTGCCACCTAAATCCTGACACTGACCCGCCAAAAACCCCCATTATAAAATATTGATAGCCATATCCGGCTGGCGGGGAGTCAGTTTACCAGCGTGCGTGACGAGGAATGAACAATAAAGCATGAATCATTTTTCATCGGATTTTCCAGAAAATGATACAATTATCTTTCTAATTGGCAACAATGGCATATGACAAATGCTGGATTATCAGATTTTCTGCAAATTGCCTCTTCTGCTACTTTGAGGACTAGAACTGTAGCACCACCTACTTCAAATAGCCATCCTACAAGTCAATATTAGTATAAAAACCAAACCAGATGCTCTATTTGAGACATGTTCAGGGGTATTTTCCCCTCCTCAGTGCAAAGCATGAGATCTGATTTAGCTGTATGAAGGCCTCGGACTGGGGTATATGTGTTTATCGTCTCTTGTTGGGGAGAGGAACATGCCAGTGAAGGAGACTTATATTTGTACTCCTTGGACCCAGTCAAAGTCTTTCATTCAGTCAAATCAGATCTCATGCTTTTCACTGAGGAGGGGCAAACACCCTGAAACACATATTTCCAAATTAAAATTCTGGTTTGGCTTTTTTTTTCCCGCCGAAGTCATGCGGCAAGGCTCGTTAACGGTCGATATTCACTTTTAGAATTACTACATCTAGTAGGTGGCACTGGAGTACCTGTCCTCTTCCTATCTGAAGAGCCATTTTGAATATTAATTTTCCCAAAAGAGCAATGCATGGCCCACAAGTCTCCTTACACTGTCACTCCCCACAAGGAGAGACGTTACCCCATTAGACGCCTGGACAGTGATAGAAACATTAAAACATGATAAAGCCCACGTTATTTCTTGATTATCAGAAGATGGATTAAAGGGCATTCACTAGGTACTGCAATCTTTTCAGTTAAAGGGATTGTACAAGATTCAAAAAAAAAAAAATTAGCCCCATTCTCCATAATGTAGCCAAGCTGTGATGCTGAGCAACATGTTAGGCAGGTACGATGCAGCTTCTGGAAGAACGCCGTAATGATTTTCTAAATCTGTAATAAATCTTTCTTCTTGTGATTTCATCCCTTAAAGGGCCCACAGGAATCTTACATTTATCCTACAAGGTAGATATGAGATCAAGTTTCATGTCATTTCTTACAAATTATGTTGTCTTAATAGTCGTCATGACAGGTTATAGATGTAGAGAGTCCCCGAGGCTGAACCGCTAAGATTTTTTTTGACAATACAGGATTCAGGAGCTTAGAATATTCAGCTCTCCTGGAACGGCTGTTTAAAGGGAAAGTGTCAGATTCCAGCATGCCATGCTCCGGTTGACTGATAGGTCTCGTCTAGTGATGAGCGAGCGTTTTTACCCGCCCCTTCTTCCACGATCCATAACTTTTTTTCACTTTTCTGCCCCCCCCATATACCTACTTATGTATTGCGGGACAAGTTGTAGTTTTCAATTACGTCATTCGTATTGCCATATAATATACTGTAAATCAGGAAAAATTGTGAAACAAATGTAATTTAGCTTTTTCTTTTTTTTTTTGTTTAAGGCTTACATTCCGTGGTAAAAATGACCCTAAAGCATAACTCCTCAGGTTAGTACGATTATGGCAATACCCAGCTTGCATAATTTTTTTTTTTCTCCAGCTAAACTGAAAAAAAAAAACACGTGAAAAAAATACGGATTTTTGTGTTACTCACCGTAAAATCCTTTTCTCCGAGACGCTCATTGGGGGACACAGGACTGTGGACTGTGGGTGTATGCTACTGCCGCTAGGAGGCTGACACTAAGTAAACATAAAAAAAGGTTAGCTCCTCCTCCGCCGTATACACCTCAGCACTGGCCGCAGGCAAACCCAGTTTAGTGCAAAAAGCAGTAGGAGGCTAAAGAATAAATTAATGTTAATACAGGTTCAATATATCCAGAAGTAAATCTACTGATATAGACCCAAGCAAATAAATTAACTTAGAAATCGAAGCCATCCGGCTAATAGGGAGGGAGCTGTGTCCCCCAATGAGCGTCTCGGAGAAAAGGATTTTACGGTGAGTAACACAAAAATCCGTATTTCTCCTTCGTCTCATTGGGGGACACAGGACTGTGGGACGTCCCAAAGCAGTCCCTTGGGTGGGAAACCGACTCCACAGTGTAATTTATAATCAAGCATTGCTTATATGTGCGCAACCGCGCCCTGAAGAATCCTTCTACCCAGACTGGCATCCGCAGAAGCCTGGGTATGGACATTATAATGCTTGGAAAAGGTATGCAGACTGGACCAGGTTGCTGCTTTACAAACCTGTTCCACTGAAGCCTGATGCCGAAGGGCCCAGGAGGCACCCACCGCTCTGGTGGAGTGAGCCTTGATCCCTGCAGGAACCACCGCGCCTCTGATGCGGTAAGCCTCCTGAATGGCTAACCGAATCCACCTAGCCAAGGTTGATTTAGAGGCAGCGAGTCCCTTCCTGCGACCTTCAGGGAGGACAAACAGCGTGTCCGTCTGTCGAAAGGACGCCGTCCGAGATACATATCTCCTGAGTGCTCTCACCAGATCCAGCGTATGGAGAGCCTTCTCCACTCGGTGCGTCGGAGCTGGGCAAAATGAGGGCAAAACAATGTCCTCATTAATATGAAATGAGGACACGACTTTAGGCAAAAAAGGTGGAGTAGGTCTGAGCACCACCTTATCCTGATGGAAAAGCAAGTACGGAGCTCGACAAGACAGTGCAGCCAGCTCCGAAACCCGCCTTATGGATGTTATGGCTACCAAAAACACCACTTTCCAGGAAAGAAACGACAGAGAAACCTCCTGCAAAGGTTCAAAAGGAGACTCTTGCAGAAGTCCCAGGACTAGATTGAGGTCCCAAACCTCTAAAGGAGTCTTGTAGGGAGGAACTATATGGACAACCCCCTGAATAAAGGTCCTAACCTGAAAATTAGACGCGATCCTTCGCTGAAAAAGCACAGACAAGGCTGATATCTGCCGTCTAAGCGTACTTGGCGCTAGACCTGAATCTAGGCCTGCCTGGAGAAATGACAGAATGTTTGGAATTGAAAACCTAAGCGGGGAACAACCATGTTCCCTGCACCAAGCAAAAAGACCTTCCAAGTACCGTGGTAGATGCGAGCCGAGACGGGCTTTCGGGCGCTAGCCATCGTCGCGGCGACCTTTTTAGAGAATCCAGCCCTGGTCAGGATCCAAGATTCAACGGCCAGGCCGTCAAACACAGGACCGCTGAGTTCTGGTGGTAAACTGGGACCTGGGAGAGAAGGTCCGCACGCTCTGGCAGTCGCCAGGGTGCGTCGGCGAGCAACTGTACCAGCTCCGCGTACCAAGAGCGACGCGGCCAATCCGGAGCGATTAATATCGCTGGAACCCCCTCTATCCTGATCTTTCTGATCACCCTTGGGAGAAGAGCTATTGGTGGAAATAAGTATGGAAGAAGGGCGTCCACCGCAATTGCCTGCGGATCCGGTACCGGGAGACGAAGTTGGGCACCTTGGCATTCATCCTGGAAGCCATCAGGTCCACATCTGGGGTTCCCCAGCGTCGACATATCTGCTGAAAAATCTCGGGATGTAGTGACCATTCCCCTGAAGCTATGCCGTGACGGCTGAGAAAATCCGCTGCCCAGTTTTCCTCGCCCGGAATGTGGACTGCTGAAATCACGGAGTGATTTACCTCTGCCCAGGACAGAATCTGTTTTACCTCGTGCATAGCCGCCCGGCTGCGGGTACCTCCCTGATGGTTTATGTATGCCACCGCCGTGGCATTGTCTGACTGAATTCGGACTGGGCGGCCTGCCAGATGCTGGTGAAAATGCCTCAGAGCCAGCCAAATAGCTCGGATCTCTAAAATATTTATCGGGAGGATCGACTCCTGCTGAGACCAAGTCCCCTGGGCTGTGTGGTGACGAAACACTGCTCCCCATCCGAGCAGGCTGGCATCCGTTGTGACTACCATCCAGATATTCGGAGGAAACAAACGGCCCTGTTGAAGAGTGGAACTCCTCGTCCACCACATAAGAGTCTGTCTGACCTTCAGGGGCAGACGGCACCGAAGATTGAGGGAATAAAGGCTCCCGTCCCATACTGCCAAGAGTGCATGCTGAAGGGGGCGAAGATGAAACTGGGCAAATGGAATCGCCTCGATCGTTGCCACCATCCTTCCTAGGACCCTCATGCAAAACCGGATGGTATGAGGAATCGGTTTGTGAAGGATCCGTACCTCTTGACGGAGAACTAAGGCCTTGTCCTGAGGAAGGATTATCAACCCTTGAGCGGTGTCGAAATCCATCCCTAAGAAGGTGATCTTTCGAGATGGCACGGGAGATGACTTCTTCATATTCACCAGCCACCCCAGGCGAACAAGAGTGTCTAGGGTAATGCTGACACTTTCCTCGCATGTTTGGAAAGACGGACCCTTGATGAGAAGGTCGTCTAGGTAAGGCAAGATGACTATCCCCCTGGAGTGTAGAATGGATACAACAATAGCCATGACCTTTGTGAACACTCTGGGAGCTGTGGCTAGCCCGAATGGCAAGGCAGCGAACTGAAAGTGAAGTTTGCCGATGGCAAACCGAAGAAACCTTTGATGAGGGGAAATATGGGGATGTGAAGATAGGCATCCTGGATGTCTATTGATGCTAGAAATTCCCCTTTTTCCATGGCAGCAATGACCGAGCGGAGAGACTCCATTCGAAAATGTCGAATTTTGACGAACCGATTCAGTCTTTTTAGATCCAGAATGGGCCTTACGGTACCGTCCTTTTTGGGTACAATGAACAGATTGGAATAAAACCCCCGACCTCTTTCGACCTCTGGTACAGGTACGACAACCCCGCTGTGTCGAAGAGACTCGACCGCCTTGAATAAGGCGAGAACCCGAGACTCCTCCTTGGGAAGGCGCGAGGGAAAGAAACGATTTGAGGAAAGGCTGGTAAATTCTATCTTGTACCCCGAGGTGACTAATTCTCTGACCCATTCGTCTTGAGTAATTGATAGCCAAGTGGGACGAAACCAGAGTAGACGGCCGCCTACTCTGGAAGAATCGACCGGATTCTGCCTCCAGTCATTTATCCGAAAATCTTTGGGGCCTAGACCCTCTAGATTTCGGTTGTTGAGACCGCATTCTTCCCAACGGGTTGGTCTTGTAAGAGGCCTGACGATCTCTGGCCTGATTAGGTCGACCTGAGCCGCTGGAACTGGCTGTTGCAGCCCAACCTGGGTTGCGAAAGGCTCTAAAGCGAGGCTGAGGCTGTCGGCGAAAGGGCTGTTTGACCTTCTGCTGAGGCAAAAAAGAACTCTTCCCTCCTGTCGCATCAGATATAAGCTGATCCAGTTTTTCACCAAATAAACGACCGCTTTGATAAGGCAAGGACGTAAGTGACTTCTTTGAAGTCGAGTCTGCTCGCCAAGTCCTCAACCACAAGGATCTCCTAATGGCAATCGCATTAGCAGCAGCTAATGCTGCGCAATTTGCCGCATCCATAGAAGCGTTGATCAAAAAATCACCTGCGAGAGCCATCTGATTAGATATCTCCAAAACCTCAGGTGGCACTTCTACACCGTGAAGAGCTCTGTTCAGAGACTCCGACCAGGAAATCATGGCCTTAGCAACCCAAGTCGCTGCAAAGGAAGGAGAGAGAGATGACCCAGATGCTTCAAACACCGAGCGAGCCAGGCTTTCAATCAGACGATCCGTTGGATCCTTAATCGAGGAACCATCAGGAAGGGAGAGAAGCGTCTTAGATGCCAAGCGTGACACCGGAGGATCGACCACTGGGGATTCCGCCCACTTCTTAAGAAGTTCAGGAGCAAAAGGATACCTGGTATTGAGGGCCTTCTGTCCTGTAAAGCGCTTATCCGGTTTTTCTCGGTGGCGCTGCACAAGCTCCTCAAACTCAGGATGAGCACCAAAAACCTTATGGGTCTGTCTGGCTCGTTTGAAAGACACCTTATGACCAGAGGCCAAGGTGGATTCATCGTCTACCCCCAGAGATTGATTGACAGCTTCGATCAGACTGTCAATTGTCTCCTGACAACCTGGAGCTTCCAAATTGAGGGACCCTTCAGTATCGGAATCCGAATATTGATCACTTGCCTCTAAAGGTGAGGGAGAGCGAGAAGCTGAGCTGAAGGATGCTGAAGCCCTGGACGGCATAGGCGACGCAGTGTGGGTTCGCTTCCCCTGCGTCTGCCTGGTGAGAGCGCGGCCCCTGCAGGCCGGAGGTTCCTGAGACGTCGCCAAGACGGGTGAACCACTGTCCCTGCTCCTATCAGGAGCTTGAAGGGACTCGATTGCTCTGTTAATGATGCCACAGATTGAGACAGAGACAGGGCCCATTCCGGGGGACCTGACGCACTGGGCTGGGCTATAGGTGAGGGCTCCTGAGCCCGTTCAGAGTCACAGGCTTCGCAGACCCGATTAGTCTGGGCATGCGGAAAAGGGGATTTACAGGCAATGCATGCGGTATACAGCACCGTGTGAGCCTTAGTTCTTCTGGACATACTGTATCTGTTCAGAGCCCTGTGACGATGCGGAGGTATGGTAGCGGGGCGCAGCGAAGTGGAGCCGGGCTGGAGGTAGCAGCACTTACCCCAGTCCTGTATCCCCGGACGTCCTTAAGCAGCGTTGACAGCGCAAAAGGAAAAGAGCAAAGGCTCCAGACTTTCAAAAAGAGCGCTCCCTGTCAGGGAGGCGTGGCTCATATAGCTGATCAATGGGGCCGGGGTCGAGAGGCGCGGCCTAGCGCCGTCAGATGCCGGAGACGCCACTTCCGGCCGCGGCCTAGTCTCCGGCCGAAGCCGGGGACTAAATTTCCGGCCGCGGCCTAGCGCCGGCCGAAGCCTCGGCCTAAATTTTTGGCGGTGGCCGCCCGAAAAACAGGGGGCGGGCCCGCCGGAAGTGACGCTGCCGGGGGCGGAGCACGGCCTATCTTCCGGCCGACGCCGGGAGCAAAATTAGACATGCGGCCTGGTTCCCGGCCGAAGCCGGGGACTAAATTTCAGCCCGCGGCCTAGCACCGGCCGAAGTCGGGAGCTAGATTTTTGGCGGCGGCCGCCTAGAAGCCAGGCGGACCGTCACACGCAGAGAGGGGATGGCGCTCTCCGGGGGTTTCACAGACAGCCTCGCGGACCGCTCCCACCGAATCTCGACCGCCCCAGACGCTACCTGACGTCCGACACTGTTCTCCGGAGCTTTGAAGGTGGGTTCTCCTGCTTGCAGTCTTCTACCAAAAAATGGGGAACGGTGCAGGCTCCAGCTCCATGACCTCTAATGGTGGGTCTTCCTTGCTGCAGTGGACTTGCGGCTCTCCCAGACATTAGTCCAGCGTCTCCCGTCTTTTAGAGGGGGGCTTGCAGCAAAAAAAGGAGGGACGGTGCAGGCACCCTAACTCCATCACCCCTTCAGGGGATGAGGAGAGGGACCGTCCGCCACCTTGCAGCACCGCAGTCTAGCATTGGTGGTGCAGTGGGGGCCGCACGGACTAACTCCTGCCTCTGTACAGCCTAGGGGTTCAATACCTTAGGGTGGTCAGGGCTGAGTCCGGCATTTATGTCCCACGTTGCGGGAGAGGATACGTTGGAGGCTTTACTCCACGTGCTCGCCCGTTGATGGTTTGGGGAGATCGGACCCTTTCAATAGGATCCGTCGCCCCTATCTCATCTTCGTGGGAAAGAAAAAAAAAAAAAAAAAAATGGTCTGGAAAAAGAACCAGACGTGTGCCTCCATCAGACACTAAGCAATAACTGGGTTTGCCTGCGGCCAGTGCTGAGGTGTATACGGCGGAGGAGGAGCTAACCTTTTTTTATGTTTACTTAGTGTCAGCCTCCTAGCGGCAGTAGCATACACCCACAGTCCACAGTCCTGTGTCCCCCAATGAGACGAAGGAGAAATGTTTGTCTTGAGTCGCCATGTTTCAAGACCCGTAACACTTTTATATTTTTATTTTTCCTTGCTAATGCTTGTTTTTTTTACTTGACAAGCTGATGGTTTTGATACCAGTTTGGGATACAGTGGCGTGCAATAGTATTCACCCATAGGCATTTTTCGTGTTTTGCTACCTCACAACCTGGAATTTCACTGTTTGTTTTTTGAAGGTTTTGCTGAAGATTGTCCCTGTATTTTTGCATCATCCATCTTCCCCTCGACTCAGACCATTTTCACTATCCATGCTGCCAAAGAACATCCCTACAGCATGATGCTGCCACCATGTTTTACTGTGGGGATGGTGTTCTTGGGGTGATGAGCTGCAGTAGCTTGTCGCCAAACATAGCATTTGCTTTGGTGGCAAAAAAATTCAATTTTGGTCTCCTCTAACCACAACACCTTCCTCCATACATTTGGGGAGTCTCCATCTTTTGTCAAACTCAAAATGAGCCATACAATTTGTGTGTAAATAAAGACTTTTTTTGCCCACTTTTCCATAAAGGCCACCTCTACGGAGTGTACGGCTTATTGTGGTCGTATGGACAGACACTCCAGTCTCTGCTTGGGAACTCTGCAGCTCCTTCAGGAGGGTTACCTTTGGTCTCTGTGCTGCCTCTCTGATTAATGCCCTCCTTGTCCGAGCTGAGTTTTGGTGGGCGGCCCTCTCATCAGGTTTGTCGAACAGCCGCGAGACATGCAGATGCAGGGACTCGAACATAGTGTTTGATCACGCCGAAGTCACTCGGTTAGCACCCGAGCATGCTCAGATAACGCTTAATCCAAGCACGTTCACTAGTGAAAATGCAAACTACAAGTCATTTAATGGCCAGAAATAATGTAATATCGCATAGCTTACTCTACAAAGTCAACTGAAATTACAGGCACACACTGATGAGAGTTTATAAAGCAGGACATAAACACTATAAATATGGATGAGGCTCAGTTTGCAGCTCCCCCGTTACTACAAACGTCTGGGGGAGGCAGACCGTACCCCTTTTTTTTTCCGGAGATTGTCTTTAATAATCAACTTCCATTCACTTCAACGTGAAGCCATAAAAACCTCACAGCTAAAGGAAGGGATAAAAAAAAAAAAATGAAACCTCACGAGAAATTTTTCAAAATGATTTATTTGAAAACGGATGTACAAAAACTTGTAAGAACGAATTCTCTTAACACTGGGCAATTATAAAATGGCTTCTAGCAAAGAATGACAGAAGCGTAACCAATCCCTATTAAGTATAAACCAGTCGTTGTCATCAGCGCTGACAAAATATTTCCCCGGAGGAGGAAAAATGAAAAATACAGTCCATGAATCGGCCTCTGCAGCGCATCGCTCACGCCTGGGTACTGCGTACATTCACATACTGGCCTGGTGAGTGCGATCCGAGACTCCATGCTTGTAGGGCGCTTATGTTTAACAGCTTTATATAACAAGGGGTGGGGGTGAAATCTATACATTATTTTGTACAACTCAGTCCTATTAAAAGAACCGTTCAGATGGAACATTCCTCCTAGAATACGTGGCTCCGAACTGAGGCGCCATTGTGATATCTCTGCTATTAAAAAATATAGAACATTACAACGCTTTTGGATTTTTTTTTCTTGGTTCTTATAAAGCAGGAGCACAATAACCAAGGGAAGCTAAAAAAAAAAATCATTGTGTCTGTACAGCGTCCCTTTGTTTTTTTCATCCTCTATAGCTGCTATTTTATTATGCTTTGAAATGTGTTTGAAGTTGGGAAAAGAAAAAATCAATATTCTCTTTGTAAAAAGCATGGCGCTTAATGACATGAGAAAGGAGTGTTCTGTAAACATGATTAGCTTCTTTAGAGACCGGCAGATTGTCCCTAAAAAGCCCAATCACATGTGCTGCAATTGTAGAATTCGACTGAGCCCATAAAATATGGTTTTCTAGTCTGCGCTGTGCCCGGGTGTAGGACGCGGCACAAGCATGAGAGTTGTACAAAGCAAAAATAAAAAATAAAAGAATTCACAGCTTTAAACCCCCCCAATATTAACCAAGACTCTTGTTGGTAGCTTAGGGGTTAAGTCAAAGGCATCAAAGGCCGGTTCAGAGCCAGGGATGCCATGCGGGGTCCATACGGCACAAGTTATCCAGACTATTAGCAGCGGCTACTAACGTGTTGACTTTGCTCTCCCCTCCGTCAAACTGGGCCAGATTGTGCAGCCGGGTGACAATGGCCGTGACGGCTTTCTGCACCAGAGAAACCAACTGTTGGCTGTCCATGTTCTCGGGTTGCCCGGCCGGCGATAGCGGAGAAGAAGTATCCTCTTGTGTCTTCTTGTGCCAGGCAATTATTTCATCCCTCAAAACGGTTTTCAGAATGCCATCAACCTGAGAAAGAGGGGGAAGAAATTGGATAATTATATTGGGCCGAAGGAGAATAGGATTTGGCAAACTACAATGAGGTCAAACAAGTGGCATCTGTCAGTAGGATCAACCCTCCGTCTATATGGACATGTAGGTCAAATTCATCCCCCCACAAATTTATCAGGTCTGGTGGAGCACCATGGATAAAGCGCACCTATGCTTCTTAAGTATTACTGCGTGAGAAACCATCCCAAAGTAGTACTGCAAAAGTATTAATTGGAACCAGTCAGTAGGATCAACCCTCCTAAGCCGTCTATATGGCATCTAGGTCATAGGAAGTTGTATTAAATGACACCTTGATATCAGCGATTCAATGTTTTATTAAAGAGAAAGCCACACTTTTCTTCATATGTAAATGAGCTGTTAAGATCTATGGGCCGAACATAGATCTCCCCTAGAATTTACCTCCAGAGCATATTGCAAAAAAAAAAAATAAAGGAGGTGTTACTAGTGTAAGACATGTAATGACTGACAGTCTGCTCTCCTGAGCTACATGTCTCACACTGGTAATGCCCCCTGATAAAGCTCTGGAGGCAGATTCCCGGGGAGATCTATGTCTAGCCCATAGATCTTAACAGCTCATTTACTCATTTTATTATATTAAGAAAAACTTGGATCTCTATGTAATAAGACATCGGATAGCAGATATGTCATCAAAGGAATAAAAGAATCCACACCATCTATAAACACAGAGATGGTGAGGGAACACTTAGCTAATTTAAGTGAATTTACATCTCCTGGTCCAGTTGAATTACATCCTAGGGATCCAAGAGGTAACAGTTCTCCTCGCGGAGAGTGATATGTTAAGCATGCCGAGATGAGGAGACTTTAAGCCGCAATGTTCCTTTAGGAAATATTCAAATTGCCTCGATCCCTGTCAGACGCCTCTCACACAGCCAAACCAGATCTCACACTTAGCACTGATGAGTACACAGTTTCTGCAAACTGAGATTCTGATTTTGGCTTTCATCCTAAGTCATGTGACAAGACTTGTTAAAGGGTCGACATTGACTTTTAGGATTGCTGCTTTCAGTGGGTGGCACTAGAGTTTTAGTCGACATCTTAGGATACTGAAAGAGTTAAGAGGAAACTGCAGAACCACTAGCAAGAATCTTCCATCTACAGAATGGGAGGAATAGAACTAAGCAACAGCACGTGTGAAAAAAGACTTTGATATACTAATAGATCACATGCAGCACATGAGTCAGTGTGATGCAGCAGCAAAAAAAGGCAAACACAGTTATAGGATGTATTAAGAGAAGCATAGAGTCTAGATCACGTAATAATCCCCCTCTACTCCTCTTTGGTCAGGCCTCATCTGGAATACTGTGTCCAGTTCTGGGCACATTTTAAACAATACATTGAATAACTGGAGATAGTTCAGAGAAGAGCTACTAGGATGGTGAGTGGACTGCAAAGTATGTCCTACGAGGAATGATAAAAGCATTGGGGTATGGTTAGCTTGCAAAAAAAAAAAAAAAGGCTGAGAGGAGACTTAATAGCTGTATACAAATATCTGAAGGGCTGTCACAGTGTAGAGGGATCATCATTATTCTCATTTACACATGAAAACACGAGAAGCAATGGAATGAAACTGAAAGGAAGATACGGATTAGATATTAGAGAAAAGTTTTTGACAGCGACAGTGATCAATGAGTGGAACCGGCGGCCACAAGATGTGGTGAGTTCTCCTTCAATGGAAGTCTACAGACATCTGTCTGAGATAGTTTAGTGAATCCTGCATTGAGCAGAGGGTTGGACACGATGACCCTGGAGGTCCAATCCAACTATAACAATCTATGTTACCAAGGTATCATTTTATTCAGCTATGACATCAATCCACAGAAGGATTGATCCTATTGACAGATTTCCTTTAATAACACATTTACTGTAGGTGTTTAAAGTGACGGTAACATTTTTCCTATATGAATTTGAAACCACAATTCAATGGCACTTAAATGTCTAAATAATTAGCAATTGATGTCAAAGACTAGATGGGATCCGTAGTGTCATCCACTTATCTCCTAAAAGCACAAAAATGGGTTCAGAGTGCCTTTAGTAAAATTCGACTGACAGTAACATGAAATATGAATGTGAAAAGGCCCATGTGCACAAAAACTCCACTTAGCAGAGAAGCAGGCAGCGAGCACGGCACCAGCGCCAGCTAGCCTAGAGCTACTCCCAGCATGTAATATTAATAGGAGTGTTGGGGTCTATATTGAGAAGCCATGGGGAGCTACTTAATCTACTGTGCAGAGTTCTGCGTCTTCTCTTCTACCCTCTGCAATAAAATATATGAGCCAACGCTTCTGAATTATCAAACTGGCTTCAATGGATTTGGCAGGAAACATCAGCAGCGGCTACGACTGGACGGCTCTACCAATCGGCCCAGACCTGCTCCTACAGGAGCTTTCAGCGGGACAGAATTTGGGTGGAAATGAGATAATGTGCAAAAAAGTGATTATGGCAGCCACCTCTGAAGACATTCTACCCTGCAGGGATGTGCTATTAAAATGACGGCGGCATCCCAACAGAGTATTGCTTTATGGAGGAAGCTTGCCTTATGTCTAATGTCCTGTCTCTCTAGTGCCTATGTGGAATTGGTGAAACGGATCAATGTAGATGCATGAGCGAAGTTTGTATATGTCTGCATTAATCTAAAATACCTTGAAATTTGGCTGTGCAAAGCAGCGAGCAACTGCGATCATGGAAGCCGTCAGCGGGCCAGACACTCCGATGGTTGTTAAAAATTCAGAAATATTTGGGGTGAGTCGGAACGGGACAGGGCGATTGGCATCCAAGTCTCCAGTGGCGTCATTGATATCGAACCGAAAATAGGCCACGTTCAGCTTTCCAGTGTCCTGGAAGGATGCAAAAAGGCAGTAAGTAACACAGGTGATGGTTAAAGGGATTTGTCTGCATTTCTGACGTGTTTCAGTAAATACTTGTATAAAAAACAAAAAAAAAACATTCTGGATCATCTTTTCTGAGAACTAGGTTGTGAGGCTCATGTTATGCCTCCTGGAAATGGGGCCATTCCCATTCTCCTACACCTTTTGCACTCCTTGGTAATGCACAACCTTTTACATGATCATGCCCAGCTGCAACTTATTCCTACATTTCCAGGATGACAGTCGGCGAGAGTTGTGAACACCAAAAGGAACAAGATTTTGAGTCGGCCTGACACATCCGAGCTTACAGACCATGATTTCCGAACCAGCTGTGACCCGCAGACCCGCCATTTTCCAAGACCCGTGGCATCTACATGTTTCGGGATCTGGGGCTAAGTGAGGGCTTATTTTTTGCGTGCCGATCTGACGTTTTTATCGATACCATGTTGGGGTACATACGATGTTTTGATCGCCTGTTATTGCTGCTACAAAAAAAACGTAATTCTGGCATTTTGATTTTTTTTCTCGTTACGTCGTTTACCGATCGGCTTAATTGGTTTATACATTTTGATGTATTGCTGTTTTTAGAAACGTCTGACCTCAAATGTGTATTTTTTATTTTTTTTTTGCTTTATTTTTTAGCATAAAGGGGTGATTTAAACTTTTACATTTTTTAAAACATTTTTTTTTCTACTTTTCATCTGCTTTAATAGTCTCCTAGCAAACTTGAAGCATGCTATGTGTAGCAAAAATAATTTCCTATGAACCCGCGGCTGTTAGGGGCACATGATAGCTGATCAGATCAGTTGGAAAAGATGAGGGCTCAGATGCGGCAAATGACGGGAAATGACCTATGACGTACCTATATGTCATAGGTCCTGAAGGGGTTAAAATGATAACCTTTCATGTCTCATTTCATCTGATTAAATGCACAAGGCAAACATCACCCTTAATCTAAAATGCTGAAAAGGATGAGGCCCGGTGTGCAATTAAAGGAGGATTTGTAGAGCACTGCCCTGCTCGAGTGGTTTGATCAGCGGCCCAACATTTGCCGCTTCCTCAAACACTTCACATACCTGTGCAATCTGCAGCATCTCAGGATTCAGCCTGTTCAAATGAAAGACAAATTCCGCAAAGCCGATCAAAGCCAGCTGGATGGTGAACATTTTCCGGAAGGTCCAGTAGTCGGTGGCATTGGGGAACGTGTGGAGAGCCCATTCCTTCAGCATGCTGCGCGGCACCATGTTACTCTGCACTTCCTTCAGGATGTCACGCAAGACCTATAACAAATCAACAGAGGGTTCCTATTATTTCAGACAACGGCCTTGCATGTAATCTAGGTGCTTCAGAAGCTGATTGATGGCTTTACAGTGGCTACCTTGAGAGTGGATGATGGAGATTGGGGATGTGATGTGTCGGTGAGAAAATGCCTTCACCGGTGGGGATGGGAATAAATAAAAAGGAACGTTCTCAGAAATATCGCATAGCGAATGCTCCTGGTTATTGCTTTCTGCACAGAATGAAAGCTCTTGTGCTGTAGGTGTAGTGGACGGTAACTGTAAAGACCATAGATGTATGAAATATAGATCAGAACATGACAGGTACCGGCAGAAACCAAGACGGCGGCTGTAGACTGCAGATAACAAGTATCGGCACTAGGAATGGCTGACCATGCAATACAGGACCAGCTCTTCACAGATTAAAGGAGGCTTCTAATTGTTAGAGCGGATTATCAATTGTCCCACTGCCACGATCCCCAGCAATTAGCTGATATGACTGAAAACCTGCAAATGTTTTCATTTACCTACAGCGCCACCACAGGGAAAACGGAAAATTACACAGTGCTTATTAAAATCAAGAGACCGTTCCTGGTAAGCACTCTCCGCTCTGGCCAAAAGATATTTATCCTGAATAAAAGAGCCCCCCCTCAATTAACTCAAAGGATTCCCTAATGGGGCATAAGAAAATGGGTTTTCTAAACTGCACAACCCCTTTAATAAAGGGGACATTGGAGGCCAGAGCCCTCCAATTGCAAGTCTAATCCTTTAAGGAGCAGCTCTGGCGTACAATTTTTGAGAATTGTTCCACAAGTTGACAATAACTAACAGAAATAGGGTGGTGGTCATATCCCTTTCCCAACACAACCTTAAGAACGGAGGTAATCCCACCCCCCAGCCTCCGAAAACTCTGACGGAGGTCCCCTATGTCCAGGGCTGCTCAAGTCATGCTCGATGCCTCCTTAGAAAGCAGTTCAATGGATGAAAGAACTCATGCTCAAGGTCTGGTCACAAAATGAGGACCATCATCATAAGCCCACTCCTTCCTCACATTCCCAAATAATGTGATAAGTGGGGTTTCTAAACTTTACAATCGCCCTAACTAAAAGAGGACCCCTTACCGAGTGAGGACATGAAAAAAAAACCTTAAAAAAGACGGATTTTGGTAAGAACTTACCTGTAAAATCCTTTTCAGCAAAGGAAGGAAAGGAGACACACTAGTCATAACTAGTGGGTAGGCGGAGCCCAGATGGGATAGACACCTCAGATTAAAAAAGAGTGTTGACCGGCCCCTCCAGCTCGGGCTCCTCCTACTCAGCTCTCCAGTTGTACACAAGCTTAAGGAAGAGTAATATCACCAGCGGAAGCAACATAACCCCTTCTGAAGGACTTCAGAGACAAAAAACACAAGAGTACAGGTTATGCATGCATTTAGGTAAAAAAAAACCACACAGTTCCAGGTACTACTCACTGGACCTGACCACTGCAATGAGCTGGCGATGCTGGAACAGAGCCGTAGCGCGTCGACCTCGACCCAGATAACTGCTATCAGAGAAGGGTCACGCCGCATCTGTAATACAACAACACACTTCTGCCAAGGGAGGGAGCTGTGTCTCCTTTCCTTCCTTCGCTGAAAAGGATTTTACAGGTAAGTTCTTACCAAAATCCGTCTTTCAGCAGCAGAACGGAAGGAAAGGAGACACACTAGTCATAACTAGTGGGACGTCCCAAAGCAGTCCAAAAATATAGGGTGGGAAAAAAAACTGAAACGGCAGAACCCAACAACCTAAGAAAACTGCGCAACTAGCGCTAATTAAAGAAAACTTTAAACTACCACCGCCTGTAGGACTCTACGTCCCAAGGCTGCATCAGCGGAAGCACTAACGTCCACCTTATAAAATTTCGTAAAAGTGTGGACAGAGCGCCAGGTAGCCGCCCTGCAGAGCTGAGCTGCCGAGGCCCCTTGATGGAAGGCCCATGACGAGCCCACAGCCCTCGTGGAGTGAGCTCGAACCTTAATCGGGCAAGGTTCGCCCTTAAGTCGGTACGCTTCCAAAATGGCCGACCGAATCCAACGAGCTATAGAGTCCTTGGAAGCTCGTTGACCACGTCGACGACCTGCTGGAATCACAAACAGAGAGTCCGACTTCCGAAAACCTTGAGTAACAGTCAAATAAAACTTCAAAGCCCGCACCAAATCCAGTGCGTGCAAGGCCCGTTCCTTCGCATTCCTTGGACTCGGACAAAGAGAAGGCAGCACAATATCCTGGTTAACATGAAATTGCGACACCACCTTAGGTAGGAAGTCGCTCCGTGTGCGTAGCACTACACGATCCGGGTGAAACTCCAGGAAGGGAGGCGAGCAAGAAAGAGCCGCCAACTCAGAAACCCTTCTCAAAGAAGTGACCGCTACTAGGAAGGCAACCTTCCAAGAGAGCAAAGAAAGACTAACAGAGTCCATAGGCTCAAAAGGCCCGTGTTGAAGAGCCCCCAAAACAAGATTGAGACGCCAAGGAGACACAGGCGCCCTACGCGGTGGAAACTGGCGGGTTACTCCGCGAAAAAAGGAACGCACGTCCCTACGCGAGGCGATAGCCTTTCGGAACAGCAAGGACAGAGCAGAAACCTGACCCCTCAGGGTGCTAACTGCCAAACCTTTGTCCAGTCCAAATTGCAGGAAAGCCAACATATTGGGAATGGAAAAAATCCTCGGATTCCTTGAGGAACCCGAACACCACGAAAAGAAGGCTTCCCAAGTCTTGTGGTAAATTCTAGTAGTAGCCGGACCTCTGGCCGCTCGTAAAGTGGCAATGACTTCGGCTGAAAAACCTCGACGGGTCAATATTTCGGTCTCAAGAGCCACGCCGTCAAACGCAGAGACTTCAGGTCCGGATGACGAACGGGCCCTTGGGTTAACAGGTCCGGGCGAAGAGGAAGTGGAACTGGCGGTGCCGCCAGGAGTGACACCAGAGTCGAGAACCACGTTCTCCTTGGCCAATCTGGGGCTATCACTATAGCCAAGATTCTCTCCAGTCTGATCCGACGGAGAACCAGAGGCAGTAAGGATATCGGCGGAAACACATAGATCAGCTCGAATTGGTCCAACGGAGCCACCAGAGCATCCACCGCCACAGCCTTCGGATCCTTGTACCTGGACATGAATGTCGGCAACTTGGCATTGAACCTGGATGCCATCAGATCCACTTGGGGAGTTCCCCAACGGGAGCACAGCAGTGCAAAAATCTCCGGATGAAGACTCCATTCTCCGGGATCCATCTTCTCGCGACTTAGAAAGTCCGCCGTGATATTCTGCACTCCTGGAATGTGGATCGCAGAGATAGCTCCTTGTCCCGCCTTGGTGATTGATATATGCGACCGCCGTCGCATTGTCTGTCTGCACTCGGACAGGCAGACCGCTTAAAGGGACCGTCCAGTGTTGGAGGCAAAGGAAAATCGCCCTCAATTCGAGGATGTTGATCGGCAAAACAGACTCCTCCGACGACCATACTCCCTGAGTCCAGAGATCGTTCGAAAACACCCCCCAGCCTGTCAGGCTGGCATCGGTGGTTATGACAGACCACTTTGGAGGAAGGAAAGACTTCCCCAGGGATAACTCTTTCGGATGGATCCACCATCCTAGAGACTCTCGTACTTTGTGAGAGATGATAACACTGCAATCCAGTGAGGTCTGCGACCGATCCCAGTGGTTCAGAATGAACTTTTGGAGAGCCCTGGAATGAAATTGGGCAAACGGAAGTGCTTCCATTGAAGCCACCATCAACCCCAGAAGGCGCATACATCTCCGAAGGGACATTGTCTTTGAAGACTTCATCACCCGTACATGCCGAAGGAGACATGCTTGCTTGTCTGGAGGCAGGGACACCACTGCTCGTACCGTGTCGAAATGCATCCCCAAAAACAGGATTGATTGTGACGGTTCCAGAGACAACTTCTCCCAATTGACCAGCCACCCGAAGTCCTCCAGGAGCTGAAGTGATAGGTCGCGAGCCGTCAACGCCTCCTCCTTTGAGGGCGCCACAATCAAAAGGTCGTCCAGATAAGGAAGGATCGTGACTCCCTGTCTTCGTAGAATCGCCATAGAGGCGACAGAATTTTTGTAAAAACTCTGGGAGCTGAGGCCAAACCGAAAGGCAGGGCCACAAATTGGTAATGATCTTTCCCTATGGCAAAACGAAGGTAACGTTGGTGAGCCCTTCCGATTGGAACGTGTAAATAGGCGTCGCGAATGTCGATTGACACCAAAAAGTCATTCTGCGACAAGGCTGCCACCACTGAACGAAGCGATTCCATGCGAAACTTTCGGGTGTGGACATGCCGATTCAATCTTTTGAGATCCAGGATGGAATAAAATCCTCTTCCCCTGTCCTCTGGTGGAACCGGTACCACCACACTCTTCTGCAGAAGAGATTCGACTTCTTGCAGTAAAGCGGCACATAGCTCGGGCTCTGACGGGATGCGAGATTGGCAATAACTGTTCGGGGGTCGGGAAGAAAACTCTATGAAATAGCCTGCCGACACAACCCGCGTCACCCAGGAGTCTGGGACACGGGAGACCCAGGTCAATTTGAATTGGAGCAGGCGACCCCCCACTCGAGAGCCCTCGAGCGGGACCCTGGTGTTTTGTCAGATTCCCTCTTGTCATGATGGAAACTTTGTTTCCAGGGAGTGCGGGATTTCTGAGTGGTCTTTTTTCCCGAAAAAGAGGGACGACCCGACCCCCAAGAGGGCTGACCGAATCGTCCCCTGGACCGAAAGGACCGTCGACCATTACTGGCACCAGGTCTGCCAGGCGTAGAAGTCACAGTTCTTTGCTGTGGTAAAGCTGCTTCTTTTGCCTTTGCTTTGGCAATCAGCTCCGTGAGGTCAGATCCAAATAGCTGACCACCCTTGTAAGCCAAAGATAGCAAACCTTGCTTGGAAACCGCATCGCCGGTCCACTGTCTAAGCCACAGAGCTCTCCTGACTGAGACTGCCGAGGATTGTGTCCTGGATAGCAGTGACACAGTATCCAGGTTTGCATCATGACCATATTGGAATGTACTTTCTAACAATTCGAACAGTTCGTCCACCTCAGGTACTTGAGGTTCACATTTCCTCCGCAAACGGTCCAACCAGACCAGGGAAGCTTTAGAAGCACACATGGAGCCTAGCACTGCTCTGAAACCATGACCCGCGGCCTCGTAAATGGATTTTGCCGCCGACTCTGCTTTTTTGTCCAGTGGGTCTTGTAGACTCGCCTTCCCTTTAATAGGAAGCAAAGAAGATTTGCTAAGCTGAGATAAAGGGACATCCACTTCAGGAGAAGGAATCCAATTATCAATCGATTCCGTAGTACACGGATACAGTGACTCAAATAGACGTGTCCCCTGAAAACGTTTGTCTGGACACAGACGCTCCTTCTCCACTGCTTGATTAAACTCACTCAGGGATGGCAAAGTCGAAAGTGACTTATGCGACTCCTGAAACATCCGGGCCGACTTACCAGGGCGAGTAGTTACTTCCTCCTGTAACTGTAACGCCTCTCATAGCTTCAATTAAAGCTTCTACACGGCCCAAAAAAGAGGCAGAGTGCCTTTGCCGATCTTCTTTATCCGAATCGGATATTCCCCCTGAACTTAAAGGGGAACCCTCCATATCAGAACTCTCTGAGTCGCTATATGTGAAAGAAGTCACCGGCCTGTGTCGCTTCCTGCCATGAGGGGGTTTGGCTGACACCCAATAACCTATAAGGTTAGATAGGCTATCAATCGAACGAGTGAGAGCCTCCATCTTTACATCACTGGGTCCTCCGACCGCTGCGCTTGACGCGGTCGATGTCTGTGTGTCAGATACACGAGACCGATCTTGTAGCGGAGTCGGGACATGGTCCGCACTTTGATTCTGATCTGACATGTCTTACCCAGTACAATGGCAGGTTAAACCTGACAGTAACAAGAAACAGTGTGGTTTCTAGAAAAAAATAAGACGAACGCTGAAGGGTTAACTCTTAAAGAAAGGGTTACCCCAGCTGTCCCACCATTAAGGGTTAACCGCCTGATAAGGGGTTAAAGTCACAAGCTCTCCACAACCTGTATTAATGTGACAGATGTGTGAGCCCCAGGTGCCTTATGAGGAAGCAGGTGCTGACAGTACAGTCCTCAAGGAATGCCACACTAAACGAAAAAAAAATCGCTAAAATATTGCGTCTTTTTTCGCATCTCATAAAAATCCTGCGACTTAAAAAGCGTCGCTAACTTTAGCGACGTTCAGTGTGGCAGAGCCCTGCGCTGCGGGGGAGAGAAGTCTTTAAGCTTCTGCCCTGATAGGCAGAAGCGACTCACAGTTAAACTTTGCGGTGCTGTCTTCTTAATCTTGTGCGGGAGGAACGGAGAGTGAGGAGCCCGGAGCGCAGCAATGGCCGCCGCACTGAGGAGGCAGCCGGAAGAGAAGGCAGAGGAAAATCGCGCTCAGTGAGCGCTTCCTGCCCGGGAAGCGTGAAGCCACGCCCCCCGCCTTCAAAAAAAGCGCGGGACTCCTCCGTTCTCCGGTCCCGCGATCCCCGTCCTGCAGGCATCCACCTGCGGACAAAATATAACAGTCACCACATTTACTGTAACAGCGGCTGCCGCAGCATCTGCTGAATCACTCATACACATTATAAAAATGTGGAGTACTCACCCCGCCATGCGCCACAGGGACTCCCAGGGGTTTCTGGCGCGTGCCCATGCTTCCCCCCAGGGCGGGGATCACAGTGACCCCTGCAGCGCGGTTTTCGTCCCCGCCAGGGAAGCCATCCTCATCCCCCCGGGCCGGCAGGGTTCTGCAGGGACCACCATATAGGGTAATACAGATCCGCCAAGGGAGAGGTTGGGGTCCAGCAGCGCTGAGACCCCTGAGACCTCTAGACCACATTTGGTGATCCAAGTCTCTTGTCTGATAAAAACTAACAAAATCTTCTGAGGAGCTGCTTCCAGCAGCGACCATCCTCTGAGACCTCAAATTGAAAACTGGAGAGCTGAGTAGGAGGAGCCCGAGCTGGAGGGGCCGGTCAACACTCTTTTTAATCTGAGGTGTCTATCCCATCTGGGCTCCGCCTACCCACTAGTTATGACTATGTGTCTCCTTTCCTTCCGTTCTGCTGCTGAAAAGAGCTATTCTAGCCTGTGTTCTAATAGGAACTGCAAGACCTGCTCCACAAGTGGTCAGGAGTGATAGGTAGAGGGGCTGTCATATTTCTGGCCCAAAACAGCAGTAAGAATGAAGCCCTCACAGCAAAAGTGGAAAGCCCCAATTCTGACGGTGGTCCCCCTCGGCCGCTCAATATCTCCAAGAGAACTCAACTCACGCTCGATGGCCCCTTAGAAAGCATTCTGATTGATGGAAGAACTCATGACACATGAGCCCGCACTGGCCTACATGTCTCGTTATATTCTCCCCTCTCCATCTGTTTGATGTTATTACATTACCTGTTGAATACCAGAAAGCAGAACTCAGTTTTTCTCTTGCATACCTGCCTGAAACCCAGCTCTACCCTACCTGACTGCCCATCACAAACTGCACTTGCTTCCCTGTAGTTCTAACTCCTGTTTTTTTTACTCTTCAGACTCCACTCTGCTTCTTTCTTCTACGTGCTCTGTTACCAATCCTGAAATGCATCAGCAAAGTATCACGTGACCAGATAGTCCCACCCCCATCGGCTGTGGTAACGCACTAATTATCCTATAGTTTCCTTAATGAGTTAATAGATTATATCAGTATACTGTCAGGAAACAGAACTAGCTGCGCAATCATCATCATAATCTGTGATATCTGTTTCTCTCCCACAAGTGGAGAAAGCGTGTTCTCCATTCCACGCAACTACATCATACAGGCAGTTCTGGTAACATAGGGTGACCGTCCTCAAGAGAACATAAAGCCATATCATTTCAGGTGGTCGCATGAGCTAAAGGAGTAAAAGGATACCATGAAGTTTCAGACAAAAGGAACAACTACATAAAATAATACTGCATGAATTATATATAGTGGGATACTACTGATAAGATAAAGTTAAAAAATAAATCATAATAATTGAGTGCGTTGAGTCCAGTTGTCTAAGGGCGGACACTCCGATATACACAATCCGAGTCAATAAAATCCAAGATGTGAAGATAGATGAAGTAATTTGGGGGTTGCACGTTGATTGCAGGCACGTACGCACTTTCGCACTCTTTCAGCACATCTAACAAGGTGGGGACCTTCTGTTCTCACGTTATTAAGTCTCATCTAACTTTCCTTCGATTTGATAGATCTCACATCCGCCTGGTGAGGACTCCAGCAGCTGCCTAGCACATTATTTATAGAGGGTTCACTAAACTGCAGGGGAATTATTAGCAGTAAAAAAGTAGCTGAGAAAAACAGACCGGCAAGAGACTGCAGTGGGCAAGACATCACTACCCAGATAATTAACAGAATAAAATCTTATGAGCTGGAAGCCATTTTTTTTCCGATACTAACCATTTGCTTCAATTAGAGAAAGGACTTTCTTTATTGGATATTAACACTTTTGTCTCATTAAGCCATAAGGTCTTGTACCTTACTGGAGGCCGTATATTAGCATGCCGTGTATGTGGTGCGCAGAACGGACCTGCTGCAGAATGCTAAACCTCCCCGCTGCGGCCTGACCCTGGTGTGAGGTCCACCCAGGTTACTGTCACTTACTGAGCTGCCAATCAGTGGCGTGGGCGGGGTTATACAGGGATCAGCATTTAAGCACTATGTGGGCGGGGTTATACAGAGATCAGCATTCTAAGCACTATGTGGGCGGGGTTATACAGGGATCAGCATTTAAGCACTAGGCGGGCGGGGTTATACAGGGATCAGCATTCTAAGCACTACGTGGGCGGGGTTATACAGGGATCAGCATTTAAGCACTATGTGGGCGGGGTTATTCAGGGATCAGCATTGAAGCACTACGTGGGCGGGGTTATACAGGGATCAGCATTTAAGCACTATGCGGGTGGAGTTATACAGGGATCAGCATTCTAAGCACTATGTGGGCGGGGTTATACAGGGATCAGCATTCTTAGCACTATGTGGGTGGGTTTATACAGGGCTCTGCATTTAAGCACTATGTGGGCGGGGTTATTCAGGGATCAGCATTCTAAGCATTATGTGGGTGGGGTTATACAGGGATCAGCATTTAAGCACTATGCGGGCGGGGTTATACAGGGATCAGCATTCAAAGCACTACGTGGGCGGGGTTATACAGGGATCAGCATTTAAGCACTATGTGGACGGGGTTATTCAGGGATCAGCATTTAAGCACTACGTGGGAAGGGTTATACAGGGATCAGCATTTAAGCACTATGCAGGTGGAGTTATACAGGGATCAGCATTTAAGCACTACATGGACGGGGTTATACAGGGATCAGCATTTAAGCACTATGTGGGCGGGGTTATTCAGGGATCAGCATTTTAGCACTATGTGGGCGGGTTTATACAGGGCTCTGCATTTAAGCACTATGTGGGCGGGGTTATTCAGGGATCAGAATTCTAAGCACTATGTGGGCGGGGTTATACAGGGCTCTGCATTTAAGCACTGTGTGGGTGGGGTTATAGAGGTCTCTGCATTTAAGCACTGTGTGAGAGAGGTTATACAGGGCTCCGCATTCTAAGAACTGTGTAAGTGGGGTTATACAGGGATCCGCATTCTAAGCAATAAGTGGGCAGGGTTATACAGGGCTCCGCTTTCTAAGAACTGTGTGGGCGGGGTTATACAGGGCTCTGCATTTAAGCACTGTGTGGGTGGGGTTATACAGGGCTCCGCTTTCTAAGAACTGTGTGGGCGGGGTTATACAGGGCTCCGCATGCTAAGCACTGTGTGGGTGTGGTTATACAGGGCTCCACATTCTAAGAACTGTGTGGGCGGGGTTATACAGGGCTCCGCATGCTAAGCACTGCGTAGGTGGGGTTATAATGGCTCAGAATTTGAGCTCTGCTAAATCTACAGCAGAGAAAAAAGGGATTATATTATAACTGCACCAAGCAGCTCAGTAAGTGATATATCGCTGGAATCAAGGTCTTAGCCGCTACATTCATGCTCCTCTCAGATTACATAGCAGGGACCTGCTGACAGGTTCCCTTAAATCAGGGGTGGGGAACCTCAGGCCCCAGGGCCATTTACGGCCCTCGATGACCTTTTATCCGGCCCCCGGGCAGATTCTCAGGGACAGCAGTGCTTTGGCAGTGAGCTGTATTTTGATTGCCTGCAGCTCATTAATATCTTCTTGATCTGTGAGCACACACACGCAGTGTTCACTACTGAACACTGAAGGGCATGCAATGCAAGATTACGCCTTGAGACCAGTGCCAGAGTCAGGATGTCCTTTGTGGGCGGAGTTTGTACGGCCCTCGAAAGATGGTATAAATATCCAAATGGCCCTTGGCAGAAAAAAGATTCCCCACCCCTGCCTTAAATGGAGTCTGTCAACACAAAACACGGATTTTGGTAAAAACTTACCTGTAAAATCCTTTTCAGCGAAGGAAGGAAGAGAGACACAGTATTCATTACTGATGGGTAGGCGGAGCCCCAGATCAGGATGTTACCTCAGATCAAAAGAGTGATGACTGGCTGGCCCCTCCAGCTCGGGCTCCTCCTACTCAGCTCCAGTCGTACCAAAGCTTTTAGGAAAAGAGCCAAGATCACCAGCGGAGCAACATAACCCCTTCTGAAGGAACTTCAGAGAAAAAACACAAGGATACAGGTTATGCATGCAAAGAAAGCCAAAAACCACAGAGTTCCAGGTACTACTCACAGAACCTGACTACTGCGATGAGCTGGCGATGCTGGAACAGAGCCTTAGCGCGCTGACCTCAGCCCAGATAATCGCTATCAGATAAGGGTCGCGCTGCATCTGAAAACATCAACACACTTCTGCCTTGGGAGGGTGCTGTGTCTCTCTTCCTTCCTTCGCTGAAAAGGATTTTACAGGTAAGTTTTTACCAAAATCCGTGTTTCAGCTGCAGATGGAAGGAAGAGAGCCACAGTATTCATTACTGATGGGACGTCCCAAAGCAGTTCAAAAATAAGGGTGGGAAAAACCAACAAAAGGCAGAAACCCAACAACCTTAACAACAAAGCGCAACCAGCGCTAAACACAAGTTCATCCAGAACTTTAAACTACAGCTGCCTGCAGGACCCTACGTCCGAGGGCTGCATCAGCGGAAGCACTGACGTCCACTTTATAAAACCTTGTAAACGTGTGGACAGAGCGCCAAGTTGCCGCTCGGCAGAGCTGCACTGCCGAGGCACCTTGATGAAAAGCCCACGATGAGGCCACAGCTCTCGTGGAATGGGCTCGAATCTTAATCGGGCAAGATTCACCCCGAAGGCGGTAAGCTTCCAAAATAGCTGACCGGATCCAACGAGCTATAGAATCCTTGGAAGCTCGTTGACCACGCCGACGACCTGCTGGAACCACAAACAGGGAGTCCGTCTTACGAAAACCTTGAGTAATAGATAGATAAAACTTCAAGGCCCGCACTAAATCCAATGTGTGTAAATCTCGCTCTTTCGCATTCTTCGGATCCGGACAGAGTGAAGGCAACACAATATCCTGGTTAACATGAAATTGTGACACCACTTTAGGCAAAAAATCACCCCGAGTGCGAAGCACTACACGATCCGGAAAAAACTCCAGAAAAGGAGGCGAACAAGAAAGAGCTGCCAACTCAGAAACTCTCCTCAAGGAAGTGACTGCAACAAGGAAAGCCACCTTCCAAGAAAGTAAAGAAAGGCTAGCAGAAACCATAGGCTCAAAAGGTTTATGCTGAAGAGCCTCCAAAACAAGGTTGAGCCGCCAAGGAGACACGGGTGCCTTCCGCGGCGGAAACTTACGAGATATACCTCGGAAAAAGGAGAGCACGTCTCTATTTGAAGCAATGGTTCTCCGGAACAATAAGGACAGAGCAGAAATCTGACCTTTCAGAGTGCTGACTGCCAAACCCTTGTCTAGCCCATGCTGCAGAAAAGCCAACAGGTTGGGAATGGAAAATTTTCTCGGGTTCCGAGAGGACCCCAAACACCACGAAAAGAAGGTTTCCCAAATTTTGTGGTAAATCCTAGTAGTAGCCGGACATCTTGCAGCACGAAGGGTAGCAATGACCTCGGCTGAGAAACCTCTACGGTCAAGATTTCGGTCTCAAGAGCCACGCCGTCAAACGCAGGGACATCAAGTCCGGATGACAAACGGGCCCCTGAGTCAACAAGTCCGGTTGAAGAGGGAGTGGAAAAGGAGGTGCCGCCAACAGCGACATTATTGTCGAGAACCACACCCTTCTTGGCCAGTCTGGAGCTATCAAAATAGCTGGAATTCTCTCTAGTCTGATCCGACGCAGTACTAGAGGAAGTAAGGATATCGGCGGGAATACATAGATCAGCTCGAACTGATCCCACTGAGCCACTAGAGCATCCACCGCCACCGCCTTCGGGTCCTTGTACCTGGACATGAATGTCGGTAACTTGGCATTGGACCTGGATGCCATCAAATCCACTTGGGGGTTCCCCAGCGAGAGCACAGTAGTGCAAAAACTTCCGGGTGGAGGCTCCATTCCCCGGGATCCATCCTTCTGCGACTGAGAAAGTCCGCTGTAATATTCTGAACCCCTGGAATGTGAATCGCCGAAATGGCTGGTACACTGGCCTCTGCCCAAATCAGAATTCGGGACACCTCTACCATGAGTCTGGAACTCCTTGTCCCACCTTGGTGATTGATATACGCGACAGCCGTCGCATTGTCTGTCTGCACTCGTACTGGCAGACCGCTCAAAGGGACCGTCCAATGTTGGAGGCAAAGGAAAATCGCCCTCAATTCCAGGATGTTGATCGGAAGAAAAGACTCTTCCGATGACCATACCCCCTGAATCCAGAGATTGTTCCAAACACCCCCCCAGCCCGTCAGGCTGGCATCGGTGGTTATAACTGACCACTTCGGAGGGAGGAAAGACTTCCCCAGGGAGAATGCCCCTGGACGTAACCACCATTCTAGAGAATCCCGCACCGCGCGAGAAATGGTGACACTGCAATCCAGCGATTGCGACTGGTTCCATCGACTCAAGATGAACCTTTGGAGAGTCCTGGAATGGAACTGGGCAAAAGGAATTGCCTCCATGGACGCCACCATCAGTCCCAGAAGACGCATACACTTCCGTAGGGACATTGCCGTTGAGGATTTCATAATCTGTACATGTCGAAGAAGACATGACTGTTTGTCTGGTGGTAGGGAAACTACCGACCGAAACGTGTCGAGATGCATTCCCAAAAAGAGGATTGTCCTCGATGGTTCCAGGGACGACTTCTCCCAATTGACCAGCCAACCGAAGTCCTTCAGAAACTGAAGAGACAAATCCCGAGCCGTCAACGCCTCCTCCTCCGAGGAAGCCACGATCAAAAGATCGTCCAGATAAGGGAGAATCGTAATCCCCTGTCTTCGAAGGATTGCCATGAGGGGCGCCAGAATTTTTGTAAAGACCCTTGGCGCTGAGGCTAAGCCGAACGGCAGAGCCACAAACTGGTAATGATTCTGACCTATGGCAAATCGAAGAAAGCGCTGATGAGCCTTTCCGATGGGAATATGCAAATAGGCGTCGCGAATGTCGATTGACACCAGAAAATCGTTCTGTGACAGAGCTGCCACAACGGAACGAAGCGACTCCATGCGAAATTTCCGGGCATGGACATGCCGGTTTAATCGCTTGAGATCCAGAATCGGGCGAAATTTGTTCTCCTTTTTGGGAACTATAAAAAGGTTGGAATAAAAACCTTTCCCTCGGTCCTCTGACGGAACCGGTATCACTACACCCTTTTGTAGCAGAGATTCGACCTCTCGCTGTAGAGCGACAACAAGCTCGGGTTCCGACGGAACGTGAGATTGACAAAAAACATTTGGGGGTCGAGAAGCAAACTCTATGAAATAGCCTGCCGACACTATCCGCGTTACCCAGGAATCTGGAACGCGAGCCATCCAAGTCTCCTTGAAAAGAAGCAGGCGACCCCCCACTCGAGAATCCTCGAGTGGACCCCTGGCGTCAATCCGACTTTGCGGGCTTCTTGTCAAGTTCCCGCTTGTCCTGGCGGAAACTCTGCTTCCAGGGAGTACGACTTTTCTGAGAGGATTTCTTTCCTGAGAAGGAAGGACGACCCGATCCCCACGAGGAGTGACTAGATCGTCCTCGGCCCCGAAAGGACCGCCGACCACTATAGACACCAGGCTTACTGGACACAGAGGCCATGGCCCTACGCTGTGGTAATGCTGATTCCTTCGCCTTAGCCTTGGAAATCAGCTCTGTGAGGTCGGATCCAAAAAGATGGCCACCCTTGTAAGGTAAGGCCAACAACCCTTGTTTGGAAACTGCGTCCCCGGCCCACTGTCTGAGCCATAAAGCTCTTCTGACTGTGACCGCTGAAGCTTGCGCTTTGGCCAGCAGAGATGCCGTATCCAGACCGGCATCAAAGATATAACAGGCTGCCGTTTCTAACCATTCACAAGTTTCCCGTATCTCAGATAACGGAGATTCATTTTGCAACTCCGTCTTCAGACGTGCCAACCAGCTTAGAGAAGCTCTAGCAGCACACATGGATCCTAGCACTGCTCGAAATCCATGACCCGCAGCCTCATAGCTTGCTTTTGCCGCCACTTCTGCCTTTCTATCCAAAGGCTCCTGTAAGCTCGCTTTTCCCTTAATAGGGAGTAGTGAGGATTTACTAAGCTGAGATAAAGACACATCCACTTCAGGAGCAGAAGTCCAATTATCCTTTAACTCCGCAGAGCAAGGATAAAGTGTATCAAAGAAATGCGTTCCATGAAAACGCTTATCTGGACATAGACGTTCCTCCTCTATTACACTATTAAGCTCATCCAGAGCTGGCAATGTTGTACGCGAAGCACGGGACTCCTGGAACATGCGTGCTGATTTACCAGGACGACTAGTTACCTCCTCCGGTAACTGTAATATATCTCTCATGGCTTCAATCAATGCCTCCGTACGCTTCGCCATAGAGGAACGCCCCTGCGGCTCGTCCGCATCTGAATCGGATATTTCTCCATCCGAATTTAAAGGGGAACTCTGCCCAATATCAGATACATCTGACTCGCTTCGTGTAGAGGCCGGTAACGGCCTGCGTCGCTTCCTCTGAGAGGAATTAGCAGACACATATTGACCTAAAAGGTCAGACAAGTTGTTGATCGATCGAGCGATATCGTCCAATTTTCCACCGCTGTCGACCGCAGCGCTAGACGCTGTGGAGGTCTGCGTATCTGATTGCCGTAATGGCACTGGGACGTGGTCCGCGGCATCTGAACCCTGTTCAGACATGTCTCACCTGTATGAGCAGGTCAAAGCGGTAATACCAGCAAAAACTATGCAGTTTTTTTTTTTTTTTAAACGCTGAAGGGTTAACGCTCCACCAAGCAGGGTTACCCCAGCGGTATTCAGTCAAAAAATTTTAGCTGGTAGAAATAACCCTCAGAGGGTTAATATTGCAAACTCACCACAATATATATATTTGTGAGCCCCAGCCAATTTTATGTCTCTAATGAGACTGCAGCTGCAGGATAGCGATCGCTGCGCTGCGGGGTGAGGAATCAGCACTCACCCAGCTGGCCGTGGTGTCTATGAGGAGAGGAGCGGTCTGAGGAGCCCAGGAGCCTGTGTAATGGCCGCCACAGTGAGGGGGTCGCAGGAGAAACGCCAGAGCGCGCGTCTTCCTGCTCAGAAGACCGGGAATAGTTAGGCCACGCCCCCCGCCAGCTCGAATATTGAGCGCGAACTCCCCCGCTCCTGCTCCCTCTCTGTCCTGCAGGTATCTGCCTGCGGACAAAAAATCACCACATCTACTTGTAACAGCGCTGTCACAGCAGCGCTGAAGCATACTGACATACATGTAGTAGCGCTGTCACAGCAGCGCTGAAGCATACTGACATACAAGTAATAGCGCTGCTCATCCAGACGCTAAAGCACTCACACATAATTATAATCAAAAATTTGTGTGGAGTACTCACCAGCCAAGGCGCCACAGGGACCCTCAGGGGTTTCTGGCGCTGTGCCCATGCTTCCCCCCAGGGCGAGGAACGCAGTGACCGCACGTGTGGTTTGCGTCCCGCCAGGGAAGCTCTCCTCATCCCCCAGGGCCGGCAAGGATTCTGCAGGGACTTTAAGTAAATACAGATCCGCCAAGGGAGAGGTTGGGGTACAGCAGCGCTGGTACCCCTGAGACCTCTAGACCAACTGGTGATCCAAGTCTCCTGTCCGAATATAAAATAATAAAATCTTCTGAGGAGCTGCATTAGCAGCGACCATCCTCTGGACCTCAAATCTTAGACTGGAGCTGAGTAGGAGGAGCCCGAGCTGGAGGGGCCAGCCAGTCAGCACTCTTTTGATCTGAGGTAACATCCTGATCTGGGGCTCCGCCTACCCATCAGTAATGAATACTGTGGCTCTCTTCCTTCCATCTGCAGCTGAAATGACAGTTCAAGCCGCTCCACAGTAAAAAAAAAAAAAAAAAAAAATTGTCTTGGATAACCCCTTTAATTGATGTAGGTTGGAGTGAGAGGTACAATAATACCACCTGGGGCATAAATTACGATTCACTCCAACAGTGCCATACATACAGCTGCAGGTCTGAGTCGGCAGAGGTTCACCAATGAAATATTGGCAGTCTATCCTAAATATAGGCCATTGGTAATGGTGTAGGTATGAATCTTGCAGAGTGACAATAAATTCTGGATTCTCAGATGCAAGATTAAGTGATAATAATATATTTTAAGTTTTTTTGTTCAGACGGGCATCCTTAGAGTAAGCTCTGTATTCTCTTTCACTAATCTGCTGAAGGAGATAAAGAAACGCCACGCACACGTTAAGAAGTGTAGTCTCGCTTAGTAGTTGAACACATGAACGGAGGGTCCGGCGGCTGGGGATGACTAAGCTTACCGTGTGGTGTGGCGCTCCTCTCCAGACATGACATACCTGCACGGCAGCGCATACTACAAGGTGATCAGGCCGGAGCAGGGTGCAGAATGGTTTTACAGTGCGGCTTTCAGATCCATTAATCACAGATTTCGTACCTGGTGACTGGCCTGGGTCCCTCGCGCTTGAACTGTGGCCAATCTGTCGTAGTAACGTGAAATAGGGTTGTCATGCTCGATGCCTTTCTTGGCGCAGCGTTGCTTATAGATCTCCACCAAGGAGAGAGAAGAGGGATTGTCTTCCACCAGACGCATCTGCGGTGAGACGGCCACGACGCGGGGGACTGGAAACGATTGTAAGGAGAGAGAAGGGGGGGGAGACTGATTAATGCAAAACGATAGTAATGGAGACGTGGAGGAGCAAACATCATCATGTAAATGCATGTACAGGACCAAGAAAATAGCCAAACTAATCACCTGCCCCTTGACCAACTGCAAAGCATGTGCTAAAAATTGGGGGCAATAAATAAAAAGACATAACAGTGATACTAAAATAAAATGGAACTTTATATATTTATCAAAAAGGCCAGAGAGCCTGGATATACTCTAATTACTTATATTCCCTATTAAATATCAATTTCGGAGCGCCTTTGTTTAGAATTTAGCATTGTGATGTTCCTCTGTTGTTACTCCTGGAAAAATATATGATCACTGACAATGGGGCACTACCATTCCATTGTCAGCACTGACTGGACTTGTGTGTAAGGACGTGATATTTTGATAAGTAGAATTATAATGTTAAAGGGGTATTCTCATCTCTAAATCCTACCCAACAAGTAGTAGATGTATTTATAAAGATACTAACAAATACCTCCAACTAGAAATACAGTATAGTTCTTCTGATTCACTATGTCACTTACCACATGTGCAGGGCATTGCAATAGCTTAGGTATCCATGGTAACGACCACTAACATCTAACTGTCACTATCTGAGTGGTTTAAACCATGGATACCTAAGTTACTGCAATGCCCCGCACATGGGGTAAGCAACATAGCAAATCAGAAGAACTATGCTACAGTTCAAAGTGGAGGTATTTGCTAATATTATTATTATTACACCTACTACATATTGGGATAGGATCTTGGAGACGGAAATACCTCTTTAATCCTACTCATCCATTTCCAGGGAGAATAACAGAGGATACAAAAAAAAAAAACACAAGGACAATAGGAGCATTTATGAACAGAACTAATTTGTCTTGTCAATAGGAGGTCCTATACTGTTAGCAGTGATTGTGTTCACGTGTAGAAACACAACCTATGGATGACAAGAAAGGTAAAGCCAAGATGTCAACTTAGTTACACATTCGCAGGAGGAATATCAAGGATGGTGGTGGTGTATATGAACGAAAGCCGACTCCTCTGAGGCGTGTCTTACTGACACTGTAAGCACGGATTGGACAGTGTCAGACAGTTTACGGACACACCCAGGAGGAATATCAGGGGAACTTGATAACACAGCATCTTAAGAAAACGTGCTCCAGGATTGTTGTTTATTAGGAAAGGCAAGTATATACTAAAGGCTGGGTCTCACATAGCGATACACCAGCGATCCCGACAACGATCAGGATCGCTGGTGTATCGCTATATTATCGCTGCTGAGCTGCCAAACAGGCAGCTCAGGGCAGCGATCAGCACAAGGACACTGCGGGTAAACATCGCTAGTTACCCGCAGTGTACCTTGGATACCAGCGCCCTGATGCAGGGAGCTGCTAACCAAGGTACACGTCAGGTTTCCAGGCGCTGCGCAGTGCCTGGAAACCCGCTGTGTACCTTGGTTACCAGCGCCCTGCATCAGGGCGCTGGTATCCAAGGTACACAGCGGGTTTCTAGGCACAGCCCCGCGCCTGGAAACCCGCTGTGTACCTTGGTTACCAGCGGATCGCTGCTCTCCCGCCTGTCACACGCAGCGATGCGTGCCTGTCAGCAGGAGACCAGCGATCAAAAAAATGTCCTGACATTTCAGCGACGATCAGCGATACCCGGCAGGGGGGCTGATCGTCGCTGAATGTCACACACAGCGATATCGCTGGTGAGCTCGGTGCTGCGTCACAAAACTAGTGACTCAGCACCGATCTCGCTAGCGAGATCGTTGTGTGAGACGGGCCCTTAAGACGGACATGTCTTATCAGTGGATTTCTTGACTATTTTACATCATCTCGAGGTGTCATTTCCGGATAATGAACATATGATGCTTTTACGTCAGAGCAATGAGGAGTAGGGATCACACGGATGATCGTGCAGCGGTTCTGGCTCTACACTGAATGGATCAGAAAACCGATTTTTAAATAGTGGGTCCTAAGTGGATACAAAGGGCACCTCATTTCCAGACCCTAATCTGCTAGACTAAATCCTTCCAGCTGACCTGGAGCTCAGTGGTTATGGTGTAATGCTTCACTTGACCTGTGGAGGCACTGCAGTGATATGGAATACTTTAGAAGGAGGGTCTACAAGGGGTTTCAGAAGACCCCTTCATAAAACAGATATAGGTTATGAATCCCACAAAAGATGGGGAAATTTGCCATAAAAGTATCCGCTCATTAGCATGGATATCAGTTTAGCTTTCTTCTGGAACCTGTGGCTATTAATGTGAGGCTTAATTAATGTGTAATAAAATAAAAATGTGTTGTTACATTTACAGAGAAGTATAAGAGTACCGCACCGTCGATGCATTAGTGACACCGCGGCTGGAAAAGACTGGGCTGAGCAGGTACAGGCTGTCATCCGCAGATTACCATTCACATTATGAGATTAGAGGAGCCGTTCTCCCGTCTCACATAAGCCATAATAAATATTTACTTGCACAGGATTACAGAACAGGACGGAACAACGAGATGTGCGGCTGAGTGTCCCTGACTTCATGAAAATTTAAAGGGCGCCTGTCTGCACAGAATGACTGTTCAAACCAAGCACAGGTGCTAGGTGCATCCTTGGCGTGGCCAAAAAAGTACAATGCACCTTCACACCTTCTTGTTAACTCTGGCTCCTGTAAAGCCTGTTCCAGCGGTGAAATCCCTGGTCCAGCGCTGGTTCTCCCAGGGCTCGCATGACACTTTTATGTCACACAATCTCAGAGATCAATCAGTGCTGACTTCACTCTCCCCTACTTTGTGCAAATCAAGACATCTGGAGGAAGTGAGAGCAGCCGCAGCTCTCAGATGTCAATGTCACCCGATTCTGGGAAGAGCCAGTGCCGACACCGCTGGAACAGCGGTGCCACCGGAGAGGAGTATAGGTGGTATTATCTTACTGTGGGGAAACACAAGACTTCAGAAGGGGTTGTTCGAGTAGAGGACAAGCCCTTCAAGTACAGCAATCGGACGCATGATGCACAGTTTCACTGTATTATAAGAGCGTAGCGCCAGTTTAATAGGTTTATCCAAAATAAAATTATATTCAGAGGGCTGCTTTTCGAAACGATATGTATGGGAGTTACATGTTGCCCAACTTTTATATAAATTACATGGAAAGTTCAAGGGAGATTGTGCCTTTTCGGGTGGCCATACATGTACTAGTTTGTACTTCACGGCCATAAACTGCGCGATTTATCAGCAAAAAGTACAGAATGTTTTATTGAGAATTGTTGTGGTTTTAGATATCAATTTATATCGGCTTGGGAAATACAGTCATGGTTTTTATATGAATTATATTTATATAGTGCACCCTTAAAATCACAAAAAGGGGTAATTCGTGTTTAGAGAAGACTTATAGGAACACATGAAGCCACTTCGTGCGACCTGAAGCAATGCGGCCAAGCCCTGCAAAGCAAAACACCAAGCGATTTGCAATGTTTGGACCATGTGGTTCGTACAGTTGAGGCCAAAAATCAGAGCAATTCCTGTTAGTGCATCATGTAGGACATCCTCCGAGTGCTAAAGTAATATGGTCAGGCTACTGATGTTCAGTCAATGTACGTAGAAAGCTTCGAGAGCCACATTTCTATTCTTTCCTGCCATAAAACAGGCAGTGGCTGGGTTGATACTACCCTTCTGTCGGCCATC
This sequence comes from Oophaga sylvatica, assembly GCA_033576555.1. Classification (NCBI taxonomy): domain Eukaryota; kingdom Metazoa; phylum Chordata; class Amphibia; order Anura; family Dendrobatidae; genus Oophaga; species Oophaga sylvatica. The sequence continues at coordinate 123,251,587 of JARQOD010000007.1, forward strand.
TCTGTCAGTACCAAAGAAGTGTGGAAGTCAGGGACACTCGGCGGACTTTGGGACCGCTATTTTCGGGATCAGTAAAGTAGCAGCAGTCGGACCCCCCACCAATCATACATTTATCACCCATTCTGTTAGGTGATAAATGGACTTGGTGGAAAAAGCCCCTTTAAAGAGCAGCAAGGATGGCAAGTGTAAAACAGAAGGAATAAAAAGGGTTAAGTGACGACTCTGATCCGAGCCAAGCAGAACGCACTTGTGGGGAGAAGAGAAGGTCTTGATTAAATGGCTGGAGATGCGCTATCTTTCTGATAATTACAGGCTCATTAGCACAATATGTGTCACGTGCCGTCTCTTCATTAGTCAGCCGGATCTTGCATTCTCTTCCCAGTTAACTCGAGCAGGGGGTAGAATATATCCGTCTCTGTGGCTCGTCGTGGAATAAATAACCCCACATGAGCTCCAGCGCAGTCAATAATTAATTAACGATAAATGCAGATAAAGCGATCTCTGGATGAGAGGCTCTTCTCTGCATCCCGGCCTCCAAAAACACAGTGATGCCATCTCTCTGAAGGGTACGGTGTCCTGCGGGTGGAAGTCACCCATGCCAGCTTTATACGGTCAGATGCTTCAAGGATGACATGGACTTATCTGATCATGTATACAGTGCCAGATCTCCGACTCATACCCAAGCTTTATTACACATGTGATGCAATTCGAGACCTACTTACCCGTAAAGAAAAGATGGCGCTTTGTGGTCTCCTTTCTCTTTTCTAGACATGGATTGAGGAGACGCAGCAGCTGTAAGACCCGCTCTTCTCTACGGGACTCGGTCAGGCAGGCGTCGTTCATGACCAGATAAGGGTAAATCTTCCCGTTGTGCCCTCGGATGTAGAGTCTTCTGGCGGCCGTATTGTGCTTCTGGACAATCTCCACTCTAGGCATAAACCTATACAAAACAGAGAAATATTATCAGCAATATGAACGGCTAACATGAAGAACTGGTCAACCATCGAATAGTTGCCCAGGCTCTCCCCAGATTGAGGATGTTGAAGAAAGAAGGATTGTGCTGTTGGGTATAAACATGCCCAATCCTTATGTTCTTAAAAGGAATCTGTCATCAGGTTTTTGCTATGTAATCTGACAGCAGCATGATGAAGGGGCTGAGTTTCAATAAAATAAGTGTTTTATCAGCAGGAGATTATCACTACAGGACTAGGCGTCTTGTGCCTCCTGGTCCAACCATGCCCCACCACTGAAAGCGGCCAATCAGTGGTATGGGAGGAGTTACACAGGGCTCAGTTGCTAGGTCTGCAGCAGAGAAAATTACAGCATGTGGTCCAGCAAATGACATCACTGGAATCAGGGTCTCTGTCCCTACATTATGCTGCTCTCAGATTACGTAGCAACAATCTGGTGACATATTCTCTTTCAGGGAGATAAGCACCCACCAGAGGTGTCTTGCCACCACTTACTCCCTTCACCCTCTCCCAATCAGGACACATGTACCCTAGGCCCAGTCTCTATGTATATGGGGGGTCCATGAAGCTCATAGCTATACAAAATGTATGGCAAGCTTTAGAGGGGAGCAAACACTTTTCATCAGCGAATCATGCAAATTTTACAGCACCCCCCCCCCCTTTGCCAATCTGGAGCAACAAGAGTTAACACACAGGCTGGTGAGAAACCAGCAGGGAGGATGGTTTAGTCTTCTTAGTTTCAAAGTCCAATCAGCAAAATGAGAAGAGAAGCTCTTATTCTGGGGGAAGGGGAAAGTGCTTGGAAGACGGACTCTCTGCCAAGTTGTAATGTATGCTCGGTGGTAATCAGCGTTATGGGGAAAATGATGCCGCAGCTGAAACCTTCCAGCTCAAATCTTACTCTTGGCTGTAACATCAGAGCAATCGCGTCTTCAGTCTGTACTCCAGCAGCGCGCTATCTGCAAGCAGCGACTCTGTCCCTGCCGGCCCGTTATCAGGGCACCCAGTCATTAGATCTACAGGTGGCCATGCGCTCGTATTCAATAGGGAAGGAGCCGCGGTCAGATACCTCTTCCATCAAAACAAGGATTTAGCATGTTGTAATCCACCATGCCTGATTCTTCTTTCCCACCATGTCTGCTGTTGGGTGAAAGTTAGGAAGCCCGAGTAAATAGCTGGCTGGCCTGCCCCGCTGAAAACAGGTGTGACTGGCAGCAGTCTAGTGTGTATGGGTATCCTAAAGGAGCTGTCCTAATTAGAAAGCAATAAGGATTCACAGTAACTTGCTGATCACTACAGGTCCCACTGCTGGTACCTACCCCACCACCACAGGTCAGCTGCTGGTACACCACCCCCACGGGTCCCGCTGCTCATACACTCCCCCACCACTACAGGTCCCACTGCTGGTACCTACCCCAATAGGTAACGCTGCCTCCCCCCCTTCACAGGTCCCACTGCCTGGTAGCTCCCCCCACAGGTCCCACTGCTGGTACCTACCCCAATAGCTAACGCTGCCTCCCCCCCTTCACAGGTCCCACTGCCTGGTAGCTCCCCTCACAGGTCCCACTGCTGGTACCCACCCCCATAGGTAACGCTGCCTCCCCCCCTTCACAGGTCCCACTGCCTGGTAGCTCCCCCACAGGTCACACTGCTGGTACCCACCCCCATAGGTGCCGCTGCCTCCCCCTTCACAGGTCCAACTGCTGGTACCCCTCCCCCCACCACAGGTCTCACTGCTGGTACCTACCCACCCCCACACTACAGGTCTCACTGCTGGTACACTCCCCCCCCCACATCACCACAGATCCCACTGCTGGTACACCCCCCCACACTACAGGTCCCACTGCTGGTACACCCCCCCCCCCCCACGGGTCCCACTGCTGGTACACTCCCCCCCCACACTACAGGTCCCACTGCCGGTACACCCCCCCACCACCACCACGGGTTAGCTGCTGGTACACGACCCCACCACCACCATGGGTCCTGCTGCTGATACACTCCCCCACCACCAAGGGTCAGCTGCTAGTACAACCTCCCCACCACCACGGGTCCCACTGCTGATACAGTCCCCCACCACCACGGGTTCTGTTGCTTGTATACCACCACAGATCCCGCTGCTGGTACCCCTCAACCCCCACAGGTCCCACTGAAGGTACCCCTCCCACCACCACAGGTCCCACTACTGGTACTCCCCCCCCACCACAGGTCCTACTGCTTGTACTCCCCCCACCACAGGTCCCACTGCCGGTACCCCTCCCCCCACCACAGGTCCCACTGCTGTTACACCACCACAGGTCCCACTGCTGGTGCCCCCACCCCTAAGAATGGGACTCAGAAATATCCATGCACAACATGGCTCCATTCATTGTCAAATGGTAATGCCTGAGCCGTCCCATAGGTAATGAATGGAGCAGAGCCCTGCCATTGCTCTATTCCTCCAGGATAACTTCACAGCCACATTTTCGGGAATGTCGAGGTTCCAGCAGCCAGCAGTTATCTACCCTGTGGATATTTTATACCTGCCCAAGTTCGGACAACCCTTTTAATACTGACAGTTGTATCACAGGGGGCTTTGCATAACCCGCACCCAGTCCTGACGCTGTGATCGTCTGCAAATTAGGTCACTTATAGTCGCATGATATCATAAAATCGTCTCAATACTGATCCGGGTGGGCACTCGGACACAAGGCGTGGGTGCAGCTTCTGGACGACACGACACGTGGAATCATGGGAACTGGGACTAACTGGAAACTCAGGAGTAGACTGACAGATGGAATGGAACCCAGCAGGGATGGATGCGAGCAAAAGACGGATTTTGGTAAGACCTTACCTGTAAAATCCTTTTCAGCGAAGGAAGGAAGAGAGACACAGTATTCATTACTGATGGGTAGGCGGAGCCCCAGACCAGGATGACACCTCAGATCAAAAGCGTGTTGACTGGCTGGCCCCTCCAGCTCGGGCTCCTCCTACTCAGCTCCTTCAGTCGTACCAAAGCTTTAGGGAAGAACCAAGATCACCAGCGGAGCAACATAACCCCTTCTGAAGGAACTTCAGAGAAACAACACAAGAATACAGGTTATGCATGCAAAGTAAGGCAAACCACAGAGTTCCAGGTACTACTCACTGAACCTGACTACTGTGATGAGCTGGCAATGCTGGAACAGAGCCTTAGCGCGCTGACCTCAGCCCAGATAATCGCTATCAGATAAGGGTCGCGCTGCATCTGAAAACATCAACACACTTCTGCCCTGGGAGGGTGCTGTGTCTCTCTTCCTTCCTTCGCTGAAAAGGATTTTACAGGTAAGGTCTTACCAAAATCCGTCTTTCAGCTGCAGATGGAAGGAAGAGAGCCACAGTATTCATTACTGATGGGACGTCCCAAAGCAGTTCAAAAATAAGGGTGGGAAAAAACCAACAAAGGGCAGAAACCCAACAACCTTAACAAAAAGCGCAACCAGCGCTAAACACAAGTTGATCTAGAACTTTACACTACAGCTGCCTGCAGGACCCTACGTCCGAGGGCTGCATCAGCGGAAGCACTGACGTCCACTTTATAAAACTTTGTAAACGTGTGGACAGAGCGCCAAGTTGCCGCTCGGCAGAGCTGCACTGCCGAGGCACCTTGATGAAAAGCCCACGATGAGGCCACAGCTCTCGTAGAATGGGCTCGAATCTTAATCGGGCAAGATTCACCCCGAAGACGGTAAGCTTCCAAAATAGCTGACCGGATCCAACGAGCTATAGAATCCTTGGAAGCTCGTTGACCACGCCGACGACCTGCTGGAACCACAAACAGGGAGTCCGTCTTACGAAAACCTTGAGTAATAGATAGATAAAACTTCAAGGCCCGCACTAAATCCAATGTGTGCAAAGCTCGCTCTTTTACATTCTTCGGATCCGGGCAGAATGAAGGCAACACAATATCCTGGTTGACATGAAATTGTGACACCACTTTAGGCAAAAAATCACCCCGAGTGCGAAGCACTACACGATCCGGAAAAAACTCCAGAAAAGGAGGCGAGCAAGAAAGAGCTGCCAACTCAGAAACTCTTCTCAAAGAGGTGACCGCTACTAGGAAGGCCACCTTCCAAGAAAGTAAAGAAAGACTAGCAGAGTCCATAGGCTCAAAAGGTTTATGCTGAAGAGCCTCCAAAACAAGGTTGAGCCGCCAAGGAGACACAGGTGCCTTCCGCGGCGGAAACTTACGAGCTATACCGCGGAAAAAGGAAAGCACGTCCCTACGCGAGGCAATAGCTCTCCGGAATAATAAAGACAGAGCAGAAACCTGACCTCTCAGGGTGCTAACTGCCAAACCCTTGTCTAACCCATGCTGCAGAAAAGCCAGCAAATTGGGAATGGAAAATTTCCTTGGGTTCCGTGAAGACCCCGAACACCACGAAAAGAAGGTTTCCCAAGTTTTGTGGTAAATCCTAGTAGTAGCCGGACATCTGGCAGCTCGAAGAGTAGCAATGACCTCGGCTGAAAAACCTCTACGAGTCAACATTTCGGTCTCAATAGCCACGCCGTCAAACGCAGAGACTTCAAGTCCGGATGACAAACGGGCCCCTGAGTCAACAGGTCCGGTCGAAGAGGAAGTGGAAATGGAGGTGCCGCCAACAGCGACATTAGCGTTGAAAACCACGTCCTCCTTGGCCAATCTGGTGCTATTAACATAGCCGGGATTCTCTCCAGTCTGATCCGACGCAGTACCAGAGGAAGCAAGGATATCGGTGGAAACACATAAATCAGCTCGAATTGATCCCACGGAGCCACCAGAGCATCCACCTCCACAGCCTTCCGGTCCTTGAACCTGGACATGAACACTGGTAGTTTGGTATTGAACCTGGATGCCATCAAATCCACTTGGGGAGTTCCCCAACGGGAGCACAGCATTGCAAAAATCTCCGGATGAAGACTCCATTCTCCGGGATCCATCTTCTCGCGACTGAGAAAATCCGCCGTAACATTCTGAACCCCTGGGATGTGGATTGCAGAAATGGCTGGAACCCTGGCCTCGGCCCAGATCAGGATCCGAGACACTTCCGCCATGAGCCTGGGACTCCTTGTTCCGCCTTGGTGATTGATATACGCAACCGCTGTGGCGTTGTCTGTCTGCACTCGGACCGGCAGACCGCTCAAAGGGACCGTCCAGTGTTGGAGGCAAAGGAAAATCGCCCTCAATTCCAGGATATTGATCGGTAAAACAGTCTCTTCTGATGACCATACTCCCTGAATCCAGGAATCGTTCCAAACACCCCCCCAGCCCGTCAGGCTGGCATCTGTGGTTATGACCGACCATTTCGGAGGGAGGAAAGATTTCCCCAGGGATAAGGCTCCTGGACGTAACCACCATCCTAGAGACTCTCGCACCCTGCGAGAGATGGTGACACTGCAATCCAGCGATTGCGACTGATTCCAATGACTCAGAATGAACCTTTGGAGAGCTCTGGAATGAAACTGGGCAAACGGAATTGCCTCCATGGACGCCACCATTAATCCCAGAAGACGCATACACTTGCGAAGGGACATTGTTATCGAAGACTTCATGATCTGTACATGTCGAAGAAGACATGACTGTTTGTCTGGAGGTAGAGACACCACTGCCCGTACCGTGTCGAAATGCATTCCCAAAAAGAGGATAGCTTGCGACGGTTCCAGAAACGACTTCTCCCAATTGACCAGCCAACCGAAGTCCTTCAGTAACTGAAGAGACAGATTGCGAGCTGTCACTGCTTCCTCCTCCGAGGATGCCACGATCAAAAGATCGTCCAGGTAAGGAAGAATCGTAATTCCTTGTCTTCGAAGAATTGCCATGAGAGGCGCCAGAATCTTTGTAAATACTCTGGGCGCCGAGGCTAAGCCGAATGGCAGAGCCACGAACTGGTAATGATCCCGACCTATGGCAAAACGAAGAAAACGTTGATGAGCCCTTCCAACGGGAACATGTAAATAAGCGTCGCGGATGTCGATTGATACCAAAAAATCGTTCTGCGACAGGGCTGCCACAACGGAGCGAAGTGACTCCATGCGGAATTTCCGGGTGTGGACATGCCGATTCAATCTTTTGAGATCCAGAATCGGACGAAATTTGTCCTCCTTTTTGGGAACCACAAACAGATTGGAATAAAATCCTTTTCCCCGGTCTTCTGGCGGAACCGGTATTACCACACCCTTCTGAAGAAGGAATTCGACCTCTCGCTGCAGAGCGACCACAAGCTCGGGTTCTGACGGAATGCGAGACTGGCAAAAGGTGTCTGGGGGTCGAGAAGAGAATTCTATGAAATAACCTGCTGACACGACCCGCGTTACCCATGAATCTGGAACGCGAGAAATCCAAGTCTCCTTGAATTGGAGCAGGCGACCCCCCACTCGAGAGTCCTCGAGTGGACTCCTGGCGTCAGTCCGTCTTGGCGGGCTTCTTGTCAGTTTCCCGCTTGTCTTGACGGAAATTCTGCTTCCAGGGAATGCGAGATTTCTGGGAGGACTTTTTTGCTGAGAAAGAGGAACGACCCGATCCCCAAGAGGACTGAGCGAATCGACCTCGGCCCCGAAAGGACCGCCGACCACTATATGTCCTGCCAGACACAGAAGCCATAGCTCTGCGTTGTGGTAACGTCGCTTCTTTTGCCTTTGCCTTGGTAATCAGTTCTGTGAGGTCAGACCCAAAAAGATGACCACCTTTATAAGCTAAGGCCAGCAAACCTTGTTTGGAGACCGCATCCCCGGCCCACTGTCTGAGCCACAACGCTCTTCTGACTGTGATCGCCGAAGCCTGCGCCCTGGACAGAAGCGACGCAGTGTCCAGACCTGCATCATAGATATATCGGACTGCAGTGTCCAACCATTCGAAAATCTCCTCCATCTCAGATGACGGAGATCCATTTTTCCACGCCTTGTGTAAAAGGTCCAACCAGCTTATAGAAGCTTTAGAAGCACACATGGATCCTAGTACCGCTCTGAATCCATGACCCGTGGCCTCATAATTTGATTTCGCCGCCATTTCCGTTTTTCTGTCCAGTGGATCCTGCAAACTCGCCTTCCCTTTAACAGGAAGCAGTGAGGATTTACTAAGCTGGGATAAGGAAAAATCCACTTCAGGAGAGGGAATCCAATTATCTCTCGACTCTGTGGAACACGGATAAAGTGCGTCAAAGAAACGTGTTCCGTGAAAACGTTTATCCGGACACAGACGTTCCTTTTCTACTGCACTGTTAAGATCATCTAGATCTGGCAAGGCTGATCGTGACGTACGATACTCCTGGTACATTCGTGCTGATTTACCAGGTAAACTAGTTACCACCTCCGGTAACTGTAAAACCTCTCTCATGGCTTCAATAAATGCCTCTGTACGTCTCACAAGGGACGAGAGCCCCCGCCTTTCCTCCTTATCCGAATCGGACATTTCCCCATCTGAACTTAAAGGAGAACCCTCTCCACAATCTAAATCAGAGACATCTGATTCGCTACGGTTGAAGGATGGTAACGGTCTGTGTCGCTTTCTGTCCTGAGAGGATCTAGCTGACACATATTGACTCAAAAGGTCAGACAAGCCATTAATAGAACTGGCGATAGCATCCAATTTTGCATCACTGTGACCTCCAACCGCAGCGCTAGACGCTGTGGAGGACTGCGTACCAGATTGCCGAAGCGGAACTGGAATATGGTCCGCGCCTTCTGAACCCTGTTCCGACATGCCTCACACTGTATATAGCAGGTCAAATGTCAGAAAACCTGAAAAAAAAACGCAGTTTTTTTTTTTTTTTTTTTAAGTGAACGCAAAACAGCACGCTGAAGGGTTAAGTCTTAAATATAGAGCTACCCCAGCTGTTGCCAAGTAAACCCTCAAGAGGGGTTAATGTCGCAGGCTGTAAGAAAAAACAAGGTCTCTATGTGAGACCGAGCTGCAGAATAGCGCTATGTATCTGCGCTGTGGGGTGAGGAAAAAATGCCACTCACCCAGCTGGTTTGGTGCCTGAGACGGGAGGAGCGGAGTCTGAGGAGCCCGGGAGCCCCTTTAATGGCCGCCGTGCTGAGGGAGCCGGAAGAGAAGCGCAATCGCGCGCTTCCTGCATGAAAAACCGGGAAGCGTGAAGCCACGCCCCCCCCGGCTCAAAAATATGAGCGCCAAAACTCCTCACTCCTGCTCCCCCCCTGTCCTGCAGGCATCTGCCTGCGGACAAAAAGTTGTACAGAAACACCACATCCACATGTCACGGCGCTGCCAAAGCAGCGCTAATAGTACATTAACACACATGTAATAGCGCTGTCACAGCAGTCGCTAAAGCACTCACACATTTTATATATATTGTGGAGTACTCACCAGCTGAGCGCCACAGGGACCCCTCAGGATTTGTGGCGCTTGTGCCCATGCTCCCCCCCAGGGCGGGGAACGCAGTGACCCCAGTGTGCGGTTTGCGTCCCCGCCAGGGAAGCTAACCTCGTCCCCCAGGGCCGGCAAGATTCTGCAGGGACTATTTATGTAAAATACAGATCCGCCAGGGGAGAGGTGGGGTCCAGCAGCGCTGAGACCCCTGAGACCTTTCAGACTCATGTCCAAGTCTCTTGTCCGATAAAAATAATAAAATCTTCTGAGGAGCTGCTTCCAGCAGCGACCATCCTCTGAGACCTCAAATTTTAGACTGAAGGAGCTGAGTAGGAGGAGCCCGAGCTGGAGGGGCCAGCCAGTCAACACGCTTTTGATCTGAGGTGTCATCCTGGTCTGGGGCTCCGCCTACCCATCAGTAATGAATACTGTGGCTCTCTTCCTTCCATCTGCAGCTGAAACACAGAAGTGCAGATACTGGAGCAAAACAAAACAAGAAACACTAGAGTCTCAATCCCAAGACACAGCTGTGTCAATGGGCCTTAAATAGATACAGAGAGATAATGTTATTGATCCACGCTGGGAAACATGGGGTGGAGCACAACAGAGGGCAGCGGACCCAGGGAAAGAAGGGGAGCCCGAAGCACCCGGGTCAGGTGTGTAACACCGTTATCACTTCTATATTACTTTTTTCTGCAGTACAAATCCTTAGACAGACCAGGTAGTTCACATTAAGTTGCGAATAAGCACTCACAGGTGAAACAGCCCTTTAAATATAGTAAAAAGATCACTTCGTCAGCATGTGGATCGATTGGGCCAAGATCGGAGGGGATTGGCTTTGTAACATTCTATACATATTTCATATAAATTGCATGAAGGTTTTTTACATCCTGGTGAATATAACTCTGTTTTTACTTTGTCCCTTTAAACTATGATTGTGACCCAGCCTGCTAGTAGCTGTCAAGGACTTCACTTGGGAGGCCATTAGGTGGCTGGATTCAATTTTTCTTTGTATTCTAGCATTTTACTAGAAAGGACAATGTCCCAGAACTGTCACAGCAACGAGAGTAATGAGAAGACATTTCCAAATCAGGAAGCAAGGTAACCTAAGAGTGGTACCCAAAATGGCAGCGTTAATAAACAATTCATCACGCTCTGACAGCTGGAAGGTCACAAAGTTGCAAGCAAAACTTGCTTCAAAGACATCATCAAACCATTGATCTGCGGCGTGCGCTGGACGTGTTCTCATTCTGAGGAGTCCATTTTACCTGGCGATTTTGATGTAATAATGTGTTGGTTTTGGCATCAGGAACTCCCCGGGAATCTCCACTTCTGCTGTCTGGGCCGAGAAATTGCTGAGGAATCGGCACTTCTCCTCGATAAGGAAAAACTTGGGCAGCTGCTTTGTTTTGGCTTCTAGAATCTTGATCCACTTCTTAAGTTTGGAGATGAGATTATGCAGCTTCATGGAGCCTGGGACACTGAAGTCAAAATCTACAAAAAAGAAACACACGAAAATGAGTGACCACCATCTATTTCCAAACCCAAGAACCTATGGACACAATGAAGGAGAAATTGCAATCAATGTGCGACCTGAAGGGGTCTGGAAGCTGCCATCCTTTTGATCACCCAGGGCCTTATACAATTTCAGTGGGATCAGCCAATTCTGCAAAGTGTATGGGACCATCCTGACAGATGATGGCGGGGAGATGAGGATCGGGAGGTCTGATCATATATGACTGATCTTTTTGGTCTACAGGCAGATACGCCGATCGCAGGAGAGTCTGCCGGTGGCAGCTTCCCACACTCTGCCCATAGAGAAGGCTTGGCTGACCATACATGTGTTTTAGGGAGGGATGGCGGGCAGCTGAATTAGAGTTCGGCCAACATCCATCTAAGATGTATGGGTTAGTCTCATCATCATAAATGGAGAAAATTGCAAAAACAAAGCAACTGAGAATCACAACAATCCTGAACATTATGCAGTAATGATCCAATGCACTTAAATGGTGGTATTATCAGCTACCAATTTTAAAGGGAATCTGTCACCATTTTTTTTATATGTAATTTAAGATTAGAATGATCTAGGTGCAGAGACCCTGATTCCAACGATGTGTCACTTACTGGGCTGCTTGCTGCAGTTTTGATAAAATCCCCGTTTGCGTTTTTTGCATATCTGCCAGTTCTTAGAATGCTGAGCACTGTATAACTCCACCCTCACTACTGATTGGCTGCCAATCAGTGGTGGGGGCGTGGTTACACAAAGCAGGACTAGGTGGCATGAGACAACAAGTCTTGTAGTGATAATCTCCTGCTGATAAAACGCTGATTTTATTAAAACTACATCCCAGTAAGTGACATTGCTGGAATGAGGGGGTCAGTCCCTACATCATTCTGTCCCTGCTGACAGATTCCCTTTAATGATGTAATCAGTATGTACAGAACTAAAAAGCGGCTGTAACGCAGCACATATCGGAGTAAGTTTTATTAGGTAGGCTGCATACTGCTCATTAAACCAGACCAGCAGCGGACTGAATTAAAGCAGACTATTAAGAAGAAAAACATCTGCCGCGATATATCCTCAGGAGGGATCCGAGTCCCTGGTGCATGAGATGTGCCCATTCGTCAGCTTTCCTCCGCTCCCACTAGTCAGGGAATAGCGTACAATATACAGATATAAATAGATCTTTAAAGGTTAATCAAGCACGTCTTCCTCCAAAGGGGCTTTGCTGCTATTCAAAAAAACTATATTACCGGAAGCGACGCAGACCCATTAAACAGAAGGAAGGCAACATTGCAGAGCATTAACCGCAATTGAATTTCTGAGAGTGTGCAAACAATCGCTGGGACTCGAAGAGAGCGCGTCGCCGCCTTTTAGCCTGCTGGCCTTCATCCATTAAATTTAATCACATGGTTCACATCTTCCATTATCTACTGTCATGCAACTGTTGTGCCACACAGTCAGCATCATGGGAGACTTAATGGGCTCCTGATATGTAGGTCATTTTTAAAGCTGGAAGCTACTTTAAAAAGTGAATCCCGGCAGCCAATTTCCATATCACAGTGGTTATACAATGCTGGAGAAATCAGTATGCCACCAGACTGCCGGCAAGTCACAAAATTAAAGGGGAATTCTCCTTTAAAAAGCTGCCAAAACTAAAATATTGTGCAGCAATATGGACTGCGGGGTCACACAGATCAGTGTCAAGTCCAAAAAGTCAATGGATACCTGCTATTGTAGGGGAAATGCATTTACTTTGGATTGGGGAGAGAGATTTGTTAGAGAGGAATACACAAGTAGATACTGATCCACGCCTTAATTTATTATTTTTTTTTTTAAAGGGAATGTGTCAGTAAGATCAACCCTCCTAAGCCGTCTACATGGGCATGTAGGTTATCAGAAGTTGAATAAAATGATACCTTGATATCTGCGATCCGATGTCTTATTCCAGAGAAATCCATGCTTCTATTAGTATGTAAATGAGATGTTAAGACCTATGGGTGGGGCATAGATCTCCCTGAGAATCAGCTTCCAGAGGCATCACCAGTGTGAGACATATAGAGCAGGAGAGCAGACTGTCAGTCACGTCATGTCTAACACTAGTAAAGTCCCCTTTCATTTACAATAAGCTCTGGAGGCAGACTCTCAGGAAGATCTATGTCCGGCCTATAGATCTTAAATGCTCATTTACATATTAAGAAAAAAAAACAGATTTCTTGGGTATAAGACATCGGATCGCAGATATTGAGGTATAATTTTACTAGGTTTTCTATGACTTGGAGGTCCATATAAACGGCTTAGGAGGGTTGATCCTACTACAGATTCCCTTTAAGAAGACCCTTGACCTTACACCCCATTACCGAGAAGGCAGAATGGTAAGCTGCACAAGTACTCGCTCTGGAAAACTCAAGCCATCCATATTTTACATAGAAAGCCATTTATTCTGCATGGTAGCCTTGAGGTTCCCCTGCAAGAGATGTGGTACATAATAGGAGCCATCTGTGGAAAGTCGTACTTCTACTTTCATCATGGACTTACTGATATAGCAGACGAGAGTGGTCTCGGTAAACTATGGGGCATGAAGGGAAGCAGAATATGAAGACCTGAGCCCGAATTACCTGTCGTAAACTGGCTTTTCAGCTTCTGGAAGACGGGATCTTGAGCCGTGGCCTGAGCTCTACGTGCCAACGATTCGGAGGCTGCGCTGGAGAACATGGTTGAGACATTGGAGACGTTCTCCAAGCCCACGCCGAAGGTGCTGACCAGCTTCTTGACAAAGTTCAGAGTATGAGGGGTGATTTTAGCATCAGAGACCGCTCCACTTTTCTCAAAGGCCACAGAGTAGCATTTCGCCAGCCCTTGCTGCAACTGCCTGAGGACCTGAAATGTTAACAAAAAAAAAAAAAAATTAAAAAAACACATAAAATGGGCAAAGCTTTACTGCCAGATGTCCTAATGCAGACTAGAAAGTAACAAAAAACAACTAAACAGATGCCAGAAAGCGTCTTGTAGTCACCTATTGATTGCACTGGCAGTTTTAGGTTTACATGCATGACCAACAAGTCCACACAGGACCCCTCATTTACCTCTTCATGCCAATTCTCTCTGAACCAAACCATCTGGTCTACGATGCCTTCCAACGATGACAGCAGGGTGGGATGCAACTCTCTCTGCATGTGCATAATTCGGCTGCACCTCCACATGGGTGCGGTGGCTCTGATGGGTCCTGGGTCGGAGGCAGAATGGGACTGGGTGCCGACGGAGCTTGGTTGGTGCTGTCCAGAATCTGGGAGAACGCAAAATAAACAGCATCACACATATATATATCCTCAGATCCAACAACGTATTATCCCAGTAGATTTCTAATTCCATTTATAAATCAGGCTCTGAGGTCTAGAAAACCGTGCACATTGGACGCACACGAGAGGCTGCGCAGTCCCTTTAATAGAAAAAAAACAAGCGATTTTAGCTAATCTATTGAGCACATCTTCCGCTCATATTTATTTTTCTAGCAATTTTTTAGAACGCAAACAAGAAAATTTTTACAACCATCTACAATGTTCCAGGACGCAGCCTGATTGACAGCTCCTCAATGTCCCTCCTTCCTGCTGAGATCTCACGCTGCTCAATACGAGCTGCGGCTGTCAAATCCGGCTGGATGGGCACAGATTGGATACAGCTCTTACTCTACAGCTGGACTTACTTATTTTTAAGAACGTTGAATAATCCTGACTTTGAAATAAGTACACCAGCCTCATCAGCTTTAGGAGACCTACTTAATGTAGAATGCAAATTAGAATGTGAAATTTGGCGACAGATCCCCTTTACTACCAATTTCTGTCCTTTTTACCCAAAGCTTGGACAGAAATACTGTATGTAAGGATTCAGAAAAGGATGAGTATTGGATCTGAAAACGGTGTAAAGCATGAGGCTGAGATTCACAAAAAAAAAAATTACATTACAGTGTACGTGGCTCAACCTCAAACAAAGAAATCTATGCCAGGGACATTGTATGGCAAAGTATCTTATGGCTTTTAGTTCTGAACCCATTATAGACAGCCAGACACTAATCTAAATGCATGAATGGCGGGATCCGATCCATCTTCACTCCGCGGAAGAAGAACAGTCCGCATAAGGGGATATGGAATCAATTTGTGATGTGAAGAAGAAAGCTCGGCCATCTTAAATAAAAGCCCGTTAGTAAGATTCAGGAGAAAAAAAAAAAAAACCTTTAGTGAGACACAAAATACAATTTTCCAGCCTTTTTGCCATTTTTCCGCTGCATCAGCAACACAAAAAGGAAGCATGAAATTACCTCCTCTCCCGGTGTAATATATGTGTAAAATCAGGAGATTTGCTCGGATGCCCGAGACTCACCGCTTTTATAACGCTCCCGCTGCTCAATTTTCAGAGTTAAATACAGAGTCCGGATGGGAAAATACACGGCTTGAGGATAGACTCGCCCGACCTGAGAAAAGCAAACGGTTCACACATTAAAATAATTTCTAACAAGGGCGAAACATCATGAAAGAATGAGAGTATGAATGCCTATGGAATGCCTGGCTTTACAAAACACATTTTTTAATTTGTATTAATTGGGACGTTCAGTTTTAGGAACACTTTTTTCTTACTTACTTGAATGCATATTTTTTTTGGCTTAAAAAATTTTTTGTAGTTGGGTTTCATGGAAAAATTTTGCTCCCTTTGACTTCTATAGCATCTATGTCGCACTGTGCATTACTGGCTGCAGAATGGGTTAACTGAGAATCCGTCAGTAAGCTCATTCAGACAACAAAGCTTGTTTTCTGAGCTCTGATCAGCTGATTTATGACCACATCAAAGTTGAATGCGCAGAAAACAAAGCCTATAAAAGCTAGCTGCAAAATTTCTAATGAAAGAAACCCCATTGCAAAAATTACTTATTGTTAGCCCCAAATACATGCCTTTAAAAAAAGAAAAATATCAGAGTTGGACTGCCCTTTTATGTTATTCTGTTTACAATCTTGGAGCAGGAAGTGGCTATAATGAACATCTCTCTTTGGAGGACCCAACACATGTAATGCTTCTATTATCCTGTAGAGGTGCTGTAGGCAATCACTTGCTGCCAGATTACTGCAGACCTATAAAAAGGGTGGATTTGTTTTTTACTTTTATATTCATGGCTTATCTTTAAGCTAATCATGAAAATCAGATCGTGGGGGTCGGCACTCCCGCTGATCAGATGTTCCCGATGCCGGTGACCGCTGGATGTGCTCAATTGAAGAGCAGATCAACTGTATAGTAACCAGACTGGACACCCCGCTGCGACCCCCCACCGATCTGATATTCTAAGAAACGGTCACCAACATAAAAGTACCAGACAACCCCTTTAATATTAACTTTTCATACAATCCATGCCTAGTTTAGACTGTCAAGACTAAGATTTAAAGGGATTAACCAGTGCCTGTCACAGCAATCACGCAGTGAGCTCAGCAGCTCTGGCGAAGAAGACAACACAAGCTGCTGAGTTCAGTGATTGGCTGCAGTGGTGACGCAAGCTATCCAAATCAAGTCACCACTTAGCCAAAACATTACTGGAATCATTTGGGTCCTAAAAGTGGAAAAACCCCTTTAAATAGTCACCAGTGCTTACTTTGAAACTCCATGTCAGAATGGCTGTGTAATCCAAATATCAAAATGAACATTTTAGGAGTTCATCAATAGAATAAAATTGATGTAAGACTCCAAGTGTATTCAGTCTACAGCCACCCAGGCTAACGGACGACTGCAGCTTGTACCCATCATTGTGAGATTGCAGCAGGGAGGAGGGCCACTGAGATTGTACTTAGAAATGTCAGATTATCTGTTGAAAACTTTATTAAAAGAAAGAAAAAAATTGGGTGGGGGGGGCAAAATAACCGTTTTAATAGTATGCAAACAAAACTTTGCAAAAAAAACAAGAACTTTTCAAAGTAAATCAGTCTGCCTCCTCAGGTCTAAAAGATCTATTTAATAATGTATGCAGTTGGTGCAGGGAAATCTAGTGACAAATCCGCTTTAAAAAGGGATACCAGTGTGGGGATCGATATCAGATGTACTGCTGTATCTTTGGCCAGTGCTATGACAAAAAAAAGCAACAGGCACCACTTTTAAATAGCGTCACTTCAGCACTCCCTCCAAACACCACGAGCAGAGGGTCATTATAGAGCGTCCTTCCCATAATCCTTTCTGTATAAAACGAAGAGGCAGCAGAATATGATCAGCTCTGCAAGATCCCAGCAATGTACGGCACCAAGCAGCAGCAGCACAAAGACACCGGCCAGCAAGTCTATAAAAGCAGGCCACAATTCCCAGTCTACCCAATGGCGCACAATGGCAGTGCCCATTACTGAGTAATCTTACTCTACATAATTGCAGCTCTAAAGGCAAAAGTATCCGTGAAAGCTGAGAACCCTCTATCACGGTGAAATTGCATGCCTGCTTAACGAAGGATTAGTGGATGGAGGGCTTCATCCGTCGCACATTACGCGCTCCATTACATTTGTGCACAATGATCTTTAAAGCATTTAGGCACCGGGAGGGTTAAGGCGCCTCGTCGGCGCGCTGATGGAGGTGAGCGATCTTGCCGTGGAGCGTTTTGTCAGGAGCGCTATTCTCCTAACAAGGCTTCATAAAATATGCACAAATTGTGTCACTCGTGAGGCAGGACGCGGGAATGTAATTTATAACGAGGACAGGGTTGCCGTGGTAACCGGTCATAAAATGAAAAGGGCAGGATTCTCTTTGCAACTTTTCCGGATTCACCGCGGGGAAGGAAACAAACAGTCGCCATAAAAATGGCAGATTGTGGACGAAAAATGAAAAAAAAAAAAGTTTGCTACCAAATAGTTTTCTTGCTGTTTTAGGTGACTCTTCAAGGAGTTGTGTAAGATTATTTGATTAAAGTGGCTTTTCCCAAAATGTATACTTGTCTCAAATTTAAAGAGGACTTGTGACTTGCTCCAAAAAGACGGATTTTGGTAAGAACTTACCTGTAAAATCCTTTTCAGCGAAGAAGGAAGGGAGACACAGTCATTACTAGTGGGTAGGCGGAGCCCACACAGGATAGAACACCTCAGATTAAAAAGTGTTGACCGGCCCCTCCAGCTTGGGCTCCTCCTACTCCAGCTCTCCAGTCCGTACACAAGCTAAGGAAGAGCAAATATCACCAGCGTAGCAACATAACCCCTTCTGAAGGACTTCAGAGAAAAAACAAGAAGACAGGTTATGCATATAGCCGAAAAAACCACACAGTCCCAGGTACTACTCACTGAACCTGACCACTGCGATGAGCTGGCAATGCTGGAAAAGAGCCATAGCGCGCCGACCTCAGCCCAGATAATCGCTATCAGAGAAGGGTCACGCCGCATCTGAAAACACAACAACACACTTCTGCCATGGGAGGGATCTGTGTCTCCCTTTCTTCTTCGCTGAAAAGGATTTTACAGGTAAGTTCTTACCAAAATCCGTCTTTCAGCAGCAGATGAAGAAAGGGAGACACAGTCATTACTAGTGGGACGTCCCAAAGCAGTCCAGAAATTAAGGGTGGGCAAAAAACCAACAGAGGCAGATTCCCAACAACTTAAATAAATGCGCAACTAGCGCTAAAAAACAAGTTCACAAGAACTTTAAACTACAGCTGCCTGCAGGACCCTACGTCCTAAGGCCGCATCAGCGGAAGCACTGACGTCCACCTTATAAAATTTTGTAAATGTGTGGACGGAACGCCAGGTCGTCGCCCGGCAGAGCTGAGCTGCCGAGGCTCCTTGATGAAAAGCCCACGATGAACCCACAGTCCTCGTGGAGTGAGCTCGAATCTTAATCGGGCAAGGTTCGCCTTTAAGTCGGTAAGCCTCTAAAATGGCCGACCGAATCCAACGAGCTATAGAGTCCTTGGAAGCTCGTTGCCCACGTCGACGACCTGTTGGAATCACAAACAGAGAATCTGACTTCCGAAAACTTTGAGTAATAGACAAATAGAACTTCAAAGCCCGCACCAAATCCAATGTGTGCAAGGCCCGTTCCTTCGCATTCCTTGGCTCCAGACAAAGCGAGGGCAACACAATATCCTGTTAACATGAAACTGTGACACCACTTTAGGTAGAAAATCGCCCCGTGTGCGAAGCACTACGCGATCTGGGGAAACTCCAGAAAAGGAGGCGAGCAAGAAAGAGCCGCCAACTCAGAAACCCTTCTCAAAGAAGTGACCGCCACTAGGAAGGCAACCTTCCAAGAGAGTAAGGAAAGATTAACAGAGTCCATAGGCTCAAAAGGCCCATGTTGAAGAGCCTCCAAGACAAGATTGAGCCGCCAAGGAGACACAAGGCGCCTTCCGCGGTGGAAATGACGGGTTACCCCGCAAAAAAAGGAACGTACGTCCCTACGCGAGGCGATAGCCTTCCGAAACAGCAAGGACAGAGCAGAAACCTGCCCTTCAGAGTGCTAACTGCCAAACCCTGTCCAGCCCGTACTGCAAAAAGGCCAACAAATTGGGAATGGAAAAAATCCTCGGGTTCCTAGAAGAACCCGAACACCACGAAAAGAAGGCTTCCCAAGTCTTGTGATAAATCCTAGTAGTAGCCGGACCTCTGGCAGCTCGCAGAGTGGCAATGACTTCGGCTGAAAAACCTTGACGGGTCAAGATTTCGGTCTCAAGAGCCACGCCGTCAAATGCAGAGACTTCAGGTCCGGGTGACGAACGGCCCTTGGGTTAACAGGTCCGGGCGAAGAGGGAGTGGAAATGGAGGCGCTGCCAGAAGCGACACCAGTGTCGAGAACCACGTCCTCCTTGGGGCTATCACATAGCCGGGACTCTCTCCAGTCTGATCCGACGCAACACCAGAGGAAGTAAGGATATCGGCGGGAACACATAGATTAGCTCGAATTGGTCACAAGGAGCCACCAGAGCATCCACCGCCACAGCCTTCGGTCCTTGTACCTGGACATGAACGTCGGTAACTTGGCATTGAACGTGGATGCCATCAAATCCACTTGGGGAGTTCCCCAACGGGAGCACAGCAGTGCAAAAATTTTGGATGAAGACTCCATTCTCCGGGATCCATCTTTTCGCGACTGAGGAAGTCCGCTGTGATATTCTGAACTCCTGGAATGTGAATCGCAGAGATGGCTGGCACCTTGGCCTCGGCCCATACCAGGATTCGAGACACTTCCATCATGAGCCTGAAGCTCCTCGTCCCACCTTGATGGTTGATATACGTGACCGCCGTCGCGTTGTCTGTCTGCACTCGGACTGGTAGACCGCTTAAAGGGACCGTCCAGTGTTGGAGGCAAAGGAAAAATGCCCTCAATTCCAGGATGTTGATCGGCAGGACAGACTCTTCCAACGACCATACTCCCTGAATCCAGAGATCGTTCCAGACGCCCCCCCAGCCCGTCAGGCTGGCATCGGTGGTTATGATCGACCACCTCGGAGGAAGGAAGGACTTCCTCCAGGGATAACGCTTTCCGGACGTAACCACCATTCTAGAGACTCTCTTGTTGTGAATGGGTTTGAGATGAGTTCTGAGCAGAGGCTCCCTCTGGTGGTTACAAGCGGTGCTAGTCTGTCCAGTGAAGATTGTGAGGACTGGGAATCAGGTGTTACTGACTGGTCTTATATAAGGGAGTCACCTTCCCATCAGGGTTGCCGGTGATCAATTGTTCTGGTCTGAATCCTTTATTCCAGTTTCCCTTGTAGCCTGCTGTGTCGTGTCTGCATCTCCTGCTAACAGATAAGACATTTTCTTCTTTTGTGTTTGTGCTATATTTTTGCATTTTGTCCTGCACTTCTGTGGGGGCCTTCAGGGTCCCCTCCGGGGGTTTCTGCCCTCTCAGTTTTGTTCAGCCACTGATGTTTGTACTTTTGCTTTTTCCAGTTTTTTCAGTGGCTGCTGTTTTGATTTTGTTACACCAGAGAACTAATTTAGGTGGAAGAGGTCGTGTGATCTCAGGTGTTTTTGAAATTAGTAGAGTTGGTGCTTTACAGGGTTTTGTGGGATTGCAGTAAGTACCCTTCCTATCCTTTTCTATTTAGTTAGTTTGGGCCCCAGCGTTTGCTCATACTATTTTCTTTCTGTGTCAGTATTTCATCTTGTCTAACCGACATTACATGTTTGGGGGCTTTCTATTGTCTTTGGGGTTCTGCTCCGGGCAGATAGCTTTCCTATATCTGTCTTTAGGTGTAGTTAGTTTCTCAGGCTGTGACGAGGCGTCTAGGACCAACGTAGGAACGCTCCACGGCTGCCTCTAGTTGTGGTGGTTAGTCAGGGTACTGCAATCTCATAGATTCCAACTGCTCTGGTGTATTGCCTTTTTTGCCTGCACTCCTCAGCTACCGAAACATAACAGTATCACCGGCCTAAAAATTGAAAGTTGTATGGTACTCACAGAAGGGAAAAAAATAGTGTCAGAGATATTTTTCTGTTTGTTGCATTTTTTTTTTTTCCCTCTGTATCTCTGGGTGCTGGGGAGGATCTTTTCTCTCAATGGAGTTTGCACAGTTGTCTGGCCGTGTGGATCAGCTTGCCACTGAGGTTCGGAGTATTGCTATCTATCTTGCTGGGTTGCCTGTTGTGGAACCTAGGATTCCCATGCCAGATTTGTTTTTAGGGGATCGAGCTAAGTTTCAGAATTTCAAAAATAATTGTAAATTGTTTTTTGCCTTAAAATCTAAGTCCTCAGGGAACGCAGCGCAGCAGGTTCAAATTATCATCTCTCTCCTGCGCGGCATCCTCAGGATTGGGCTTTTTCCCTGATACCTGGGGATCCTGTTTTGAGTGATGTTGATGCATTTTTTCAGGCCTTGGGGTTATTGTACGATGAGCCTAATGTCACTGATCAAGCTGAGAAAGCCTTGTTGGCATTAAATCAGGGGCTTGATGACGCTGAGTTATACTGTCAGAGATTCCGTAGGTGGGCAGTCCTGACCAAATGGAATGACGACGCTTTGGCAGCCCTTTTCCGGAAGGGTCTGTCAGATAATGTAAAGGATGTTATGGTGGGATTCCCTGTCCCCTCTGGTCTCAATGATTCTATGTCATTAGCGATTCAAATTGACAGACGTTTGCGTGAGCGGAGAAGTATGCGTGGAATGGTGTTGCCTTGTGAACCAGCTTCTGAACCCATGCAGTGTGATAGAGTGGTGTCTGGGGCACAGCGTCATGAGTTTCGAAAGCGCAATGGTTTTTTCTACTGTGGTGATGCCTCTCATGCTATTTCAGTCTGCCTAGCGGAAGACGTTTTGCACGCTCAGTTGTCTTGGGTAGTGTTCAGACTAAGTTTTTATTAACTGTCACTCTGATATGCTCTCTGTCCTCATTTTCTGCTCAGGCTTTCGTTGATTCTGGAGCAGCTATTAACCTGATGGATTATGATTTTGCTAAACGTTGTGGATTTCCCTTGATACCCCTACAGAAGTCTATTCCCCTACTGGGGATCGATTCTACCCCTTTGGCTGAGAATAAACCCCAGTTTTCTACTCAGGTGATAATGAGGGTTGAACCTGATCACCAGGAGTGCTGCAAATGTTTTGGTTCTGTATAATCTGCATGACATTATCGTGCTGGGTTTTCCTTGGTTACAGTCTCATAATCCTGTTTTGGATTGGAAATCTGTGTCTGTAACCAGTTGGGGCTGCCAATGTGTTAATACCAACACTCCTGTTTTTTCTGCCTCCCCCAGGCTCAGGATGTTCCTGACTTTTTGATTGATTTTTCTGATGTGTTTAGCGAAAGTAAATCTGCATCCTTGCCTCCCCATAGGAGCTATGACTGCGCTATTGAATTAGTGCCTGGTAGTAAATTCCCTAAAGGTCGCCTTTTTAACTTGTCTGTACCTGAACATGACGCTATGCGGTCTTATATCAAGGAATCATTGGAGAAGGGTCATATCAGACCATCCTCTTCACCCTTAGGTGCCGGTTTTTTCTTTGTGGCCAAAAAGGATGGTTCATTAAGGCCGTGTATTGATTATCGTCTCTTGAACAATATTACTGTGAAATATCAATACCCGTTACCCTTGATTTCTGACCTGTTTTCCAGGGTGAAAAACGCTACTTGGTTTACCAAGCTTGACCTCAGGGGGGCGTATAACCTTATTCGCATTAAGCACGGGGATGAATGGAAGACGGCATTCAATACCCCTGAAGGGCATTTTGAGTACCTGGTGATGCCCTTTGGGCTCACTAATGCTCCTTCCGTCTTCCAGTCCTTCATGAATGACATTTTCAGGGATTTTGTGGACAAATTTCTGATTGTTTATTTGGATGATATCTTGATTTTTTCTAATGACTGGGACTCTCATGTGAAACATGTTCGAACTGTATTCCAGATTTTGAGAGAGAATGCTCTGTATGTGAAGGGATCAAAGTGTCTTTTTGGCGTACAGAGGATCTCATTTCTGGGATTCATTTTGTCCCCATCTGTTATTGAAATGGACCCGGTCAAGGTTCAGGCCATCTGTGATTGGGTCCAACCTACTTCATTAAAGGCTCTTCAGAGATTTTTGGGTTTTGCCAATTTTTATCGTAAATTTATTGGTAATTTCTCGGTTATTGTTAAACCATTAACTGATTTGACCAGAAAGGGTTCTGATGTGGTGAATTGGCCTCCTGAGGCAGTCTCTGCATTTCAGGAACTTAAGCAGAGATTCACTTCTGCTCCTGTTCTACGGCAGCCTGATGTTTCTCTGCCATTTCAGGTGGAGGTTGATGCCTCTGAAATTGGGGCAGGTGCCGTTTTGTCCCAAAAAGATTAAGAGACCTCTAAAAGTAACCCTTGTGCCTTTTTCTCTCGAAAATTTTCTCCTACTGAACGTAATTATGACGTGGGTAATCGGGAGTTATTGGCCATGAAGTGGGCTTTTGAAGAGTGGAGACATTGGCTGGAGGGAGCCAAACATCAGGTGGTGGTCCTTACGGACCATAAGAATCTGGTCTATCTGGAATCTGCCAAGCGACTCAATCCTAGACAGGCCAGGTGGGCCTTGTTTTTCACACGTTTTAATTTTGTGGTTTCCTTTCTTCCTGGCACTAAGAATGTTAAGGCGGATGCCCTCTCGAGGAGTTTCCTTGCGGACTCTCCTGAGTTATCTGATCCTTCTGTTATTTTGAAAGAGGGTGTAGTTCTTTCCGCCATCTCGCCCAATTTGAGACTTGCTCTGGAGGGGTGTCAGGAGGATAGGCCCGAGTGCTGCCCTGTTGGAAAATTGTTTGTCCCGGACCAGTGGAAAAAGAGTGTGATGTCTGAGATTCATTGTTCCGCGTTGGCTGGGCATCCCGGAATTTTTGGTACCAGAGACTTGGTTAGTCGGTCCTTTTGGTGGCCTACCTTGTCTCGTGATGTCAGGGAATTTGTGCAGTCCTGCGGGACTTGCTCTCGCTCCAAGCCTTGCTCTCGCTCTAGTGGTTTGTTGATGCCATTGCCTGTGCCCAAGAGACCATGGACCCATATCTCTATGGATTTCATTTCCGACCTTCCTGTTTCTCAGAGAATGACCACCATCTGGGTAATTTGTGATAGGTTTTCCAAGATGATACATCTTGTGCCATTACCTAAGTTGCCTTCCTCCTCTGAATTGGTGCCGTTTTTCCTTCAGCACGTGGTTCGTTTACACGGCATTCCTGAGAACATTGTGTCTGACAGAGGAGTCCAGTTTGTTTCCAGATTTTGGAGGACTTTTTGTTCTAAACTGGGTGTTCAATTGTCTTTCTCCTCGGCATTTCATCCTCAGACCAATGGTCAAACTGAGAGAACAAACCAGACATTGGAGACTTATCTAAGATGCTTTGTGTCTGCTGATCAGGATGACTGGGTCTCTTTTTTGCCTTTGGCTGAGTTTGCTCTTAATAATAGGGCTAGCTCTGCTACTTTGATGTCTCCGTTTTTCTGTAATTCTGGATTTCACCCTCGATTTTCTTCAGGACAGACGGAGGCTTCTGTCTGTCCAGGTGTTGACTCTGTTGTGGAGCGTATGCAACTGATTTGGGACCAGGTAGTGGAGAGGTTGTCCCTCTCTCAGGAGAGGGCCCAGCGGTTTGCTAACCGGCATAGGACTGATGGTCCTCGGTTTAAAGTGGGGGACTTGGTCTGGTTGTCCTCAAAGAATATTCCTATGAGAGTAGCATCTCCTAAATTTAAGCCTAGGTTCATTGGACCTTATAAGATCATGGAGATTATTAATACTGTTTCTTTTCGTTTGCTTCTTCCAGGGACATTTAAGATCCATAACGTGTTCCACAAGTCCTTGTTGAAGAGGTTTGTTGAGCCAGTGGTTCCTGCTGCTGTGCCTCCTGACCCTGTTTTGGTTGAGGGCAATCTGGAGTATGTGGTTGAGAAAATATTAGATTCTCGTTTTTCTAGACGGAAACTCCAGTATTTGGTTAAATGGAGAGGTTATGGTCAGGAGGACAATTCTTGGGTGTTTGCTTCGGACATCCATGCTAGGAGACTTATCCGTGCGTATCATAGAACTCATCCTGACCGATCTGGTTGCTGAAATGAGGGTTCAGTGACCCCTCCTCAAGGGGGGGTACTGTTGTGAATGGGTTTGAGATGAGTTCTGAGCAGAGGCTCCCTCTGGTGGTTACAAGCGGTGCTAGTCTGTCCAGTGAAGATTGTGAGGACTGGGAATCAGGTGTTACTGACTGGTCTTATATAAGGGAGTCACCTTCCCATCAGGGTTGCCGGTGATCAATTGTTCTGGTCTGAATCCTTTATTCCAGTTTCCCTTGTAGCCTGCTGTGTCGTGTCTGCATCTCCTGCTAACAGATAAGACATTTTCTTCTTTTTGTTTTGTGCTATATTTTTGCATTTTGTCCTGCACTTCTATGGGGGCCTTCAGGGTCCCCTCCGGGGGCTTCTGCCCTCTCAGTTTTGTTCAGCCACTGATGTTTGTACTTTTGCTTTTTCCAGTTTTTTCAGTGGTTGCTGTTTTGATTTTGTTACACCAGAGAGCTAATTTAGGTGGTAGAGGTCGTGTGATCTCAGGTGTTTTTGAAATTAGTAGAGTTGGTGCTTTTCAGGGTTTTCTGGGATTGCAGTAAGTACCCTTCCTATCCTTTTCTATTTAGTTAGTTTGGGCCCCAGCGTTTGCTCATACTATTTTCTTTCTGTGTCAGTATTTCATCTTGTCTAACCGACATTACATGTTTGGGGGCTTTCTATTGTCTTTGGGGTTCTGCTCCGGGGCAGATAGCTTTCCTATATCTGTCTTTAGGTGTAGTTAGTTTCTCAGGCTGTGACGAGGCGTCTAGGACCAACGTAGGAACGCTCCACGGCTGCCTCTAGTTGTGGTGGTTAGTCAAGGTACTGCAATCTCATAGATTCCAACTGCTCTGGTGTATTGCCTTTTTTGCCTGCACTCCTCAGCTACCGAAACATAACACTCTCTCACCCTGTGGGAGATGATGACACTGCAATCCAGTGAAAACTGCGATTGATCCCAACGGTTCAAGATGAGCATTTGGAGAGCACTGGAATGAAATTGGGCAAACGGAATTGCTTCCATTGACGCCACCATCAAACCAGAAGGCGCATACACCTTCGAAGGGACATTGCTGTCGCAGACTTCATAACTGTACATGACGAAGAAGACTCGCTTGCTTGTCTGGAGGCAGAGACACCACTGCTCGTACCGTGTCGAAATGCATTCCCAAAAACAGGATTGACTGCGACGGTTCCAGAGACGACTTCTCCCAATTGACCAGCCACCCGAAGTCCTCCAGGAGCTGAAGGGACAGATTGCGAGCCGTCACCGCCTCCTCCTTTGAGGACGCCACAATCAAAAGGTCGTCCAGATAGGGAAGAATCGTAACCCCTGTCTTCACAGAATCGCCATGAGAGGAGCCAGAATTTTTGTAAAAACTCTGGGTGCTGAGGCCAACCCGAATGGCAGGGCCACAAACTGGTAATGGTCCTGACCTATGGCAAAACGAAGGAAGCGTTGGTGGGCCCTTCCGATGGGGACATGCAAATAAGCGTCGCGAATGTCGATTGACACCAAAAAATCGTTCTGCGACAAGGCCGCCACAACGGAGCGAAGTGACTCCATGCGGAATTTCCGGGTGCGGACATGCCGATTCAATCTTTTGAGATCCAGAATGGGGCGAAATTTGTCCTCCTTTTTGGGGACCACAAAGAGGTTGGAATAAAACCCTCTTCCCCGGTCATCCGATGGAACTGGTACCACCACACCCTTCTGCAGAAGGGAATCGACCTCCCGCAGTAGAGCGGCAAATAACTCGGGCTCTGACGGAATGCGGGATTGGCAAAAACTGTCTGGGGTCGAGAAAGAAACTCTATGAAGTAGCCTGCCGACACAACCCGCGTCACCCAGGCGTCCGAGACGCGGGAAGCCCAAGTCGGTTCGAATTGGAGCAGGCGACCTCCCACTCGAGAGCCCTCGAGTGAGACCCTGGCGTCAGTTCGCCTTAGCGGGCTTTTTGTCAGCTTCCCGCTTGTCTTGGCGGAAGCTCTGTTTCCAGGGAGTGCGGGATTTCTGAGCGTTCTTTTTTCCTGAAAAAGAGGGACAACCCGATCCCCAAGAGGGCTGACCGAACCGTCCCCTGGGCCAAAAGGACCGCCGACTACTACCGGCACTATGCCTGCCAGACGCAGAAGTCACAGCTCTTCGCTGCGGTAAAGCCGTTTCTTTTGCCTTTGCAATCAGCTCCGTGAGGTCAGATCCAAATAGCTGACCACCCTTGTAAGCTAAAGAAAGCAAACCTTGCTTGGAAACCGCGTCTCCGGTCCACTGTCTAAGCCACAGTGCTCTCCTGACTGTGATCGTCGAGGATTGTGCCCTGGACAGCATTGAGGCAGTATCCAAACCTGCATCACTGCCATATCGGGCTGCATCCTCCAATGACTTGAAAAGCCCCTCTACCTCAGATAATGGGGATCCATCTTGCCACGCCGTCCGTAGACGGTCTAACCAGCTCAGGGAAGCTTTACAAGCACACATGGATCCTAGCACTGCTCTGAATCCATGACCCGCGGCCTCGTAAATGGATTTCGCTGCCATCTCCGTTTTTCTGTCCAGCGGATCCTGCAGACTCGCCTTCCCTTTAACAGGAAGTAATGAGGATTTGCTAAGTTGGGATAAAGGGACATCCACTTCAGGAGAAGGAATCCAATTATCAATCAACTCCGTCGTACACGGATACAGCGTCTCAAAAAACCGTGTCCCCTGAAAACGTTTATCTGGACACAGGCGTTCCTTCTCCACTGCCCCATTAAGCTCATCCAGAGATGGTAAGGCTGATCGCGACCTATGCGACTCCTGAAACATCCGGGCCGACTTACCAGGACGTCTAGTTACCTCCTCCGGTAACTGTAACGCCTCCCTCATGGCTCCAATAAAAGCCTCTGTACGGCTCAAAAGAGAGGCAGAGTGTCCCTGCCGATCCTCCTTATCCGAATCGGACATCTCCCCATCCGAGCTTGAAGGGGAACCCTCCATGCCCGAAATCTCCGAGTCGCTAAGCGGGGAAGATGGCACCGGCCTGTGTCGCTTCCTACCATGAGAGGATCTAGCTGACACCCAATAACCTAGAAGGTCAGAAAGGCCATTAATAGAACGCGCGAGGGCCTCCATTTTGACATCACTGACACCTCCGACCGCTGCGCTTGACGCCGTCGAGGTCTGCGTGTCAGATACGCGAGACTGATCCTGTAGCGGATCTGGGAGACGGTCCGCACCTCCTGGACCCTGATCTGACATGCCCTCACACAGTATATGGCAGGTCAAAACCTGTCAGCAACTAGAACAGTGTGGTTTTCAAAGGCAAAACGAACGCTGAAGGGTTAAAGCTCTTAAAGAGAGAGCTACCCCAGCTGTCTCCCAATAAAGGGTTAACCGCCAAAGAAGGGGTTAATGTCGCAGACTCCCCACAACCCTTGTTTAATGAAAAGGGTGTGCGAGCCCCAGGTGCCTCATGAGTAACAGCTGCAGGACAGTGCTCAAAAGTATGCCACACTAAACAAGAACGCCAACGAGATCGCTAACATATTGTGCTGAATTGTACATCGCAATGACCGCCAAAGTCGCTAAGGAGATCGCTAACCACTTATGCGTCGTCAATGAGATCGCCCACTGTGGCAGCTACTAGCGACATTAAAACGATCACAAAAAACGATCGCAAAATTATGCGTCGCTATCGTGATCGTAGCGGGAGCGTTCCGTGTGACAGTACCTTGCCCTGCGCTGTGGGGGTGAGGGGGTCAAGCTTCTGCCCTGACAGGTAGAAGCGACTCACCCAGCTGGCCGCGGTGTAGTGTCTCCTTTCGGTCGGTCGGGGAGAGCGGAGAGTGAGGAGCCCGAGGAGGCCGTCAGTAATGGCCGCCGCGCTAGAGGAGAGAAGCCGGAAGAGAAAAAGGCAGGGTAAAGCGCGCGCTCAGAGCGCTTCCTGCCCGCAAAAAAATGGGAAAGTGCGAAGCCACGCCCCCCGCCGGTTTCAAAAAAAGCGCGCGACTCACTCCGCTCTCCGCTCCCGCGTCCTGCAGGCATCCACCTGCGGACAAAAGTACACAATCACCACACTGAATACATGTAGCAGCGGCTGCCGCAGCGGCCGCTGAAGCACTCAAACACATTAAAATGTGGAGTACTCACCCAGCTGAGCGCCACAGGGACCCCTCAGAGATTTGTGGCGCTGTGCCCGTAGCTTCCCCCCAGGGCGGGGAATGCAGTGACCCCAGAAGCGCGGTTTGCGTCCCCGCCAGGGAAGCAATCCTCATCCCCCAGGGCCGGCAGGGTTCTGCAGGGACCACCTTACAGGGTAATACAGATCCGCCAAGGGAGAGGTGGGGGTCCAGCAGCGCTGAGACCCCCCCTGAGACCTCTAGACCACTGGCGGTCCAAGTCTCTGTCCGACTAAAATAAAAAAATTTTCTGAGGAGCTGCTCCAGCAGCGACTATCGTCTGTGACCTCAAATTTTAGACTGGAGAGCTGGAGTAGGAGGAGCCCAAGCTGGAGGGGCGGGTCAACACTTTTTAATCTGAGGTGTTCTATCCTGTGTGGGCTCCGCCTACCCACTAGTAATGACTGTGTCTCCCTTCCTTCATCTGCTGCTGAAAATTGAGTTTAACACCTTGTAAAACTCCCTGGGCTCCCCCGATTCTGACAATGTTTTCCATTTTGCTCTGTGTCGCTCCATTGCAGATAATGACATTTGTTTCTTCTGGAGAGCAGTATGTGAAATCTCTGCTAGCAGGTCAACTGGGTGTTTCTTCAGAGTCTTCACTGGGGGCGTGTGCTTTCATCCATCCCTCCCAGGCACTGCCAATGACCGCTCGGCAGCTGAGCTAGCAGTCCAGTTGCCTCAGACAATGACAACCTCTGATTGGCAGTATCTGGGAGAGAGGTGTGAAAGAACACCCCCCCCAGTGAAGACTCTGAAGAAATGCTCACGTGGTCTGCAAGCAGAGATCTAGCACGTGTTGCGCTCCAAAAGCGGCAAGTCTGGATATCTCTGCAATGGAGCGACGAAGCACAAAATGGAAAAGATCAGAAGCATCACGAGAGTTGCTGAGCTAATCAAATATATGTACATTCAAGTCTAAGTGTACAGATATGTATTTATAGCTACCAATGACAGTAGCGTAGTACACTGTCCTCTAATCAGACATACATACGAATATACATATAAATATACACACACGTATTTATAGCTACAAATGACAATACAACGGTAAACCTTACCCTATAATCAGACACACACACGCATTAAATATATATATATATATATATATATACACACATATGTATATATATATAAATATATACACACCACATATATTATATACACGTATGCATACATAAAAACTACATATATTCACGTATGCACACATACACACTATATACACAAACCTACGTACACACTATATATGTACATACACACCAATAAAGTGCACATACACACTATATATATTATATACACACATGTATGTATACACACACATACACCCATACAGTAAAGATACACACTATATATACAGTGCCTACAAGTAGTATTCAACCCCCTGCAGATTTAGCTGGTTGACACATGCGGCATTAACTTGGCATTGTGACATTTGTACTGTAGATCAGCCTGGAAGTGGGAAATGCACTGCAGCAAAAATTTTTGTTTTAATTTTTTTTTTTTTTTAAACGTTAAAAGTTAATTCAGAGTGTCATTTATTATTCAACCCCTCAAACCACAAGAATTCTGTTTGGTCCCCCTAAAGTATTAAGAAGTAGTTCAGGCACCAAGAATAATGAGCTTCACATGTGGGGATTAATGATCTCTTTTGCCAGCCTTTTCTGACTATTTAAGACCCTCCCCAAACTTGTGAACAGCACTCATACATGGTCAACATGGGAAAGACAAAGGAGCATTCCAAGGCCATCAGAGACAAGATCGTGGAGGGTCACAAGGCTGGCAAGGGGTACAAAACCCTTTCCAAGGAGTTGGCCCCTACCTGTCTCCACTGTTGGGAGCATCATCCGTAAGTGGAAGGCTTATGGAACTACTGTTAGCCTTCCACGGCCTGGACAGCCTTTGAAAGTTTCCTCCCGTGCCGAGGCCAGACTTGTCCGAAGAGTCAAGGCTAACCCAAGGACAACAAGGAAGGAGCTCCGGGAAGATCTCATGGCAGTGGGGACATTGGTTTCAGTCAATACCATAAGTAACGCAATGGTCTCCGTTCCAGACGAGCCCGTAAGGTACCTTTACTTTCAAAGCGTCATGTCAAGGCTCGTCTACAGTTTGCTCATGATCACTTGGAGGACTCTGAGACAGACTGGTTCAAGGTTCTATGGTCTGATGAGACCAAGATCGAGATCTTTGGTGCCAACCACACACGTGACGTTTGGAGACTGGATGGCACTGCATACGACCCCAAGAATACCATCCCTACAGTCAAGCATGGTGGTGGCAGCATCATGCTGTGGGGCTGTTTCTCAGCCAAGGGGCCTGGCCATCTGGTCCGCATCCATGGGAGGATGGATAGCACGGCCTACCTGGAGATTTTGGCCAAGAACCTCCGCTCCTCCATCAAGGATCTTAAGATGGGTCGTAATTTCATCTTCCAACAAGACAACGACCCAAAGCACACAGCCAAGAAAACCAAGGCCTGGTTCAAGAGGGAAAAAGTCAAGGTGTTGGAGTGGCCTAGTCAGTCTCCTGACCTTAACCCAATTGAAAACTTGTGGAAGGAGCTCAAGATTAAAGTCCACATGAGACACCCAAAGAACCTAGATAACTTAGAGAAGATCTGCATGGAGGAGTGGGCCAAGATAACTCCACAGACCTGTGCCGGCCTGATCAGGTCTTATAAAAGACGATTATTAGCTGTAATTGCAAACAAGGGTTATTCCACGAAATATTAAACATAGGGGTTGTATAATAATTGACCCACACTTTTATGTTTAAAATTTATTAAAATTCAACTGAGCAACATAACTTTTTGGTTTGTAAGATTTATGCTTCTGTTAATAAATCCTACTCTCGTTTGCAGTTTGAAGGCTCTAACTTATTTGCATCTCATCAAACCAGCTAAATCTGCAGGGGGTTGAATACTACTTGTAGGCACTGTATATATATATTCTATATACACATACGTACACACGTGTGCATTATACATTTTTTATATATATATATTCTGCTTTGCTTGTATAGCGCCATCATATTCCGCAGCATTTTACAAATATTGTCATCGCTTTACCCATTGGGGCTCACAGTATAAATTGCACATAAGTATGTCCAGAGTGTGGGAGAACATGCAAACTCCTGGCAGATGTCGACCTTGGTGGGATTTGTACCCAGGACCCCTGCGCTGCAGAGCTACGGTGCTAACCACTGAGCCACCGTGCTGCCCATTATACACAGGCGTATTTATAGCTACAAATGACAATACGTCAGTAGAGTATTACCTTACCCTATCATCAGACACACGCATACACACGTATACACACGTATACATTAACTCGATTGGTGTAATGGAATCAGAGCCCTGATTTCCCAGTCTCCGGTTATCCGCACAACAATTACAGTGAAACATGAGGCAATTTCCATTCGCCTTTATAAAATAATTAGCGAGCACTTACATCCAATAATAAGGTAAAACCTACAACTTAGCTAGATTTACAGCAAGCTTTACAGCAAAGCACCACTTTAGGAACACTACACGAAAATAAAATCTCTACCCCCCCAGAGTGTCTGCATTACACAGGAGTCAAACAGGGGTCCAAGTGATACACGGTAAAAACCCGTCATATGGGTAGTAATCCGCTGCCACCACTGACCACAGTTTATCTGCCTTAAAGGGAGTCTGTCCGCCACTAGAATGCCTTAGGATAACACACTCCCTTTAACCCTTCACCCCCGAGGGTGGTTTGCACGTTAATGACCGGGCCAATTATTACAATTCTGACCACTGTCTCTTTATGAGGCTATAACTCTGGAACGCGTCAACGGATCTTCACGATTTTGAGAATGTTTTCTCGTCACATATTGTGCTTCATGATAGTGGTAAAATTTCTTCGATATGACTTGCGTTTATTAATGAAAAAATGGAAATATGGCGAAAATTTAGAAAATTTTGCAATTTTCAAACTTTGAATTTTTATCCCCTTAAAACAGAGAAATATGTCACACAAAATAGTTAATAAATAACATTTCCCACATGTCTACTTTACATCAGCACAATTTTGGAAACAAAATTTTTTTTTGTTAGGACGTTATAAGGGTTAAAAGTTGACCAGCGATTTCTCATTTTTACAACTTAATTTACAAAACCATTTTTTTTAGGGACCACCTCACATTTGAAGTCACTTTGAGGGGTCTAAATGATAGAAAATACCCAAAAGTGACACCATTCTAAAAACTGCACCCCTCAGGGTACTCAAAACCACATTCTAGTTTATTAACCCTTCAGGTGCTTCACAGGAATTTTTGGAATGTGGAAAAAAAAAATGAACATTTAAGTTTTTAGTCACAAAAATGATCTTTTAGAAACATTTTTTTTATTTTCACAAGGGTAAAAGGAGAAAATGGACAGATAAAGTTGTGCGATTTCTCCTGAGTACACCGATACCCCATATGTAGGGGAAAACCACTGTCTGGGCGCACGGCCAGGCTCAGAAGGGAAGGAGCGCCGTTTGACTTTTTCAAAACAAAATTGGCTGGAATTGAGTTCGGACGCCATGTCGCGTTTAGAGAGCCCCTGATGCGCCTAAACAGTGGAAAGGGGTTAAAGTAAAAACTGATGGGGCATGTTAAAATTCATCATGCCCATTCCTTATACTCATGACATCAGCTTGTGGGAGGGAGAAATGACACATCCATAAAAATTACTGAGCAAGTGTGACTGATGTTCATCTCATGTGTATGGGGGCACGTAGGTCATCAATATCAGATGGGGGGGGGTTGCCACCCAGCCCATATAACAATCAGCTGTTACCAGACCACCAGAAATACAAAGTGAATGGAGCTGAAACAGCGCAGCTCCATACACCGTGTAGTGGCCATGCTCGGGTATTGCAGCTAAGATATTATTATTGAAGTTAAATGGAGCTGAACTGCAGTACCTGGGAGCGGCTACTACACAGTGTATAGAGCTTAGTGAAGTCATTAATATTTTATTATATTCTTAGTTCCTGCTAATAACGCAGCCATGTCAGACATGCTGGGAAACTGTGGATGACCCTGTTAGGATCCAGGTATTACTGACGCCAAGGGAAGCACAGTAGTATCACTGTCCCCGTGCTGGAGAGCAGTGTGATGATTGTAAGCAGTAAGTCAGTCACAAACAAGGTTCAAATATCTGGATCCTGTTATAATGCTCCATAAATACAAGAAAAAGAGCACTTACTTGGCTAATGAGATTCAGAAGAAGTTTGCCTTCCGAGCCAACTAAGCAGGTGAGAAGCTGTGGGATCCAAGCCAACCACTGGATGGGGGGGACCCCAATGCAATATTTGTCTACAGCGTCCGCCAGGGTGTTCTTATCATCATCAAAGCTCAAAAGCCACAAAACCTACAGACGAAAAGGAGAACGCATTCACATGTCAGGAAACACTGAAAGACTCAGATATCGGATGTTATCACCACTGAATGTATAGAAGATTCACACTAGAGCTACTGCGGTGGGTGGCAGGCCTGAAACCCTACTGTGCAGAAGAAAAACTGAAGGGGATGCAGCACCTTCATTCCTCTTTGGACTAAAGCAATCATTAAAAGTGTTTTCCACCTTCAAAAACATGGCCCTATCTGTGTATCCATGTGCATTTATTACGCTCACTTATACAGCGCATATATTCCGCAGCGCTTTACAAATATTATCATCGCTGTCCCCATTGGGGCTCACAATCTAGATTCCCTATCAGTATGTCCATGGAGTGTGGGAGAAAACTGGAGAACCCGAAGGAAACCCACGCAAACACGGGGAGAACATACAGACTCCTTGCAGATGTCATCCTTGGTGGGATATGAACCCGGGACCCCAGACTGGAGCCGCCAATGGGAAGGTGAGCACTTTGATATGTATACAGGCGATTAGGGCCATATTGTTTTTGAAGGGGATAAACCCTTTAAAAGGAATCTATCAGCAGGTTTTTGCTATGTGATATGAGATCAGCATGATGTAGGGGCAGAGACCCTGATTCCAGTGATGTGTCACTTACTGGGCTGCTTGGTGCAGTTTTGATAAAATCCCTGTTTTCTCTGCTCTAGATGAAGCAGTGCTCAAAATTCTGAGCTGTGTATTACCCCACCCACAACACTGATTGGCTTCTTGCCACAGGAAGCTGCTAATAAGAGGTGGGGGCAGGGTTTCACAGATTAGCTGGACTGCCTGGCACATGACACCTAGTCCTGCAGTGATAATCTCCTGCTCATAAACCTCTAATTGTAATGAAACTACAGCACAGCCTAATAAATAACACATCACTGGAATCACGCTATGTGCCCTACATCATACTGCGCTCAGATTACATAGTAAAAGACCTGCCGACAGAGTCCCCTTAAGTGATGGCAAATACTAGTGAGGAGGAGAGCTTAGTAGAATACATGGTGCCACCAATGTCTCACTTGGGAGTTATAGAAGGCAACAAAACTTATGTCAGAGCTAAACTTACTTTGGCCAAATATTTCCTTGACTTGCTCTCATTCTGATGACGGCAGGCATGAAGGTAACAGGTAATGGCCGACACCCCGAGGTGCAGCTGACGCTCCTTGACAAAGATGGTTTCCAAGTAGTCGCCCCACATGGCCCAGGCTTTGACAAGTACATCATGCATTTGCACCGCAGCAGAGAAGGCTTTGTTTGCATCTTCCGACCTTGGGGAGGGGGAAAACAAAAAAGAAAAAAATCTGTTACGGCCAAAGAGACAACTAAACCATAATTATATAATTCTGACAAAGTTGAAGGATCTTATTATATAGAAGAGCCCACACTGGCTCGCTGGCGGCCCACCGGCTCATTTAAAGATCATTACAATGCTGCTTTACTAATTGGCTGCCGGCTACACATAGGGCCGGAAACGCTAAGAAACGTTTTAATGTTCGTTCTGGTCCGTCTGCATTTACATCTGATTAATTGGACTATTATGAGCTCGTTTATGGATCCTGACTAATTATTTCCCCAAATATGTATTTGCATATTCGTTCTGTAAATGAGGACGGATTATGAGCGGAATGGCGGAAAACAAATACATGGGGGAAATGTACAAATGGATGGTAATAAGAGGTTTCAGAATTATTACTAGGAGGTCTGCATCCATCACAGGCTGCTCCCTTAATGCCAGTATTACATTCGGGAATTGCACTACGAGCCATTGTATTACCAGAGTGAGATCAGTGACACCGATAATAATAAGGTTGCAGGGACATGCTGGAGTCAGCTCAATGTAAGTCTATGAGAGGCAGAACGAGGCCAGAACGCGGGGCTCATAGAATGACACAGAGCTTGTGACCACTACCTCTGGCTTCCGGACAGCCAGAAGATGTGGTCACAGGATGGCGGTTCGGGACTGCAGGGGCGCTGGGAAGAGCTGGAGAGGCGCTGGGAAGAGCTGGAGAGGCGCTGAGAAGAGCTGGAGACGGAGACTGGTTGGGTATACAACTAGGATCAGGGAACTTGGTTGCACCCCTTTGGCATTTTTTTTATTATTATTTTTATATCACCACTGGAGAGTTGCTTTAAAGGGGTATTCCCATCTCCAAAATCCCATCTCAATGTGTAGTAGGTATAATAATATTGACAAATACCTCCAATTAGAAATGCAGTATAGTTCTGATGCGCCATGTCTTTCCTCATGTGCAGGCATTGCAGGACCTTACGCATCCATGGTTATGACCAATGATATCATGACAGTTAGCTAGTTGCTAGTGGTTGTAACCATGGATACTAAAGCTCCTGCAATGCCTGCACATGAGGAATGAGACATAGCGAATCAGAAAAGACGGATTTTGGTAAGAACTTACCTGTAAAATCCTTTTCAGCGAAGAAGGAAGGGAGACACAGTTCATTACTAGTGGGTAGGCGGAGCCCAGATGAGATAGACACCTCAGATTAAAAAGAGTGTTGACCGGCCCCTCCAGCTCGGGCTCCTCCTACTCAGCTCTCCAGTCGTACACAAGCTTAAGGAAGAGCAATATCACCAGCGGAGCAACATAACCCCTTCTGAAGAAATTCAGAGAAGAAAACACAAAAATACAGGTTATGCATGCATGTAGGCAAAAACCACACAGTTCCAGGTACTACTCACTGGACCTGACCACTGCGATGAGCTGGCGATGCTGGAACAGAGCCTTAGTGCGTCAACCTCAGCCCAGATAATCGCTATCAGAGGAGGGTCACGCCGCATCTTAAAACAACAACACACTTCTGCCATGGGAGGGATCTGTGTCTCCCTTCCTTCTTCGCTGAAAAGGATTTTACAGGTAAGTTTTACCAAAATCCGTCTTTCAGCTTCAGATGAAGGAAGGGAGACACAGTTCATTACTAGTGGGACGTCCCAAAGCAGTCCAAAAATTAAGGGTGGGAAAAAAACATAAAAGGCAGAACCCAACAACCTAAGAAAATGCGCAACTAGCGCTAAACACAAGTTAACGAGAACTTTAAACCACAGCCGCCTGCAGGACCCTACGTCCCAAGGCTGCATCAGCGGAAGCACTAACGTCCACCTTATAAAATTTTGTAAAGGTGTGGACGGAGCGCCAGGTCGCCGCCCGGCAAAGCTGAGCTGCCGAGGCCCCTTGATGGAAAGCCCACGATGAGCCCACAGCTCTCGTGGAATGGGCTCGAACCCTAATCGGGCAAGGTTCGCCCTTAAGTCGGTAAGCCTCCAAAATGGCCGACCGGATCCAACGATCTATAGAATCCTTGGAAGCTCGATGACCACGTCGGCGACCTGCTGGAATCACAAACAGGGAGTCCGACTTCCGAAAACTTTGAGTAACAGACAAATAGAACTTCAAAGCCCGCACCAAATCCAATGTGTGCAAGGCCCGTTCCCTCGCATTACTCGGCCCCGGACAAAGAGAGGGCAACACAATATCCTGGTTAACATGAAATTGCGACACCACCTTAGGTAGGAAGTCGCCGCGCGTGCGAAGCACTACGCGATCCGGGTAAAACTCCAGGAAAGGAGGCGAGCAAGAAAGAGCCGCCAACTCAGAAACCCTTCTCAAAGAGGTGACCGCCACTAGGAAGGCAACCTTCCAAGAGAGCAAAGAGAGACTAACAGAGTCCATAGGCTCAAAAGGCCCGTGTTGAAGAGCCTCCAAAACAAGATTGAGACGCCAAGGAGACACAGGTGCCCTCCGAGGCGGAAACTGACGGGTTACACCGCGAAAAAAAGAACGTACGTCCCTACGCGAGGCGATAGCCTTCCGGAACAGCAAGGACAGAGCAGAAACCTGACCCCTCAGGGTGCTCACTGCCAAACCCTTGTCTAGCAAATTGCAGGAAGGCCAACAAATTGGGAATGGAAAAAATCCTCGGGTTCCTAGAAGAACCCAAACACGACGAAAAGAAGGCTTCCCAAGTCTTGTGGTAAATCCTAGTAGTAGCCGGACCCCTGGCAGCTCGCAAAGTGGCAATGACTTTGGCTGAAAACCCTTGACGGGTCAATATTTCGGTCTCAAGAGCCACGCCGTCAAACGCAGAGACTTCAGGTCCGGATGACGAACGGGCCCTTGGGTTAACAGGTCCGAGCGAAGAGGAAGAGGAAATGGTGGCGCTGCCAGGAGCGACACCAGAGTCAAGAACCACGTCCTCCTTGGCCAATCTGGGGCTATCAACATAGCCGGGATTCTCTCTAGTCTGATCCGACGTAGCACCAGAGGAAGCAAGGAAATCGGCGGAAACACATAGATGAGCTCGAATTGGCCCCACGGAGCCACTAGAGCATCCACCGCCACAGCCTTCGGATCCTTGTACCTGGACATGAAAGTCGGTAATTTGGCATTGAACCTGGATGCCATCAAATCCACTTGGGGAGTTCCCCAACGGGAGCACAGCAGTGCAAAAAATTTTCGGATGAAGACTCCATTCTCCGGGATCCATCTTCTCGCGACTGAGAAAGTCCGCCGTGATATTCTGGACTCCTGGAATGTGTCGCAGAGATGGCTGGCACCCTGGTCTCGGCCCATAACAAGATCCGAGACACCTCCACCATGAGTCTGGAACTCCTCGTCCCGCCTTGATGGTTGATATACGCGACCGCCGTCGCATTGTCTGTCTGCACTCGGACTGGCAGACCGCTCAAAGGGACCGTCCAGTGTTGGAGGCAAAAGAAAAATTGCCCTCAATTCCAGGATGTTGATCGGTAGAACAGACTCTTCCGATGACCATACTCCCTGAATCCAGGTATCGTTCCAGACACCCCCCCCAGCCCTTCAGGCCGGCATCGGTGGTTATGATCGACCGCCTCGGAGAGAGGAAAGACTTCCCCAGGGATAACGCTCCTGGACGTAACCACCATCCTAGGGATTCTCGCACCCTGTGAGAGATGATGACACTGCAATCCAGCAAAGCCTGCGATCGATCCCAACGGCTCCGAATGAGCCTTTGGAGGGCCCTGGAATGAAACTGGGCAAACGGTAGTGCCTCCATGGACGCCACCATCAAACCCCGAAGGCGCATATACCTTCGAAGGGACAACGCTGTTGAAGACTTCATAACCTGTACATGTCGAAGGAGACTTGCTTGCTTGACTGGAGGCAGAGACACCACTGCTCGTACCGTGTCGAAATGCATCCCCAAAAACAGGAATGACTGCGACTGTTCCAGAGACGACTTCTCCCAATTGACCAGCCACCCGAAATCCTCCAGGAGCTGAAGGGATAGATTGCAAGCAGTCACCGCCTCCTTCTTTGAGGACGCCAC
Source organism: Oophaga sylvatica (assembly GCA_033576555.1). NCBI lineage: Eukaryota > Metazoa > Chordata > Amphibia > Anura > Dendrobatidae > Oophaga > Oophaga sylvatica. The sequence continues at coordinate 123,291,770 of JARQOD010000007.1, forward strand.
AAACAAAAGGTCGTCCAGATAGGGAAGAAACGAAACCCCCTGTCTTCGAAGAATTGCCATGAGAGGCGCCAGAATTTTTTGTAGAAACTCTGAGCGCTGAGACCAACCCAAATGGCAGAGCCACAAACTGGTATCCTGGCAAAAACGAAGGAAGCGTTGGTGGGCCCTTCCGATTGGAAAGTGCAAATAAGCGTCACGTGCAGCGTCTGCCGGGAGGGGAGGAGAGCGATTCCGAGGGAGCTTCCAGCCTGTCAGTAATGGCTGCCGCGCTGTGCCTCCGTGTGCTTCATGAGAGAAGCCGGAAAAGGAGACTGCCGTAAAGCGCGCGCTCAAAGCGGCGCGAAATTCAAAAAAATAAAAAAGCGCGCACTCCTCTCTCCCTCCTCCTATGTCCTGCAGGCATCCACCTGCGGACAAAAAACACACAGTCACCGGCATGAATACTGTAACAGCGGCTGCCGCAGCAGTCGCTGAATCACTCACACACATTATAAAACACGGATTTTGGTAAAAACTTACCTGTAAAATCCTTTTCAGCGAAGGAAGGAAGAGAGACACAGTATTCATTACTGATGGGTAGGCGGAGCCCCAGATCAGGATGTTACCTCAGATCAAAAGAGTGATGACTGGCTGGCCCCTCCAGCTCGGGCTCCTCCTACTCAGCTCCAGTCGTACCAAAGCTTTTAGGAAAAGAGCCAAGATCACCAGCGGAGCAACATAACCCCTTCTGAAGGAACTTCAGAGAAAAAACACAAGGATACAGGTTATGCATGCAAAGAAAGCCAAAAACCACAGAGTTCCAGGTACTACTCACGGAACCTGACTACTGCGATGAGCTGGCGATGCCGGAACAGAGCCTTAGCGCGCTGACCTCAGCCCAGATAATCGCTATCAGATAAGGGTCGCGCTGCATCTGAAAACATCAACACACTTCTGCCGTGGGAGGGTGCTGTGTCTCTCTTCCTTCCTTCGCTGAAAAGGATTTTACAGGTAAGTTTTTACCAAAATCCGTGTTTCAGCTGCAGATGGAAGGAAGAGAGCCACAGTATTCATTACTGATGGGACGTCCCAAAGCAGTTCAAAAATAAGGGTGGGAAAAACCAACAAAAGGCAGAAACCCAACAACCTTAACAACAAAGCGCAACCAGCGCTAAACACAAGTTCATCCAGAACTTTAAACTACAGCTGCCTGCAGGACCCTATGTCCGAGGGCTGCATCAGCGGAAGCACTGACGTCCACTTTATAAAACCTTGTAAACGTGTGGACAGAGCGCCAAGTTGCCGCTCGGCAAAGCTGCACTGCCGAGGCACCTTGATGAAAAGCCCACGATGAAGCCACAGCTCTCGTGGAATGGGCTCGAATCTTAATCGGGCAAGATTCACCCCGAAGGCGGTAAGCTTCCAAAATAGCTGACCGGATCCAACGAGCTATAGAATCCTTGGAAGCTCGTTGACCACGCCGACGACCTGCTGGAACCACAAACAGGGAGTCCGTCTTACGAAAACCTTGAGTAATAGATAGATAAAACTTCAAGGCCCGCACTAAATCCAATGTGTGTAAATCTCGCTCTTTCGCATTCTTCGGATCCGGACAGAGTGAAGGCAACACAATATCCTGGTTAACATGAAATTGTGACACCACTTTAGGCAAAAAATCACCCCGAGTGCGAAGCACTACACGATCCGGAAAAAACTCCAGAAAAGGAGGCGAACAAGAAAGAGCTGCCAACTCAGAAACTCTCCTCAAGGAAGTGACTGCAACAAGGAAAGCCACCTTCCAAGAAAGTAAAGAAAGGCTAGCAGAAACCATAGGCTCAAAAGGTTTATGCTGAAGAGCCTCCAAAACAAGGTTGAGCCGCCAAGGAGACACGGGTGCCTTCCGCGGCGGAAACTTACGAGAGATACCTCGGAAAAAGGAGAGCACGTCTCTATTCGAAGCAATGGTTCTCCGGAACAATAAGGACAGAGCAGAAATCTGACCTTTCAGAGTGCTAACTGCCAAACCCTTGTCTAGCCCATGCTGCAGAAAAGCCAACAGGTTGGGAATGGAAAATTTTCTCGGGTTCCGAGAGGACCCCAAACACCACGAAAAGAAGGTTTCCCAAATTTTGTGGTAAATCCTAGTAGTAGCCGGACATCTTGCAGCACGAAGGGTAGCAATGACCTCGGCTGAAAAACCTCTACGGGTCAAGATTTCGGTCTCAAGAGCCACGCCGTCAAACGCAGGGACATCAAGTCCGGATGACAAACGGGCCCCTGAGTCAACAAGTCCGGTTGAAGAGGGAGTGGAAACGGAGGTGCCGCCAACAGCGACATTATTGTCGAGAACCACACCCTTCTTGGCCAGTCTGGAGCTATCAGAATAGCTGGAATTCTCTCTAGTCTGATCCGACGCAGCACTAGAGGAAGTAAGGATATCGGCGGGAATACATAGATCAGCTCGAACTGATCCCACTGAGCCACTAGAGCATCCACCGCCACCGCCTTCGGGTCCTTGTACCTGGACATGAATGTCGGTAACTTGGCATTGGACCTGGATGCCATCAAATCCACTTGGGGGGTTCCCCAGCGAGAGCACAGTAGTGCAAAAACTTCCGGGTGGAGGCTCCATTCCCCGGGATCCATCCTTCTGCGACTGAGAAAGTCCGCTGTAATATTCTGAACCCCTGGAATGTGAATCGCCGAAATGGCTGGTACACTGGCCTCTGCCCAAATCAGAATTCGGGACACCTCTACCATGAGTCTGGAACTCTTTGTCCCACCTTGGTGATTGATATACGCGACAGCCGTCGCATTGTCTGTCTGCACTCGGACTGGCAGACCGCTCAAAGGGACCGTCCAATGTTGGAGGCAAAGGAAAATCGCCCTCAATTCCAGGATGTTGATCGGAAGAAAAGACTCTTCCGATGACCATACCCCCTGAATCCAGAGATTGTTCCAAACACCCCCCCAGCCCGTCAGGCTGGCATCGGTGGTTATAACTGACCACTTCGGAGGGAGGAAAGACTTCCCCAGGGAGAATGCCCCTGGACGTAACCACCATTCTAGAGAATCCCGCACCGCGCGAGGAATGGTGACACTGCAATCCAGCGATTGCGACTGGTTCCATCGACTCAAGATGAACCTTTGGAGAGTCCTGGAATGGAACTGGGCAAAAGGAATTGCCTCCATGGACGCCACCATCAGTCCCAGAAGACGCATACACTTCCGTAGGGACATTGCCGTTGAGGATTTCATAATCTGTACATGTCGAAGAAGACATGACTGTTTGTCTGGTGGTAGGGAAACTACCGACCGAAACGTGTCGAGATGCATTCCCAAAAAGAGAATTGTCCTCGATGGTTCCAGGGACGACTTCTCCCAATTGACCAGCCAACCGAAGTCCTTCAGAAACTGAAGAGACAAATCCCGAGCCGTCAACGCCTCCTCCTCCGAGGAAGCCACGATCAAAAGATCGTCCAGATAAGGGAGAATCGTAATCCCCTGTCTTCGAAGGATTGCCATGAGGGGCGCCAGAATTTTTGTAAAGACCCTTGGCGCTGAGGCTAAGCCGAACGGCAGAGCCACGAACTGGTAATGATTCTGACCTATGGCAAATCGAAGAAAGCGCTGATGAGCCTTTCCGATGGGAATATGCAAATAGGCGTCGCGAATGTCGATTGACACCAGAAAATCGTTCTGTGACAGAGCTGCCACAACGGAACGAAGCGACTCCATGCGAAATTTCCGGGCATGGACATGCCGGTTTAATCGCTTGAGATCCAGAATCGGGCGAAATTTGTTCTCCTTTTTGGGAACTATAAAAAGGTTGGAATAAAAACCTTTCCCTCGGTCCTCTGACGGAACCGGTATCACTACACCCTTTTGTAGTAGAGATTCGACCTCTCGCTGTAGAGCGACAACAAGCTCGGGTTCCGACGGGACGTGAGATTGACAAAAAACATTTGGGGGTTGAGAAGCAAACTCTATGAAATAGCCTGCCGACACTATCCGCGTTACCCAGGAATCTGGAACGCGAGCCATCCAAGTCTCCTTGAAAAGAAGCAGGCGACCCCCCACTCAAGAATCCTCGAGTGGACCCCTGGCGTCAATCCGACTTTGCGGGTTTCTTGTCAAGTTCCCGCTTGTCCTGGCGGAAACTCTGCTTCCAGGGAGTACGAGTTTTCTGAGAGGATTTCTTTCCTGAGAAAGAAGGACGACCCGATCCCCACGAGGAGTGACTAGATCGTCCTCGGCCCCGAAAGGACCGCCGACCACTATAGACACCAGGCTTACTGGACACCGAGGCCATGGCCCTTCGCTGTGGTAATGCTGATTCCTTCGCCTTAGCCTTGGAAATCAGCTCTGTGAGGTCGGATCCAAAAAGATGGCCACCCTTGTAAGGTAAGGCCAACAACCCTTGTTTGGAAACTGCGTCCCCGGCCCACTGTCTGAGCCATAAAGCTCTTCTGACTGTGACCGCTGAAGCTTGCGCTTTGGCCAGCAGAGATGCCGTATCCAGACCGGCATCAAAGATATAACAGGCTGCCGTTTCTAACCATTCACAAGTTTCCCGTATCTCAGATAACGGAGATTCATTTTGCAACTCCGTCTTCAGACGTGCCAACCAGCTTAGAGAAGCTCTAGCAGCACACATGGATCCTAGCACTGCTCGAAATCCATGACCCGCAGCCTCATAGCTTGCTTTTGCCGCCAATTCTGCCTTTCTATCCAAAGGCTCCTGTAAGCTCGCTTTTCCCTTAATAGGGAGTAGAGAGGATTTACTAAGCTGAGACAAAGACACATCCACTTCAGGAGCAGAAGTCCAATTAGCCTTTAACTCCGCAGAGCAAGGATAAAGTGTATCAAAGAAATGCGTTCCATGAAAACGCTTATCTGGACATAGACGTTCCTCCTCTATTACACCATTAAGCTCATCCAGAGCTGGCAATGTTGTGCGCGAAGCACGGGACTCCTGGAACATGCGTGCTGATTTACCAGGACGACTAGTTACCTCCTCCGGTAACTGTAGTATATCTCTCATGGCTTCAATTAATGCCTCCGTACGCTTCGCCATAGAGGAACGCCCCTGCGGCTCGTCCGCATCTGAATCGGATATTTCTCCATCCGAATTTAAAGGGGAACTCTGCCCAATATCAGATACATCTGACTCGCTCCGTGTAGAGGCCGGTAATGGCCTGCGTCGCTTCCTCTGAGAGGAATTAGCAGACACATATTGACCTAAAAGGTCAGACAAGTTATTAATCGATCGAGCGATATCATCCAATTTTCCACCGCTGTCGACCGCAGCGCTAGACGCTGTGGAGGTCTGCGTATCTGATTGCCGCAATGGCACTGGGACGTGATCCGCGGCATCTGAACTCTGTTCAGACATGTCTCACCTGTATGAGCAGGTCAAAGCGGTAATACCAGCAAAAAAAAACTATGCGGTTTTTTTTTTTTTTTTTTTCAAACGCTGAAGGGTTAACGCTCCACCAAGCAGGGTTACCCCAGCGGTATTCAGTCAGCAAATTTAGCTGGTAGAAATAACCCTCAGAGGGGTTAATATTGCAAACTCACCACAATATATATATATTTGTGAGCCCCAGCCAATTTTTATGTCTCTGATGAGACTGCAGCTGCAGGATAGCGATCGCTGCGCTGCGGGGTGAGGAATCAGCACTCACCCAGCTGGCCGTGGTGTCTTATGAGGAGAGGAGCGGTCCGAGGAGCCCAGGAGCCTGAGTAATGGCCGCCACAGTGAGGGGGTCGCAGGAGAAACGCCAGAGGCGCGTCTTCCTGCTCAGAAGACTGGGAATATTTAGGCCACGCCCCCCGCCAGCTCGAATAATGAGCGCGAACTCCCCCGCTCCTGCTCCCTCTCTGTCCTGCAGGTATCTGCCTGCGGACAAAAAATCACCACATCTACTTGTAACAGCGCTGTCACAGCAGCGCTGAAGCATACTGACATACATGTAGTAGCGCTGTCACAGCAGCGCTGAAGCATACTGACACAAGTAATAGCGCTGCTCATTCAGACGCTAAAGCACTCACACATAATTATATCATTAAAATTTGTGTGGAGTACTCACCAGCCAAGGCGCCACAGGGACCCTCAGGGGTTTCTGGCGCTGTGCCCATGCTTCCCCCCAGGGCGAAGAACGCAGTGACCGCACGTGTGGTTTGCGTCCCGCCAGGGAAGCTCTCCTCATCCCCCAGGGCCGGCAAGGATTCTGCAGGGACTTTGAGTAAATACAGATCCGCCAAGGGAGAGGTTGGGGTACAGCAGCGTTGGTACCCCTGAGACCTCTAGACCAACTAGTGATCCAAGTCTCCTGTCCGAATATTAAAATAATAAAATCTTCTGAGGAGCTGCATTAGCAGCGACCATCCTCTGGACCTCAAATCTTAGACTGGAGCTGAGTAGGAGGAGCCCGAGCTGGAGGGGCCAGCCAGTCATCACTCTTTTGATCTGAGGTAACATCCTGATCTGGGGCTCCGCCTACCCATCAGTAATGAATACTGTGGCTCTCTTCCTTCCATCTGCAGCTGAAAATGTGGAGTACTCACCAGCCGAAAGCGCCACAGGGACCCCCAGGGGTTTCTGGCGCTATGCCCATCGCTTCCCTCCAGGGCGGGGAACGCAGTAACCCCTGCAGCGCGGTTTGCGCCCCCGCCAGGGAAGCCATCCTCATCCCCCCGGGCTGGCAGGGTTCTGCAGGGACCACCATATAGGGTAATACAGATCCGCCAAGGGAGAGGTTGGGGTCCAGCAGCGCTGAGACCCCTGAGACCTCTAGACCACTTTAGGTGATCCAAGTCTCTTGTCCGATAAAAAAATAATAAAATCTTCTGAGGAGCTGCTTCCAGCAGCGACTATCCTCTGAGACCTCAAATTGTAAACTGGAGAGCTGAGTAGGAGGAGCCCGAGCTGGAGGGGCCGGTCAACACTCTTTTTAATCTGAGGTGTCTATCTCATCTGGGCTCCGCCTACCCACTAGTAATGAACTGTGTCTCCCCTTCCTTCATCTGAAGCTGAAAACTATACTACATTTCTAATTGGAGGCATTTGCTAATATTATTATTACACCTACTACATATTGGGATAAGACCTAGGAGATGGGAATACCCCTTTAAGGCTTTTTGCCCTTTACCTACATGACTAACATGGATGGCACTGTTATATAATCATTGGGTCCCCCATAGTTTTCAAAAATGAAGGCACACTGCAGCTTGTGTGGTGCTGCATACCCCTCTCATTTTTTACCCTCCTGGTTGTATAGAGGACCACCGCTGCTCCAATTCACATGAATGACACAAAGTGTCAGGTTCCTCAACACTCGGGCGGAAAGCTGTGCAGGAGATAACCAGTTTAAGGGAATGCACGGAGTCATGTTCATTCTCAGGACCTGTCCAACCTTTGTGACCTCTTCCAATCAAAGTGATGGCATATCCTATAAAAACCCCTTTAAGATGGGACTTACAATTTCTGCATATCACATGCCAACTAGACGTGCATAGCCATGGTTCAATGCAAGTGTATTGAGAGAGGCCAGACACGTCTAGTCGGAATGTGGCCGGAAGCAGGACAATCCTAACAGTGCATGTGATAAGAGGATTCACAAGTCAGCAGTCATATAGCGTGACTGCGGATTTATAGTCCAAGACCGGACAAACCCTTTAAAGGGAATCTGTCACCCCATTTATGCCCTATGAGATAGGGCCACCGCCATCAGGGGCTTATCTACTGCATTCTAGAATGCTGTAGATAAGCCCCCGATGTCACCTGAAGAAAAACGAGTTATAAAATACTCACCCAGGGGCGCTCCGCCGTCCGGTCCGGAGGGAGTCGCAGTCCGGTTCGGCGCCTCCCATCTTGTAGCGAAGTCGGCCTCTTCTTTTTGACCCGTCGCGGCTCCTGCGCAGGCGCACTGATCTGCCCTGGTGAGGGCAGAGCAGAGTACTGCAGTGCGCAGGCGCCGGACCTCTCTGACATTTCCCGGCGCCTGCGCACTGCAGTACTCTGCTCTGCCCTCACCAGGGCAGAGCAGTGTGCCTGCGCAGGAGACGCGACGGGACGCAAAGAAGAGGCCGGGTTTGCTACAAGATGGGAGGCGCTGAACCGGACCGCGACTCACTCCGGACCGGACGGCGGAACTCCCCTGGGTGAGTATTTTATAACTCATTTTTCTTCACTTTCAGGTGACGTCGGGGGCTTATCTACAGCATTACAGTATGCTGTAGATAAGCCCCTGATGGCGGTGGCCGCAGCTTATAGGGCAAAAATGGGGTGACAGATTCCCTTTAAATAAAGGAATCAGATGCTACAAATGTACAAATAGCAAGTCTTCTGTAAAACTTTATTGCTATTCTGACGGCAGTGGTATAATAGAGCATTGTGGGACACAGGGCCATTTTCCTCCCCTCTTCGCTGCTACCAATACTTAAGGAAGCATGATGCATAAGCTAATAACTCCGACTGACAGCAAGTCTATTAAAAAGCTAATTAGCCCTAATATTGCAGAACCAATTTTGTTCCCTGCTTTAGTAAGAAAGAGAAGGCAGAGAAAAAAAAAATTCCACACACAGGCATAGTATCTTCCAGACTGGTGGAGTGCGTGGCCGGGAACGCTATTACTGAGGGAGCTCGCTGATAAATGACTCACTTTATCAACACTTTCTCTCTCTAACCAGATTTGTCACAAGCCCTTCCTTTTCTTTCTCCGCGCCTGAGTGATCTATCACACTGACACCGCTGATGACTTTCTTCATACTTGTTCCATCACCTTGCTCACATACTAGGAGGCAGAGAAAGATGTGTGTCCATGGCTGACCTTTATAGAGGACTGGCACGTGGGCGCGCGATCTGCTGTATGGTCGGACACACTAGAAAACCAAAAACCCTGGTGCATGGCATGACTTATGTACGTCTAATCTACAGACACAGGCTTAAAGCACCCCATAAACGTTAGATTAACGTCGTCCGGTCCCGTCAATAACGATGGTGTTGGCAGACAATCTAATGTGCATGGGGGATGATTGTTGGTGGAGATAAGGATCTGGTATGTAAGATTTTGGACTGCCGATCCTTTTATTCTCCCCGAGACAGGCCACCACCAGAGGGGTCTCGGGGGGGGCTCTCACATAGAGAACACAGGAGAGATCGGTAAAGCGAGCGCTCCGGTGTATGAGAGAGTCAGGTGAAATAGCTGCCAGTCCAAGGTGGCCCACCAGCCATCTAAGGTGCATGGGGTCTCAGGGGTATGTGCACACGAGACTCATGTGCAGCGTTTTTGGACTGATGCAGTTTTGCCAGATGTGTCACCCTTTGCATTGAAACGAGCAGCATAAATTGTGGATTTCAAGCCTGCATCCCAGAAAATTTGCATCGTGCATTGCCGAGACGGCCAGGAGACTAGTCCGACAGGTGGCTGTTTTTCCTAGGGATAGACCCATCACTCCAAGAATGCGGGCGGGGAGAAGCCACCAGGGGCCCGGCCTTATTGATGCAGCTCGGTCAATGGTGGCTTTTAAAGCAGATTTGTCTCTGAAACGCCGCAACATTTCAAAGCCAACATATCTGTCAGAAATCATGCAGCCAGATGCAAGCTGCCAGTAATTCGAGCAGCACGTATCAGCTGTCAGGTTCCCTTTACGTGGCCTACCAATAAAAACAGTTTATTAAAGAAAATGCCTTAATGTATTCTAAATTGAGATGTTTTCAGGCCCAAAGCTGCACTAGCGACACTTTCCGATGACGCGATTTCTGTCCCGGAGAACGTGTGGATTCAATTCATCACGGACATCAATGGCCAAATACATGGTCCGCTATTCAGGAGGGTGATTTGGAAAGGGAAAAACTGCATCTGACAAAACCAGAGAGGGCATTTAGCCATGAGAATCTCTCAGTAGTGCAGCCTCAGGCTTTAGGACTGGAGCTTTGACCAGTATAATATTGCTTGGGATTATACTCAGCCCCCATCTGTGAGTATTAGAAGATGAGCGGCTGTTCTGAGTCGGGTTTTCACTCCCCATCGGTCCTCTGTGGCCCAGTTTAATAATATGTTGGTCATTCGAGATGAACATGATGGAAACTCACTTGTTAATTTGAGCAAGGAACATTCCCTTCAGAGCGTAAAACTCGGCCGTCATCTCCTTCGTGAAATATTTCAGGTTGGTTGATTCTATCACCTCCAGACCCTAAAGGAAGGAAAAACGAAAATCCATGAACTCCAAGTTCTACAATCAAAGCAATCAGAAGACGTTTTGCCGAAGGGCATCATGCTGGGCACAATACTATAGCTTCTATGCAGCACAAAAACCTCATTTTCCAGATAATTTGCTTTGATTTCCATACGTTACTAGGTCTCCTCCATTCTCCTTGCGGAGATCCAGCAGGTACAAGGTGGCAATGCTCCCTAGGAAAAGGTATGCAAATGAAAAAAAAATATATTGTGTCTATTATCCCCTATACTATAGGTAGCTTTCCTGCCAGTATCCTACATACTACTGAGCCAGCAGCAATGACCTGGGTGAAACCTACTAGGACCAGAAGGATCAGAACTTGGGGAAGGTTCAGTGCTTGCACTTTCCATCAACAGTTGCTGGAGAGTGGGGTCTTGTGAACGACCACATGATGAATTTCGGAATGAGAAGACCGGTCAGGCTTTGTCTGCCATAAACAAACATTTATCAGATGCGGAGTATCAGCCGAGCACAACCTAAATCCGCACTTGCAAAGCTCCCTGGAAATATTACCGTGAAATGGGGCAGAGTCCTACAGGGAAAGCGCTGCAGCTAATGGGTCCTTGTACAAGGTTAAATCAGGCCCGTCCAATTAACACTTCAGGCTCTTGTAAATGGGTTTTTAAGCAATACTCCCCACTGGTTCTTCTTGCTCCATCATCTGACCCAGGACGGGCTTATTATCTACCTCTGGAACTACTAAACACCGGAGAGGTTTATCCACTTAAACTAATCTGATAATGGTGGGATATCAGAGACGCTTGCGGTGATACACGCGTCTTTCTTCAGGGATGATCGGGCGCAGACGACTTCTGCTGGAGTTCAAGATCATTGACTACTTTACAGTACAACAAAGTGACGCTTTACCCATCGTATGAGATAAGACTAGATATCGGCACCTTGCAAATGAAAATGTGATGATGAATATGAAAATACAGCACTCATTAAAAGGGGTGGTCTCAAATTATGATCTTCAGGAGCGCGCCGCTCCCCTGCCTCTCTGTTGCCTGCTTGGCAAGGGTGACAGTGCGCTCCTGAAGATTGAAAGTACAGACTGACAGCATGGCTGATCAGAGACAGAGAGTGAGGGGGAGTGGGTGAGAGTGAATGAGTGAGAGAGCGGGGGAGTGGGTAAGAGAGAAGGGGAGTGGGTGTGAGAGAGAGGGGAGAGTGGGTGAGAGAGAGGGGAGAGTGGGTGAGAGAGAGGGGGGAGTGGGTGAAAGCGAGGTGGGGAGTGGGTGAGAAAGGGGGAGTGGGTGAGAGAGAGGGAGGAGTGGGTGAGAGAGGGGGGAGTGGGTGAGAGGGGGAGAGAAGGGCAAGTGGGTGAGAGGGCAGTGAGTGAGAGGGGAGTGGGTGAGAAAGGTGAGTGGGTGAGAGAGAGGGCAGTGGCTGAGAGAGAGGGCAGTGGGTGAGAGAGGGGAGTGGGTGAGAGAGGGGAGTGGGTGAGAGAGAGGGCAGTGGCTGAGAGAGGGCAGTGGGTGAGAGAGGGGAGTGGGTGAGAGAGAGAGGGGAGTGGGTGAGAGAGAGGGGAGTGGGTGAGAGAGAGGTGGGAGTGGGTGAGAGAGGGGGAGTGGGTGAGAGAGGGGGGGTGGGTGAGAGGGTGAGAGAGAGGGGGGAGTGAGTGAGAGGGAGGAGTGGGTGAGACAAGTGGATTGGGTGAGAGGGGTGAGTGGGTGAGAGAGAGGGATGAGTGGGTGAGAGAGAGGGGGGAGTGGGTGAGAGAGAGGGGGGAGTGGGTGAGAGAGGGGGGAGTGGGTGAGAGAGAGGGGGGAGTGGGTGAGAGGGGGAGTGGGTGAGAGAGGGGGAGTGGGTGAGGGGGGGGGGAGTGGGTGAGAGGGGGGGAGTGGGTGAGAGGGGGGGAGTGGGTGAGAGAGAGGGAGTGGGTGAGAGGGGGGGAGTGGGTGAGAGAGGGGGGGAGTGGGTGAGAGAGAGGGGGAGTGGGTGAGAGAGAGGGGAGTGGGTGAGAGAGGGGGAGTGGGTGAGAGAGAGCAGTAGAGGGTGAGTGAGAGAGGATGAGGGTGAGACACAGAGGGGAGAGGGAGAGACCAAACGAGGGAGAGGGTAAGAGAGGGACACAAACTTTGGACTACAGCTGGGTCAAACCCGGCCTTCCACGGGTCTGCCCATCTCTACTTACAAGCCGTATAGCAAAGCGCTTGGAAATTCGCACTCCTTGCCTAAGAAACCAGTCACTACAGAAGGCCGGTAACCGAGCCAATGAGCTGTAAACTATGAAATTAAAATTCTCGCCGTTCTTGAGAAAGGGTACATGGCAAAGTTGCTTGTTTTTGCATGCAATGAGCAATTTTCAACCATTTACGAACATGAGACAACCCCTTTAGCTAGTCACAAAGGAGCTTATACTGGCTTACAATAGTCGTGAATGCTCTTCCTACTGTAACCCATGAAGCTTATTTTGGAGGCTATTGCTTTTAATTTTATTTTTTTGTCTCTAAGCAAACCATATCGGCAGCGTATGCCCACACCAATAGTTAAAGGATATGGGCAGCAACTTTAACATAAAACATGATTTTTTACATTAACAGTTTACCTTTAGTTAATAAAATTGCACTTTTATTAAGTTTCAGACAGCAATCTTAATTTCTTCATTCATTTTCAGACGCCCTTGATATGCAGTTTGCAGTCTGATCCAAGTTTCATATATTTCTCCTGTGGGAGTGTCCCTCCCTGTAATATAGGCTGTGTGTATCTAGTATGCTCCTGTATTTGTTAGATGCAGGATAGAAGCTGTGCTGATCTATGCACTATTTCCTCACCATGTGCGTTCCTCCTTTTATAAAATCGGCTTTCTCATCTCTTCTTGAAACTGATACAGACACTTTGCAGCAGCATAATGGAAGAAAACTATTAATTGTGACCCAATAAAAAATTTACTTAAACAAGTTCTGATGATGGCTTCGCTTTAACTGCTACTGGACTGCACATAGACTTTAAAAGTCCGGGATGCTCAGCTCCTACTCTGCAGTGATGTTCTATACCATCACTGCATGCAGTTGTGTAGCTGTGGAAGTGGTGATCCAATGGTCAGAAAAGGCAGCAATGGTTTATTACCATTGGTGAATTCTCCATTGCTGTATACCTGACAAGGGAAATTATATGAAAATTAAAATATTGAAACAGAAACACCTCAAATAAAGTCACGGTGCCTCTAAATTGGAGCAAAGGTACTTGGCTTTGGCCCAAGTATTTGTAATTATAGCTTAATTGCTGAATGGCTTACCTGCATGCATTCGTTCTTTCCCATGACTCCAGCTAGCTGAAGGTAGCACTTGACCTGCTGTCGGATCTTCTGGAAACAGTCCACAATGGGCACAGTCGGGATGGTGTGGATGCGGCTCAGGATATCCAGTGCCACGTTCACCAGTCCTTGCTTTCTGCCGATCTTGCCATACTGGATGATTGCAGAAGCGGAGGCATGCACCCCTAGCATTGCGTTGTTGGAGCTCGGGTCGTGTTGAGTGCTGTTGTCATAGGCGTTAACTATAGCTATCAAATTTACAAGTGATTACCAGTTGTTACCTTACGAGAAACGGGAATTGCAATACATTATTAGGCTGCGTATAAGATAAAGCGATCACAGGAGGTGCAGGTCTATAAGCAAACAGTAAAAAGTAGCCATACACAGCAGAAGAACGTCAACGGAACCCAGTAATTTGGAAAGACCAGCCCGTCATCTAACATGCTGGAGTGCATCGACATGTCGGTTTTCAAAATCCACAATCCTTTGTTGGATTATAACCAGATGACACCAGAAGTGACAATGGCTTGTCCAACTTTGCCCATTGTGACTAGTGCATGCTCAGAAGAGTGTAGTGCGCATGTGTCTGGGGTGGCAGAAATGGCTGTGTTCTGACATTGCAATGATGGCTTATGGGTCACCAGATTTCACAATACAAACTGCATTTATTATTAAATAGATGTTAGAACTGATGAGACTGGTGTACTTACACCAGAAATTCACGTCAGAACGGCTGTAAAATCCTGGCATTATAATGAGCTGTAGCTGAAAATAAAAATGCTCTTTGTACTAGCAAGTGGGGGAAATATTTAAAAGACGGATTTTGGTAAGAACTTACCTGTAAAATCCTTTTCAGCGAAGGAAGGAAGAGAGACACACTAGTCATTACTAGTGGGTAGGAGGAGCCCAGATAGGATTGACACCTCAGATTAAAAAGAGTGTTGACCGGCCCCTCCAGCTCGGGCTCCTCCTACTCCAGCTTCTCCAGTCGTACACAAGCTAAGGAAGAGCCAATATCACCAGCGGAGCAACATAACCCCTTCTGAAGGACTTCAGAGAAAAGACAAGAATACAGGTTATGCATGCAACAGGAAGAAACCACACAGTTCCAGGTACTACTCACTGGACCTGACCACTGCGATGAGCTGGCGATGCTGGAACAGAGCCTTAGCGCGCCGACCTCAGCCCAGATAATCGCTATCAGAGAAGGGTCACGCCGCATCTGAAAACGACAACACACTTCTGCCATGGGAGGGAGCTGTGTCTCTCTTCCTTCCTTCGCTGAAAAGGATTTTATAGGTAAGTTCTTACCAAAATCCGTCTTTCAGCAGCAGATGGAAGGAAGAGAGACACACTAGTCATTACTAGTGGGACGTCCCAAAGCAGTCCAAAAACTAAGGGTGGGAAAAAAACCAAAAGAGGCAGAATCCCAACAACCTAGATAAATGCGCAACCGGCGCCAAATACAAGTTAACTAGAACTTTAAACTACGGCCGCCTGCAGGACCCTACGTCCTAAGGCCGCATTAGCGGAAGCACTGACGTCCACCTTATAAAACTTTGTAAACGTGTGGACGGAACGCCAGGTCGCCGCTCGGCAGAGTTGAGCTGCCGAGGCCCCTTGATGAAAGGCCCACGATGAAGCCACAGCCCTCGTGGAGTGAGCCCGAATCCTAATCGGGCAAGGTTCGCCTTTAAGTCGGTAAGCCTCCAAAATGGTCGACCGAATCCAACGAGCTATAGAGTCCTTGGAAGCTCGTTGACCATGCCGACGACCTGCTGGAATCACAAACAGAGAGTCTGACTTCCGAAAACCTTGAGTAACAGACAAATAGAACTTCAAGGCCCGCACTAAATCCAATGTGTGCAAGGCCCGTTCCTTTGCATTCCTCGGGCCCGGGCAAAGCGAGGGCAACACAATATCCTGGTTAACATGAAATTGCGACACCACCTTAGGTAGAAAGTCGCCCCGTGTGCGAAGCACTACTCGATCCGGGTAAAACTCCAGGAAGGGAGGCAAGCAGGAAAGAGTCGCCAACTCAGAAACCCTTCTCAAAGGGGTGACCGCCACTAGGAAGGCAACCTTCCAAGAAAAGTAAAGAAAGGTTAGCAGAGTTCATAGGCTCAAAAGGCCCATGCTGAAGAGCCTCCAAGACAAGGTTGAGCCGCCAAGGAGACACAGGCGCCTTCCGCGGCGGAAACTGATGGGTTACTCCGCGAAAAAAGGAACGTACATCCCTACGCGAGGCGATAGTCTTCCGAAAGGCAAAGACAGGGCAGAAACCCGACCCTTCAGAGTGCTAACTGCCAAACCCTTGTCCAGCCCGTTGCAAAAGGCCAACAAAATGGGAATGGAAAGAATCCTCGGGTTCCTTGAAGAAAACCGAACACCACAAAAAGAAGGCTTCCCAAGACTTGTGATAAATCCTAGTATTAGCCGGACCTCTGGCAGCCCGCAAAGTGGCAATGACTTTGTCTGAAAAACCTTGACGGTCAATATTTCGGTCTCAAGAGCCACGCCGTCAAACGCAGAGACTTCAGGTCCGGATGACGAACGGGCCCTTGGTTAACAGGTCCGGGCGAAGAGAAAGTGGAAAAGGAGGCGCTGCCAGAAGCGACATCAGTGTCGAGAACCACGTCCTCCTTGGCCAATCTGGGGCTATCAACATAGCCGGGATTCTCTCCAGTCTGATCCGACGCAACCCCAGAGGAAGTAAGGGTATCGGCGGGAACACATAGATTAGCTCAAATTGGTCCAACGGAGCCACCACAGCATCCACCGTCACAGCCTTCGGGTCCTTGTACCTGGACATGAAAGTCGGTAACTTGGCATTGAACCTGGATGCCATCAAATCCACTTGGGGAGTTCCCCAACGGGAGCACAGCAGTGCAAAAATCTCCGGATGAAGACTCCCTTCTCCGGGATCCATCTTCTCGCGACTGAGAAAGTCTGCCGTGATATTCTGAACTCCTGGAATATGGATCGCAGAGATGGCTGGCACTCTGGTCTCAGCCCATACCAGGATCCGAGATACCTCCATCATGAGCCTGGAACTCCTTGTCCCGCCTAGATTCGATATACGCGACCGCCGTCGCATTGGCTGTCTGCACTCGGACTGGCAGACCGCTTAAAGGGACCGTCCAGTGTTGGAGCCAAAGGAAAATTGCCCTCAATTCCAGGATGTTGATCGGCAGGACAGACTCCTTCGACAACAATACTCCCTGAATCCAGAGATCGTTCCAGACACCTCCCCAGCCCGTCAGGCTGGCATCGGTGGTTATGACCGACCACCTCGGAGAGAGGAAGGACTTCCCCAGGGATAACGCTTCCGGACGTAACCACCATCCTAGAGACTCTCGTACCCTGTGGGAGATGATGACACTGCAATCCAGCGAAGCCTGCAATCGCCAACGGCTCAGACTGAGCCTTTGGAAGGCCCTGGAATGAAACTGAGCAAACGGAAGTGCCTCCATGGACCACCATCAAACCCAGAAGGCGCATACACCTTTGAAGGGACATCGCTGTCGAAGACTTCATAACCTGTACATATCGAATGAGACATGCTTGCTTGTCTGGAGGCAGAGACACCACTGCTCGTATCGTGTCGAAATGCAACCCCAAAAACAGGATTGACTGCGACGGTTCCAGTCTCCCAACTGATCAGCCACCCGAAGTCCTCCAGGAGCTGAAGGGATAGATTGCGAGCAGTCACTGCCTCCTCCTTTGAGGACCCCACATCAAAAGGTCATCCAGGTAGGGAAGAATCGAAACCCCCTGTCTTCGAAGAATTGCCATGAGAGGCGCCAGAATTTTTGTAAAAATTCTGGGCGCTGAGGCCAACCCGAATGGCAGAGCCACAAACTGGTAATGGTCCTCCGATTGGAAAGTGCAAATAAGCGTCGCGAATGTCGATTGACACCAAAAAAGCGTTCTGCGACAGGACCGCCAAAACGGAGCGAAGCGACTTCATGCGGAATTTCCTGGCGTGGACATGCCGATTCAATCTTTTGATTCAGAATGGGCCGAAATTTGCCCTCTTTTTTGAGGACCACAAAGAGTTTAGAATAAAACCCTCTTCCCCGGCCCTCCGGCGGAACCGGCACCACCACACCTTTCTGCAGAAAGGAATCTACCTCCCGCAGTAGAGTGGCAAAAAAACTCGTGTCTGGGGGTAGAGAAAGAAACTCTATGAAGTAGCCTGCCAACACAACCTGTGTCACCCAGGCGTCCGACACGCGGGAAGCCCAAATCGGTGTGAATTGGAGTAAACGACCCCCCACTCGAGAGCGCTCGAGTGAGACCCAGGCGTCAGTCCGCTTTAGCGGGCTTTTTGCTAGCTTCCCGCTTGTCTTAACGGAAGTTCTGTTTCCAGGGAATGCGGAATTTCTGAAAATTCTTTTTTTTTTTTTTTATAAAAAAGAGAGGACAACCCGATGACCGAATCATCCCCTGGACCGAAAGGACCGCCGACAACTACCGGCACTAGTCCTGCCAGACGCAGAAGTCACAGCTCTGCGCTAAGGTAAAGCTGTTTCTTTTGCCTTGCCTTGGCAATCAGCTCCGTGAGGTCAGATCCAAAGGCTGACCACCTTGTAAGCTAAAGATAGCATACCCTGCTTGGAAACCGCGTCCCCAGTCCACTGTCTAAGTCACAGTGCTCTTCTGACTGTGACTGCCGAGGATTGCGCAATGGATAGCAGTGACGCAGTATCCTCCAACAACTTGAAAAGCCCATCTACCTCGATAGTGGGGATCCATCTTGCCACGCCGTCCGTAAACGGTCCAACCGGCTCAGGGAAGCTTTACAAGCACACATGGATCCTTAGTACTGAATCCATGACCCGCGGCCTCGCAGATGGATATTGCTGCCATCTCCGTTTTTCTGTCCAGCGGGTCCTGCAGACTCGCCTTCCCTTTAACAGGAAGATTTGCTAAGCTGGGATAAAGGGACATCCACTTCAGGAGAAGGGATCCAATTATCAATCAACTCCGTAGAACACGGATACAGTGCCTGAAAACGTTGTAAAGCTGATCGCGACCTATGCGACTCCTGAAACATCCGGGCCGAATTACCAGGACGTCTAGTTACCTCCTCCGGTAACTGTAACGCCCTCATGGCTCCAATAAAAGCCTCTGTACGGCCCAAAAGAGAGGCAGAGTGTCCCTGCCGATCCTCCTTGTCCGAATCGGACATCTTCGCTGGATCTAGCTGACACCCAATAACCTAGAAGGTCAGACAGGCCATCAATAGAAACTAGCGAGGGCCTCCATTTTGACACCACTGGAACCTCCGAGCGCTGGGCATGACGCCGTCGAGGTCTGCGTGTCAGATACGCGAGACTGATCCTGTAGCGGATCTGGGAGACGGTCCGCATCTGACATGTCCTTGCACAGTATATGGCAGGTTAAACCTGTCAGTAACTAGAACAGTGTGTTTCTTAAAGAAAAAAACGAACGCTGAAGGGTTAAAGCTCTTAAAGAGAGAGCTACCCCAGCTGTCCCCATTAAGAGTTAACCGCCTAAGAAGGGGTTAAAGTAGCAGACTCCCCACAACCTTGATAATGAAAAGGGTGTGTGAGCCCCAAGTGCCTCTTATAAGGCAGCAGCTGCAGGGCAGCTATGCCACACTAAACAAGAACGTTCAACGAGATCGCTAAAAAATTGCGTGTTTTGTACATCGCAATGACCGCCAAATTCGTAAAGGAGATTGCCCAGATTGGCAGCTACTAGCGGCATTAAAACGATCACCCAAACGATCGCATTAGTATGCGTCGTTATCGGGATCGTTAGCGGGAACGTATGGTGGCATTAATGTCGCAGACTCCCCACAACCTCTTTAATGGAAAGGGTGTGCGAGCTCTCTTATGGAATAAAAGCTGCAGGACAGCGCTATCTGCCACTCATTTGTGCTTCAGAAAGGCGCCCGCGCTGTGGGGGTGAGGGGGTTAAGCTTCTGCCCAGACGGGTAGAAGCGACTCACCCAGCTGGTCACGGTGTAGCGTCTTGCCGGGAGGGGAAGAGTGAAAGGCCCAAGGAAGCTTTCAGCCTGTCTTCAGTAATGGCTGCCGCGCTGTGCCTCCGATGTGTTCCATGAGAGAAGCCGGAAAAGGAGACAGCAGTAAAGCGCGCGCTCAGAGCGGCGCGAAAATTCAAATAAAAAGGCGCGCAACTCCTCTCTCCCCCGCTCCTATGTCCTGCAGGCATTTACCTGCGGACAAAAAACACCAGTCACCGACATGTATACATGTAACAGCGGCTGCCGCAGCAGTCGCTGAAGCACTCACATTAACATGTTGAGTACTCACCCAGCTGAGCACCACAGGGACCCCCAGGGATTTGTGGCGCAATGCCCATTGCTTCCCCCCAGGGCGGGGAACGCAGTGACCCCTGCAGCGCGGTTTGCGTCCCCGCCAGGGAAGCCATCCTCATCCCCCCGGGCAGGCAGGGTTCTGCAGGGACCACCATACAGGGTAATGCAGATCCGCCAAGGAGAGGTGGGGGTCCAGCAGCGCTGAGACCCCTGAGACCTCTAGACCACTTCTGGTGATCCAAGTCTCTTGTCCGGTAAAAATAAGAAAATCTTCTGAGGAGCTGCTTCAGCAGCGACCATCCTCTGAGACCTCAAATTTTAGACTGGAGAAGCTGGAGTAGGAGGAGCCCGAGCTGGAGGGGCCGGTCAACACTCTTTTTAATCTGAGGTGTCAATCCTATCTGGGCTCCGCCTACCCACTAGTAATGACTAGTGTGTCTCTCTTCCTTCCATCTGCTGCTGAAAAGGATTGCACAGAAATTATGAGTTTCAAAGTAAGTACACCAGTCTCATATCAAGGAGATCTATTTAACCCCTTAATGTCCACTGACGTGCAGAGTCCGTCATGGCAAGGTGCCAGTTCCGGCACCAGGACGGACTCTGCACGTCATACCTTTGATCCACCACTGCGTGTAAACACGCAGTGGTAGATCAGTGCCGACAGCTGTCACAGACAGCTGACAGGCACGGCAAGCGGTGCGGGGACCCTTGCCGTCGGTCCCCGCACTCACAGCGCTGTGATTGGTCAGTCAATCTGACTGACCAAACACAGCAGCGATCGCGCAGGAGAAGCTGAAATTTCAGCTTCCCCAGCACGATCAGTGCAGGAGCCGGCGCTGCAGTGGCCAGGCTTCCTGCACTGACAGCCAGGAGCGGAGCCCCCACCGCCCCTGGCTGTTAACCCCCTGACTGCTGCGATCCAGCGCGATCGCAGAGCTCAGGGGGGGAGGCAGAGGGTCGGGAGCTCCCTCTGCCTCAGATCGGCACCCTGCAATGTATTTGCAGGGGCCGATGTCTGCCTTGATGACCCGGGGGTTGTCATGACAACCTCCGGGTCATTTAGCTACGGAAAGCTGCTGTGATCATGTCACAGCAGCTTCCACTATAGTTGCAATGCATTGCAATGCCAGAGCATTGCAATGCATTGTAACTGCAATCAAAAGTAAAAAAAAGTGAAAGTCCCATAAAGGGACAAGTTAAAAAAAATCATTTTTTAAAAAAAATTGTAAAATACGGATTTTTGTGTTACTCACCGTAAAATCCTTTTCTCCGAGACGCTCATTGGGGGACACAGGACTGTGGGTGTATGCTACTGCCGCTAGGAGGCTGACACTAAGTAAACATAAAAAAAGGTTAGCTCCTCCTCCGCCGTATACACCTCAGCACTGGCCGCAGGCAAATCCAGTTTAGTGCAAAAAGCAGTAGGAGGCTAAAGAATAAATTAATGTTAATACAGGTACAATATATCCAGAAGTAAATCTACTGATATAGACCCAAGCAAATAAAATTAACTTAGAAATCGAAGCCATCCGGCTAATAGGGAGGGAGCTGTGTCCCCCAATGAGCGTCTCGGAGAAAAGGATTTTACGGTGAGTAACACAAAAATCCGTATTTCTCCTTCGTCTCATTGGGGGACACAGGACTGTGGGACGTCCCAAAGCAGTCCCTTGGGTGGGAAACCGACTCCACAGTGTAATTTATAATCAAGCATTGCTTATAGGTGCGCAACCGCGCCCTGAAGAATCCTTCTACCCAGACTGGCATCCGCAGAAGCCTGGGTATGGACATTATAATGCTTGGAAAAGGTATGCAGACTGGACCAGGTTGCTGCTTTACAAACCTGTTCCACTGAAGCCTGATGCCGAAGGGCCCAGGAGGCACCCACCGCTCTGGTGGAGTGAGCCTTGATCCCTGCAGGAACCACCGCGCCTCTGATGCGGTAAGCCTCCTGAATGGCTAACCGAATCCACCTAGCCAAGGTTGATTTAGAGGCAGCGAGTCCCTTCCTGCGACCTTCAGGGAGGACAAACAGCGTGTCCGTCTGTCGAAAGGACGCCGTCCGAGATACATATCTCCTGAGTGCTCTCACCAGATCCAGCGTATGGAGAGCCTTCTCCACTCGGTGCGTCGGAGCTGGGCAAAATGAGGGCAAAACAATGTCCTCATTAATATGAAATGAGGACACGACTTTAGGCAAAAAAGGTGGAGTAGGTCTGAGCACCACCTTATCCTGATGGAAAAGCAAGTACGGAGCTCGACAAGACAGTGCAGCCAGCTCCGAAACCCGCCTTATGGATGTTATGGCTACCAAAAACACCACTTTCCAGGAAAGAAACGACAGAGAAACCTCCTGCAAAGGTTCAAAAGGAGACTCTTGCAGAACTCCCAGGACAAGATTGAGGTCCCAAACCTCTAAAGGAGTCTTGTAGGGAGGAACTATATGGACAACCCCCTGAATAAAGGTCCTAACCTGAAAATTAGACGCGATCCTTCGCTGAAAAAGCACAGACAAGGCTGATATCTGCCGTCTAAGCGTACTTGGCGCTAGACCTGAATCTAGGCCTGCCTGGAGAAATGACAGAATGTTTGGAATTGAAAACCTAAGCGGGGAACAACCATGTTCCCTGCACCAAGCAAAAAAGATCTTCCAAGTACCGTGGTAGATGCGAGCCGATGACGGGCTTTCGGGCGCTAGCCATCGTTGCGGCGACCTTTTTAGAGAATCCAGCCCTGGTCAGGATCCAAGATTCAACGGCCAGGCCGTCAAACACAGGACCGCTGAGTTGTGGTGGTAAACTGGGCCCTGGGAGAGAAGGTCCGCGTGCTCTGGCAGTTGCCAGGGTGCGTCGGAGAGCAACTGTACCAGCTCCGCGTACCAAGAGCGACGCGGCCAATCCGGAGCGATTAATATCGCTGGAACCCCCTCTATCCTGATCTTTCTGATCACCCTTGGGAGAAGAGCTATTGGAGGAAATAAGTATGGAAGATGGAATTGATTCCACGGTAGAACCAGGGCGTCCACCGCAATTGCCTGCGGATCCCGGTACCGGGAGACGAAGTTGGGCACCTTGGCATTCATCCTGGAAGCCATCAGGTCCACATCTGGGGTTCCCCAGCGTCGACATATCTGCTGAAAAATCTCGGGATGTAGTGACCATTCCCCTGAAGCTATGCCGTGACGGCTGAGAAAATCCGCTGCCCAGTTTTCCTCGCCCGGAATGTGGACTGCTGAAATCACGGAGTGATTTACCTCTGCCCAGGACAGAATCTGTTTTACCTCGTGCATAGCCGCCCGGCTGCGGGTACCTCCCTGATGGTTTATGTATGCCACCGCCGTGGCATTGTCTGACTGAATTCGGACTGGGCGGCCTGCCAGATGTTGGTGAAAATGCCTCAGAGCCAGCCAAATAGCTTGGATCTCTAAAATATTTATCGGGAGGATCGACTCCTGCTGAGACCAAGTCCCCTGGGCTGTGTGGTGACGAAACACTGCTCCCCATCCGAGCAGGCTGGCATCCGTTGTGACTACCATCCAGATATTCGGAGGAAACAAACGGCCCTGTTGAAGAGTGGAACTCCTCGTCCACCACATAAGTGTCTGTCTGACCTGCAGGGACAGACGGCACCGAAGATTGAGGGAATAAAGGCTCCCGTCCCATACTGCCAAGAGTGCATGCTGAAGGGGGCGAAGATGAAACTGGGCAAATGGAATCGCCTCGATCGTTGCCACCATCCTTCCTAGAACCCTCATGCAAAACCGGATGGTATGAGGAATCGGTTTGTGAAGGATCCGTACCTCTTGACGGAGAACTAAGGCCTTGTCCTGAGGAAGGATTATCAACCCTTGAGCGGTGTCGAAATCCATCCCTAAGAAGGTGATCTTTCGAGATGGCACGGGAGATGACTTCTTCATATTCACCAGCCACCCCAGGCGAACAAGAGTGTCTAGGGTAATGCTGACGCTTTCCTCGCATGTTTGGAAAGACGGACCCTTGATGAGAAGGTCGTCTAGGTAAGGCAAGATGACTATCCCCCTGGAGTGTAGAATGGATACAACAGTAGCCATGACCTTTGTGAACACTCTGGGAGCTGTGGCTAGCCCGAATGGCAAGGCAGCGAACTGAAAGTGAAGTTTGCCGATGGCAAACCGAAGAAACCTTTGATGAGGGGGAAATATGGGGATGTGAAGATAGGCATCCTGGATGTCTATTGATACTAGAAATTCCCCTTTTTCCATGGCAGCAATGACCGAGCGGAGAGACTCCATTCGAAAATGTCGAATTTTGACGAACCGATTCAGTCTTTTTAGATCCAGAATGGGCCTTACGGTACCGTCCTTTTTGGGTACAATGAACAGATTGGAATAAAACCCCCGACCTCTTTCAACCTCTGGTACAGGTACAACAACCCTGCTGTGTCGAAGAGACTCGACCACCTTGAATAAGGCGAGAACCCGAGACTCCTCCTTGGGAAGGCGCGAGGGAAAGAAACGATTTGAGGGAAGGCTGGTAAATTCTATCTTGTACCCCGAGGTGACTAATTCTCTGACCCATTCGTCTTGAGTAATTGATAGCCAAGTGGGACGAAACCAGAGTAGACGGCCGCCTACTCTGGATGAATCGACCGGATTCTGCCTCCAGTCATTTATCCGAAAATCTTTGGGGCCTAGACCCTCTAGATTTCGGTTGTTGAGACCGCATTCTTCCCAACGGGTTGGTCTTGTAAGAGGCCTGACGATCTCTGGCCTGATTAGGTCGACCTGAGCCGCTGGAACTGGCTGTTGCAGCCCAACCTGGGTTGCGAAAGGCTCTAAAGCGAGGCTGAGGCTGTCGGCGAAAGGGCTGTTTGACCTTCTGCTGAGGCAAAAAGAACTCTTCCCTCCTGTCGCATCAGATATAAGCTGATCCAGTTTTTCACCAAATAAACGACCGCTTTGATAAGACAAGGACGTAAGTGACTTCTTTGAAGTCGAGTCTGCTCGCCAAGTCCTCAACCACAAGGATCTCCTAATGGCAATCGCATTGGCAGCAGCTAATGCTGCGCAATTTGCCGCATCCATAGAAGCGTTGATCAAAAAATCACCTGCGAGAGCCATCTGATTAGATATCTCCAAAACCTCAGGTGGCACTTCTACACCGTGAAGAGCTCTGTTCAGAGACTCCGACCAGGAAATCATGGCTTTAGCAACCCAAGTCGCTGCAAAGGAAGGAGAGAGAGATGACCCAGATGCTTCAAACACCGAGCGAGCCAGGCTTTCAATCAGACGATCCGTTGGATCCTTAATCGAGGAACCATCAGGAAGGGAGAGAAGCGTCTTAGATGCCAAGCGTGACACCGGAGGATCGACCACTGGGGATTCCGCCCACTTCTTAAGAAGTTCAGGAGCAAAAGGATACCTGGTATTGAGGGCCTTCTGTCCTGTAAAGCGCTTATCCGGTTTTTCTCGGTGGCGCTGCACAAGCTCCTCAAACTCAGGATGAGCACCAAAAACCTTATGGGTCTGTCTGGCTCGTTTGAAAGACACCTTATGACCAGAGGCCAAGGTGGATTCATCGTCTACCCCCAGAGATTGATTGACAGCTTCGATCAGACTGTCAATTGTCTCCTGACAACCTGGAGCTTCCAAATTGAGGGACCCTTCAGTATCGTAATCCGAATATTGATCACTTGCCTCTAAAGGTGAGGGAGAGCGAGAAGCTGAGCTGAAGGATGCCGAAGCCCTGGATGGCATAGGCGACGCAGTGTGGGTTCGCTTCCCCTGCGTCTGCCTGGTGAGAGCACGGCCCCTGCAGGCCGGAGGTTCCTGAGACGTCGCTAAGACGGGTGAACCACTGTCCCTGCTCCTATCAGGAGCTTGAAGGGACTCGATTGCTCTTGTTAATGATGCCACAGATTGAGACAGAGACAGGGCCCATTCCGGGGGACCTGACGCACTGGGCTGGGCTATAGGTGAGGGCTCCTGAGCCCGTTCAGAGTCACAGGCTTCGCAGACCCGATTAGTCTGGGCATGCGGAAAAGGGGATTTACAGGCAATGCATGCGGTATACAGCACCGTGTGAGCCTTAGTTCTTCTGGACATACTGTATCTGTTCAGAGCCCTGTGACGATGCGGAGGTATGGTAGCGGGGCGCAGCGAAGTGGAGCCGGGCTGGCGGTAGCAGCACTTACCCCAGTCCTGTATCCCCGGACGTCCTTAAGCAGCGCTGACAGCGCAAAAGGAAAAGAGCAAAGGCTCCAGACTTTCAAAAAGAGCGCTCCCTGTCAGGGAGGCGTGGCTCATATAGCTGATCACAGGGGCCGGGGTCGAGAGGCGCGGCCTAGCGCCGTCAGATGCCGGAGACGCCACTTCCAGCCGCGGCCTAGTCTCCGGCCGAAGCCGGGGACTAAATTTCCGGCCGCGGCCTAGCGCCGGCCGAAGCCTCGGCCTAAATTTTTGGCGGTGGCCGCCCGAAAAACAGGGGGCGGGCCCGCCGGAAGTGACGCTGCCGGGGGCGGAACACGGCCTATCTTCCGGCCGACGCCGGGAGCAAAATTAGACATGCGGCCTGGTTCCCGGCTGAAGCCGGGGACTAAATTTCAGCCTGCGGCCTAGCACCGGCCGAAGCCGGGAGCTAGATTTTTGGCGGCGGCCGCCTAGAAGCCAGGCGGACCGTCACACGCAGAGAGGGGATGGCGCTCTCCGGGGGTTTCACAGACAGCCTCGCGGACCGCTCCCACCGAATCTCGACCGCCCCAGACGCTACCACACTGTTCTCCGGAGCTTTGAAGGTGGGTTCTCCTGCTTGCAGTCTTCTACCAAAAAAATGGGGAACGGTGCAGGCTCCAGCTCCATGATCTCTAATGGTGGGTCTTCCTTGCTGCAGTGGACTTGCGGCTCTCCCAGACATTAGTCCAGCGTCTCCCGTCTTTTAGAGGGGGGCTTGCAGCAAAAAAAGGAGGGACGGTGCAGGCCTCCTTTTCACGGCTCTACGTTATAAACTTCTGTGAAGCACTTGGGGGTTCAAAGTGCTCACCATACATCTAGAAAAGTTCCTTTGGGGTCTAGTTTCCAAAATGGAGTCACTTTTGGGGGGTTTCTACTGTTTAGGCACATCAGGGGCTATCCAAACGTGACATGTCACCCACAGACCACTCCATCAAAGTCTGCATTTGAAAAAGGCGCTACTTCCCTTTCGAGCTCTGCAATGCGTCAAAATAGTGGTTCCCCCCCACATATGGGATATCAGCGTACTCAGGACAAATTGCACGATAACTTTTGGGGTCCTATTTCTCCTGTTACCATTATAAAAATAAAAATTTGGGGCAAAAAGATTATTTTTGTGGAAAAAAATATGATTTTTTTATTTTCACGGCTCTACGTTATAAACTTCTGTGAAGCACTTGGGGGTTCAAAGTGCTCACCACACATCTAGAAAAGTTCCTTGGGGGTCTAGTTTCCAAAATGGAGTCACTTGTGGGGGGTTTCTACTGTTTAGGCACATCAGGGGCTATCCAAACGTGACATGACACCCACAGACCATTCCATCAAAGTCTGCATTTGAAAAAGGCGCTACTTCCCTTTCGAGCTCTGCCATGCGTCAAAATAGTGGTTTCCCCCCACATATGGGGTATCAGCGTACTCAGGACAAATTGCACAATAACTTTTGGGGTCCTGTTACCCTTTGGAAAACAACAATTGGGGGTGGAAAGATCATTTTTGTGGAAAAGATATGATTTTTTAATTTTACTGCTCTACGTATAACCTCTGTGAACCTGGTTCAAAGCTCTCACCACACTTAGTAAGTTCCTTGGGGGTTCAGTTTCCAAAATCGAGGTTCACTTGGGGGGTGTTTCCAACTGTATTTAGGGCCCTTTACACAGGGACTCTCCAAATACGACATGGCATCCAATCTCAATTCCAGCCAAAAAAGTCAAATGGCGCTGCTTCCCTTCCGAGCTCTGCCATGCGCCCAAATAGTGGTTTACCCCACCTATGGGGTATCAGCGTACTCAGGACTAATTGCACAATAAATTTTGGGGTCCTTTTATCCTTTGGAAAATAAAAATTGGGATGAAAAGATCATTTTTGTGGAAAAAATATGATTTTTTAATTTACGGCTCTACGTTATAACCTTCTGTGAAGCGCTTGGGGGTTAAAAGCTCTCACAACACATTTAGATAAGTTCCTTGGGGGGTCTAGTTTCCAAAATGGGGTCACTTGTGGGGGGTTTCCACTGTTTAGGCACACAGGGACTCTCCAAATGCGACATGGCGTCCAATCTCAATTCCAGCCAAAAAAGTCAAATGGCGCTGCTTCCCTTCCGAGCTCTGCCATGCGCCCAAATAGTGGTTTACCCCCACATATGGGGTATCAGCGTACTCAGGACTAATTGCCCAATAACTTTTGGGGTCCTTTTATCCTTTGGAAAATAATAATTGGGATGAAAAGATCATTTTTGTGGAAAAACACGGATTTTGGTAAGAACTTACCGGTAAAAATCCTTTTCAGCGAAGGAAGGAAGAGAGACACAGTATTCATTACTGATGGGTAGGCGGAGCCCCAGATCAGGATGTCACCTCAGATCAAAAGAGTGCTGACTGGCTGGCCCCTCCAGCTCGGGCTCCTCCTACTCAGCTCCAGTCGTACCAAAGCTTTTAGGAAAAGAGCCAAGATCACCAGCGGAGCAACATAACCCCTTCTGAAGGAACTTCAGAGAAAAATACGGATTTTTGTGTTACTCACCGTAAAATCCTTTTCTCCGAGACACTCATTGGGGGACACAGGACTGTGGGTGTATGCTTCTGCCGCTAGGAGGCTGACACTAAGTAACATAAAAAAGGTTAGCTCCTCCTCCGCCGTATACACCTCAGCACTGGCCGCAGGCAAACCCAGTTTAGTGCAAAAAGCAGTAGGAGGCTAAAACATAAATCAAGAGTTAACACAGATACAGTATATTCAGAAGAAAAAAACTGCTGATACCAATTTAAGGAGAATAGAGTTAACTCAATATAAAGCCAGCCGGCTCTTAGGGAGGGTGCTGTGTCCCCCAATGAGTGTCTCGGAGAAAAGGATTTTACGGTGAGTAACACAAAAATCCGTATTTCTCCTTCGTCTCATTGGGGGACACAGGACTGTGGGACGTCCCAAAGCAGTCCCTTGGGTGGGAAACCGACTCCACAGTGTAATTTATAACCAAGCATTGCTTATAGGTGCGCAACCGCGCCCTGAAGAATCCTTCTACCCAGACTGGCATCCGCAGAAGTCTGGGTATGGACATTATAATGCTTGGAAAAAGTATGCAGACTGGACCAGGTTGCTGCTTTACAAACCTGTTCCACCGAAGCCTGATGCCGAAGGGCCCAGGACGCACCCACCGCTCTGGTGGAGTGAGCCTTGATCCCTGCGGGAACCACCGTGCCTCTGATACGGTAAGCCTCCTGAATGGCTAACCGAATCCACCTAGCCAAGGTTGACTTAGAGGCAGCAAGTCCCTTCCTGCGACCTTCAGGGAGGACAAACAGCGTGTCCGTCTGTCGAAAGGACGCCGTCCGAGATACATATCTCCTGAGTGCTCTCACCAGATCCAGCGTATGGAGAGCCTTCTCCACTCGGTGCGTCGGAGCTGGGCAAAATGAGGGCAACACAATGTCCTCATTAATATGAAATGAGGACACAACCTTAGGCAAAAAAGGTGGTGTTGGTCTGAGCACCACCTTATCCTGATGGAAAAGTAAGTACGGAGCTCGACAAGACAGTGCAGCCAGCTCCGAAACCCGCCTTATGGATGTAATGGCTACCAAAAACACCACTTTCCAGGAAAGAAATGATAGAGAAACTTCCTGCAAAGGTTCAAAAGGAGACTCCTGTAGGACTCCCAGGACTAGATTGAGGTCCCAAACCTCTAAGGGAGTCTTGTAGGGAGGAACTATATGGACAACCCCCTGAATAAAGGTCCTAACCTGAAAATTAGACGCGATCTTTCGCTGAAAAAGAACCGACAAAGCTGATATCTGTCGTCTAAGAGTACTAGGCGCTAGACCTGAATCTAGGCCTGCCTGGAGAAAAGATAGAATGTTCGGAATTGAAAAGAGGAGCGGGGAACAACCATGTTCCCTGCACCAAGTAAAAAAGACCTTCCAAGTACCGTGGTAGATGCGAGCCGAAACGGGCTTTCGGGCGTTAGCCATCGTTGCGGCGACCTTTTTAGAGAATCCAGCCCTGGTCAGGATCCAAGATTCAACGGCCAGGCCGTCAAACACAGGACCGCTGAGTTCTGGTGGTAAATTGGGCCCTGGGAGAGAAGGTCCACGCGCTCTGGCAGTCGCCAGGGTGTGTCGGTGAGCAATTGTACCAGCTCCGCGTACCATGAGCGACGCGGCCAATCCGGAGCGATTAATATCGCTGGAACCCCCTCTATCCTGATCTTTCTGATCACCCTTGGGAGAAGGGCTATTGGTGGAAACAAGTATGGAAGATGAAACTGATTCCATGGTAGGACCAGAGCGTCTACTGCAAATGCCTGCGGATCCCGGTACCGGGAGACGAAGTTGGGCACCTTGGCATTTATCTTGGAAGCCATCAGGTCCACATCTGGGGTTCCCCAGCGTCGGCATATCTGCTGAAAAACCTCGGGATGAAGCGACCATTCCCCTGACGCTAT
Organism: Oophaga sylvatica; assembly: GCA_033576555.1. Lineage (NCBI taxonomy): Eukaryota > Metazoa > Chordata > Amphibia > Anura > Dendrobatidae > Oophaga > Oophaga sylvatica. The sequence goes on from JARQOD010000007.1 coordinate 123,322,203, forward strand.
GCCGTGACGGCTGAGAAAATCCGCAGCCCAGTTTTCCTCGCCCGGAATGTGGACCGCTGAAATCACAGAGTGATTTACCTCTGCCCAAGTCAGAATCTGTTTTACCTCGTGCATGGCCGCCCTGCTGCGGGTACCTCCCTGATGGTTTATGTATGCCACTGCCGTGGCATTGTCCGATTGTATTCTGACTGGGTGGCCCGCCAGATGCTGGTGAAAATGTCTCAGAGCTAGCCGAATAGCTCGGATCTCTAAAATATTGATCGGGAGGGTCGATTCCTGCTGAGACCAAGTTCCCTGGGCTGTATGGTGACGAAACACTGCTCCCCATCCTAGCAGGCTGGCGTCCGTTGTGACAACCAACCAAAAATTTGGAGGAAACAACCGACCCTGTCGAAGAGTGGTGCTCTTCGTCCACCACATTAGAGTCTGTCTGACCTGCAGGGACAGACGACACCGAAGATTGAGGGAGTAAGGGCTCCCGTCCCATACTGCCAAGAGTGCATGTTGAAGGGGGCGAAGATGAAATTGGGCAAATGGAATAGCCTCTATTGCTGCCACCATCCTTCCCAGGACCCTCATGCAAAACCGGATGGTGTGAGGAATTGGTTGGCGAAGGATCCGTACCTCTTGACGGAGAACCAAGGCCTTGTCCTGAGGAAGAATTATCAACCCCTGAGCGGTGTCGAAATTCATCCCTAAAAAGGTGATCTTCCGAGATGGCACAGGAGATGATTTCTTCGTATTCACCAGCCACCCCAGGCGAGCAAGGGTGTCTAACGTAATGCTGACACTTTCCTCGCAGATTTGAAAAGACGGACCCTTGATGAGGAGATCGTCTAACTAAGGCAGGATGACTACCCCCCTGGAGTGCAGAATGGACACAACAGCAGCCATGACCTTTGTGAACACCCTGGGGGCTGTGGCTAGCCCGAATGGCAAGGCTGCGAACTGAAGATGAAGTTTGCCGACGGCAAACCGAAGAAATCTCTGGTGAGGAGGAAATATGGGGATGTGAAGATAGGCATCCTGAATGTCTATTGATGCTAGAAATTCCCCTTTTTCCATGGCTGCAATGACCGAACGGAGAGATTCCATTCGGAAATGCCGAATTCTGACAAACCGGTTCAGTCGCTTTAGATCCAGAATGGGCCTTACGGTACCGTCCTTTTTGGGTACAATGAACAGGTTGGAATAAAACCCCTGACCCTTTTCGATCTCCGGTACAGGCACGACAACCCCGCTGTGCCGAAGAGACTCGACCGCCCTGAATAAGGCGCGAACCCGAGATTCCTCCTTGGGAAGGCGCGAGGGAAAAAAACGATTTGAGGGAAGGCTGGAAAATTCTATTTTGTACCCCGAGGAGACTAACTCCCTGACCCACTCGTCGTGAGTAATCGATAGCCAAATGGGGCGAAACCAGAGTAAGCGGCCGCCTACTCTGGATAAATTGACCGGATTCTGCCTCCAGTCATTTGTCCGAATATCTCTGGGGTTTGGACCCTCTAGATCTTGGTTGTTGAGATCGTCCTCTTCCCAGAGGGTTGGTCCTGTAGGAGACCTGACGATCTCTGGCCTGACTAGGCCGACCTGAACCGCTGGAGGTAGCTGGCGCGGCCCAACCTGGGTTACGAAAGGCCCTAAAGCGAGGCTGAAGCTGTCGGCGAAAAGGCTGCTTAATCTTTTGCTGAGGAAGGAAACTGCTCTTCCCTCCCGTCGCATCAGATATGAGCTGATCCAACCTTTCGCCAAATAACCGACCATTCTGATATGGTAAGGATGTAAGCGATTTCTTTGAGATTGAATCTGCTCGCCAGGTTCTAAGCCACAAAGATCTTCTGATGGCAATTGCATTAGCAGCAGCTAGGGCTGCGCAATTTGCCGCATCCATGGACGCATTAATTAAGAAGTCTCCCGCAAGTGCTATCTGATTAGAAATCTCAGTTACTTCAGATGGTACCTCAATACCATGAAGCGCTCTATTTAAAGACTCCGACCAGGATATCATGGCCTTAGCAACCCAAGTCGCTGCAAAAGAAGGAGAGAGAGCAGAACCCGATGCTTCAAACACCGAGCGGGCCAAACCTTCAATCAGACGATCCGTTGGTTCCTTGATCGAGGAACCGTTAGGAAGGGAGAGGAGCGTTTTAGACGCCAAACGCGACACAGGAGGATCAACCGCAGGAGATTCCGCCCATTTCTTAAGAAGCTCGGGAGCAAAAGGATATCTAGTATTGAGAGCCTTTTGTCCTGCGAAGCGCTTGTCCGGTTTCTCCCGGTGGCGCTGCACTAGTTCCTCAAACTCAGGATGAGATCCAAAAACTTTATGAGCTTGCCTGGCTCTTTTGAAGGACACCTTATGACCGGAGGTCAAGGTGGACTCATCGTCTATCCCCAAGGTTTGATTGACAGCTTCAATCAAACTGTCAATTGTGTCCTGACAATTTGGTGCCTCCAAATTAAGGGACCCTTCTGAATCAGAATCCGAATACTGATCACTTGTCAGAGGTGAGGGAGAGCGGGAGACGGAACTGAAAGATGCCGAGGCTCCGGACGGCAAAGGCGATGCAGTGTGGGTTCGCTTCCCCTGCGTCTGCCTAGTGAGAGCGCGGCCCCTGCAGGCCGGAGGTTCATGAGACGTCGCCAAGACGGGTGAACCACTGTCCCTGCTCCTATCGGGAGCTTGAAGGGACTCGATTGCTCTAGTCAATGATGCCACAGATTGAGTCAGGGACAGAGCCCATTCAGGGGGACCTGACGCACTGGGTTCCGTAATAGGAGCGGGTTCCTGAGCCCGTTCGGAGTCACAGGCTTCGCAAACCCGAGTAATCTGGGCGCGCGGAAAAGGGGACCTACAGGCAATGCATGCGGTATACAGTACCGTATGAGCTTTAGTTCTTCTGGACATACTGAGTCTATCACAGAGTCCGCAATGAACTGGATGTGCGACGGTCAGTGAAACGGAGTGCAGAAGTACTTAGTGAAGCGGAACAACCAGGCTGGAGGTAGAAGCACTTACCCCAGTCCTGTACCCCCTGCGTCCTTAAACCGCGTAGCAGTGGCGTCTGGCTCCAAATTTTTCAAAAAGAGCGCCCCCCTGTTAGGAAGGCGAGCTCAAGTAGCCGAGCCTTTAGGGGGAGGATCGAGAGGCGCGGCCTAGCTGTCAGAGGCCCGCCTCCAGCCGCGGCCTAGTCTCCAGCAAAAGCCGGGGACTAAATTTACAGCCGCGGCCTAGCATCAGCCGAAGCCGCGGCCTAGATTTCCGGCGGAGGCGGCCCCAAAACCAGAGGGCGGGCCCGCCGGAAGGAGACAATGCCGAGGGCGGATCCCCGCGACCGCGGCCCGCCCTCCAGCCGACACCGGACGCTACATCTTGGGCCGCGGCCTAGTCCCCGGCAGAAGCCGGGGACTAAATTTGCAGCCGCGGCCCAGATTTCCGGCGGAGGCCGCCCCAAAATCAGAGGGCGGGCCCGCCGGAAGGAGACAATGCCGAGGGCGGATCCCCGCGACCGCGGCCCGCCCTCCGGCCGACACCGGACGTTAAATCTTGGGCCGCGGCCTAGTCCCCGGCAGAAGCCGGGGACTAAATTTGCAGCCGCGGCCCAGCACCGCCCGAAGCCGCGGCCTAGATTTCCGGCGGCCGGCGCCGGACGCCACACCTCGGGCCAGGAGTGTACCTGGCTGGAATCCAGACGCTTGAAACCTGCGGTGCTCCATGCGTGCGGCGTTTCCAGTATCTTCTCCGTTTTCAAAAAGGTGAGCCATAGAGGGGGGCTTTGTAGTAAAAAAGGTGGGACGGTGCAGGAACCCTAACTCCATCACCCCTTCAGGGGGCGAGGAGAGGGACCGTCCGCCTCCTTGCAGCACCGCAGTCTAGCATTGGTGGCGCAGTGGGGGCTGCACGGACAAACTCCTGCCTCTGTGCAACCTAGGGTTTCAATACCTCAGGGTGGACAGGGCTAAGTCCGGCATTCGTGTCCCACGTTGCGGGAGAGGATACGCTGGAGGCTTTACTCCACGTGCTCGCCCGTTGATGGTTTGGGGAGATCGGACCCTTTCAATAGGATCCGTCGCCCCTATCTCATCTTCGTGGGGAAGAAAAAAAAAAAATGGTCTGGAAAAAGAACCAGACGTGTGCCTCCATCAGACACTAAGCAATAACTGGGTTTGCCTGCGGCCAGTGCTGAGGTGTATACGGCGGAGGAGGAGCTAACCTTTTTTATGTTACTTAGTGTCAGCCTCCTAGCGGCAGAAGCATACACCCACAGTCCTGTGTCCCCCAATGAGACGAAGGAGAAAACACAAGGATACAGGTTATGCATGCAAAGAAAGCCAAAAACCACAGAGTTCCAGGTACTACTCACGGAACCTGACTACTGCGATGAGCTGGCGATGCTGGAACAGAGCCTTAGCGCGCTGACCTCAGCCCAGATAATCGCTATCAGATAAGGGTCGCGCTGCATCTGAAAACATCAACACACTTCTGCCTTGGGAGGGTGCTGTGTCTCTCTTCCTTCCTTCGCTGAAAAGGATTTTACCGGTAAGTTCTTACCAAAATCCGTGTTTCAGCTGCAGATGGAAGGAAGAGAGCCACAGTATTCATTACTGATGGGACGTCCCAAAGCAGTTCAAAAATAAGGGTGGGAAAAAAACCCAACAAAAGGCAGAAACCCAACAACCTTAACAAAGAAAGCGCAACCAGCGCTAAACACAAGTTCATCTAGAACTTTAAACTACAGCCGCCTGCAGGACCCTACGTCCGAGGGCTGCATCAGCGGAAGCACAGACGTCCACTTTATAAAACTTTGTAAACGTGTGGACAGAGCGCCAAGTTGCCGCCCGGCAGAGCTGCACTGCCGAAGCACCTTGGTGAAAAGCCCACGATGAAGCCACAGCCCTCGTGGAATGGGCTTGAATCTTAATCGGGCAAGATTCACCCTGAAGACGGTAAGCTTCCAATATAGCTGACCGAATCCAACGAGCTATAGAATCCTTGGAAGCTCGTTGACCACGCCGACGACCGACTGGAACCACAAATAGGGAGTCCGTCTTACGAAAACCTTGAGTAATAGATAGATAAAACTTCAAGGCCCGCACTAAATCCAATGTGTGTAAAGCACGCTCTTTCACATTCTTCGGATCCGGGCAGAATGAAGGCAACACAATATCCTGGTTGACATGAAATTGTGACACCACTTTAGGCAAAAAATCACCCCGAGTGCGAAGCACTACACGATCCGGAAAAAACTCCAGAAAAGGAGGCGAACAAGAAAGAGCTGCCAACTCAGAAACTCTCCTCAAGGAAGTGACTGCAACAAGGAAAGCCACCTTCCAAGAAAGTAAAGAAAGGCTAGCAGAAACCATAGGCTCAAAAGGTTTATGCTGAAGAGCCTCCAAAACAAGGTTGAGCCGCCAAGGAGACACGAGTGCCTTCCGCGGCGGGAACTTACGAGATATACCTCGGAAAAAGGAGAGCACGTCTCTATTTGAAGCAATGGTTCTCCGGAACAATAAGGACAGAGCAGAAATCTGACCTTTTAGGGTGCTGACTGCCAAACCCTTGTCTAGCCCATGCTGCAGAAAAGCCAACAGGTTGGGAATGGAAAATTTTCTCGGGTTCCGAGAGGACCCCAAACACCACGAAAAGAAGGTTTCCCAAATTTTGTGGTAAATCCTAGTAGTAGCCGGACTTCTTGCAGCACGAAGGGTAGCAATGACCTCGGCTGAGAAACCTCTACGGGTCAAGATTTCGGTCTCAAGAGCCACGCCGTCAAACGCAGGGACATCAAGTCCGGATGACAAACGGGCCCCTGAGTCAACAAGTCCGGTTGAAGAGGGAGTGGAAAAGGAGGTGCCGCCAACAGCGACATTATTGTCGAGAACCACACCCTTCTTGGCCAGTCTGGAGCTATCAAAATAGCTGGAATTCTCTCTAGTCTGATCCGACGCAGTACTAGAGGAAGTAAGGATATCGGCGGGAATACATAGATCAGCTCGAACTGATCCCACTGAGCCACTAGAGCATCCACCGCCACAGCCTTCGGGTCCTTGTACCTGGACATGAACGTCGGTAACTTGGCATTGGACCTGGATGCCATCAAATCCACTTGTGGGGTTCCCCAGCGAGAGCACAGTAGTGCAAAAACTTCCGGGTGGAGGCTCCATTCCCCGGTATCCATCCTTCTGCGACTGAGAAAGTCCGCTGTAATATTCTGCCCAAATCAGAATTCGAGACACCTCTACCATGAGTCTGGAACTCCTTGTCCCACCTTGGTGATTGATATACGCGACAGCCGTCGCATTGTCTGTCTGCACTCGGACTGGCAGACCGCTCAAAGGGACCGTCCAATGTTGGAGGCAAAGGAAAATCGCCCTCAATTCCAGGATGTTGATCGGAAGAACAGACTCTTCCGATGACCATACCCCCTGAATCCAGAGATTGTTCCAAACACCCCCCCAGCCCGTCAGGCTGGCATCGGTAGTTATGACTGACCACTTCGGAGGGAGGAAAGACTTCCCCAGGGAGAATGCCCCTGGACGTAACCACCATTCTAGAGAATCCCGCACCGCGCGAGAAATGGTGACACTGCAATCCAGCGATTGCGACTGGTTCCATCGACTCAAGATGAACCTTTGGAGAGTCCTGGAATGGAACTGGGCAAAAGGAATTGCCTCCATGGACGCCACCATCAGTCCCAGAAGACGCATACACTTCCGTAGGGACATTGCCGTTGAGGATTTCATAATCTGTACATGTCGAAGAAGACATGACTGTTTGTCTGGTGGTAGGGAAACTACCGACCGAAACGTGTCGAGATGCATTCCCAAAAAGAGGATTGTCCTCGATGGTTCCAGGTACGACTTCTCCCAATTGACCAGCCAACCGAAGTCCTTCAGAAAATGAAGAGACAAATCCCGAGCCGTCAACGCCTCCTCCTCCGAGGAAGCCACGATCAAAAGATCGTCCAGATAAGGGAGAATCGTAATCCCCTGTCTTCAAAGGATTGCCATGAGGGGCGCCAGAATTTTTGTAAAGACCCTTGACGCTGAGGCTAAGCCGAACGGCAGAGCCACGAACTGGTAATGATTCTGACCTATGGCAAATCAAAGAAAGCGCTGATGAGCCTTTCCGATGGGAATATGCAAATAGGCGTCGCGAATGTCGATTGACACCAGAAAATCGTTCTGTGACAGAGCTGCCACAACGGAGCGAAGCGACTCCATGCGAAATTTCCGGGCATGGACATGCCGGTTTAATCGCTTGAGATCCAGAATCGGGCGAAATTTGTTCTCCTTTTTGGGAACTATAAAAAGGTTGGAATAAAAACCTTTCCCTCGGTCCTCTGACGGAACCGGTATCACTACACCCTTTTGTAGCAGAGATTCGACCTCTCGCTGTAGAGCGACAACAAGCTCGGGTTCCGACGGAACGTGAGATTGACAGAAAACATTTGGGGGTCGAGAAGCAAACTCTATGAAATAGCCTGCCGACACTATCCGCGTTACCCAGGAATCTGGAACGCGAGCCATCCAAGTCTCCTTGAAAAGAAGCAGGCGACCCCCCACTCGAGAATCCTCGAGTGGACCCCTGGCGTCAATCCGACTTTGCGGGCTTCTTGTCAAGTTCCCGCTTGTCCTGGCGGAAACTCTGCTTCCAGGGAGTACGAGTTTTCTGAGAGGATTTCTTTCCTGAGAAGGAAGGACGACCCGATCCCCACGAGGAGTGACTAGATCGTCCTCGGCCCCGAAAGGACCGCCGACCACTATAGACACCAGGCTTACTGGACACCGAGGCCATGGCCCTACGCTGTGGTAATGCTGATTCCTTCGCCTTAGCCTTGGAAATCAGCTCTGTGAGGTCGGATCCAAAAAGATGGCCACCCTTGTAAGGTAAGGCCAACAACCCTTGTTTGGAAACTGCGTCCCCGGCCCACTGTCTGAGCCATAAAGCTCTTCTGACTGTGACCGCTGAAGCTTGCGCTTTGGCCAGCAGAGATGCCGTATCCAGACCGGCATCAAAGATATAACAGGCTGCCGTTTCTAACCATTCACAAGTTTCCCGTATCTCAGATAACGGAGATTCATTTTGCAACTCCGTCTTCAGACGTGCCAACCAGCTTAGAGAAGCTCTAGCAGCACACATGGATCCTAGCACCGCTCGGAATCCATGACCCGCAGCCTCATAGCTTGCTTTTGCCGCCAATTCTGCTTTTCTATCCAAAGGCTCCTGTAAGCTCGCTTTTCCCTTAATAGGGAGTAGTGAGGATTTACTAAGCTGAGATAAAGACACATCCACTTCAGGAGCAGAAGTCCAATTAGCCTTTAACTCCGCAGAGCAAGGATAAAGTGTATCAAAGAAATGCGTTCCATGAAAACGCTTATCTGGACACAGACGTTCCTCCTCTATTACACTATTAAGCTCATCCAGAGCTGGCAATGTTGTACGCGAAGCACGGGACTCCTGGAACATGCGTGCTGATTTACCAGGACGACTAGTTACCTCCTCCGGTAACTGTAATATATCTCTCATGGCTTCAATTAATGCCTCCGTACACTTCGCCATAGAGGAACGCCCCTGCGGCTCGTCCGCATCTGAATCGGATATTTCCCATCCGAATTTAAAGGGGAACTCTGCCCAATATCAGATACATCTGACTCGCTCCGTGTAGAGGCCGGTAACAGCCTGCGTCGCTTCCTCTGAGAGGAATTAGCAGACACATATTGACCTAAAAGGTCAGACAAGTTGTTGATCGATCGAGCGATATCGTCCAATTTTCCACCGCTGTCGACCGCAGCGCTAGACGCTGTGGAGGTCTGCGTATCTGATTGCCGTAATGGCACTGGGACATGGTCCGCGGCATCTGAACTCTGTTCAGACATGTCTCACCTGTATGAGCAGGTCAAAGCGGTAATACCAGCAAAAAATATGCGGTTTTTTTTTTGTTTTTTTTTAAACGCTGAAGGGTTAACGCTCCACCAAGCAGGGTTACCCCAGCGGTATTCAGTCAAAAAATTTTGCTGGTAGAAATAACCCTCAGAGGGGTTAATATTGCAAACTCACCACAATATATATATTTGTGAGCCCCAGCCAATTTTTATGTCTCTAATGAGACTGCAGCTGCAGGATAGCGATCGCTGCGCTGCGGGGTGAGGAATCAGCACTCACCCAGCTGGCCGTGGTGTCTTATGAGGAGAGGAGCGGTCTGAGGAGCCCAGGAGCCTGTGTAATGGCCGCCACAGTGAGGGAGTCGCAGGAGAAACGCCAGAGCGCGCGTCTTCCTGCTCAGAAGACCGGGAATAGTTAGGCCACGCCCCCCGCCAGCTCGAATATTGAGCGCGAACTCCCCCGCTCCTGCTCCCTCTCTGTCCTGCAGGTATCTGCCTGCGGCACAAAATCACCACATCTACTGTAACAGCGCTGTCACAGCAGCGCTGAAGCATACTGACATACATGTAGTAGCGCTGTCACAGCAGCGCTGAGCATACTGACATACAAGTAATAGCGCTGCTCACTCAGACGCTAAGCACTCACACATAATAATAAAATATTTGTGTGGAGTACTCACCAGCCAAGGCGCCACAGGGACCCTCAGGGGTTTCTGGCGCTGTGCCCATGCTTCCCCCCAGGGCGAGGAACGCAGTGACCGCACGTGTGGTTTGCGTCCCGCCAGGGAAGCTCTCCTCATCCCCCAGGGCCGGCAAGGATTCTGCAGGGACTTTGAGTAAATACAGATCCGCCAAGGGAGAGGTTGGGGTACAGCAGCGCTGGTACCCCTGAGACCTCTAGACCAACTAGTGATCCAAGTCTCCTGTCCGAATATAAAATAATAAAATCTTCTGAGGAGCTGCATTAGCAGCGACCATCCTCTGGACCTCAAATCTTAGACTGGAGCTGAGTAGGAGGAGCCCGAGCTGGAGGGGCCAGCCAGTCAGCACTCTTTTGATCTGAGGTGACATCCTGATCTGGGGCTCCGCCTACCCATCAGTAATGAATACTGTGGCTCTCTTCCTTCCATCTGCAGCTGAAAATATGATTTTTTAATTTTACGGCTCTACGTTATAACCTTCTGTGAAGCCCTTGGGGGTTAAAAGCTCTCACAACACATTTAGATGAGTTCCTTGAGGGTCCAGTTTCCAAAATGGGATCACTTGTGGGGGGTTTCCACTGTTTAGGCACACAGGGACTCTCCAAATGCGACATGGCGTCCAATCTCAATTCCAGCCAAAAAGTCAAATGGCGCTGCTTCCATTCCGAGCTCTGCCATGCGCCCAAATAGTGGTTTACCCCCACACATGGTATATCGGTGTACTCTGGAGAAATTGTACAACAAATATTGTGGTTCATTTTCTCCTGATACCCTTGACAAAATTTAAAAAAATTGTGTCGAAAGAAAAATTTTGGGAAAAAAAGTTAAATGTTCATTTTTTCCTTCCACATTGCTTCAATTCTTGTGAAGTACCTAAAGGGTTAATAAACTTCTTGAATGTGGCTTTGAACACGTTGAGGGGTGCAGTTTTTAGAATGGTGTCACTTTTGGGTATTTTCTGTCATATTGACCCCTCAAATTCACTTCAAATGTGAGGTGGTCCCTAAAAAAATGGTTTTGTAAATTTTGTTGGAAAAAACACGGATTTTGGTAAGAACTTACCTGTAAAATCCTTTTCAGCGAAGGAAGGGAGGGAGACACAGGAATTCATTACTGGTGGGTAGCGGAGCCCCAGATCAGGATGTCACCTCAGATCAAAAGAGTGCTGACTGGCTGGCCCCTCCAGCTCGGGCTCCTCCTACTCAGCTCCAGTCGTACCAAAGCTTTTAGGAAAGAACCAAGATCACCAGCGGAACAACATAACCCCTTCTGAAGGGACTTCAGAGAAAAAACACAAGGATACAGGTTATGCATGCAAAGAAAGCCAAAAACCACAGAGTTCCATGTACTACTCACGGAACCTGACTACTGCGATGAGCTGGCGATGCTGGAACAGAGCCTTAGCGCGCTGACCTCAGCCCAGATAATCGCTATCAGATAACGGTCGCGCTGCATCTGAAAACAACACACTTCTGCCTTGGGAGGGTGCTGTGTCTCCCTCACTTCCTTCGCTGAAAAGGATGTTACAGGTAAGTTCTTACCAAAATCCGTGTTTCAGCTGCAGATGGAAGGGAGGGAGACACAGGAATTCATTACTGGTGGGACGTCCCAAAGCAGTTCAAAAATAAGGGTGGGAAAAAAACAACAAAAGGCAGAAACCCAACAACCTTAACAGAAAAAATGCGCAAACAGCGCTAAACACAAGTTCATCTAGAACTTTAAACTACAGCTGCTTGCAGGACCCTACGTCCGAGGGCTGCATCAGCGGAAGCACTGACGTCCACTTTATAAAACTTTGTAAACGTGTGGACAGAGTGCCCAGTTGCCGCCCGGCAGAGCTGCACTGCCTTGATGAAAAACCCACGATGAAGCCACAGCTCTCGTGGAATGGGCTCGAAACTTAATCGGGCAAAATTCACCCTGAAGACGGTAAGCTTCCAATATAGCTGACCGGATCCAACGAGCTATGGAATCCTTGGAAGCTCGTTGACCACATCGAAGACCAGCTGGAACCACAAATAGGGAGTCCGTCTTACGAAAACCTTGAGTAATAGATAGATAAAACTTCAAGGCCCGCACTAAATCTAATGTGTGCAAAGCTCGCTCTTTCGCATTCTTCGGATCCGGACAGAATAAGGGCAACACAATATCCTGGTTAACATGAAAATGTGACACCACTTTAGGTAAAAAATCACCCCGTGTGCGAAGCACTTCACGATCCGGAAAAAACCCCAGAAAAGGAGGCGAACAAGAAAGAGCTGCCAACTCAGAAACTCTCCTCAAAGAGGTGACTGCTACAAAGAAGGCCACCTTCCAAGAAATCAAAGAAAAGCTAGCAGAACCCATAGGCTCAAAAGGTTTATGCTGAAAAGCTTCCAAAACAAGGTTGAGCCGCCAAGGAGACACGGGTGCCTTCCGCGGCGGAAACTTACGAGCTATACCGCGGAAAAAGGAGAGCACGTCCCTATTCGAACCAATGGTTCTCCGGAACAATAAGGACAGAGCATAAATCTGACCTTTCAGGGTGCTAACTGCCAAACCATTGTCTAGCCCATGCTGCAGAAAAGCCAACAGATTGGGAATGGAAAATTTTCTCGGGTTCCGAGAGGACCCCAAACACCACGAAAGAAGGTTTCCCAAGTTTTGTGGTAAATCCTAGTAGTAGCCAGACTTCTCGCAGCACGAAGAGTAGCAATGACCTCGGCTGAAAAACCTCTACGGGTTAAAATTTTGGTCTCAAGAGCCACGCCGTCAAACGCAGAGACATCAAGTCCGGATGACAAACGGGCCCCTGAGTCAACAAATCCGGTTGAAGAAGAAGCGGAAAAGGAGGTGCCGCCAACCGCGACATTATTGTCGAGAACCACACCCTCCTTGGCCAATCTGGAGCTATCAAAATAGCTGAAATTCTCTCTAGTCTGATCCGACGCAGTACTAGAGGAAGTAAGGATATCGGCGGGAATACATAGATCAGCTCGAACTGATCCCACTGAGCCACTAGAGCATCCACCGCCACAGCCTTCGGGTCCTTGTACCTGGACATGAACGTCGGTAACTTGGCATTGGACCTGGATGCCATCAAACCACTTGCGGAGTCCCCCAACGGGAGCACAGCAGTGCAAAAACTTCCGGGTGGAGGCTCCATTCCCCGGGATCCATCTTCCTGCGACTGAAAAAGTCCACTGTAATATTCTGAACCCCTGGAAAGTGAATCGCCGAAATGGCTGGTAAACTGCCCTCGGCCCATACCAGGATCCGAGATACCTCCACCATGAGCCTGGAACTCCTTGTCCCGCCTAGATGGTTGATATACGCGACAGCCGTCGCATTGTCTGTCTGCACTCGGACCGGCAGACCGCTCAAAAGGACCGTCCAATGCTGGAGGCAAAGGAAAATCGCCCTCAATTCCAGGATGTTGATCGAAAGGACAGACTCTTCCGATGACCATACCCCTTAAATCCAGAGATTGTTCCAAACACCCCCCCCAGCCCGTCAGGCTGGCATTGGTGGTTATGACCGACCACTTCGGAGGGAGGAAAGGCTTTCCCAGGGATAACGCTCCTGGACATAACCACCATCCTCGGGATTCTCGCACCCTGTGAAAGATGGTGACGCTGCAATCCAGCGAACCTTGCGATTGATCCCAACGACTCAGAATGAGCCTATGGAGAGCTCTGGAATGAAATTGGACAAACGGAAAAAACCTCATGGACGCCACCGTCAGACCCAGAAGGCGCATACCTTCCGAAGGGACACTGCTGTCGCAGACTTCATAGTCTGTACATGCTGGAGCAGACATGCCTGCTTGTCTGGAGGTAGGGACAACACCGCCCGTACCGTGTCGAAATACATCCTCAAAAACAGGATTGCCTGCGACGATTCCAGAGACGACTTCTCCTTTGAGGCCACAACCGAAAGGCCGTCCAAATAGGGACGAATCGTAAGTCTTCGAAGAATTGCCATGAGATTTAGGCGTCAGAATAGTTGTAAAAATTCTGGGCGTTAAGGCCAAGCCGAATGGTCGAGCCACAACCTGGTAATAGTTGATTCTATGGCAAAAAACGAAGGAAGCGCTGGTGAGGTCTTCTGACGGGAACATGCCAAAAAGCGTCGCGAATGTCGATTGATCGTTCTGCGACAGGGCTGCCACAACTGAGCGAAGCGACTTCATGCTCGGCTCTGACGGAATGTCAGAAGTCAGTCCGCCTTAGCGGATTTTTTTTTTTTTTTTTTTTAAAAAAAGAGAGAGACGACACAAACCCCCAGAGGGTTGGTCAGATCATCCCTTGAACCGAAAAGGACTGCCGATAACTATCGGCACTAGTCCTGCCAGACGCAGAAGTCACAGCTCTGCGCTGCGGTAAAGCTGCTTCTTTTGCCTTTGCCTTGGCATCAGCTCCGTGAGGTCAGTCAAATAGCTGACCACTTTCTAAGCTAAAGATAGCAAACCCTGTTGGAAAACTGCGTTCCATCCAAGTCACAGTGCTCTTCTGACTGTAACTGCCGAGGATTGCGCCCTGGATAGCAGTGACGCATTATCCTTCAACTAGAAAAGCCCATCTACCTTGATAGAGGGAAACTTGCCACGCCGTCCTTAGACGGTCCAACCGGCTCAGGGGAACTTAACAAGTACACCTAGATCCTTAATACCGAATCTATGATCCACGGCTACACAGATGGAAATTGTTGCCATCTCCGTTCTTCTGTCCAGCGTGTCCTGCAGACTCGTCTTCCCTTTTACCAGGAAGATTTGCTAAGCTGGAATAAAGGGACATTCACTTCAGGAGAAGGGGTCCAATTAACAAATAACTCCGTAGAAAAACGGATACAGTTTGTAAGGTCGTCGCGACCCATGCGACCCTTGCAACATCCGGGCCGACTTACCAGGACGACTAGTTACCTCCTCCGGTAACTGTAACGTCCACATGGCTTCCACAGAAATTTTAGTACGGCCCCTGAGAGAGGCAGGGTGTCCCTGCCGATCCTCCTTGTCCGAATCGGACTTCTTCGCTAAGCGAGAAGGAAAGCACCGATTTGTGTCGCTTCCTTGAGAGGATCTAGTTGACACACCATAACCTAAAAAGGTCATCAATAGAAACCAGTGAAGGCCTCCATTTTGACACCACTGGAACCTCTGACCGTGCATGAGTCGAGGTCTGCGTGTCAGATACGCGAGGCTGATCCGTAGCGGATCTGGGAGAGGGTCTCTGACAAGCCCTTGCATAGTATATGGCAGGATAAACCTGTCAGTAACCAGAGCAGTACTTAAATAAAAAAACAAACGCTGAAGGGTTAAAGCTCTAAAGCGAGAGCTACCCCAGCTGTCTCCCATTAAGAGTTAACCTCCTAAGAAGGGGTTAAAGTAGCTGACTCCCCACAACCTTGATAATGAAAAAGGGTGTGCGAATCTCAGGCGCCTCTTATAAGGTCGCAGCTGCAGGACAGCCATGCCACACTAAACAGAAAACGTTCCACAAAATCGCTAAAAAATTGCGGTTTTTTATAACGCAATGACCGCCAAAGTTGTCAAGGAGATCGTCGCCTATGCGATTGCCCAGATTGGCAGCCACCAGCGACACTAAAAATGACACACAAACGATCGCAATATTATGCGACGCCATCAGGATCGTCAGCGGAAACGTATAGTGGCAGCATTAATGTCGCAGACTCCCCACAGCCTCTTTATTAATATTAAAAGAGTGTGCGAGCCCCTTATGCGAGAACAGCCGCAGGACAGCTCAATCTGTCACTCAGAAGTGCCCCAGACGGCGCCCGCGCTGTGGAGGTGAAGGGGTTAAGCTTCTGCCCGGCGGGCTAGAAGCGACTCACCAAGCTGGTCACGTATTCTTGCCGGGAGGGGAGGAGAACGATCCGGGGAGCTTTCAGCCTGCAGCGCTTTATCAGCAATGGCCGCCGCGCTCTGCCTCCGTGTGCTCCATGTAGAGGAGCCGGAAATGGAGGCTGCAGTAAAGCGCGCGCTCAGAAGCGGCGCGAAATTCAAAAAAAGAGCGCGTACTCCCCTCCTTTCCCTCGTCCTGCAGGCATCCTCCTGCGGACATAGAAAAACTAGTCACCGGCATATATATGTACAGCGGCTGCCGCAGCAGTCGCTAAGACACTCACACACATTTTACCAAAATGTGGAGTACTCACCAGCCGAAACGCCACAGGTACCCCCAGGGGTTTCTGGCGCTATGCCCATGCTTCCCCCCAGGGCGGGAAGCGCAGTGACCCCAGTGTGTGGTTTGCGCCCCCGCCAGGGAAACTCTCCTCATCCCCCAGGGCCGGCAAGATTCTGCAGGGACCATTATGTAGTTACAGATCCGCCAAGGGAGAGGCTGGTGAAATACACTGATAAACATGTAATAGCGCTGTCACCGCAGCGCTGAAGCATACTGATATACATGTAATAGCGCTGCCATCAGACGCTAAAGCACTCACACATTAATAATAAAATTTTGTGTGGAGTACTCACCAGCTTAGCGCCACAGGGACCCCTTAGGATTTGTGGCGCTTGTGCCCATGCTTCCCCCCAGGGCGAGGAACGCAGTGACCGCACGTGTGGTTTCATCCCCCAGGGCCGGCAAGGATTCTGCAGGGACTATTGAGTAAATGCAGATCCGCCAAGGGAGAGGTTGGGGTACAGCAGCGCTGGTACCCCTGAGACCTCTAGACCAACTGGTGATCCAAGTCTCCTGTCCGAATATAAAATAATAAAATCTTCTGAGGAGCTGCATTAGCAGCGACCATCCTCTGGGACCTCAAATCTTAGACTGGAGCTGAGTAGGAGGAGCCCGAGCTGGAGGGGCCAGCCAGTCAGCACTCTTTTGATCTGAGGTGACATCCTGATCTGGGGCTCCGCCTACCCATCAGTAATGAATTCCTGTGTCTCCCTCCCTTCCATCTGCAGCTGAAATGAGAAATTGCTGGTCAACTTTTAACACTTATAACTTCGTAACAAAAAAAAATTTTGGTTCCAAAATTGTGCTGATGTAAAGTAGACATGTGGGAAATGTTATTTATTAACTAATTTTTGTGACATATCTCTCTGATTTAATGGCATAAAAATTAAAAGTTTGAAAATTGCAAAATTTTCAAAATTTTTGCCATATTTCCATTTTTTTCATAAAAAAACGCAAGTTATATTGAAGAAATTTTACCACTATCATGAAGTACAATATGTCACGAGAAAACAATCTCAGAATCGCCAAGATCCGTAGAAGCGTTCCAGAGTTATAACCTCATAAAGAGACAGTGGTCAGAATTGTAAAAATTGGCCTGGTCTTTAACCTACAAAATGGCTTGGTCATTAAGGGGTTAATAATGTATGCAGTTTGTATTGTGTGATCTGGTGAGATCTGCTTTGTTTAGCACAAGTAGCTATGTAGGAGTTACAGATCCTCTACACAGTACCCACCTTGGTAATGGTGCTGCCTCCACATGAAGATACTGCTCCAGTGCGACAGGTCATCAGACACAATGGGCAGCCTGTTCCTCCAGGTTTTCACTACAGTTTTCATATCATGGAGGCTGTTGCTTCTGCCTAAATTGGTCGGCTGCAGTCCAGCATTAATCTGAGCGGCCTCTTGAAGTTCAATAATCTGCTGTGCTGCCTGAAAGAGAAGAATAAGAGAGATCTGAAACCAGAGAGAAGGAACAAAGATGACAACACCGAGCAAAGTACACAAAATGTGCTCAAATGTAGATCCAAAAATCTAAATAACAGAGGAAGCAGGGCCTCTCCATCTTCAGCTCAGCGTCGACAGGTTGGAGAGGATCACACTCAACTGGGTGTCGACTGGTCGGAGAGGATCACCTTCAGCTGGGAGTCGACCGGTCACAGAGAATACCCTTCAGCTGGGCGTCCACTGGTTGGAGAGAATCACCCTTAGCTGGGCGTCCACTGGTCAAAGAGAATCACCCTCAGCTAGGCGTCCACTGGTCGAAGAGAATCACCTTCAGCTGGGAGTCGACCGGTCACAGAGAATCCCCTTCAGCTGGGCGTCCACTGGTTGGAGAGGATCACACTCAACTGGGCATCCACTGGTTGGAAAGAATCACCTTCAGCTAGGCGTCCACTGGTCGGAGAGAATCACCCTCAGCTGGGCGTCCACTGGTCGGAATCACCCTCAGCTGGGCGTCCACTGGTCGGAGAGAATCACCCTTAGCTGGGCGTCCACTGATCGGAGAGAATCACCCTCAGCTAGGCGTCCACTGGTCGGAGAGAATCACCCTCAGCTGGGCGTCCACTGGTCGGAGAGAATCACTCTCAGCTGGGCGTCCACTGGTCGGAGAGAATCACCCTCAGCTAGGCGTCCACTGGTCGAAGAGAATCACCTTCAGCTGGGAGTCGACCGGTCACAGAGAATCCCCTTCAGCTGGGCGTCCACTGGTTGGAGAGGATCACACTCAACTGGGCATCCACTGGTTGGAAAGAATCACCTTCAGCTAGGCGTCCACTGGTCGGAGAGAATCACCCTCAGCTGGGCGTCCACTGGTCGGAATCACCCTCAGCTGGGCGTCCACTGGTCGGAGAGAATCACCCTTAGCTGGGCGTCCACTGATCGGAGAGAATCACCCTCAGCTAGGCGTCCACTGGTCGGAGAGAATCACCCTCAGCTGGGCGTCCACTGGTCGGAGAGAATCACTCTCAGCTGGGCGTCCACTGGTCGGAGAGAATCACCCTCAGCTAGGCGTCCACTGGTCGGAGAGAATCACCCTCAGCTGGGCGTCCACTGGTCGGAGAGAATCACCCTCAGCTGGGCGTCCATGGTCGGAGAGAATCACCCTTAGCTGGGCGTCCACTCGTCGGAGAGAATCACCCTTAGCTGGGCGTCCACTGGTCGAAGAGAATCACCCTTAGCTGGGCGTCCATTGGTCGGAGATAATCACCCACAGCTGGGCGTCCACTGGTGGAAGAATCACCTTCAGCTAGGAGTCGACCGGTCGGAGAGGATCACCTTAAGCTGGGCGTCGACCAGTCACAGAGGATCACCTTCAGCTGGGAGTCCACTGGTCGGAGAGGATTATCTTCAGCTGGGTGTCGACTGCTCGGAGAGAATCACCCTCAGCTGGGCGTCGACTAGTCAGAAGGGATCATCATCAGCTGGGAGTCCACTGGTCACAGAGGATTACCTTCAGCTGGGAGTCCACTGGTCACAGAGGATCACCTTCAGCTGGGAGTCCACTGGTCACAGAGGATCACCTTCAGCTGGGTGTCGACTGGTCAGAGGGGATCAATAACAGCTGGATACACTGCATGCCAGTCCATTTTGGCTAATCCACAAGGTATTAGATACGTTTTCCTTACTCATGAAACCAATTATTTAAAATCCACTTATCCTGCCTACTGAGACTCCACCACAGACAGAACAGTAATGGATGAGTTTTCATCCAGTAGTAATTTATTTCACTGTCTGGAAACCCTGGAAATAATAAAAGTAAACCTGAAAAAAATCACGTAGAAATCTTGCAGATAAGCCCACGGGATAATCTCCTACTGAGGTTAAAAGGGGGGAGGCTCCTGCTGCATTCAGTGGTCTTACAGCCATACCCAGTTCACCCAGGCCAGAAAGAAGAAAGAAAATCAGGAATTTATGGAAGGAAGAGTTGGGATATTCCTTTTTATCTTTTGTGCATTTTTCATGTTTAAGTGTTCCTCTAGCAAATTACCCAATCCCTGTAAGTAGCGTACTTATTACATAACAGGTGCAATACCAGACACAGTACATGGGCAAGGATGGCACTATTTCTTATGAAAAAATAATATATATTAAAATAACATGCACAATTTTTCTTAATTTTGGACAAATCAGAGTCTATTAGATTATTTATTTTTTTAAATATTAAAATAATTTTAAATATTATTCTGAAATTACCGTATGTTTTTTTCTATTGAAGCATAGACGAGCATAAGTGAAAGTGATTCCTTTTGGACAAAAAAAAAATAAATAAATAAAAAAGATGATTTGGAGGGGTGGGGGGGTGGGGGTGCGCGATACTCTTCTGCACATCCCATTAACATAACCATTAAATAAACCTCTCCGAGCGTCCGAAAGACAAGTGGGAGATAACGGTTGTATTTGCTGCTAATCAACTAAATAAGATAAATGCCGGAGGACTCGGCTCACATTTACAAAGTCAAATCTCCAGAAACAAAATAAATTAAGCAAAGTAATATTTTTCACAATTATCGCGGTATCAGCTCGCACAATACCTTCACCTCCTTTCTTCTACCATTCATCATGTAAATTTAATTTTCTTCCAGGTATTTAATCACATGCTATCTGATATTACAAAAAAAAAAAAAAAGTAATTACTGCAGCTACAAACGCACGGCTCGGTTTGTACTTTTGTCATTCAATGTCTTTAATCCCCATGTTGAGATGTGAGTGAAGAGACGTGTGCACATACAATGCTGTCTAGCTTGCAAGCACTGCGCTGCTGCTGACTAAGTAGGAGGTAACACAATGCTCCAGTCACCCTGGCAACCTTCAAAACAGTGCTTACAAGCTTATTAGAAAAGAGCTTGTTAGCGCTGTGCAAATTCTGCTGTCTGGCAGCGGTGGTCGGTCTGCACGGCATTGAGATGGACACAAAAAAAAAGTGTTAATTCAAAAACTGAAAATTTTGATAAGCATTAAATAAAATAATATAAAAAATGGAGGATTACCCATCTTATGTCATCCTTCTGGATGCAGTGCAATTATCTCTGGATGTCTGTAGGGCTGCTAAAGTCTATGACTGGCTGCAGTGGTCAGGTGACTACAAGAGTACATCATCGCACGCATGTCTTCTAGTCACCTGACCGCTGCAGGCAATCAGACTTCAGTGATCATGCGGACTTTGGAAGGGAGCAGACATTGCTTCCGCCGCTGGCGTGGACATTCAAAACATCCTGAGCTAGATCCATTGAGATGATGGAAGGGGAGCATTTGTTATCTTAGAAACATTCATGGCTTAAAACAAATTAATACCTTTTCTTCTCGTAAAGGGATTGTCCATGACTGATCTTCTGATGAGCTATCCTTCGGATATGATGTATCATTAATATAAGATTGGAGGGGGTCCGACACCTGGCACCCCAACCACTCAGCTGTAATCTGCCCCTTGCAGTGTCCGGATACACGCAATGTACAGTGTGGAAAAATAATCGTGCATAAGTTTATTGGAAGGATGCACCTAAAAAAATATATGAAGAGGCTTTGCAAAATGTCTTGCAGTTCTGTGTCTACAGCTCATATGCAGAGCTATGGGGAACCATGGGTTGAAACACTATAAAGAAACCCTACAGGCACAGTCCTACATCTGTCCTGCACTTCCCGTTAATCCAACGAAAGTATGAAACGGAGTAAAACTCCGTAAGGATCATCTCCTTCCAGATGGAATAGGGTCTTGTTGAGCCTTATTAGACGCTTCATTAAGAAGTCACATGAGATGTAAAAAGGCAAAATGGCAAACGACCATCAGTGAGGGAGCAGACCTTTACATGATCTCCATCCACGGTCTTCAATAATATTTATGTCATTTTGTATTTTCTACACTCGGCATAACACCTGTTAAGGGTTTAATATACTTAAGCTCCAGCTTATTACCTGTAATAAAGGTGTGTGCACATGAGACACAACGTACGGAAGCCTCCTCCATTCTCGGATTGCTAAGCTGCTGGCCATCTCCACTAGCCTTTCAATGAAGTTCAGCTGTTGCTCTTCTGGGTGACAAATAGCCAAGTATCCCCGATACATGTTGACCTTCCATGCCATTTCTTTCGGACAACTCAACTCCACCTGAAAAAAGCAAAAGCAGTCACATCAGACTGACATAGCCGGTATCCAAATACAGAACATTATTTAATAGCTTCAATTAGTTTGTGCCACCTGAATGCATCACATGCTTTGGGACCAAAAGATGCACTTTTTGTCGAGAAAAGAAAAATCTTACTCAAAAAGGGTGTATCGTATAGCCCGGAAGACGCTTCCTATGATCAAGGAGAAAGCCGAAACACCAGTCTTCCGAATGACTGAACTATGCAGCGGCACCAGTTTCCTCTCCTCAGGAGAGGAAGCTACCAGGACCTGCACAGATGCTGTAGGGCCTGACTTGCTGAAGGATCTTTCCGGTCATGTGATCAGTTACATATCTGGAAGGAACTTCCAAATGTGGTTCTGTATACACAGTGTGCGCATGTAGCACCAGAGGAGTACGCATGTAGCAGAGGCATGCGCATGTAGCACCAGAGGCGTACGCATGTAACAGAGGTGGGTGCATGAAGCACCAGAGGCGTGCGCATATAGCACCAGAGGCGTGAACATGTAGCACCAGAGGCATGCGCATGTAGCACCAGAGGCGTGCGCATGTAGCCCCGCTGTGTGTATGTACTATGCATGCAGCAATGGTGTGTATGTGTGCGTTACAGAAAGAGTGCATGATGTGCATGCATTAAAGCTGTGTGCATGGCACACACTCCAGAGAAATGCTAACCATATCTCGATTCTACCCTAACGAATTAAAATTTGCTACATTAACCCCTACACTTCTTTACACCTCCAGGGAAGTTTTAAATAGTAGGAAATATATGTTTCCTATTTTCTACTGTCAAAACCCGGGGTGCGTCTTATAGCAAAGTGCATCCTTTAGACTGAAAAATACTGTTGTTTTTTTTTAAATAAATATATTCTAAGATCTGTTAAAGTTAAAGGTACAACATACTGCTGGCCACAAGGTCGAAACTTCGCCCATGATTTAGTTTAGCTGTTTTTTGCAATCAATCATGCAGGCATTTTTACTGTTGTTTGTGGGCAAAGTTTTAGCTGCAAGACCAGCCCCACCATGCTGCTGCAGTCCTAGGTGGTCCAGTACTATATTCATTTATTAATTGTAGTGCTGTAATATTATAAAAAGCACTTTGAAAAACTCCCAAACCGTGTACAAATAGTGTCTCAAGTGTAGGCTAGGCGGATCCAGACTTTCTAAGATTACATGTCGATCTCTGCAGAGTTCACCCCCTGGTTCGTTCATTGACACATGAAGCCTAAAAGTCATCCACAGACTTTGCAAAATCTGCCTCTTGTGTGGTCGAGCTGAAACCGATCTCATGTCCTGAGCATTTTCTCTTGGGTGCACAGCAATGAATCTTACCCTGTGCTTGCGCCTGCCTTAAGGCACTGTCACACTTAGCGATCGCACCAGCGATCACGACAACGACACGATCGCTATGTGGTCACTAGTTAGCTTCAAAACACATCTCATCAGCAATCTGCATTACGACCTCTGCGGTCGTTTGGAAAACCTAGTCCCGCCTGCGACGCTGGTAAAGTCGTTCATAAAGGGTGTCACACTCAGCGATTCAGGCTCACCAGCGGGACACCAATGACCAAAAAACGGCTCAGAACGTTCATAAGCGATCAACGACATCTCAGCAGGGGCCACATCGCTGCTACATGTCACACACAACTGCGTCGCTAACGAGATCGCTACTGCGTCATAAAATCGGTGACGCAGTAGCGATCTCGTTAGCGATCTCGCTTAGTGTGACAGTACCTTAAGACGGAAGTGAGCTCAGGATCAATGCATGCGCAGACCAAAAGTGAGAAATCAGCCCCCACACGGGCAAAACATTCAGCACATGGGGCGGTTTTCAGCTTTATGAGAACTAACAGATAAGAACCGAGATCGAGAAAGATGCTTAGATGTCCAGATACCAACTAAGGACACTAAAAGGAATTGTCCGGTCTTCTGATAAAAGTCTGCAGTCAACGTGGCAGTAGACTTCTGAAACCTGACAGTGCGAGCACCGTTATTGCAGTTAAGAGCGGGCGGTCACGTGACTAAGCATGCGTTTTGCATACATCCGGCCACATTCCAACTAGACGTGCTTGGCTGCTGACAATACACATGAAGTGAGAGAAGCTGAGCACGTCTAGTTGGTATGTTACATTATATATTTTTTTTTCTACGTACTTTGATGAGGTAAGCAGTCCCCACACGGGATGAGATAAGCAGCCCCCACAACTGACCAATCTAGCAAGATCTTTTCAGAACAAACATGATGGTGGCCGTATTTCACATGGATAAATCTTGCTAACAGCTGCCCTTTAAAAGTGAGCTGTGTGAATCCATATGCCGGCGGCTGCAGACAGTCAGAATTTAACTACCTTATATACTCGAGTATAAGCCGACCCCCTAATTTTGCCACAAAAAAATTGGGAAAACTTATTGACTCAAGTATAAGCCTAGGGTGGGAACTGCAGCAGCTACTGGTAAATTTCAAAAATAAAAATAGATGCCAATAAAAGCAAAATTAATTGAGACGTCAGTAGGTTAAATGTTTTTGAATATCCATATTTAATCAGGAGCCCCATATAATGCTGCACAAAGGTTAATAATGGCCCCATAAGATGCTTTATAGATTATGCCCCATATGCTGCTTCATAAAGGTTATGGCCCCATAAAATGCCCCATAGATTATGCCCCATATGATGCTCCATAGATTATGCCCCCATAAAATGCTCCATAAATTTTATGCCCACATATGATGCTCCATAGATTATGCCCCCATAAAATGCTCCATATATTTTATGCCCCCATATGATGCTCCATGGATTATGCCCCCATATGATGCTCCATAGATTATGCCCCCATAAAATGCTCCATATATTTTATGCCCCCATATGACGCTCCATGGATTATGCCTCCATAAAACACGGATTTTGGTAAAGACTTACCTGTAAAATCCTTTTCAGCGAAGGAAGGAAGAGAGACACAGTATTCATTACTGATGGGTAGGCGGAGCCCCAGATCAGGATGTTACCTCAGATCAAAAGAGTGATGACTGGCTGGCCCCTCCAGCTCGGGCTCCTCCTACTCAGCTCCAGTCGTACCAAAGCTTTTAGGAAAAGAGCCAAGATCACCAGCGGAGCAACATAACCCCTTCTGAAGGAACTTCAGAGAAAAAACACAAGGATACAGGTTATGCATGCAAAGAAAGCCAAAAACCACAGAGTTCCAGGTACTACTCACGGAACCTGACTACTGCGATGAGCTGGCGATGCTGGAACAGAGCCTTAGCGCGCTGACCTCAGCCCAGATAATCGCTATCAGATAAGGGTCGCGCTGCATCTGAAAACATCAACACACTTCTGCCGTGGGAGGGTGCTGTGTCTCTCTTCCTTCCTTCGCTGAAAAGGATTTTACAGGTAAGTCTTTACCAAAATCCGTGTTTCAGCTGCAGATGAAGGAAGAGAGCCACAGTATTCATTACTGATGGGACGTCCCAAAGCAGTTCAAAAATAAGGGTGGGAAAAAACCAACAAAAGGCAGAAACCCAACAACCTTAACAACAAAGCGCAACCAGCGCTAAACACAAGTTCATCCAGAACTTTAAACTACAGCTGCCTGCAGGACCCTACGTCCGAGGGCTGCATCAGCGGAAGCACTGACGTCCACTTTATAAAACCTTGTAAACGTGTGGACAGAGCGCCAAGTCGCCGCTCGGCAAAGCTGCACTGCCGAAGCACCTTGATGAAAAGCCCACGAAGAAGCCACAGCTCTCGTGGAATGGGCTCGAATCTTAATCGGGCAAGATTCACCCCGAAGACGGTAAGCTTCCAAAATAGCTGACCGGATCCAACGAGCTATAGAACCCTTGGAAGCTCGTTGACCACGCCGACGACCTGCCGGAACCACAAACAGGGAGTCCGTCTTACGAAAACCTTGAGTAATAGATAGATAAAACTTCAAGGCCCGCACTAAATCCAATGTGTGTAAATCTCGCTCTTTCGTATTCTTCGGATCCGGACAGAGTGAAGGCAACACAATATCCTGGTTAACATGAAATTGTGACACCACTTTAGGCAAAAAATCACCCGAGTGCGAAGCACTACACGATCCGGAAAAAACTCCAGAAAAGGAGGCGAACAAGAAAGAGCTGCCAATTCAGAAACTCTCCTCAAGGAAGTGACTGCAACAAGGAAAGCCACCTTCCAAGAAAGTAAAGAAAGGCTAGCAGAAACCATAGGTTCAAAAGGTTTATGCTGAAGAGCCTCCAAAACAAGGTTGAGCCGCCAAGGAGACACGGGTGCCTTCCGCGGCGGAAACTTACGAGAGATACCTCGGAAAAAGGAGAGCACGTCTCTATTCGAAGCAATGGTTCTCCGGAACAATAAGGACAGAGCAGAAATCTGACCTTTCAGAGTGCTAACTGCCAAACCCTTGTCTAGCCCATGCTGCAGAAAAGCCAACAGGTTGGGAATGGAAAATTTTCTCGGGTTCCGAGAAGACCCCAAACACCACGAAAAGAAGGTTTCCCAAATTTTGTGGTAAATCCTAGAAGTAGCCGGACATCTTGCAGCACGAAGGGTAGCAATGACCTCGGCTGAAAAACCTCTACGGGTCAAGATTTCGGTCTCAAGAGCCACGCCGTCAAACGCAGGGACATCAAGTCCGGATGACAAACGGGCCCCTGAGTCAACAAGTCCGGTTGAAGAGGGAGTGGAAACGGAGGTGCCGCCAACAGCGACATTATTGTCGAGAACCACACCCTTCTTGGCCAGTCTGGAGCTATCAGAATAGCTGGAATTCTCTCTAGTCTGATCCGACGCAGCACTAGAGGAAGTAAGGATATCGGCGGGAATACATAGATCAGCTCGAACTGATCCCACTGAGCCACTAGAGCATCCACCGCCACCGCCTTCGGGTCCTTGTACCTGGACATGAATGTCGGTAACTTGGCATTGGACCTGGATGCCATCAAATCCACTTGGGGGGTTCCCCAGCGAGAGCACAGTAGTGCAAAGACTTCCGGGTGGAGGCTCCATTCCCCGGGATCCATCCTTCTGCGACTGAGAAAGTCCGCTGTAATATTCTGAACCCTGGAATGTGAATCGCCGAAATGGCTGGTACATTGGCCTCTGCCCAAATCAGAATTCGGGACACCTCTACCATGAGTCTGGAACTCCTTGTCCCACCTTGGTGATTGATATACGCGACAGCCGTCGCATTGTCTGTCTGCACACGGACTGGCAGACCGCTCAAAGGGACCGTCCAATGTTGGAGGCAAAGGAAAATCGCCCTCAATTCCAGGATGTTGATCGGAAGCACAGACTCTTCCGGTGACCATACCCCTGAATCCAGAGATTGTTCCAAACACCCCCCCAGCCCGTCAGGCTGGCATCGGTGGTTATGACTGACCACTTCAGAGGGAGGAAAGACTTCCCCAGGGAGAATGCCCCTGGACGTAACCACCATTCTAGAGAATCCCGCACCGCGCGAGAATTGGTGACACTGCAATCCAGCGATTGCGACTGATTCCATCGACTCAAGATGAACCTTTGAAGAGTCCTGGAGTGGAACTGGGCAAAAGGAATTGCCTCCATGGACGCCACCATCAGTCCCAGAAGACGCATACACTTCCGTAGGGACATTGCCGTTGAGGATGTCATAATCTGTACATGTCGAAGAAGACATGACTGTTTGTCTGGTGGTAGGGAAACTACCGACCGAAACGTGTCGAGATGCATTCCCAAAAAGAGAATTGTCCTCGATGGTTCCAGGGACGACTTCTCCCAATTGACCAGCCAACCGAAGTCTTTCAGAAACTGAAGAGACAAATCCCGAGCCGTCAACGCCTCCTCCTCCGAGGAAGCCACGATCAAAAGATCGTCCAGATAAGGGAGAATCGTAATCCCCTGTCTTCGAAGGAGTGCCATGAGGGGCGCCAGAATTTTTGTAAAGACCCTTGGCGCTGAGGCTAAGCCGAACGGCAGAGCCACGAACTGGTAATGATTCTGACCTATGGCAAATCGAAGAAAGCGCTGATGAGCCTTTCCGATGGGAATATGCAAATAGGCGTCGCGAATGTCGATTGACACCAGAAAATCGTTCTGTGACAGAGCTGCCACAACGGAACGAAGCGACTCCATGCGAAATTTCCGGGCATGGACATGCCGGTTTAATCGCTTGAGATCCAGAATCGGGCGAAATTTGTTCTCCTTTTTGGGAACTATAAAAAGGTTGGAATAAAAACCTTTCCCTCGGTCCTCTGACGGAACCGGTATCACTACACCCTTTTGTAGTAGCGATTCGACCTCTCGCTGTAGAGCGACAACAAGCTCGGGTTCCGACGGAACGCGAGATTGACAAAAAACATTTGGGGGTTGAGAAGCAAACTCTATGAAATAGCCTGCCGACACTATCCGCGTTACCCAGGAATCTGGAACGCGAGCCATCCAAGTCTCCTTGAAAAGAAGCAGGCGACCCCCCACTCGAGAATCCTCGAGTGGACCCCTGGCGTCAATCCGACTTTGCGGGTTTCTTGTCAAGTTCCCGCTTGTTCTGGCGGAAACTCTGCTTCCAGGGAGTACGAGTTTTCTGAGAGGATTTCTTTCCTGAGAAAGAAGGACGACCCGATCCCCACGAGGAGTGACTAGATCGTCCTCGGCCCCGAAAGGACCGCCGACCACTATAAACACCAGGCTTACTGGACACCGAGGCCATGGCCCTTCGCTGTGGTAATGCTGATTCCTTCGCCTTAGCCTTGGAAATCAGCTCTGTGAGGTCGGATCCAAAAAGATGGCCACCCTTGTAAGGTAAGGCCAACAACCCTTGTTTGGAAACTGCGTCCCCGGCCCACTGTCTGAGCCATAAAGCTCTTCTGACTGTGACCGCTGAAGCTTGCGCTTTGGCCAGCAGAGATGCCGTATCCAGACCGGCATCAAAGATATAACAGGCTGCCGTTTCTAACCATTCACAAGTTTCCCGTATCTCAGATAACGGAGATTCATTTTGCAACTCCGTCTTCAGACGTGCCAACCAGCTTAGAGAAGCTCTAGCAGCACACATGGATCCTAGCACTGCTCGAAATCCATGACCCGCAGCCTCATAGCTTGCTTTTGCCGCCAATTCTGCCTTTCTATCCAAAGGCTCCTGTAAGCTCGCTTTTCCCTTAATAGGGAGTAGAGAGGATTTACTAAGCTGAGACAAAGACACATCCACTTCAGGAGCAGAAGTCCAATTAGCCTTTAACTCCGTAGAGCAAGGATAAAGTGTATCAAAGAAATGCGTTCCATGAAAACGCTTATCTGGACATAAACGTTCCTCCTCTATTACACCATTAAGCTCATCCAGAGCTGGCAATGTTGTGCGCGAAGCACGGGACTCCTGGAACATGCGTGCTGATTTACCAGGACGACTAGTTACCTCCTCCGGTAACTGTAATATATCTCTCATGGCTTCAATTAATGCCTCCGTACGCTTCGTCATAGAGGAACGCCCCTGCGGCTCGTCCGCATCTGAATCGGATATTTCTCCATCCGAATTTAAAGGGGAATTCTGCCCAATATCAGATACATCTGACTCGCTCCGTGTAGAGGCCGGTAACGGCCTGCGTCGCTTCCTCTGAGAGGAATTAGCAGACACATATTGACCTAAAAGGTCAGATAAGTTATTAATCGATCGAGCGATATCATCCAATTTTCCACCGCTGTCGACCGCAGCGCTAGACGCTGTGGAGGTCTGCGTATCTGATTGCCGCAATGGCACTGGGACGTGATCCGCGGCATCTGAACTCTGTTCAGACATGTCTCACCTGTATGAGCAGGTCAAAGCGGTAATACCAGCAAAAAACTATGCGGTTTTTTTTTTTTTTTTTTTTTTCCAAACGCTGAAGGGTTAACGCTCCACCAAGCAGAGTTACCCCAGCGGTATTCAGTCAGCAAATTTAGCTGGTAGAAATAACCCTCAAAGGGGTTAATATTGCAAACTCACCAAAATATATATATATATTTGTGAGCCCCAGCCAATTTTTATGTCTCTGATGAGACTGCAGCTGCAGGATAGCGATCGCTGCGCTGCGGGGTGAGGAATCCGCACTCACCCAGCTGGCCGTGGTGTCTATATGAGGAGAGGAGCGGTCCGAGGAGCCCAGGAGCCTGAGTAATGGCCGCCACAGTGAGGGGGTCGCAGGAGAAAAGCCAGAGCGCGCGTCTTCCTGCTCAAAAGACCGGGATAGATAGGCCACGCCCCCTGCTAGCTCAAATAATGAGCGCGAACTCTCCCCGCTCCTGCTCCCTCTCTGTCCTGCAGCTATCTGCCTGCGGACAAAAAATCACCACATCTTCTTGTAACAGCGCTGTCACAGCAGCGCTGAAGCATACTGACATTACATGTAGTAGCGCTGTCACAGCAGCGCTGAAGCATACTGACATTACATGTAGTAGCGCTGTCACAGCAGCGCTGAAGCATACTGACATTACATGTAGTAGCGCTGTCACAGCAGCGCTGAAGCATACTGACATTACATGTAGTAGCGCTGTCACAGCAGCGCTGAAGCATACTGACATCACATGTAGTAGCGCTGTCACAGCAGCGCTGAAGCATACTGACATTACATGTAGTAGCGCTGTCACAGCAGCGCTGAAGCATACTGACATTACATGTAGTAGCGCTGTCACAGCAGCGCTGAAGCATACTGACATTACATGTAGTAGCGCTGTCACAGCAGCGCTGAAGCATACTGACATTACATGTAGTAGCGCTGTCACAGCAGCGCTGAAGCATACTGACATTAGTAATAGCGCTGCTCATTCAGACGCTAAAGCACTCACACATAATTATTATTAAAATTTGTGTGGAGTACTCACCAGCCAAGGCGCCACAGGGACCCTCAGGGGTTTCTGGCGCAGTGCCCATGCTTCCCCCCAGGGCGAAGAACGCAGTGACCGCACGTGTGGTTTGCGTTCCCGCCAGAGAAACTCTCCTCATCCCCCAGGGCCGGCAAGGATTCTGCAGGGACTTTGAGTAAATACAGATCCGCCAAGGGAGAGGTTGGGGTACAGCAGCGCTGATACCCTGAGACCTCTAGACCAACTAGTGATCCAAGTCTCCTGTCCGAATATTAAAATAATAAAATCTTCTGAGGAGCTGCATTAGCAGCGACCATCCTCTGGACCTCAAATCTTAGACTGAAGCTGAGTAGGAGGAGCCCGAGCTGGAGGGGCCAGCCAGTCATCACTCTTTTGATCTGAGGTAACATCCTGATCTGGGGCTCCGCCTACCCATCAGTAATGAATACTGTGGCTCTCTTCCTTCATCTGCAGCTGAAATGCTCCATATATTTTATGCCCCCATATGATGCTCCATGGATTATGCCCCCATATGCTGCTGCGAATAAAAAAAAGACATACTCGCCTCTCGTCGCTGGGGGCCAGGTGCCGGTGTCCTGAGCAGGCGGGGACACCGATGCGCTATGGGGGCCAGGTGCCGGTGTCACCGCTGGCTCAGGCCCTCGGCACTTGCGATATTCACTTGTCCCCGGTACACCGCTGCGTGCTGCTGTCTTCCGGGTCCTCTGGCTGTAAATGTTCAGGCAGAGGGCACGCACTAACCATGTCATCACGCCCTCTGACCTGAACGTCACAGCCAGAGGACGCGAAGACAGAGCGGTGCACAGCGGTGGAACGGGGACAGGTGAATATAGCATGGCTCCCCCGTCCTCCCCGTCATACTCACCCCCTCCTGGCGCATCTCTGCAGCCCCTGCTTGTCCCATTGTCTCCGGCGCCACAGCTCTTCCTTCCATCAGCGGTCACGTGGTACCGCTCATTAAAGTCATGAATATGCGCATATTCATGACTTTAATGAGCGGTACCACGTGACCGCTGAACACAGGCGCCAGACACCGTGCCAGGAGGAGGTGAGTATATGTGACAGTCGCGCTCCCCCTTCCCTGCTGACCCCCTGGTATATGACTCAAGTATAAGCCGAGAGGGGAACTTTCAGCCCTAAAAAATGGGCTGAAAATCTTGGCTTATACTCGAGTATATACGGTAAATTTATAGGAGGAAAAAAAAAGAAGAAAATATACGTCTTCCAGAACTAAAAGCAAGCGCGACTCCAGATCCAGAAAAAAAAAAATCAGCGCACAACAATCAGCCAGATAGCGCTACCCAACGTATAATACCTTTCTATATGCCAGTGACATGATTTAACCTCTCCCAGCAAATCTCGGCCTCCGACAAGATCTAATAAAATATTAACAACCGTTTCCATTTCTCTAGGTTTACTCAGAAACAGGTAAACACGTCGGACCGCGCTTCCATAATGCAATCTATTTCAGGAAGCCATGACATTGCTTAAGATCAAATGAAAGGGAAGCGGAGACGGCGCAGAGACGGGGGTTGCAGGGGATGAATGCTTTAAATGTCTATCCTGCTTGCTAGACAATCGCAGTGGTTAGTGGCGAAAGGTGAATAAATAAAAAAAAAAAAAAAAAAAAACCTTGCCTGCCACGGTCCTCCCCGTGGGAATGTGAATGACGTCCTCTGGCAACTGAAGAGCGATGCACAAAACAACCAAAGTCATACAAGTGCAGCAGAACATTTAATCAGGGAAAACAAAGGGATTGATGTCTTTATAACTCAACTTATGGCGGAGAGACGAACAGGGAACTTCAGGGCCTGAGATGTAGACAGGAAGGAGCAACTATTTGTTTTCCAGAGGGCAGGAAAACATAAAAAACCACAACAAAAACTGCAGAAAAGGCATTTACTACTGCACGTTGCCAATAAGAGGTCACTGGAGCACAAAGCAACCGTGCAAGAACACTGCAGATCGCAAATACCCAAAACGCAGCTTCTATCGAGAAAGAGGACGAGCA
Organism: Oophaga sylvatica; assembly: GCA_033576555.1. Taxonomy (NCBI): domain Eukaryota; kingdom Metazoa; phylum Chordata; class Amphibia; order Anura; family Dendrobatidae; genus Oophaga; species Oophaga sylvatica. The sequence goes on from JARQOD010000007.1 coordinate 123,354,437, forward strand.
CGTCTAGTTGGCATGTGACGGCAAGAATGCAAATCACGTCTGTGGTCACGTGAACGCTCTCTCGCATCGGCAACAATTCTGGTCAACCTCTTCAAGGGTCCAATTTCTTACAGTACAAATTTAACACATTCTCTTTAACAAACAATTAACATAACCAACGCATGGCAAATGATACAAGGTAAGGTAAAGGAGAATTGCACTTTAAAGTAACTTTTCAAAATTAGCTGTTGCCTCTGTGCACATGAGAAATAACACTATTTTTGGCCATTCTATGACTTATATTCTCCTTTTTCACCAGTTTTCCCCTGTACAGGGTCGGTCTCTTAGGCCTCTTTCACACTTCAGTCGTGCGACGTCAGTCAAAATCCGTCAAAATGTGAAAAAAACGGATCCGCCAATTTTTTTTGGCGGATCCGTTTTTTTCCCATAGACTTGCATTAGTGACGGATTTTGGCGGATGGTCGTCCGTTAGGTCCGTTTTTTGACGGATCCGCCAAAAAATTGGCGTCCGTCATTTTAAAAAAACGTCCAATGCAACGTTTTTTTTTGACCGCCAAAATGGCGGACAACGGCGGATCCGCCGCATCCGCCATTTTGTATAATGGCCACCTATGGGCGGCGGATCCGCCAGCATCCATTTTTGACGGAATCCGCCGGCGGATCCGTCGCCTCTATTGAAAACCATAGTAAAATGCACAAAACAGTGTCCGGGGTCTCTCTCTCTCTCTCTCTCTCTCTCTCTCTCTCTCTCTCCCCTCTCTCTCTCTCTCTCTCTCTCTCTCTCCCCGTCTCTCTCTCTCTCTCTCTCTCTCTCTCTCGTCCGGATTTACATTTCCATAACGAAATTTTCACCATTTCCGGGTGAAATCTTCTTGGCGGATCCGTCAGAAAACTGACCAGTTTTGCATCCGTTTTTTTACTTTTCTGACGGATCCACCATTTTCACGGATGGGCGGACGTCACACAACGGAAGTGTGAAAGAGGCCTTATTATGCAATCGACTGAGCCCATACACATCACACAGGGTTGGATTACTGTTCCCCATTCCTTAGCACAAAGAAAGAAGCTGAGGTATAACGGCGTAAATCATACAGCAGTACTGAGTTCTGTAGATGTGAATCCAGCTCTGGGGTGAGATAAAAGACTTGTTATAAAGCTCAGCATAATAGTTCTCTCTCCCTCTACTCTTCCCCTGCATATAAAGCATAGTAGGAGATGTAATCTGATACCTCCCTGTGCTGCCAGTCCCTCTCCTCTGGAGCAACATGGAGTTGAACTGTTTCTTTTTTTCCCCCAGAGTGGACGACAAGTTTAAGAAGAGGCTTATAAGTGGAAAAAGAAGCAAAATTCACTGGTAATATAAATTACAAATTTTCTTAGATTCGCATGTACTATTGATTTAGTAAAGTTTGCTGAAAACACATCTTTTACTTTTAAGCTGATTATTTTGCACCACTCATTAGTCAAGAGTAAAGGTAACGAAGAACTCATTTGTACCTTATATAGAACAGAAAGGAAGACCGTAAAGGAGTATTTGACAGTAGAACAAATCAGTCAGTTGATATATACCTGTGCCGCTACCTATTCTGATGAGAACAGTAGAGTCAGAGTTCATAGGGGATAGTAAAAAAAAATAAATAAATGAAAACTCTGCAACTAATCACATAAGGTCTACATGGGAAACTGACACATAGGAAGGTAGGAAATAGAGCAATACACTGATAGAATCCGCCATTATTGACGCCAGCTCTAAAGAGCGGCGGGAATACGGCAGCAGAATCACAATGCATGGCTTTAGCATTTTCCTTTAGTACATTAGTACATGCCTCATTACGGAAAATATCTTTCTATCCAAGGCTGTGCCTGAAGTCACCGGTGCCTGTCACCTCCAGTTAACTTTCCAGGCGTCACAACCTAATGCTGTCAGACATGATCAATTCTCAGAGTTTCATCTCGGGGATTAAATACTGGCTATACAATGTACCTACCCGTAACTGGATGAAAAATGCATGCTGTAAGAACGCCAGTTAGAGGTGGAATGACTATATCTACCTACGGAGCCGCCTTATACGTGTTCGGGAATTCACAGCGATTCTCTAATAAATAGCCGGTACTCAAAATGCTCCATGTGCCAGCAGGAGTGATTCTAGTAATCTCAACGAACAGCCACAGGAATCCTACTTTTCTCGCTCCTGCTCTACTCAGTAAGAGTGGAATAAAAAAACAGCTTAATCTTAGTATTCTTAATCTTTATTACCGTATATACTCGTGTATAAGCCGACCAAGTATAAGCTGATGCACCTAATTTTGCCACAAAAAAACTGAGAAAACTTATTGACTCGAGTATAAGCCGCGTATGCATTGTCCCCTCATCCCCATCCTTGTCTGCATGGCTCCTCATCCCCATCCTTGTCTGCATGGCTCCTCATCCCCATCCTTGTCTGCATGGCTCCTCATCCCCATCCTTGTCTGCATGGCTCCTCATCCCCATCCTTGTCTGCATGGCTCCTCATCCCCATCCTTGTCTGCATGGCTCCTCATCCCCATCCTTGTCTGCATGGCTCCTCATCCGCATCCTTGTCTGCATGGCTCCTCATCCGCATCCTTGTCTGCATGGCTCCTCATCCCCATCCTTGTCTGCATGGCTCCTCATCCCCATCCTTGTCTGCATGGCTCCTCATCCTTGTCTGCATGGCTCCTCATCCCCATCCTTGTCTGCATGGCTCCTCATCCCCATCCTTGTCTGCATGGCTCCTCATTCCCATCCTTGTCTGCATGGCTCCTCATCCCCATCCTTGTCTGCATGGCTCCTCATCCTCATTCTTGTCTGCATGGCTCCTTATCCCCATCCTTGTCTGCATGGCTCCTTATCCCCATCCTTGTCTGCATGGCTCCTTATCCCTATCCTTGTCTGCATGGCTCCTTATCCCTATCCTTGTCTGCATGGCTCCTTATTCCCATCCTTGTCTGCATGGCTCCTTATCCCCATCCTTGTCTGCATGGCTCCTTATCCCCATCCTTTGTCTGCATGGCTCCTTATCCCTATCCTTGTACGCATGGCTCCTCATCCCCATCCTTATCTGCACGGCCCTTATCCCCCATCCTTGTATGCATGGCTCCTTATCCCCATCCTTGTCTGCATGACCCTTATCCCTATCCTTGTCTTCATGGCTCCTCATCCTTGTCTGCATGGCCCTTATCCCCCATCCTTGTATGCATGGCTCCTCGTCCCCCATCCTTGTATGCATGGCTCCGCATCCCTATCCTTACATGCATGGCTGCCATGAGAAAAGCATAAATAAATCCAACTTACCGTATATACTCGTGTATAAGCTGACCCGTGTATAAGCCGACCCCCCTAATTTTGCCACAAAAAACTGGGAAAAATTATTGACTCATGTATAAGCCGGGTGTATAAACTGCCCTCCTGCTCTGTGCTGCCCCGTCCTGCTCCCCCATCCAGCTCTGTGCTCCCCCATTCTCCTCTGTACTCCCCCTCCTGCTCCGTCCTCCGCTGTGCCCTCCATCCTCCCCTGTCCTGCTCCATGCTTCCCCCGTCCTCCTCCACGCTTCCCCCGTCCACCGATCTCCCCCCAGTCCTGCTCCATGCTTCCCCCGTCCTCATCTATGCTTCCCCCGTCCATCGATCTCCCCCCCCGTCCTGTTCCATGCTTCCCCGTCCTCCGTTCTCCCCCTGTCCTCCTCCATGCTTCCCCCGTCCTGCTCCAGCTTCCCCCGTCCTCCTCTATGCTTCCCCCGTCCTCCTCTATGCTTCCCCGTCCACCGTTCTCCCCCCCCGTCCTGCTCGTGCTCCTTGTCCTCTCCTCCATCATACTCACCCCTCCCCGTGCCATCGCTGAGCGTCCCTGCAATCCTGCGTTCTCCCGTCTTCCTGCAGCTCTCTTCAGCACTGAGCGGTGATGTAATACCGCTCATTAAGGCCATGAATATGGAGGCGACGCCCATGGGAGTGGCGTCGCGTCGATATTACAAAACCTAAATGAGCGGGTATTACGTCACCGCTCTGTGCTGAAGAGCTGCAGGAAGACAGGGAGAGCTGCAGGATTGCAGGGACGCTCAGCGATGGCACGGGGAGGGGTGAGTATGATCCCAGCCACCGGCTCCTGCCGCGGCACCCCCTCCCCCGCTGGTTTCTGCCCTATGACTCGTTTATAAGCCGAGGGGGCATTTTCAGCATGAAAAAAGGTGCTGAAAATCTCGGCTTATACACGAGTATATACGGTAACTTCCCTACATGCCCTCGCTGCATCTTGTTCCAGTGCCCGCAGCTCCAATTACCGGGCAATCACGTGTCCCAGCTCATTAAGGTAATGAATATTCACTCCACGCCTATGGAAGTGGAGAGAGGTGAAAATTCATAACTTTTAAAGTAGCGGGCATACGTGACCGCCCGGAAGCTAGTGGAAGCCGGAGGCTGACACTGTGCCAGCGCAGTGAATACTCATTTCTCTTACCGGGGGAAATCAGTAGCGCTGGTGTAGCGTGGTCAAAGGGGGAGTTCGGTGGTCTGACGATTTGACCCCCATCTGGTGTGGCAGGTTCTGTGGTGCTTGTGGTGCGGGGGCTACGCCGATATTTTCTGAAAGCCGGAGCTCCTGCACATCCATTGTTGTGAAGCTGTGACCTTCGGAAAATCCCATCCCATGCTGGTGGGCAGGTTCGTCGGTGCTCAGTGGTGCGGGACTCCGCCAACATCTTGTGAAAGCCCGGAGCCCCGCACATCTCCACTGCTGCGATGTGGTGGCCTCTGGGAAAATGGCCTCTGGGGAAATGGCCGCCATGTTGGCAAAAGCACAGATTGAGATCTCGGCACCGAGATCTCCTCTCCCAAGATCTCAATCTGCATATGAGCAGATTCCGGTAGCCATTTTCCCGGAGGCCACCCATCACAGCAATGGAATTGCGGGGGCTCCAGGCTTCCAGAAAATGCAGGCGGAACCCCGCACCATTGCGCACCACCGAATACTGCCGCACCAGCCTGGGAAGGGAGTGTGATCATTGCCCTGCAGCATTAAATTCCAGGCTAGGACCACATCAGCGATGACGTCAGGTCTACAAATGGGGGGGGCACTAAACTCATGACTGCTCCCCTCAATCAATTCAGCAAAACCCGATATCTGAATATGATTTATTGATATCTCACCCAGCTTCATCGCCAACATAAAGTCTGATACATCGGGCTGGTAATATATGAAATCACTTGGTGGTGTCGTGACCTCCTCATTGAGCTTTCATACGAGGCAATTTGGACAATTAATAGAAAATACGACCCCTTGGCCACCGCTATAATAGATAACTGTGGCTCTGCTCTTTCAAGCCCGGGACCTTGCAGACCATGTTATTTGTTTAAGACAGCTGTCACGCCGCCTACCACCGGCTGCTCTCCATCACTACTATTCTTCGTGAAGTATTCATTTATCAGGACGAACCATTGTACGGAGTGTGTATCCTACTGAGCGCGGATTTCATGAAGGACGGGATGAAGGTTACGTAAATGACAGGTTGCCTGTATGCGACTCAGAATTCATTAGCAATGGCTTTCTATAATTTATGGCCCTCCTATTCTTTACAACTAGACGTGGCATTCAATAGGCAGGTATTTTCTTATAATGAACGAGTGGAAAATGTCGGAAACAAATCACTTGATTTGTGGCTGTTGATGCCGCAGTGTGAATCTGCTCTCACCGGAGAACTCGAGAAATGTATTATTCCCTAGCACAAGTGTTCGCAACCTTTGCCACTCTACCTGTTGTGAAACTACACCTTTGAGCATGCCCATACAGCTTCCTAACAGTCTGTGGCTGTCATGGCATGCAAGGAGTTGTAGTTTTACAACAGTTGGTGTGCAGAGGGTTGCAGGCACTTGCTCTAGTGGGTTTCTCCACATCAAAGTTATCCTTAAAGTGGCTGTTCCAAGTACGTACATTATCGCTGATAGGATATGGGATAACTTATTGATCACAGGGGATACAAATTCTGAGCCCTAAGCTCCGCAAAGCCATGGGTCATCAATATCAGACTGGTGAGGGTCCGGCTCTTGGGAACATCTCCCTCCAACCGATCAGCTGTTTACGCTGAAGATGGATGGACATGGAGTACGGAGCTGGGCAGTTTTCTGCTTCGTCGTCTGTGTAGTGATAGTTCTTGGGT
>JARQOD010000007.1:123365607-123505029 GCA_033576555.1 Oophaga sylvatica
ACCTTTCAGAGTGCTAACTGCCAAACCCTTGTCTAGCCCATGCTGCAGAAAAGCCAACAGGTTGGGAATGGAAAATTTTCTCGGGTTCCGAGAAGACCCCAAACACCACGAAAAGAAGGTTTCCCAAATTTTGTGGTAAATCCTAGAAGTAGCCGGACATCTTGCAGCACGAAGGGTAGCAATGACCTCGGCTGAAAAACCTCTACGGGTCAAGATCTCGGTCTCAAGAGCCACGCCGTCAAACGCAGGGACATCAAGTCCGGATGACAAATGGGCCCCTGAGTCAACAAGTCCTGTTGAAGAGGGAGTGGAAACGGAGGTGCCGCCAACAGCGACATTATTGTCGAGAACCACACCCTTCTTGGCCAGTCTGGAGCTATCAGAATAGCTGGAATTCTCTCTAGTCTGATCCGACGCAGCACTAGAGGAAGTAAGGATATCGGCGGGAATACATAGATCAGCTTGAACTGATCCCACTGAGCCACTAGAGCATCCACCGCCACCGCCTTCGGGTCCTTGTACCTGGACATGAATGTCGGTAACTTGGCATAGGACCTGGAAGCCATCAAATCCACTTGGGGGGTTCCCAGCGAGAGCACAGTAGTGCAAAGACTTCCGGGTGGAGGCTCCATTCCCGGGATCCATCCTTCTGCGACTGAGAAAGTCCGCTGTAATATTCTGAACCCCTGGAATGTGAATCGCCGAAATGGCTGGTACATTGGCCTCTGCCCAAATCAGAATTCAGGACACCTCTACCATGAGTCTGGAACTCCTTGTCCCACCTTGGTGATTGATATACGCGACAGCCGTCGCATTGTCTGTCTGCACACGGACTAGCAGACCGCTCAAAAGGACCGTCCAATGTTGGAGGCAAAGAAAAATCGCCCTCAATTCCAGGATGTTGATCGGAAGCACAGACTCTTCCGGTGACCATACCCCCTGAATCCAGAGATTGTTCCAAACACCCCCCAGCCCGTCAGGCTGGCATCGGTGGTTATGACTGACCACTTCAGAGGGAGGAAAGACTTCCCCAGGGAGAATGCCCCTGGACGTAACCACCATTCTAGAGAATCCCGCACCGCGCGAGAAATGGTGACACTGCAATCCAGCGATTGCGACTGGTTCCATCGACTCAAGATGAACCTTTGAAGAGTCCTGGAGTGGAACTGGGCAAAAGGAATTGCCTCCATGGACGCCACCATCAGTCCCAGAAGACGCATACACTTCCGTAGGGACATTGCCGTTGAGGATGTCATAATCTGTACATGTCGAAGAAGACATGACTGTTTGTCTGGTGGTAGGAAAACTACCGACCGAAACGTGTCGAGATGCATTCCCAAAAAGAGAATTGTCCTCGATGGTTCCAGGGACGACTTCTCCCAATTGACCAGCCAACCGAAGTCTTTCAGAAACTGAAGAGACAAATCCCGAGCCGTCAATGCCTCCTCCTCCGAGGAAGCCACGATCAAAAGATCGTCCAGATAAGGGAGAATCGTAATCCCCTGTCTTCGAAGGAGTGCCATGAGGGGCGCCAGAATTTTTGTAAAGACCCTTGGCGCTGAGGCTAAGCCGAACGGCAGAGCCACGAACTGGTAATGATTCTGACCTATGGCAAATCGAAGAAAGCGCTGATGAGCCTTTCCGATGGGAACATGCCAAAAGCGTCGCGAATGTCGATTGATCGTTCTGCGACAGGGCTGCCATAACTGAGCGAAGCGACTTCATGCTCGGCTCTGACGGAATGTCAGAAGTCAGTCCGCCTTAGCGGATTTTTTTTTTTTTTTTTGCCAGCTTCTGCCTTAACAGAAGTTCTGTTTCCAGGGTATGCAGAATTTCTGAGAATTCCCCCTTTTTTTTTTTTTTTTTAAAAGAGAGAGACGACACAAACCCCCAGAGGGTTGGTCAGATCATCCCTTGAACCGAAAAGGACTGCCTATAACTATCGGCACAAGTCCTGCCAGACGCAGAAGTCACAGCTCTGCGCTGCGGTAAAGCTGCTTCTTTTGCCTTTGCCTTGGCATCAGCTCCGTGAGGTCAGTCAAATAGCTGACCACTTTCTAAGCTAAAGATAGCAAACCCTGTTGGAAAACTGCGTTCCATCCAAGTCACAGTGCTCTTCTGACTGTAACTGCCGAGGATTGCGCCCTGGATAGCAGTGACGCATTATCCTTCAACTAGAAAAGCCCATCTACCTTGATAGAGGGAAACTTGCCACGCCGTCCTTAGACGGTCCAACCGGCTCAGGGGAACTTAACAAGTACACCTAGATCCTTAATACCGAATCTATGATCCACGGCCTCGCAGATGGAAATTGTTGCCATCTCCGTTTTTCTGTCCAGCGTGTCCTGCAGACTCGTCTTCCCTTTTACTAGGAAGATTTGCTAAGCTGGAATGAAGGAACATTCACTTCAGGAGAAGGGGTCCAATTAACAAATAACTCCGTAGAAAAACGGATACAGTTTGTAAGGTCATCGCGACCCATGCGACCCTTGCAACATCCGGGCCGACTTACCAGGACGACTAGTTACCTCCTCTGGTAACTGTAACGTCCACATGGCTTCCACAGAAATTTTAGTACGGTCCCTGAGAGAGAGGCAGGGTGTCCCTGCCGATCCTCCTTAACCGAATCGGACTTCTTCGCTAAGCGAGAAGGAAAAACACCGATTTGTGTCGCTCCCTTGAGAGGATCTAGTTGACACTCCATAACCTAAAAGGTCATCAATAGAAACCAGTGAAGGCCTTCATTTTGACACCATTGGAACCTCTGACCGTGTATGAGTCGAGGTCTGCGTGTCAGATACGCGAGGCTGATCCGTAACGGATCTGGGAGAGGGTCTCTGACATACCCTTGCATAGTATATGGCAGGATAAACCTGTCAGTAACCAGAGCAGTACTTAAATAAAAAACAAACGCTGAAGGGTTAAAGCTCAAAAGAAAGAGCTACCCCAGCTGTCTCCCATTAAGAGTTAACCTCCTAAGAAGGGGTTAAAGTAGCTGACTCCCCACAACCTTGATAGTGAAAAGGGTGTGCGAATCTCAGGCGCCTCTTATAAGGTCGCAGCTGCAGGACAGCCATGCCACACTAAACAGAAAACGTTCCACAAGATCGCTAAAAAATTGCGCTGTTTTTTATAACGCAATGACCGCCAAAGTTGTCAAGGAGATCGCTAATCGCCTATGCGATGCTAATGAGATCGCCCAGATTGGCAGCTAATAGCGACATTAAAAATGACACACAAACGATCGCAATATTATGCGACGCCATCAGGATCGTCAGCGGAAACGCATAGTGGCAGCATTAATGTCGCAGACTCCCCACAGCCTCTTTATTAATATTAAAAGAGTGTGCGAGCCCCTTATGCGAGAACAGCCGCAGGACAGCGCAATCTGTCACTCAGAAGTGCCCCAGACGGCGCCCGCGCTGTGGAGGTGAAGGGGTTAAGCTTCTGCCCGGCGGGCTAGAAGCGACTCACCAAGCTGGACACGTATTCTAGCCGGGAGGGGAGGAGAACGATCCGGGGAGCTTTCAACCTACAGCGCTTTATCAGCAATAGCCACGCTGTGGAGGTGAAGGGGTTAAGCTTCTGTCCGGCCGGCTCGCTTGTCAGCAATGGCCGCCGCGCTCTGCCTCCGTGTGCTCCATGTAGAGGAGCCGGAAATGGAGGCTGCAGTAAAGCGCGCGCTCAGAAGCGGCGCGAAATTCAAAAAATAAAAAGAGCGCGTACTCCCCTCCTTTCCCTCGTCCTGCAGGCATCCTCCTGCGGACATAGAAAAAAACTAGTCATCGGCATATATTTGTACAGCGGCTGCCGCAGCAGTCGTTAAAACACTCGCACACATTTTACCAAAATGTGGAGTACTCACCAGCCGAAACGCCACAGGGACCCCCAGGGGTTTCTGGCGCTATGCCCATGCTTCCCCCCAGGGCGGGAAGCGCAGTGACCCCAGTGTGTGGTTTGCGCCCCCGCCAGGGAAACTCTCCTCATCCCCCAGGGCCAGCAAGATTCTGCAGGGACCATAATGTAGTTACAGATCCGCCAAGGGAGAGGCTGGTGAAATACATTGATAAACATGTAATAGCGCTGTCACCGCAGTGCTGAAGCATACTGATATACATGTAATAGCGCTGCCATCAGACGCTCTCACACATTAATAATAAAATTTTGTGTGGAGTACTCACCAGCCAAGGCGCCACAGGGACCCTCAGGGGTTTCTGGCGCTGTGCCCATGCTTCCCCCCAGGGCGAGGGACGCAGTGACCGCACGTGTGGTTTGCGTCCCCGCCAGGGAAGCTCTCCTCATCCCCCAGGGCCGGCAAGGATTCTGCAGGGACTTTGAGTAAATACAGATCCGCCAAGGGAGAGGTTGGGGTACAGCAGCGCTGGTACCCCTGAGACCTCTAGACCAACTAGTGATCCAAGTCTCTTGTCCGAATGTAAAATAATAAAATCTTCTGAGGAGCTGCAATAGCAGCGACCATCCTCTGGACCTCAAATCTTAGACTGGAGCTGAGTAGGAGGAGCCCGAGCTGGAGGGGCCAGCCAGTCATCACTCTTTTGATCTGAGGTAACATCCTGATCTGGGGCTCCGCCTACCCATCAGTAATGAATACTGTGGCTCTCTTCCTTCATCTGCAGCTGAAAAAGGGGAAGAGAAAAAACAGTCTAATGGTCATAAAATGTGAACTTTATTAATAATAATGGTAATAATAACAGGTATTAGCAGCCAAGGGGAATGTACCCCTAAGTAACATGATCAAAAACAAGGGGCCAGGAGACAGAATGGACCACTAACATATAACATCCCGCCAATTAGGCATAATATGAGCCATATAGGAAAAATAATCATCGAGTGTCCCAGTACATATACATGCAGGTGCTATTAAATCATGGTAAATACCGGTATATACATACATATAGCTGACAAGGGATACACATATGGCTACAGGGATGATAGGCAGAAATAATTACCCAAATAATGCAGCGGTCCACGATTGCCTAGCCCACCCCGACGCGCGTTTCGGAGCGGTAAAGCTCCTTCCTCAAAACCCACAAAAGTAGGCCATTAAAGCCCCATAATAGTGTGCAGTAAAACACTGGCATATACGGCGGCCAACGTCTGCCAGCTTGTAGGGGATGAGCGGGCGGCTGCTTGTGCCTTAAGAAGGTCAGAGATTGGGTTAATGGTCTTTTCTAGGTCCTGATCTCTAAATTATGGCATCTTTTAGCCTGGTCATCCTTGGTGTTTCCTAGGTGCATCCTCCGCAGGTATCCTCAACACTTGCAACATTTTTGCATTATCACTACATTCTAGGTCCCCAGGTAGCTATGGTAGACATATCTATGGTTACTGAGCATTAAAAGGGTAGTCCAGCCTGAACAAGTTACCACCGGTGTAAGGCCTACTGCTTCATCCCCTACCTACCATCAGGAAAGGGTCTTGGGTTCCCCTCCTCTCCTGGATCTTCCCTGACCTCAAGACCACAAGTAGGAGGAAGGAGCTTTACCGCTCCGAAACGCGCGTCGGGGTGGGCTAGGCAATCGTGGACCGCTGCATTATTTGGGTAATTATTTCTGCCTATCATCCCTGTAGCCATATGTGTATCCCTTGTCAGCTATATGTATGTATATACCGGTATTTACCATGATTTAATAGCACCTGCATGTATATGTACTGGGACACTCGATGATTATTTTTCCTATATGGCTCATATTATGCCTAATTGGCGGGATGTTATATGTTAGTGGTCCATTCTGTCTCCTGGCCCCTTGTTTTTGATCATGTTACTTAGGGGTACATTCCCCCTTGGCTGCTAATACCTGTTATTATTACCATTATTATTAATAAAGTTCACATTTTATGACCATTAGACTGTTGTTTCTCTTCCCCTTTTTTTTTACAGTGTTAAACGTACCTGTTCAAAAAAGCCATGCTGTTCATAGGCAATGGCCGTAGCAGTCTCGGGGAACTTGCAGCGCTTCTGCCACAAACCCGCCCACATGTCTTCTTCTTGGAGAAGGGAGTATAATTCAGCAAGGGAATCTAAGATCTCCTGAAAGAGACAGAAGAAGGCACATTTACGCATTATTTGGATGCTTACATGACTCACCATGTCAACCACTGGATTACAGGAAGCCGCCAGCCTTTCTAATCCCCAACAAGAAAAGCAAAATTGTGAGGATCCTCCGATGCCTGGAGTGGCCGATCATGTGACCGCAAATATGCCATTTGCATGCTTCCAGACACATTCCGACTAGACGTGTCCGGCCTCGCTCAATTCACTTGCATTGCAAGTGAGGCTGTGCACGTCTAGTCGGAATGTGGCCGGAAGCATGCAAATGGCATATTTGCGGTCACACGCCTAACTCCGACACAGGAGAATCTGCAAGTCTGAATCCACATGGAGAGACTGCAGACTTGTTACTCAAGGCCAGAAAACCCCCTTTGCACCCCCATACACAGACAAATGTCAGCTGAGCCGGCCAATCTGGATGAGTTTGGTGGACGGTCTAATGTGTGTGTGTGAAAGTTGAGAGAGATGTTGATTAGACATGTCCTATTTCGGATTCGCATTATTCTCCCAGATGTAAGCCGCGTTAGTCAGCGGCTTTCTATTAGACAACACAGGAGCGCTCGGCCAAACGATCACTCCTGTGTATGGGAGAGTCGGCTGTTGGCCAAACGATCGTCTGACGCACTGTCTGGCCGACAGTCATCTAATGTGTATGGGGGGGGGGGGGGTGCCTTAGTAAGTTAAGTCTAGAAAGTTACTTTAAGCCATCATCACATCTAGATAGGCGATAATGGTTAGATCGGTGTGGCCCCCACACCACTGGGACCCCTGCAGATACTCAGAACGCGTCACTTATTTCCCCTATTTTTCCATGGCTACAAGACTATTGCCTGTAGGAGTCAAGTGCGGCAGGTCACAGCTAGTGCTCGGCTACAGTAAATAGTGCCACACTTGAATGGAGCTGCAGGGCGCACGTGCAACCTTCTGCACCATTCAACTTCTACTACTTGTGGTCTTGAGGTCAGGGAAGATCCAGGAGAGGAGGGGAACCCAAGACCCTTTCCTGATGGTAGGTAGGGGATGAAGCAGTAGGCCTTACACCGGTGGTAACTTGTTCAGGCTGGACTACCCTTTTAATGCTCAGTAACCATAGATATGTCTACCATAGCTACCTGGGGGACCTAGAATGTAGTGATAATGCAAAAATGTTGCAAGTGTTGAGGATACCTGCGGAGGATGCACCTAGGAAACACCAAGGATGACCAGGCTAAAAGATGCCATAATTTAGAGATCAGGACCTAGAAAAGACCATTAACCCATTCTCTGACCTTCTTAAGGCACAAGCAGCCGCCCGCTCATCCCCTACAAGCTGGCAGACGTTGGCCGCCGTATATGCCAGTGTTTTACTGCACACTATTATGGGGCTTTAATGGCCTACTTTTGTGGGTTTTGATTTCAGCATAAGCCAGTCCATTTTCATGGCAGCCTTCAGTATTAACTCATGTGTCCCTTTATTAATGGTCTTTTAGAGCGGTATTTTCTATGACTATTATTACAGACCATCTTTGTCTACAGGAACAAGAGACAAAGAATAACGGAGCACAGGGAAAATTGAATCAAGTTATACTGGTGAGGGAAACGTGTTCATAGAGCATTTGGCCCAAAAAAACAAAGACTGTGGAACATTATCAGCACAGTAAAAGATTATGACTCTGCTCCTGCCTGCCAGAATCCATGCAAATGCCTTCTCCAAAAGTGCCGAGGTAGCGGAAATGACACTCACTTGCTGGGGTGGGGTGATGCTTTCTTGTTCGTAAAATTCGCTCGTCTGCTTGGGTTTGATCTGTAGGCTGAGACCTTTCTCGAACGCCTGGTGCTCCAGCATGAGCGTGGAGCGGAACCACAAATTGTGCGTCTTTCCCAGATACTTGAGTACGCAAGGTCTGATGGGGATTGGAGGGACGCACTGAGACATGGCCTCCACAAAGCAGTTCAAGGCGCTCGGCTGACAATCTCTCTGCACCTGGTGGCTCCCGCTGCACAGGAACGGGCTGATTTCCCCAGCCAGCGCCTGGGAACAAAAGAAAGAGCAATGATTGCAAGCTCCAGTGAGCTGGGATCTCGGGAGCACCTGTATCAGTACATAACTCGTGTGAATGATATGAGGGAGGCCTGGAGAATGATAAATAGCTAGACCTGCAGTAACACTGCACTCTATATCCATCATCCACGGCATCCTAATAATCGGCCTTCACAGCAGAATGAAGAATATTGGCTTTTAAAGGGAGTGTGTCAGCCATATGGGCCGTATAAACTAACCACATCGCCTTGTGGGGGATACAGCCCCTATGAAAATCTCGCCTTTAATCTACTTCCATGCTGAAGAAAGTGCAGTTTAATTACATGTTAATTGGACTGCTTGGTGCACCTTGGGTGTAACCACGAGGTGACCACGAGGCTCCGGGCACCCCAGCCCGTGAGGCTCCGTGAACCCCAGGTGTGGCCACGAGGCTCCGTGCACCCGGGGTGTGATCACGAGGCTCCGTGCACCCCGGGTGTGACCACGAGGATCCGTGCACCCGGGTGTGACCACGAGGATCCGTGCACCCAAGGTGTGACCCACGAGGATCCGTGCGCCCCAAGTGTGACCACGAGGATCCGTGCGCCAAGTGTGACCACGAGGATCCGTGCGCCAAGTGTGACCACGAGGATCCGTGCACCCCGAGTGTGACAAGAGGCTCCGTGCACCCCGAGTGTGACAAGAGGCTCCGTGCACCCCGAGTGTGACCACGAGGCTCCGTGCACCCCGAGTGTGACCACGAGGCTCCGTGCACCCCGAGTGTGACCACGAGGCTCCGTGCACCCCGAGTGTGACCACGAGGCTCCGTGCACCCCGAGTGTGACCACGAGGCTCCGTGCACCCCGAGTGTGACCACGAGGCTCCGTGCACCCCGAGTGTGACCACGAGGCTCCGTGCACCCCGAGTGTGACCACGAGGCTCCGTGCACCCCGAGTGTGACCACGAGGCTCCGTGCACCCCGAGTGTGACCACGAGGCTCCGTGCACCCCGAGTGTGACCACGAGGCTCCGTGCACCCCGAGTGTGACAAGAGGCTCCGTGCACCCCGAGTGTGACAAGAGGCTCCGTGCACCCCGAGTGTGACAAGAGGCTCCGTGCACCCCGAGTGTGACCAGAGGCTCCGTGCACCCCGAGTGTGACCAGAGGCTCCGTGCACCCCGAGTGTGACCAGAGGCTCCGTGCACCCCGAGTGTGACAAGAGGCTCCGTGCACCACGAGTGTGACAAGAGGCTCCGTGAACCCGGGTGTGACCACGAGGCTCCGTGAACCCCGGGTGTGACCACGAGGCTCCATGCACCCCGGGTATGACCAAGAGGCTCCGTGCACTGCTTGCCCAGAATTTTACTGTAATTAATTATTAAATAGCTCAGAAACCAGAGCCAATCAGGCAAAACCAAAGTCATATTCTTAATCGGCACCATGAACTTAATATAAAACCGTTCAGACATCGTTGGAACCAAAATTACTGTATACAAGTATAATTAAAGGAGTTGTCCACTACTAGGACAACCCCTTCTTGATTTAAATGTTTGGCCCTGATAAAATAAAAAAGTCTATACTGACCTCCCGTGCAGGCGCCTTTCGAGTGCTGTCGGCACTTGTAGTCCCCAGTGCTCTCGTGTGTTGTTGTGACACAAGAGTCTGGCGCACAATCAGTGCTGGTGTCACAATCCCCACCATGAAGAAGTAGTGAGGGCTGCAGCTGATCTCTAAACTTCCTTTTTATGTTCAATTCGGCAGAAGGCGCAGCCAGTGACACCAGCGCTGATTGGGCGACGGCCTCACGTGTCGTAACAACTGCACGGGAGCCCCAGGACCGCCAGTGCCGACACTACAGGAACGGCGTGCAGGCACAGGTGAGAAAAAGCTTTGTTACTTTATCGGGGCCCAGCATGGGGTATGATAAGCCAAGTAGTGGACAACTTCTTTAGGCCTCTTTCACACATCCGTCTTTTTGTATCAGGCATGATCCGTCGAACACCTGAAGGGACGCATCCGGCACGGAAATAAAAAAAAACTGATGCAACGGATCCGTTTTTTTGCTGGATCCGACCTGAACTTTTGAACCCAGAAAAAGAGGGTTTCGGATGCACGGAGACACTGGAAAATGTAGCAGTAGTAGTAGTAGTAGTAGTAGTAATAGTCCTTGATTTCCAGAATCCGGATCAGACTTTTGACGGATTGCACAAAAGTCTGATCCGGTTCCATTCACTTCTATTGTTTCCGGCCGCCTGATGCGCCGCTTCAATTTCCAGAATCCGGATCAGACTTTTGACGGATTGCACAAAAGTCTGATCCGGTTCCATTCACTTCTATTGTTTCCGGCCGCCTGATGCGCCACTTCAGGCACATCAGGCGGCTCCGGCAAACAAAAAAAACGTTACATGCTCCGTTTTGTCCGGCCGCCGGAATGTACATTTCCGCCGGATCCGGACAAAAACGGATACAACGCAATGACATCAGGCACGATCCGGCGCTAATGAAAGTCAATGGTAAAAAAACGCATCCGGTACCGGATCCGTTTTTTTTACCAACACGCCGGATCATGCCTGATACAAAAAGACGGATGTGTGAAAGAGGCCTTAATTGGTTACAAAAAGTAGAAGATACACTGAGAAATAGGAATCTCAGCAAACAAAGAAATCAGAATTAATTTTAAAAGTTGCCTTTAAAACTTTGCATGTAAAAAAAAAAAATAAACAGTTGAAATAAAAATCTGTGTGTATGGACCAAAGGGTGAAAATTAAGAAGCATAAAAAAGAAAAAAAAAAAAAGACAGGATAAAAACCGTGTGCTCCCCTGCACTGGCTGACCATGTCTCCTACCAGTCTACTAGCATGAACAATACGATGTGATGGCAGTACATCCAAATAGGACTTTCCTGTTGAAGGCTACAGCTGATGATTGACTGCAGCAGTCAAATAATATGTGTGCCAGGACAGCGGCATAGACACAAAAGCCAGTGCGGAGCACCTATGCTGGTCCGATTGGCGAGTAGTTTTTCTCCACCTGGGACCATACACTAAGTTTTAAAGCAGGGTTTTTCCCCTTTAAGGAGCATTTCCATCACTAGGATGTTTCATCATGGGTTTAACCTCTGGGGCTCCCATCTATTCTGATAATGAAGGGGCCAAAGAGCTGTAACGCCTTGTATGTTTTGACTGCAGAGCGGCGCTCACAGCTACCCAGAAAGGGATCTGCACAATAGGTGGCCGAGGTGCCACTGTGCGTGGATGCAGCGCTGTGGCTCACTCTTTCTCAGGATTCATGGGGGCCCTATGGGTTAGAAATTCAGAAATTCGGCAAGAGATATAGGCAAAGACCTCCAGATGTCTGAAAACTCACAAGAAAAGATAATGACCGGCAGAGAAGCCATTATGTGACGGCTATGGGATTTATTTGGGTCCTTCTCCTTGACCCTTTCAGGTACCTTCTGAGGACTTCTAATCAGACTAGAATTTATATAAATACATCTTCTTGCCCTCTTCTGCCTTAGTCGCAGGTAATATACCCCACTGCCGAAAAATATGCTGGCTACATAGGTGACTTACATGTTGCTGCCGGTCAGAAAGTATTTTCCACAATCTTGGGAAAAGCTGTATCCAAATCTTCTCAGCCAAGGGGGTTGCTATATGACACAGCTGGACAAAAGAGATGAGGAGGGCACCTGTCTGTAGGGGACACAAAGACAAAACCTTAAGAGGAAGATGATGGCATCAAACTATTGTAACATATCAGTGAACGAGGCCATCGGGTCCACGGTGATGGAGGACACGCGGCACTGACCTTCACTTCACGCAGAGAGTCCAGGAATTTGTCATGTCTGTTGGTTAGCATATGGAGCTGGTTGCCGATGTCCTTTTCGGACTGCTCTTTAGTTTTGGGGTTGGTGCTTTGGTCACCTGGTGCAAGCTCAATATCGATTTCAACTTCCTGAATATAAAATAAATAATTTTATTAGCCTTAATATTGTAAAAGAAAAATTTCTTTTATAATTTTAAAACAAATCAAAAAATATTTCCTAGTTGGCGCTATACTAAAAAAAAAAATAGCAATTTTTTGAAAGCTAATCTACCTACTTTATTAAACTCAAAAAAAGATTTCCATTGAAACATTGTGAAATACTGCTAGGATAGGTCATCGCCTTATGATTGGTTTGAGGTTCGACATCTCAGACCCCTACCAAAGCGGACAATAAGGGGAACTCAGGTTGGAAAATGGGGTCAAGCTTCACTTTGTTGCAATCACAGACATGGGTCACTGGGCAGGCAACAGAACAGACAACATAGCCCGACTGCCGGCATCCCAAGATCGGTGGGGGTCCCACTCCTGCCGGCATCCCAGGATTGGAGGGGGGTCGCACACCTGCCAGGATCGGTGGGGGTACCACGCCTGCTGGTATCCCAGGATTTGTGGGGGTCCTACGCTTGCCGGCATCCCAGAATCTGTGGGGATCCCACGCCTGCCGGCAACCCAGGATCGTGGGGGTCCCATGCCTGCCGGCTTCCCAGAATAGGTGGGGGTACCATGCTGCCGGCATCCCAGGATCTGTGGGGGTCCCATGCCTGCCGGCATCCCAGGATCGGTGGGGGTCCCATGCCTGCCGGCATCCCAGGATCTGTGGGGGTCCCATGCCTGCCGGCATCCCAGGATCGGTGGGGGTCCCACACCTGCCGGCATCACAGGATCGGTGGGGGTCCCATGCATGCCGGCATCCCAGGATCGGTGGGGGTCCCATGCCTGCCAGCATCCCAGGATCTGTGGGGGTCCCAGAGACGTGATGTCCTGTCCTACTGTCTTTAAGAGGGAAGATCGAGCAGTTTTAATGCTCTTGACCTGTTTCAAGTATTAGCCCTTAGGCGCAGGGTAATAAAATAACAACCTGAAATCTCACAGGCAGTGTGCCGTCTCACAGGCAGCGCGCCGCTCCACTACTAAAATAAAGCAAATCTGCTAATAGAAGTATTTAAGGAACCTGCAATAAAAAAAAAGTCCCAGAATGTAATGAAAAAGTTAACGAGTAAGTGTGAGATCTTACTGTGGCATGTACAGAGGGTTTAGTCTCTCCGCTATCTGCCATTTCTTGGGACTCCCTGGGAAACAGAGGTTTTGACTAGTGATGAGCGAGTATGCTCGCTGCTCGGGTTTTCCTGAGCATGTTCGGGTGGTCTCCGAGTATTTGTAAGTGCTCGGAGATTTAGTTTAAGTCGCTGCAGCTGCATGATTTGCGGCTGCTAGACAGCCTGAATACATGTGGGGAATGCCTGTTTGTTAGGGAATCCCCACATGTATTCAGACTGTCTAGCAGTTGCAAATCATGCAGCTGCGGCGACTTAATCTTCGAGCACTTACAAAGACGGATTTTGGTAAGACCTTACCTGTAAAATCCTTTTCAGCGAAGGAAGGAAGGGAGACACAGTCATTACTAGTGGGTAGGCGGAGCCCACACAGGATAGAACACCTCAGATTAAAAAGAGTGTTGACCGGCCCCTCCAGCTTGGGCTCCTCCTACTCCAGCTCTCCAGTCCGTACACAAGCTAAGGAAGAGCAAATATCACCAGCGGAGCAACATAACCCCTTCTGAAAAACATCAGAGAAAAAAACAAGGAAACGGGTTATGCATATAACAGAAAAAAAACCACACAGTCCCAGGTACTACTCACTGAACCTGACCACTGCGATGAGCTGGCAAAGCTGGAAACAGAGCCTTAGCGCGCCGACCTCAGCCCAGATAATCGCTATCAGAGAAGGGTCACGCCGCATCTGAAAACAACAACACACTTCTGCCATGGGAGGGAGCTGTGTCTCTCTTCCTTCCTTCGCTGAAAAGGATTTTACAGGTAAGTTCTTACCAAAATCCGTCTTTCAGCAGCAGATGGAAGGAAGGGAGACACAGTCATTACTAGTGGGACGTCCCAAAGCAGTCCAGAAATTAAGGGTGGGCAAAAACCAAAAGAGGCAGATTCCCAACAACCTAGATAAATGCGCAACTAGCGCTAAATACAAGTTCACAAGAACCTTAAACTACAGCCGCCTGCAGGACCCTACGTCCCAAGGCGGCATCAGCGGAAGCACTAACGTCCACCTTAAAAAATTTTGTAAACAAGTGAACGGAGCGCCAGGTCGCCGCCCGACAGAGCTGAGCTGCCGAGGCTCCTTGATGAAAGGCCCACGATGAACCCACAGCCCTCGTGGAGTGAGCTCGAATCTTAATCGGGCAAGGTTCACCCTTAAGTCGGTAAGCCTCTAAAATGGCCGACCGAATCCAACGAGCTATAGAGTCCTTGGAAGCTCGTTGACCACGCCGACGACCTGCTGGAATCACAAACAGAGAATCCGATTTCCGAAAACTTTGAGTAACAGACAAATAGAACTTCAAAGCCCGCACTAAATCCAATGTGTGCAAGGCCCGTTCCTTCGCATTCCTCGGCTCCGGACAGAGCGAGGGCAACACAATATCCTGGTTAACATGAAATTGTGACACCACCTTAGGTAGAAAATCGCCCCGTGTGCGGAGCACTACGCGATCCTGGTGAAACTCCAGGAAAGGAGGCGAGCAAGAAAGAGCCGCCAACTCAGAAACCCTTCTCAAAGAAGTGACCGCCACTAGGAAGGCAACCTTCCAAGAGAGCAAAGAAAGGCTAACAGAGTCCATAGGCTCAAAAGGCCCATGTTGGAGAGCCTCCAAGACAAGATTGAGCCGCCAAGGAGACACAAGCGCCTTCCGCGGCGGAAACTGACGTGTTACTCCGCGAAAAAAGGAACGTACGTCCCTACGCGAAGCGATCACCTTACGAAACAGCAAGGACAGAGCAGAAACCTGACCCTTCAGAGTGCTAACTGCCAAACCCTTGTCCAGCCTGTACTGTAAAAAGGCCAACAAATTGGGAATGGAAAAAATCCTCGGGTTCCTCGAAGAACCCGAACACCACGAAAAGAAGGCCTCCCAAGTCTTGTGATAAATCCTAGTAGTAGCCGGACCTCTGGCAGCTCGCAGAGTGGCAATGACCTCGGCTGAAAAACCTTGACGGGTCAAGATTTCGGTCTCAAGAGCCACGCCGTCAAACGCAGAGACTTCAGGTCCGGATGACGAACGGGCCGTTGGGTTAACAGGTCCGGGCGAAGAGGGAGAGGAAGTGGAGGCGCTGCCAGAAGCGACACCAGCGTCGAGAACCACGTCCTCCTTGGCCAATCCGGGGCTACCAACATAGCCGAGACTCTCTCCAGTCTGATCCGACGCAACACCAGAGGAAGTAAGGATATCGGCGGGAACACATAGATTAGCTCGAATTGGTCCCACGGAGCCACCAGAGCATCCACCGCCACAGCCTTCGGGTCTTGTACCTGGACATGAACGTCGGTAACTTGGCATTGAACCTGGATGCCATCAAATCCACTTGGGGAGTTCCCCAACGGGAGCACAGCAGTGCAAAAATTTCCGGATGAAGACTCCATTCTCCGGGATCCATCTTTTCGCGAATGAAAAAGTCCGCCGTGATATTCTGAACTCCCGGAATGTGAATCGCAGAGATGGCTGGCACCCTGGTCTCGGCCCATACCAGAATCCGAGACACCTCCATCATGAGTCTGAAACTCCTCGTCCCACCTTGATGGTTGATATACGCGACCGCCGTCGCGTTGTCTGTCTGCACTCGGACTGGTAGACCGCTTAAAGGGACCGTCCAGTGTTGGAGGCAAAGGAAAATTGCCCTCAATTCCAGGATGTTGATCGGCAGGACAGACTCTTCCGACGACCATATTCCCTGAACCCAGAGATCGTTCCAGACCCCCCCCCCCCCAGCCCGTCAGGCTGGCATCGGTGGGAGGAAGGACTTCCCCAGGGATAACGCTTCCGGACGTAACCATTATCCTAGAGACTCTCGCACCCTGTGGGAGATGATGACACTGCCATCCAGCGAAGCCTGCGATCGATCCCAACGGTTCAAAATGAGCATTTGGAGAGCACTGGAATGGAATTGGGCAAACGGAAGTGCCTCCATCGACGCCACCATCAACCCCAGAAGGCACATACACCTTCGAAGGGACATTGCTGTCGAAGACTTCATAACCTGTACATGTTGAAGAAGAGTTGCTTGCTTGTCTGGAGGCAGAGACACCACTGCTCGTATCGTGTCAAAATGCATTCCCAAAAATAGGATTGACTGTGACGGTTCCAGAGATGACTTCTCCCAATTGACCAGCCACCCGAAGTCCTCCAGGAGCTGAAGGGATAGATTGCGAGCCGTCACCGCCTCCTCCTTTGAGTACGCCACAATCAAAAGGTCGTCCAGGTAGGGAAGAATCGTAACCCCCTGTCTTCGAAGGATCGCCATGAGAGGTGCCAGAATTTTTGTAAAGACTCTGGGCGCTGAGGCCAACCCGAATGGCAGGGCCACAAACTGGTAATGGTCCTGACCTATGGCAAAACGAAGGAAGCGTTGGTGGGCCCTTCCGACGGGAACATGCAAGTAAGCGTTGCGAATGTCGATTGACACCAAAAAGTCGTTCTGCGACAGGGCCGCCACCACCGAGCGAAGCGACTCCATACGGAATTTCCGGGTGCGGGTCGGTTCAATCTTTTGAGATCCAGAATGGGGCGAAATTTGTCCTCCTTTTTGGGGACTACAAAGAGGTTGGAATAAAACCCTCTTCCCCGGTCCTCCGGCGGAACCGGTACCACCACACCCTTCTGCAGAAGGGAATCGACCTCCCGCAGTAGAGCGGCCAATAGCTCGGGCTCTGATGGAATGCGAGATTGACAAAAACTGTCCGGGGGTCGAGCAAGAAACTCTATGAAGTAGCCTGCCGACACAACCCGCGTCACCCAGGCGTCCGAAACACGGGAAGCCCAAATCGATTCGAATTGGAGCAGGCGACCTCCCACTCGAGAGCCCTCGAGTGAGACCCTGGCGTCAGTCCGCCTTAGCGGGCTTTTTGTCAGCTTCCCGCTTGTCTTGACGGAAGCCCTGTTTCCAGGGAGCGCGGGATTTCTGAGAGGTCTTTTTTCCCGAAAAAGATGGACGACCCGATCCCCAAGAGGGCTGACCGAACCGTCCCCTGGACCGAAAGGACCGCCGACTACTACCGGCACTAGGCCTGCCGGACTCAGAAGTCACAGCTCTTCGCTGCGGTAAAGCCGTTTTTTTTTGCCTTTGCCTTGGCAATCAGCTCCGTGAGGTCAGATCCAAATAGCTGACTACCCTTGTAAGCTAAAGATAGCAAACTTGCTTGGAAACCGCGTCCCCGGTCCACTGTCTAAGCCACAGTGCTCTTCTGACTGTGACCGCCGAGGATTGCGCCCTGGACAGCAGAGACGCAGTATCCAAACCTGCATCACTGCCATATCGGGCTGCATCCTCCAAAAACTTGAACAACCCCTCTACCTCGGATAACGGGGATCCATCCTGCCACGCCGTCCGTAGACTGTCTAACCAGCTTAGGGAAGCTTTACAAGCACACATGGAACCCAGCACTGCTCTGAATCCATGACCCGCGGCCTCGTAGATGGATTTCGCCGCCATCTCCGGTTTTCTGTCCAGCGGATCCTGCAGACTCGCCTTCCTTTAACAGGAAGTAACGAGGATTTGCTAAGCTGAGATAAAGGGACATCCACTTCAGGAGAAGGAATCCAATTATCAATCAACTCCGTCGTACACAGATACAGTGTCTCAAAAAACCGTGTCCCTGAAAACGTTCATCTGGACACAGGCGTTCCTTCTCCACTGCCCCATTAAGCTCATCCAGAGATGGTAATGCTGATCGCGACCTATGCGACTCCTGAAACATCCGAGCCGATTTACCAGGACGTCTAATTACCTCCTCCGGTAACTGCAACGCCTCCCTCATGGCTCCAATAAAAGCCTCTGTACGGCCCAAAAGAGAGGCAGAGTGTCCCTGCCGATCCTCCTTATCCGAATCGGACATCTCCCCATCCGAGCTTGAAGGGGAACCCTCCATGCCCGAGATCTCCGAGTCGCTACGCGGGAAGGATGGCACCGGCCTGTGTCGCTTCCTGCCATAAGAGGATCTAGCTGACACCCAATAACCTAGAAGGTCAGACAGGCCATCAATAGAACGAGCGAGGGCCTCCATTTTGACATCACTGAAACCTCCGACCGCTGCGCTTGACGCCGTCGAGGTCTGCGTGTCAGATACGCGAGACTGATCCTGTAGCGGATCTGGGAGACGGTCCGCACCTCCTGGACCCTGATCTGACATGCCCTCACACAGTATATGGCAGGTTAAACCTGTCAGTAACTAGAAAGGTGTGGTTTCTTAAAGAAAAAAACGAACGCTGAAGGGTTAAGCTCTTAAAGAGAGAGCTACCCCAGCTGTCCCCCAATTAAGGGTTAACCGCCTAAGAAGGGGTTAATGTCGCAGACTCCCCACAACCCTGTTAATGAAAAGGGTGTGCGAGCCCCAGACAAAAAAAGGTGCCTCTTATGAGGTAACAGCTGCAGGACAGCGCAGTCTGCCACCTAATTGTGCCCCAGAAAGGTGCCCTGCGCTGTGGGGGTGATGGAGTTAAGCTTCTCCCCCTGACAGGCAGAAGCGACTCACCCAGCTGGCCGTGGTGCAGTGTCCTTCGGTCGGTCGGGGAGAGCGGAGAGTGAGGAGCCCGAGGAGGCCGTCAGTAATGGCCGCCGCGCTGAAGGAGAGAAGCCGGAAGAGGAGAGGCAGGGTAAAGCGCGCGCTCAGAGCGCTTCCTGCCCGCGAAAGAACGGGAAAGCGCGAAGCCACGCCCCCCCGCCGGCTTAAAAAAAAAAAAAAAACGCGCGACTCCTCCGCTCCTGCCCCGCTTCCATGTCCTGCAGGCATCCACCTGCGGACAAAACACCAGTCACCGACATGTATACATGTAACAGCGGCTGCCGCAGCAGCCGCTGAAGCACTCAAACACATATTAAAATGTTGAGTACTCACCCAGCTGAACGCCTCAGGGACCCCCAGGGATTTGTGGCGCTGTGCCCATAGCTTCCCCCCCAGGGCGGGGAACGCAGTGACCCCAGAAGCGCGGTTTGCGTCCCCGCCAGGGAAGCAACCCTCATCCCCCAGGGCCGGCAGGGTTCTGCAGGGACCACCTTAAAGGGTAATGCAGATCCGCCAAGGGAGGGGTGGGGGTCCAGCAGCGCTGAGACCCCTGAGACCTCAAGACCACGGGGGTCCAAGTCCCTGTCCGATAAAAATAAACAATTCTTCTGAGGAGCTGCTTCAGCAGCGACTATCCTCTGTGACCTCAAATTTTAGACTGGAGAGCTGGAGTAGGAGGAGCCCAAGCTGGAGGGCCGGTCAACACTCTTTTTAATCTGAGGTGTTCTATCCTGTGTGGGCTCCGCCTACCCACTAGTAATGACTGTGTCTCCCTTCCTTCCATCTGCTGCTGAAAGACGGATTTTGGTAAGAACTTACCTGTAAAATCCTTTTCAGCGAAGGAAGGAAGGGAGACACACTAGTCATTACTAGTGGGTAGGCGGAGCCCAGATGGGATAGACACCTCAGATTAAAAAGAGTTTCGACCGGCCCCTCCAGCTCGGGCTCCTCCTACTCAGCTCTCCAGTCGTACACAAGCTAAGGAAGAGCAAATATCACCAGAGGAGCAACATAACCCCTTCTGAAGGACTTCAGAGAAAAAAACAAGGGGACAGGTTATGCATATAACAGGCAAAGAACCACACAGTCCCAGGTACTACTCACTGGACCTGACCACTGCGATGAGCTGGCAATGCTGGAACAGAGCCTTAGCGCGTCGACCTCAGCCCAGATAATCGCTATCAGAGAAGGGTCACGCCGCATCTGCAAATACAACAACACACTTCTGCCATGGGAGGGAGCTGTGTCTCCCTTCCTTCCTTCGCTGAAAAGGATTTTACAGGTAAGTTCTTACCAAAATCCGTCTTTCAGCAGCAGAACTGAAGGAAGGGATACACACTAGTCATTACTAGTGGGACGTCCCAAAGCAGTCCAAAAATTAAGGGTGGGAAAAAAACAGAAAAGGCAGAACCCAACAACCTAAGTAAATGCGCAACTAGCGCTAAACACAAGTTAACAAGAATTTTAAACTACAGCCGCCTGCAGGACCCTACGTCCTAAGGCTGCATCAGCGGAAGCACTAACGTCCACCTTATAAAATTTTGTAAAGGTGTGGACGGAGCGCCAGGTCGCAGCCCGGCAGAGCTGAGCTGCCGAGGCCCCTTGATGAAAAGCCCACGATGAACCCACAGCTCTCGTGGAGTGAGCTCGAATCTTAATCGGGCAAGGTTCGCCCTTAAGTCGGTAAGCCTCTAAAATGGCAGACCGGATCCAACGAGCTATAGAGTCCTTGGAAGCTCGTTGACCACGCCGACGACCTGCTGGAATCACAAACAGAGAGTCTGACTTCCGAAAACCTTGGGTAACAGACAAATAGAACTTCAAAGCCCGCACCAAATCCAATGTGTGCAAGGCCCGTTCCTTCGCATTCCTCGGCCCCGGACAGAGCGAGGGCAACACAATATCCTGGTTAACATGAAATTGTGACACCACCTTAGTTAGGAAGTCGCCCCGTGTGCGAAGCACTACGCGATCCGGGTGAAACTCCAGGAAAAGAGGCGAGCAAGAAAGAGCCGCCAACTCAGAAAACCTTTCTCAAAAAGGTGACCGTCACTAGGAAGGCAACCTTCCAAGATAGCAAAGAAAAAGCTAGCAGAGTCCATAGGCTCAAAAGGCCCATGTTGAAGAGCCTCTAATACAAGATTGAGCCGCCAAGGAGACACAGGCGCCTTCCGCGGCGGAAACTGACAGGTTATTCCGCGAAAAAAAGGAACGTACGTCCCTACGCGAGGCGATAGCCTTCCGAAAAAGCAAGAACAGGGCAGAAACCTGACCCTTCAGAGTGCTAACTGCCAAACCCTTGTCCAGCCCGTACTGCAAAAGGCCAACAAATTGGGAATGGAAAGAATCCTCGGGTTCCTTGAAGAACCCGAACACCACAAAAAGAAGGCTTCCCAAGACTTGGATAAATCCTAGTAGGAGCCGGACCTCTAGCAGCTCGCAAAGTGACAATGACTTTGGCTGAAAAACCTTGACAGTCAATATTTCGGTCTCAAGAGCCACGCCGTCAAACGCAGAGACTTCAGGTCCGGATGACGAACGGGCCCTTGGGTTAACAGGTCCGGGCGAAAAGGAAGTGGAAAAGGAGGCGCCGTAAGAAGCGACACCAGTCCAATCTGGGGCTATCAACATAGCCGGGATTCTCTCCAGTCTGATCCGACGCAACCCCAGAGGAAGTAAGGATATCGGCGGGAACACATAGATTAGCTCGAATTGGTCCAACGGAGCCACCAGAGCATCCACCGCCACAGCCTTCGGATCCTTGTACCTGGACATGAAAGTCGGTAACTTGGCATTGAACCTGGATGCCATCAAATCCACTTGGGAAGTTCCCCAACGGGAGCACAGCAGTGCAAAAAATCTCCGGATGAAGACTCCATTCTCCGGGATCCATCTTCTCGCGACTGAGAAAGTCCGCCGTGATATTCTGAACTCCTGGAATGTGGATCGCAGAGATGGCTGGCACTCTGTTCTCGGCCCATACCAGGATCCGAGATACCTCCATCATGAGCCTGTAACTCCTTGTCCCGCCAAGATGGTTGATATACGCGACCGCCGTCGCATTGGCTGTCTGCACTCGGACTGGCAGACCGCTTAAAGGGACCGTCCAGTGTTGGCGGCAAAGGAAAAATTGCCCTCAATTCCAGGATGTTGATCGGCAGAACAGATTCCTCCGACGACAATACTCCCTGAATCCAGAGATCGTTCCAGACACCTCCCCAGCCCGTCAGGCTGGCATCGGTGGTTATGACCGACCACCTCGGAGGGGGGAAGGACTTCCCCAGGGATAACGCTTCCGGACGTAACCACCATCCTAGAGACTCTCGCACCCTGTGGGAGATGATGACACTGCAATCCAGCGAAGCCTGCGATCGATCCCAACGGCTCAGAATGAGCCTTTGGAAGGCCCTGGAATGAAACTGGGCAAACGGAAGTGCCTTCATGGACGCCACCATCAAACCCAGAAGGCGTATACACCTTCGAAGGGACATCGCTGTCGAAGACTTCATAGCCTGTACATGTTCGCTTGTCTGGAGGCAGAGACACCACTGCTCGTACCGTGTTGAAATGCATCCCCAAAAAAAAAAAAAAAAAAAAGGATTGACTGCGACGGTTCCAGAGACGACTTCTCCCAATTGACCAGCCACCCGAAGTCCTCCAGGAGCTGAAGGGATAGATTGCGAACAGTCACCGCCTCCTCCTTTGAGGACGCCACAATCAAAAGGTCGTCCAGGTAGGGAAGAATCGAACCCCCTGTCTTCGAAGAATTGCCACGAGAGGCGCCAGAATTTTTGTAAAAACTCTGGGCGCTGAGGTCAACCCGAATGGCAGAGCCACAAACTGGTAATGGTCCTGACCTATGGCAAAACGAAGGAAGCGTTGGAGAGCCCTTCCGATTGGAAAGTGCAAATAAGCGACTCGAATGTCGATTGACACCAAAAAATCGTTCTGCGACAGGGCCGCCACAACAGAGCGAAGCGACTTCATGCGGAATTTCCGGGCGTGGACATGTCGATTCAATCTTTTGAGATCCAGAATGGGCCGAAATTTCTCCTCTTTTTTGGGGACCACAAAGAGGCTAGAATAAAACCCTCTTCCCGGCCCTCCGGTGGAACCGGCACCACCACACCTTTCTGCAGAAAGGAATCTACCTCCCACAGTAGAGAGGCAAAAAGCTCGGGCTCTGACGGAACGCGAGATTGACAAAAAAACTGTCTGGGGGTCGAGAAAGAAAACTCTATGAAGTAGCCTGCCGACACAACCTGTGTCACCCAAGCGTCCGACACGCGGGAAGCCCAAGTCGGTTTGAATTGGAGTAAACGACCCCCCACTCGAGAGCGCTCGAGTGAGACCCTGGCGTCAGTCCGCCTTAGCGGGGTTTTTGCCAGCTTCCCGCTTGTCTTAACGGAAGTTCTGTTTCCAGAGAATGCGGAATTTCTGAGAATTCTTTTTTTTTTTTTTGAGAAAAAAAAGAGGGAGGACCCGAACCCCCAGATGGCTGACCGAATCATCCCCTGAACCGAAAGGACCGCCTACAACTACCGGCACTAGTCCTGCCAGACGCAGAAGTCACAGCTCTGCGCTGCGGTAAAGCCGTTTCTTTTTGCCTTGGCAATCAGCTCCGTGAGGACAGTTCCAAATAGCTGACCACCTTGTAAGCTAAAGATAGCAAACCCTGCTTGGAAACCGCGTCCCTGGTCCACTGTCTAAGCCACAGTGCTCTTCTGACTGTGACTGCCGAGGATTGCGCCCTGGATAGCAGTGACGCAGTATCCTCCAACAACTTGAAAAGCCCATCTACCTCGATAGAGGGGATCCATCTCTTGCCACGCCGTCCGTAGACGGTCCAACCAGCTCAGGGAAGCTTTACAAGCACACATGGATCCTAGTACTGAATCCATGACCCGCGGCCTCGTAGATGGATTTTGCTGCCATCTCCGTTTTTCTGTCCAGCGGGTCCTGCAGACTCGCCTTCCCTTTAACAGGAAGATTTGCTAAGCTGGGATAAAGGGACATCCACTTCAGGAGAAGGAATCCAATTATCAATCAACTCCGTAGAACACGGATACAGTGCCTGAAAACGTTTATCTGGACACAGGTGCTCTTTCTCCACTGCCCCATTAAGCTCATCCAGTGATGGTAAAGCTGATCGCGACCTATGCGACTCCTGAAACATCCGGGCCGACTTACCAGGACGTCTAGTTACCTCCTCCGGTAACTGTAACGCCCAAAAGAGAGACAGAGTGTCCCTGCCGATCCTCCTTGTCCGAATCGGACATCTTCGTTACGCGGGAAGGAAGGCACCGGCTTGTGTCGCTTCCTGCCATGAGAGGATCTAGCTGACACCCAATAACCTAGAAGGTCAGACAGGCCATCAATAGAAACTAGCGAGTGCCTCCATTTTGACACCACTGGAACTTCCGAGCGCTGCGCTTGACGCCGTCGAGGTCTGCTTGTCAGATACGCGAGACTGATCCTGTAGCGGATCTGGGAGTCCTTACACAGTATATGGCAGGTTAAACCTGTCAGTAAGTAGAACAGTGTGTTTCTTAAAGAAAAAACGAACGCTGAAGGGTTAAAGCTCTAAAGAGAGAGCTACCCCAGCTGTCCCCCATTAAGAGTTAACCGCCTAAGAAGGGGTTAAAGTAGCAGACTCCCCACAACCTTGATAATGAAAAGGGTGTGCGAGCCCCAAGTGCCTCTTATAAGGCAGCAGCTCCAGGGCAGCTATGCCACACTAACAAGAACGTTCAACGAGATCGCTAAAAAAAAATTGCGCTGTTTTGTATATCGCAATGACCGCCAATGTCGTTAAGGAGATCAGTAATCGCCCAGATTGGCAGCTACTAGCGACATTAAAAACGATCACACAAACGATCGCATTAGAATGCGTCGTTATCGGGATCGTTAGTGGGAACGTATAGTGGCATTAATGTCGCAGACTCCCCACAACCTCTTTAATGAAAAGGGTGTGCGAGCCCTTTTATGGGATAAAAGCTGCAGGACAGCGCTGTCTGCCACTCATTTGTGCCTCAGAAAGGCGCCCTGCGCTGTGGGGGTGAGGGGGTTAAGCTTCTGCCCAGACGGGTAGAAGCGACTCACCCAGCTGGTCACGGTGTAGCGTCTTGCCGGGAGGGGAGGAGAGTAAAAGGCCCGAGGAAGCTTTCAGCCTGCTTCAGTAATGGCCGCCGCGCTGTGCCTCCGATGTGCTTCATGAGAGAAGCCGGAAAAGGAGACAGCAGTAAAGCGCGCGCTCAGAGCGTCGCGAAAATTCAAATAAAAGGCGCGCAACTCTTCTCTCCCCCGCTCCTATGTCCTGCAGGCATCTACCTGCGGACAAAAAACACCAGTCACCGACATGTATACATGTAACAGCGGCTGCCGCAGCAGTCGCTGCAGCACTCAAAACACATTAACATGTTGAGTACTCACCCAGCTGAGCGCCACAGGGACCCCCAGGGATTTGTGGCGCTATGCCCATCGCTTCCCCCCCAGGGCGGGGAACGCAGTGACCCCAGCAGCGCGGTTTGCGTCCCCGCCAGGGAAGCCATCCTCATCCCCCCGGGCCGGCAGGGTTCTGCAGGGACCTCCATACAGGGTATACAGATCCGCCAAGGGAGAGGTGGGGGTCCAGCAGTCCTGAGACCCCTGAGACCTCAAGACCCTGAGTCCAAGTCTCTGTCCGATAAAAATAAGAAAATTTTCTGAGGAGCTGCTTCAGCAGCGACCATCCTCTGAGACCTCAAATTTTAGACTGGAGAGCTGAGTAGGAGGAGCCCGAGCTGGAGGGGCCGGTCAACACTCTTTTTAATCTGAGGTGTCTATCCCATCTGGGCTCCGGCTACCCACTAGTAATGACTAGTGTGTCTCCCTTCCTTCAGTTCTGCTTCTGAAATACTCGGCGACCACCCGAGCATGCTCGGGAAAACCGAGCAACAAGCATACTAGCTCATCACTAGTTTTGACAGATCTCAAACATGGAACAATGGAAGAGGAAAAGCCTCTGCGTGACGCCAAAGCAACAAAAGTTTTAGAAATGTTTGTAAAAGCGATCTCATCCCATGAGAAAACTAAAAGTATCTCTCACACATCTACATTTATTTCCAATGACAGTCCACGGCCGCGGCTATTAAAAGCAAAGACTTTTGAATTTCTTAAAAATAAAACAATACCTCTTCCTTGGATTCGCTGTTCTCTCTTTCCCTCGGCTCCTGCTTGACGTGGGTAACCATAGCGAACGCTGCCCGATCGTGACTGTCGGCTAGATTGATGACATTAGTAATAGATGGGAGCATGGCGCCCTGACAGCTTGTGCCAATTGTAGTGTTCTTCTCGCAGACCGCCAGCAGGAGCTGCACAGGAGAAAGGCCAGGGATCAAAGGGTTAATCGGAAGGACGAGGACTTAGCTGTGTGCAACATGTGCAAAAAAACGGAGAAGGTGAAAAAGAGCCTTGTCTAATCACACAGGTCTCAAATGATCGAAAACAGAGTGGGAAGGAAAAAAATGTATCCAATGCTTCCTTATACAAAACCCTTTTTTTTAGTCCTTTCAAGCCTTTGCAGACATCAGACTTCCTGATAAAAACTTCAATTAACCCCATTTACAAGTTAAAAAAGATAGAACAGATTTGGTATAGTTGATGTCTGATCTATGAAAATAATGTGGATTTCTCTAGAATAAGACATCGGATCTCAGATATCAAGGTATCACTATATTCAGCTTCCTATGACCTTAGGAGGGTTGATCCTAATGATGGATTCCCTTTAAGTAAAGTAACAATACCACATAGTACCGGTGGACAGGGTGATGTGGGGTTTGGAAGGAAGCAGTGACCATTGTATATTTTGGGACATATTGTCCATGAAGTAACACATGGCACGCCAGCTTACCTCTATACACTGTTTAATCCAGAAATGATTGCCCATGGCTTCCCAGTTCTGAGAACAAGTGAGGTAAAGCAGTCGATCATACACTCGCCGCTTCATGGATGTATCAAAGGCCTCAAAGAATTTAGCCCGAATGTGGGGCTGCGAGCAGCGAAGTCCGGACAGGAAAGCAGGTTCCAGCTTGGCGGTGAGTTCACTCCCAGAGAGGTTCTCGTCTCTGCAAAACGCAAAGCAGACGTTACCATAGCCGACATTTATAGAAGAGGGGTCACATGGGGACCTGACAGAAAACCATATATCAAGGGCCTCTGTTGCATGTATAGGGGTGTGCCTGTTCATGTTTTGTCACATGTATAGCAGTGCTTTCCACTATGTGTATCCATAGACGAAGAACATGCCTACTGAACGTTTAAAAGCGCTGTCACCTTTAAGAAGATCGCAAGCAGCTCAGTGCCCCTGTTGGGGCGGACAGCGCAAGCGGCTCAGTGCCCCTGTTGGGGCGGACAGTGCAAGCTGCTCAGCGCCCCTGTTGGGCTGGACAGCGCAAGCTGCTCAGCGCCCCTGCTTGGGCGGACAGCGCAAGCGGCTCAGCGCCCCTGTTGGGGCGGACAGCGCAAGCTGCTCAGCAACCCTGCTTGGGCGGACAGAGCAAGCTGCTCAGCGCCCCTGCTTGGGCGGACAGCGTAAGCTGCTCAGCGCCCCTGCTTGGGCGAACAGCGCAAGCTGCTCAGCGCCCCTGCTTGGGCGGACAGCGCAAGCTGCTCAGTGCCCCTACTTGGGCGGACAGCGCAAGCTGCTCAGCGCCCCTGCTCGGGCGGACAGCGCAAGCTGCTCAGCGCCCCTGCTCGGGCGGACAGCGCAAGCTACTCAGCGCCCCTGCTCGGGCGGACAGCGTAAGCTGCTCAGCGCCCCTGCTTGGACGGACAGCGCAAGCGGCTCAGCGCCCCTGTTGGGGCGGACAGGGCAAGCTGCTCAGCGCCCGTTGGGCCGGACAGGGCAAGCTGCTCAGCGCCCGTTGGGCCGGACAGGGCAAGCTGCTCAGCGCCCGTTGGGCCGGACAGGGCAAGCTGCTCAGCGCCCCTGCTTGGGCGGACAGCGCAAGCTGCACAGCGCCCCTGCATGGGCGGACAGGGCAAGCTGCTCAGCGCCCCTGCATGGGCGGACAGAGCAAGCTGCTCAGCGCCCCTGCTTGGGCGGATAGCGTAAGCTGCTCAGCGCCCCTACTCGGGCGGACAGCGTAAGCTGCTCAGCGCCCCTGCTCGGGCGGACAGCGTAAGCTGCTCAGCGCCCCTGCTCGGGCGGACAGCGTAAGCTGCTCAGCGCCCCTACTTGGGCGGACAGCGCAAGCGGCTCAGCACACCTGTTGGGGTGGACAGGGCAAGCTGCTTAGCGCCCCTGTTGGGCCGGACAGCGCAAGCGGCTCAGTGCCCCTGCATGGGCGGACAGAGCAAGCTGCTCAGCGCCCCTGCTTGGGCGGACAGCGCAAGCTGCTCAGCGCCCCTGTTAGGCCGGACAGCGTAAGCTGCTCAGCGCCCCTGTTAGGCCGGACAGCGTAAGCGGCTCAGTGCCCCTGCTTGGGCAGACAGCGCAAGCTGCTCAGCGCCCCTGCTCGGGCGGACAGCGCAAGCGGCTCAGTGCCCCTGCTTGGGCGGACAGCGCTAGCTGCTCAGCGCCACTGCTAGGGCGGACAGCGCAAGCTGCTCAGCGCCCCTACTTGGGCGGACAGCGCAAGCGGCTCAGCACCCCTGTTGGGGCGGACAGCGCAAGCGGCTCAGCACCCCTGTTGGGGTGGACAGGGCAAGCTGCTCAGCGCCCCTACTTGGGCGGACAGCGCAAGCGGCTCAGCACCCCTGTTGGGGCGGACAGCGCAAGCGGCTCAGCGCCCCTGCTTGGGCGGACAGCGCAAGCTGCTCAGCGCCCCTGCTTGGGCAGACAGCGCAAGCGGCTCAGTGCCCGTGTTGGGGAGGACAGCGCAAGCTGCTCAGCGCCCCTGTTGGGCTGGACAGCGCAAGCTGCTCAGCGCCCCTGCTTGGGCGGACAGCGCAAGCTGCTCAGCAACCCTGCTTGGGCGGACAGCGCAAGCTGCTCAGCAACCCTGCTTGGGCGGACAGCGCAAGCTGCTCAGCGCCCCTGCTTGGGCGGACAGCGCAAGCTGCTCAGCGCCCCTGCTTGGGCGGACAGCGCAAGCAGCTCAGCGCTGATGCTTGGGCGGACAGCGCAAGCTGCTCAGCGCCCCTGCTTGGGCGGACAGCGCAAGCTGCTCAGCGCCCCTGCTTGGGCGGACAGCGCAAGCTGCTCAGCGCCCCTGTTGAGGCGGACAGGGCAAGCTGCTTAGCGCCCCTGTTAGGCCGGACAGCGCAAGCGGCTCAGTGCCCCCGCTCGGGCAGACAGCGCTAGCTGCTCAGCGCCCCTGCTCGGGCGGACAGCGTAAGCGGCTCAGTGCCCCCGCTCGGGCAGACAGCGCTAGCTGCTCAGCGCCCCTGCTTGGGCGGACAGCGCAAGCTGCTCAGCGCCCCTGTTGGGGCAGACAGCGCAAGCGGCTCAGTGCCCCTGCTTGGGCAGACAGCGCAAGCGGCTCAGTGCCCGTGTTGGGGAGGACAGCGCAAGCTGCTCAGCGCCCCTGTTTGGCTGGACAGCGCAAGCTGCTCAGCGCCCCTGCTTGGGCGGACAGCGCAAGCTGCTCAGCAACCCTGCTTGGGCGGACAGCGCAAGCTGCTCAGCAACCCTGCTTGGGCGGACAGCGCAAGCTGCTCAGCACCCCTGCTTGGGCGGACAGCGCAAGCTGCTCAGCACCCCTGCTTGGGCGGACAGCGCAAGCTGCTCAGCGCCCCTGCTTGGGCGGACAGCGCAAGCTGCTCAGCGGCCCTGCTTGGGCGGACAGCGCAAGCTGCTCAGCGCCCCTGCTTGGGAGGACAGCGCAAGCTGCTCAGCGCCCCTGTTGAGGCGGACAGGGCAAGCTGCTTAGCGCCCCTGTTAGGCCGGACAGCGCAAGCGGCTCAGTGCCCCCGCTCGGGCAGACAGCGCTAGCTGCTCAGCGCCCCTGCTCGGGCGGACAGCGTAAGCTGCTCAGCGCCCCTGCTTGGGTGGACAGCGCAAGCGGCTTAGCGTCCCTGTTGGGGCGGACAGGGCAAGCTGCTCAGCGCCCGTTGGGTCGGACAGGGCAAGCTGCTCAGCGCCCCTGCTTGGGCGGACAGCGCAAGCTGCTCAGCGCCCCTGCATGGGCGGACAGCACAAGCGGCACAGCGCCCCTGCTCGGGCGGACAGCGCAAGCGGCTCAGTGCCCCTGGTGGGGAGGACAGCGCAAGCTGCTCAGCACCCCTGCTCGGGCGCACAGCGTAAGCTGCTCAGCGCCCCTGCTTGGGTGGACAGCGCAAGCGGCTCAGCGCCCCTGTTGGGGTGGACAGGGCAAGCTGCTCAGCGCTCGTTGGGTCGGACAGGGCAAGCGGCTCAGTGCCCCTGCTTGGGCGGACAGGGCAAGCTGCTTAGCGCCCCTGTTGGGCTGGACAGCGCATGCGGCTCAGTGCCCCTGCTCGGGCGGACAGCGCAAGCGGCTCAGCGCCCCTGCTCGGGCGGACAGCATAAGCTGCTCAGCGCCCCTGCTTGGGCGGACAGCGCAAGCGGCTCAGCGCCCCTGTTGGGGCGGACAGGGCAAGCTGCTTAGCGCCCCTGTTGGGGCGGACAGGGCAAGCTGCTCAGCGCCCGTTGGGCCGGACAGGGCAAGCTGCTCAGCGCCCCTGCTTGGGCGGACAGCGCAAGCTGCTCAGCGCCCCTGCATGGGCGGACAGCACAAGCGGCTCAGCGCCCCTGCTCGGGCAGACAGCGCAAGCGGCTCAGTGCCCCTGTTGGGGCGGACAGCGCAAGCTGCTCAGCGCCCCTGCTCAGGCGGACAGAGCAAGCTGCTCAGCGCCCCTGCTTGGGCGGACAGCGCAAGCGGCTCAGCGCCCCTGTTGGGGCGGACAGCGCAAGCTGCTC
Organism: Oophaga sylvatica; assembly: GCA_033576555.1. NCBI lineage: Eukaryota > Metazoa > Chordata > Amphibia > Anura > Dendrobatidae > Oophaga > Oophaga sylvatica. The sequence goes on from JARQOD010000007.1 coordinate 123,396,150, forward strand.
AGCACCCCTGCTTGGGCGGACAGCGCAAGTTGCTCAGCGTCCCTGTTGGGGCGGACAGCGCAAGCTGCTCAGCAACCCTGCTTGGGCGGACAGCGCAAGCGGCTCAGCGCCCCTCTTGGGGCGGACAGGGCAAGCTGCTTAGCGCCCCTGTTAGGCCGGACAGCGCAAGCGGCTCAGTGCCCCTGCTTGGGCAGACAGCGCTAGCTGCTCAGCGCCCCTGCTCGGGCGGACAGCGTAAGCTGCTCAGCGCCCCTGCTTGAGTGGACAGCGCAAGCGGCTCAGCGCCCCTGTTGGGGCGGACAGGGCAAGCTGCTCAGCGCCCGTTGGGTTGGATAGGGCAAGCTGCTCAGCGCCCCTGCTTGGGCGGACAGCGCAAGCTGCTCAGCGCCCCTGCATGGGCGGACAGCACAAGCGGCTCAGCGTCCCTGCTCGGGCGGACAGCGCAAGCGGCTCAGTGCCCCTGTTGGGGCGGACAGGGCAAGCTGCTCAGCGCCCGTTAGGTCGGACAGGGCAAGCTGCTCAGCGCCCCTGCTTGGGTGGACAGCACAAGCTGCTCAGCGCCCCTGCATGGGCGGACAGCACAAGCGGCTCAGCGCCCCTGCTCGGGCGGACAGCGCAAGCGGCTCAGTGCCACTGTTGGGGCGGATAGCGCAAGCTGCTCAGCACCCCTGCTCGGGCGCACAGCGTAAGCTGCTCAGCGCCCCTGCTTGGGTGGAAAGCGCAAGCGGCTCAAGCGTCCCTGTTGGGGTGGACAGGGCAAGCTGCTCAGCGCCCGTTGGGTCGGACAGGGCAAGCGGCTCAGTGCCCCTGCTTGGGCGGACAGGGCAAGCTGCTTAGCGCCCCTGTTGGGCTGGACAGCGCAAGCGGCTCAGTGCCCCTGCTCGGGCGGACAGCGCAAGCGGCTCAGCGCCCCTGCTCGGGCGGACAGCATAAGCTGCTCAGCGCCCCTGCTTGGGCGGACAGCGCAAGCGGCTCAGTGCCCCTGTTGGGGCGGACTGCGCAAGCTGCTCAGCGCCCCTGCTCGGGCGGACAGCGCAAGCTGCTCAGCGCCCCTGCTCGGGCGGACAGCGCAAGCTGCTCAGCGCCCCTGCTTGGGCGGACAGCGCAAGTTGCTCAGCGTCCCTGTTGGGGCGGACAGCGTAAGCTGCTCAGCGCCCCTGCTTGGGCGGACAGCGCAAGCGGCTCAGTGCCCCTGTTGAGGCGGACAGCACAAGCTGCTCAGCGCTCCTGCTTGGGCGGACAGCGAAAGCGGCTCAGTGCCCTGTTGGGGCGGACAGCGCAAGCTGCTCAGCAACCCTGCTTGGGCGGACAGCGCAAGCTGCTCAGCGGCTCTGAGTAACATCACCTTTGCAATCAGTGATTGGGGCAGCGCAGAAGTCAAAGCTATGGACCAAGGGTGGGTAAATAAAGTAATGCTTGTTTTTCTTCAATGAACTGTGCATACGGAGAAAAAGTTCTTGGAAGGTGGACATCCCCTTTAAGCCCCATATCCAAAGGACGACCATTTCCCACATATATCGGACGCTTTACATACCGGTAAACATAATTAACAAGCTCCAGAAACTGTGCGTTTAACTCCAGGTCTTCTGGAAAGCGCTTTTCTATGTAGGTCATCATCTTCACCAGCAAAATGGATTTTTCCCGCAGTGTAGGAGTCTGTGTCGTAAGAAGGCAAGGTATATTACAAAATTTACAGTCAGCTTAATCATTATAAGCTTCCCCCAATGCGTACACTGTACAGGTTTTCCCAGATGCAGTGAACAGATTCTTAAAAAGGACCTGTCACCAAGCAATTAAACCCACGTCCACCCTCCCTATCTTGTGTGTGGCTGTAAGGGCCCCGTTTCACACAGCGAGATCGCTAGCGAGATCGCTGCTGAGTCACAAGTTTTGTGACGTAACAGCGATCTCAGCAGCGATCTCGCTATGTCTGACACGTACCAGCGATCAGGCCCCTGCTGTGAATCGCTGGTCGTGTCAGAAATGCCAGGACTTTTTTTGATCGCTGGTCTCCCGCTGGCCAGCACGCATCGCTGCGTGTGGCAGGCAGGAGACCAGCGATCAGCTGGTAACCAAGGTACACATCGGGTATCCAGGCGCGGGGCTGTGCCTGGAAACCCGCAGTGTACGTTGGATACCAGCGCGTTGCTGCAGGGGAGCTAGTAACCAAGGTACACATCGGGTTTCCAGGCACCGCCTGGAAACCCGATGTGTACCTTGGTTACCAGCTCCCTGCATCAGCGGGCTGGTATCCAACGTACACTGCGGGTTACTAAGCGACGTTACCCGCAGTGTCGCTGTCCTGATCGCTGCCTGTTTTGCAGCTCAGCAGCGATCATGTAGCGACACACCAGCGATCCTGACAAGTTCATATCGTTGTTGGGATCGCTGGTGCGTCGCTATGTGAGACGGGGCCCTAAGACAACTGACTGCAGCATGAGCCTCTCCCCACTGTCCTGTGTGCAGTAGAGGGCAGAGCTTCAGCCAGCCGCAGAAGATGGAACTGATCATCAGGAGATCGACCCCCTGATTTTAGGACGATGCAGAAATGCTGCTACAAAGGTCTTGCTTATAATAACCATCATCTTTAAGGTTTAATGATCCCTTTAAAGCTGGGAGAATCTAAAAAGTAGCTGCCATTATTATCTGCACAATTTCCTGCCGTGGCGCCCTCTTCGATCATCTGGTCCCCGTGTTACCGCTGCCTGATGTAGCAGACACGAGGAGCATGGTGGGGAGATGCTGAAGAGCTTGTACGGAGCCCAAGGCAGTCGCAGGTTACCATGGCAACCTGAGCCACTCGAGATTCGGAAAACTGATCTTTGCCACAAAGTCACCTCTTCTTTGTTAAATTACAGGAAAAAAAAAACCTCAGCAGACACGGCAAGTCAGAGCTGACCAGCAAAAATTACACAGCTGATCTAGGCTGAGGCATGCTGGGAATTGTGGTGCCACAACGGCTGGTGAGCTACAGACCACTGGTATAGATCAGCCAATGATCATCGTGCAATGTCACCCACCTGATTTGCCGCCATGGGGGTGTTATTTTCAGCCACTCCTCCACTATTTTGACCACCGCCCGGAGGATCTTGGCGTCGGCGGATTTTTCAATGAGAGAAGTGAGAATGTTCTGTATAAAGTTTTTCCTCATTTCCATGCTCATGACGGCCAGGCGCATTTTCACCAGGTCCAAACTAAGCATTACCAGCTCACTGGTACCTGCTGGAGAGAAGAAGAAATGTCAGATGCCCGAACTCCAAGAGCTGGCACTCAATCATGGCAGTATGGAGACAAAGCTGGGACTCGTGACGGCTGCTAGATGGCGCCATATGTGCCGTCGTTTCCTGCAGGGTACATACCTGTGCCGGCGTCGGCGGTCCCTGCGGCAGCCTGTGGGTTCAGATGCTCCCTCACCATCTTCTGGAGAGAGCGCATGAAGACGGATATGAGTCTGTCTATGTAGCTGGGGTTGTTGCTGCAGGCCGACTTCAGGATCATCAGGGTACCTGCGCAGAGCAGACATGAGTGAGCGGCTGCCATGTCCAACAGTACTGGGCACTTTATGTAGTAAGCCAAAACCCTTGTAGTGAGCACCTAATCGCTTTCTGTAAGTGTGGATACTACCAAGAATATTGCCTGGTGTTTTGTGTGCACCAAGGTATCTCACAGAGCGGCAGCTGATGGGGCACTGGGTGCACTTGGCGTACGGGAGAGGTAAGGAATGCACGCGGCGGACGAGGGGTGAATGCACGTGGAGGACGAGGGGGTGAATGCACGCAGCGGACGAGGGGGTGAATGCACGTGGAGGACGAGGGGGTGAATGCACGCGGCGGACGAGGGGGTGAATGCACGCGGAGGACGAGGGGGGCATTGCACGCGGCAGACGAGGGTGGGCAATGCACAGGGCGGACGAGGGTGGGCAATGCACAGGGCGGACGAGGGTGGGCAATGCACAGGGCGGACGAGGGTGGGCAATGCACGCGGCGGACGAGGGGGATGCACGTGGCGGACGAGGGGGGATGCAAGCGGCGGACGAGGGGGGATGCATGCGGCGGACGAGGGGGATATGTACGCGGCAGACGAGGGGTAAGCATGCGACGGACGAGGGGAGGGAAGCAAGTGGCGGATGAGGGGGGAAGCATGCGACGTATAATACTGGAACATCACTGCTCGGTACACTGTAGTGGCCACTCTCCAATACTGCAGGCCAACTTCTACTGAAATGAATTTTAGCTGGGACACAGTAGAAGACAAGAGTCACTACATGACAATGGGCACTAGGCTACACCAAGCTGTGGTGTTCCCGTTCTGCACAGCTTGTACTTCCTGTTACAGTGGCACCGATATTTATGACCTCTCAATGATACACAATTAAAGGGATATTCTTGAAGTCTGAAGGTTATCCCCTATCCAAATGGTGAATACAACAGCAGTGGTCGATCATCACCTAAGCTATGTGCAGCTTATGGCTATTAACCGGTGGTCCCATTAATAATAAATGGAGCAGCACTGCACGATTGACCTTCACTCCATCGTAATGGGGCTCCTTAGAACTCCGGAATCGGTGATGGCCCCAGCTGTCAGATCCCAGCGATCTGATAGTTATCGCCTATCCCATAGAAAAAAAATAACTTCCCAACTTGAAAACACCCCTTTAATATGTCAGTAATAGACAACCACCGGAAATTCTCCTTTTCATAATATGGGGAGAGTAGATACGAAAAAGATGGCTAGAAGCTGCCAATGCCGATAGCTATTACTGCCCATGTTTTACCAACCCATAATTAGTAACTAAACCGACAAGGCAGAAGAAAGCAAAAAGTGGCAGGTGTCTGCTAAACATAAGTAGATTACACCTCGGTTGTCGGTACGCAGCACATTTCTTAGCTTTTGACCTTGAAGCACTTTGCAAGCAACTGATTAAATTAACCTACAGTCTTTCCAAGTGTTTTGCACAATGCACAATGACACCTGACAAGAAGGCAATTCTTTAAGTAAAATTACACCTGTCTGTGGCGATCACAGGGGAGGACAGTGAGGGACGGGCTGCATTTACATTTTGCACAGCCTAGGTTCTTTTGCGCTATTATACCTGATTTACTGACAGAACCAATTCACGGCGGCAGTCAGACAGAAAGGTATTGTTCTGGGGAAAAAAAATAACACCCCTGTTCAAGCACCCACCAGGGGACGAGACGGTGAATATATCCAGTACAGGAGACTTTTTTAAGAACATTTTTCTATTATCTAAAAAAAACCTACTCACTAAAAGTCTCAACTAAATGTGTCCCTCAAAATAGTGCAAATGTGTGTTTACGTATTATTCATATGGAGAATGGGAAAACTTCAACCTCAGACGGGACTTCAGGACGTCTTAAGAATATTTACAGCACTGGATAAATCAGGCTGTGACATAACTGACCGTGTACGTGGGTGCATCTTCACAGATTCAGCCCTACAGACGAGTTTCAAAGGCAGTCACAGCGAGTCCGGCACGTAATCCAGCACTTACCAAAGAGCTGAGATGGGTTTGCGTTGGTAGATTTCTCGTAACTAGTTAGACCTTCATAAATGACTTTGCCTACAGCAGCATACAAGCATTCCAGCTCCTCGTACTTGGAAGCAACACTGGAGGTGCCTAGGAGAGAAATCACAGAGGATTAGTATCACAGGGTTCACTGAATTACAGAGAGCAGAGGATCATTTTCTGGATTTGGTTGTCCTCAGCAAGGGGGTGGCTCTGCAGCTGTAAGCCAGTAAGACAGGGAGGGCGCCGCCCCAACTGCCGCCGGTAAGACGGGGAGGGCGCCGCCACAACTGCTGCCGGTAAGACGGGGAGGGCGCCGCCACAACTGCCGCCGGTAAGACAGGGAGGGCGCCACCCCAACTGCTGCCCGTAAGACGGGGAGGGTGTCGTCCCAATTGCCGCCAGTCGCAGAAGGACGCTGCCCCAATTGATGCCAGTCCCAGGAGGGCACCACCTCAAATGCCGCCAGCCCCGGAAGGGCGCCACCCTCAACTGCCGCCAGTCCCGTGAGGGCGCCACCCCAACTGCCGCCAGTCCCGTGAGGGCGCCACCCCAACTGCCGCCAGTCCCAGGAGAGCGCTACCCCCATGAGCGTACCCACCGTGGGGCAGGAGGGGGCAGCTGCCCCACCGTGGGGCAGGAGGGGCAGCTGCCCCTCCCTAGAAGCAGGGGCACACAATGAAAGAGAGCGGAGAGCAGCACAATGCCGGCTCCCTCTGCCACAGGTTGCAGTGCCTGTCTGTGTGTGTGTGCATTGCACGGAGCTGCTGTCTCACCAGAGGAGCTTTCTCCTGGCTGCAGCAGCTGTAGTTTCACTTTCTGCCCTGTAGGCTCTGGTTGTCTCAGCCACACTGGGTCTTAGTGCCCTCTGTGTGCATACACTGGACACTTCCTGTTCCTGCCTCAGCCACTGCCTGCAAGCTTCATGGTAAGAGGGATGGAATTTATTAAATTCATTCTGCTCAGGCATGTCATGGTCACTGTGGGGGAATGTGAGAGGATGGGGGTACAGGGCACTGGGGTGAATGTAAGAGGATGGGGGTATTGTGGGGGCTAAGGCACTGGGGGGGTTAATGTGAGAGGATGGGGGTATTGTGGGGGAGGGGTACAGGGCACTGGGGTGAATGTAAGAGGATGGGGGTATTGTGGGGGCTAGGGCACTGGGGGGGTTAATGTGAGAGGATGGGGGTATTGTGGTGGAGGGGTACAGGGCACTGGGGTGAATGTAAGAGTATGGGGTATTGTTGGGGCTAGGGCACTGGGGGGGTTAATGTGAGAGGATGGGGTATTGTGGGGGCTAGGGCACTGGGGGGGTTAATGTGAGAGGATGGGGGTATTGTGGGGGCTGAAGTGGGGGAGGGGCAACAGGGCACAGAGACTGAATGTGAGAGGATGGGGTTTTGTGGGGGAGGGGATACAGGGCACTGGTTGGTGAATGTGAGAGGATGGGGATATTGTGGGGGAGGGTGGACAGGTCACTGGGGTTGAATGTAAAAGGATGGGGGTATTGTGGGACTAGGGCACTGGGGGTTTACTGTGAGAGGATGGGGGTATTGTGGGGACTGAAGTGGGGAGGGGCAACAGAGCACTGAGGGGTGCATGTGAGAGGATGGGGGTATTGTGGGGTCAGTGGGACAGAACACTAAGGGGTGCATGTGAGACGATGGGGGTATTGTGGGGTCAGTGGGACAGAACACTAAGGGGTGCATGTGAGACGATGGGCTGTTGGGGTGTGGGTGGGGGACAGGGGAGGTAGGGGGCTTTTTTTTACTTGTGAGCTCCTTAATACTTTAATAATAGATTAATATTTCAGTATTATTATAACAAGGGCATAGACAGACGGCCGTATAACTCATGCAAGGATCGCACTGCAATCCTCGGACTTGCTGGTACCGCTCCTGACATGAGCGCGACTGCCATGTATAATATATGGTATATACAGCGTAATGTCGCATACACTGCTGTATTATACAATATACAACAGTTCTAACGCTCCATACCTAATATGCAGGATAATGTACAGTGTATATGATGTAACCTGTATAAGATGCGACATTGGCTTGCCCCCCCCCAGTTTTGATCCTGGGTACGCCCATGGCTACCCCAACTACCGCCAGTCCTAGTAGTACGCCACCCCAATCCTGAGAGGGTACCACCCCAACTGCCGCCAGTCCCGGGAGAGTGACACCCCAGTCCCAGGAGAGTGACACCCCAATCCCGGGAGAGCACCACCACACTTGCAGCCAGTCCCGGGAGTGCGCCACCCCAATCCCGGGAAAGCGCCACCCCAACTACCGCCAGTCCTGGTAGTGCACCACCCCAATCCCGAGAGGGCACCACCCCAACTGCCGCCAGTCCTGGGAGGTGGCCACCTCAATTACAAGAGTAAACCTATCCCTGTTACGCCAGAAGTTAGTAGTCTACCCTGGAACCTATAAATCTCTGCCCCAATCCCAACTGTAAACTTCATTTGTAAATATCCTAGGACCATAATAGAAAAATGGTGTTTCACTGAGACGTAATTAAGGATAATGTATATTTCTAATGATCAGATTCAGCGATGACCTTGAGTGATTTACACTCATTTAACGCAAGTGGGGTTAACCATGTATAACAAATGTGGATTAGTGGGCTTCACCACAATCCTGATCATTTGATACCAAGATCGTCCAGGGTCAGGAAAATCACAGATAAGCTGGAAAGCAAAGGAGAACATTAATGTTCCTGAACAAGTCACTTGTTCTCCACCCCGTAATACCATCCGAATCAGGACAGACAATGAGGGACTGTCATCAAGGAGAATTAAGCGGATTAATAAACTTATGGTTTTCAGGGCCCAACATTAAAAAGAAGAGATCACGCGGTATAAGCTTACAGGTTGTGACCTGCTCCAATACGGCCCATTGCACACCAAATACCGTACCATCATCAAGCCTTGAGACTTAGCTGGCTCTTAGAGATGCAGAGGGAACTTAGGGGTCACACTCAAATATGGGGGGAAATATACATTAAAATAAGGTCCGCACAGTGAACTTAAAGGGATTATCTAACTCTGCTTCCAGACACATCCACTGTTGTAGTGAACAGAGCTGAAATATCTCTCTATGCTACTACAGACTACCAGCACTGGACTTAAAGGGGTTAAACCATGCCCATCATTTATTATATACAACATAAAGTCCCACTGATTATGAAAATGGATGTCCTATGTGAATGCAGCAGTGAACCGTTGTAACCACCGCATTTTCTATGTTAGTGGTGGTCAGGCATGTGCACCATCGGAAGCGATCAGTGGGTGGCCGAGCGGTTGGTCCCACACTGATCACACAGAGATCACTAGTACTGGAGATAGGTGATAAATGCAGTTCATTGGCTAGCCCTGCATCCAATAAACAGCAGGTGTAATGGTCCAGTATAGAAAACATGTCCCAAGCCTAATAAAACTCCATACTGTAAAGAGCCAAGTAGCAAACCCATGTGTTTCGGCAGGTAGACTTATTCATGGTAATATTACTTGTGATGAGCGAACGAGTATGCTAGAGTGCTAACCGAGTGATTTCGGCATGCCCGAAAAATATCCCCGTGGCTGCATGTCTCACGACAGCCACAACACATGCAGAGATTGCCTAACAAACAGTTAATCCCTGCATGTGTTGCGGCTGTCGAACAGCCACGAGGCATGCAGCTGTGGGACTCGAACATAATTTTCGAGAACGCTGAAGACACTTTGTTAGCACCCGAGCATGCTCTGATAGCGCCTTATCCAAGCACGTTCGCTCATCACTACTACTGATAAATATTATACATATACGTATGATCATCCTATAACTTACTGGGCTCCGTGGGGAAGACGCTCATCAATCGGGAGAGCTGAGTGTGGACGGCTCGGAGGACTTTGGTGTTTCCGCAGGTCATGCAGGCGGAGATCCCTCTCTGGAGAGGTTTGAAGCTGCTGAGAATAGCGGGTTCTGGAGCACAGTAAGGAGGAAGCTCAGGACCTCCAGACCGGTACAGATGTTGGCAAAATTGGCTTGGGCAGGCTGTTCCTGCAAAGGGGCAAATAAAACAAAAATTAAGATTTACAAGACAGGTAGCACATGAAAAATCAAGTCAGGGATACTACTTTTGACGTACAGGTTTGTCAAAGGTAGACATGGGATCTTATCATCATCCAGTCTGGGATTACATGACAAGGCAAGTGTACGAGCCTTCTACAGGAGATCTGAGGTTAGTTCTCTAAGATGTTTGGAACAACCTTCGGATGAGTTCCTTGAAAAACTACGTCCAAATGTACCTCGAAGAACTGATCCAGTGTTGAAGCCAAAGGGGCGGTCACACCAATTATTGACTTAGATTTCTCTTTTGTTTATTCACTTTGCATTTTGTTAATTAATAAAAATAAACTATTAACACTTTTATTTGTGAAAGCATTCTTATTTTGCACCATTTGTTCCCACACCTGCATAAAACTTGTGCACAGTAGTGTACATTATTTATTTTTATGGTAGCATGTATCAGGGGTGGTCTCGGTCCCACACCAATCATTCAAAGCAAACTGTAGCAGCAATCTGTCTATCCTTATCCTGGTTCAAAAACCTTTCATAGCATTATAATACAGTCTGGCAACTTATGTGTTACCCCCTTCCCCCGGTCTCAGACTCGCATCACGCACACAAAATTCTCCGGTGCCGGGAGCAGCGGGAACATGACAGCAAATATGCAATTTAAATACTCACGGCCACATTCCAACTAGACATGTGCGGCCCCGCTCAATACATTTGTATTGAGTGAGGCTGTGCACGTCTAGTCAGCATGTGACCATATGTATGCAAATCACTTTCTTGCTGTCCTGCAACCGCAGCTCCTGAAACCAGCAAACCCTCAGTGTGCAGTGAGCACGATGTAAGGATTCACAAGTCTGCAGTTACATAGCTTAAACATCCTATCCCAATATGGAATAGTTGTAATAATAAAAATAACAACAAAAACCTTAAATTACAAATGTAGTATAGTTCTTCTGATTCACTGTGTCACTTACCCTCTGTACAGGGCATTGCAGTAGCTTAGATATTCATGGTTATGACCACTCATGTAGTGAGTTAGTGGTTTGTAACCATGCCCTGCACATGGGGTAAACGTGAAAGTGAATCAGAAGAACTATACAACATTTATAGTTGAAGTATTTGCTAATATTATTACACTTACTACATATTGGGATAGGTTCTTGGAGATTGGAATACCTCTTTAAAGAAAGAACAACACTTTTCATTTATTTTAGAGCAGTAAAAAAAACAAGATTTTTGGTTGCTTACCGTAAAATCTGTTTCTCGGAGCCTTCATTGGGGGGACACAGCCATGGTTTCCTGTGTCCCCCAATGAAGCGGTAGAGAAATAATAATTCCCCTTTTAATATTCCAGAAAATCTTGGGAGTTAGGGGCGAGTGGAACATTTGTCTCACAAGTATACCCCAAGAATAAGGTCAATAATGTCCGCCATACAGCATTCCCAGGAATAGTCATCACCAAAGCTGTCAAAAAGTACCAACCACCTCACCCCCCAAAAAAAACATTATTTGTAAAAATGGATCAGTCATCGCAATGTTGAATCTGTTATGACAGGCAGCCATGACGCCAATGGGCCTACAGAAACAGCTCGGTACAGTTTAACAACTTCATAGATTTCTTTTTTTTTTAAGTTTTAGAAAAAGAATACTTGCAATTGCATCGTCAAACTGCAGGATAAGTGTTAATTACGTTACTGTCACAAAAATGACTGCAGATCAAGGAAAAAATAAAAATAACTTGTGAATGACATTTAATCATATCGGTCATGTGCAGCCTCTTATAAAAAGAAAAGGCAAGTAAAGGGAATGAACTCGACAATAGCAACCAATATGATTAACAGTTTATACAGACAGGGCAATGAAGGAGTTTAAAGGAGGACCTGTCAACAAATTTTTCATGTTGAAGTGGGCACACGATGTAATAGCAGCTGCAGAGTGGAAGAAAACTTTTTTTTTTTTTTTATTTTGCCTCTCCGCTGCAGAGATAACAGGATTTTGGTACTTACCGTAAAATCTGTTTCTCGGAGCGTTCATTGGGGGACACAAGAACCATGTGTGTATTGCTGCTGCCACTAGGAGGCTGACACTATGCATATAAAAAAGGTTGGCTCCTCCTCTGCAGTATACACCCCACCGACTGGCACCAAGCTAATCAGTTAGTGAAAAAGCAGTAGGAGAACAACATGACAGAACCAAGCAACAAAACAGACAACTCATTCATAACAATAACAACCAGAAGAAAGGACAGGAGTTGTAAAACATATGGGAGGGTGCTGTGTCCCCCAATGAACGCTCCGAGAAACAGATTTTACGGTAAGTACCAAAATCCTGTTTTCTCTATGGCTTCATTGGGGGACACAGGAACCAAGGGACGTCCCAAAGCAGTCCCTGGGGAGGGAAAAAATGGCAGGAAACTCCATTCAGGCCGGCGAAGTCCCCAATGCCGCCTGCAAGATCCTTCTGCCTAGGCTGGCGTCCGCCGAAGCGTAGGTGTGGACCTTGTAAAATTTGGCAAACATGTGGATGGAAGACCAGGTTACCGCTTTGCAAAGTTGTAGGACGGATGCCCCATGGTGAACCGCCCAGGAGGCGCCTACTACAGGGTGGAGTGAGCCTTAATCCCAGGGGGGGGCGCTCTGTTCTTAACCCGGTAAGCCTCCAATATTGCAGTCCTAATCCAACGCGCAATCGTAGTCTTGGAGGCCAGCAGGCCTCTCCGCGCTCCGTCTGGAATGACGAACAGGCGATCCGACTTACTGAAGGAAGCAGTCCTATCCAGGTAGATCCTCACTGCCCGGACCAGGTCTAGCCTGTTCAACGAGCGCTCCAGAGAATGAGTCGGAGGAAGGCAGTACAATATCCTCATTCAAGTGAAAATTGGATACCACCGTGGGGAAAAAGGAAGGAGGAGGCCGCAACACTACCTTATCCAGGTGAAGAACCAGGAAAGAGGGGCGACAGGACAGAGCCGCTAATTCGGAAAAACTCGTCTTATGGAAGTGATCGCCACGAGAAAGGCCACTTTCCAGGACAAAACAGACAGGGGGACCTCGCTGAGAGGTTCAAAGGGAGCATACATAACCTCCAAAACGAGATTGAGGACCCAGGGGTCCACAGGATTCCGGTACGGTGGAGCCGTATGCGCCACTCCCTGAAGGAAAGTCTTGACTTGAGAACGAGATGCCAAGGACTTCTGAAAGAGGATAGAAAGGGCTGACACCTGCCCTTTTAGAGTGCCAAGAGAGGCCAGAATCCAGTTCCGCTTGGAGAAAAGTCAAGATAGCTGGGAGCGACAACTTCATTGGCGGGGTGACATTGGACTCGCACCAGCGAAAATAGGCCTTCCAGGTTCGATAGTAGACCCTAGAGGATGACGGTTTTCTGGCCTGGATCATGGTGCGAATCACCCGATCGGAGAAACCGGATGCTGTCAATACCGCGGTTTCAACAGCCACGCCGTCAAATTGAGCGACCGAGAACTCAAGAGGAAGATCGGACCCTCTGACAGAAGATCCGGCCTGTCTGGGAGTCTCCAAGGGGCGTCTGTCAGGGGATTGACAATGTCTGCGAACCAAGACCTCCTGGGCCAATCTGGGGCGATCAGAATGACTGGCACCCCTTCCGCTTCTTCAGCAGTCTGGGAAGAAGGGGAGGGAACAGGTAGGGAAGAGTGAATTGCGACCAGGGAATGGCCAGAGCATCGGCATCCAACACGAGAGGGTCACGGGACCTGGAGACGAACCGTGGAACCTTCCTGTTCAGCCAGGACGCCATGAGGTCCACGTCCGGAGTTTCCCATTGAAGACAAATCTGATGGAAGACCTCCTGATGCAGGGACCAGAGGGAAGGAAGCTTGTCGGGTGTCGAACAGCATGCCCAGAAAGACCAGGCACTGGGATGGAACAAGGCAGGACTTCTTCCTGTTGACGATCCTCCCGAACCGGGCCAGGGTGTCGAGAACGATGGACAGGCTTTCTTGGGCATGAGGGAGGGAAGGAGCCTTGATGAGGATGTCGTCGAGGTTTAATAATAATCTTTATTTTTATATAGCGCTAACATATTCCGCAGCGCTTTACTGTTTGCACACATTATCGTCGCTGTCCCCGATGGGGATCACAATCTAGATTCCCTATCAGTATGGTTTTCTTTTTGGAGTGTGGGAGGAAACCGGAGTGCCCAGAGGAAACCCACGCAAACACGGGGAGAACATACAAGCTCCTTGCAGATGTTGTCCTTGGTGGGATTCGAACCCAGGACTCCAGCGCTGCAAGGCTGCAGTGCTATCAACTAAGCCATCGTGCTGAGGTATGGAATGAGAACCAGGCCCGATTCTCAAGATGGCCATCAATGTCGCCATGATCTTTGTAAAGACCCTGGGAGCAGTTGCAAGGCCGAACGGCAGGGCAACAAATTGAAAGTGGTTCTGCTGTACTGCAAATCGCAAGAACCTCTGATGAGCTGGGCAAATCAGAAAGTGGAGGTAGGCGTCTTGGATGTCTATGGAGCACAGAAATTCCTGTGTCTCCATGGAAGAAATTACTGAGCGAAGGGACTCCATCCTGAAGTGACGCAGGCGGACTCTCCTGTTCAGCAACTTGAGATCCAGAATGGGCCGAACTGCGCCACCCTTCTTCGGCACAACAAACAGGTTTGAATAGAAACCTGTGAAGCGTTCTTGCTCTGGAATGGGGACAATAACCCCAGAACTGAGAAGGGAGTCGACGGATGCAAAGAAACCCGGGACCAAAGAAGGATCCCTTGGGGAGCGGGATTTGAAGACCCGATCTCGGGGATGGGAAGTGAACTCTATTTTGTATCCCTGACCCATGCGTCTTCCACCAAGTCGAGCCAAACGTCTCTGAACAGCAGGAGACGACCGCCCAGCTTGGGAGAAACGCTGGGCCCTGAATCTGAGTCATGCCGAGGAAGATCTGCCAGGTCTTGCCCTGGTGGATCTACCATGGAAGTTATGGGAACGCCAGGAAGGAGTGGGCCTAAAGGAAGCCTTCTTCTTGACCTGGCGATTCTGCGGTCTGCGCTGACCGGAAGAATCCTCCGACGCCGGGAAATGGCGAAAGGGCCGAAAGGAGCGGAACTGCCGCCTTTGAACGAGTCTGCGAGGTTTGGACTGAGGGAGGAGGGAACTCGTGCCTCCCGTTGCCTCTTTAATGATCTGATCCAGCCTAGAGCCGAACAGACGGTCTCCCTAGAAGGGGAGGCCTGTGAGCGACTTTTTTGACGAAAGATCAGCTTGCCATGCTTTTAGCCAAATGTTCCTCGGGATGGCCACAGTATTGCTGGATGCCTGAGCAGCGCAGGACGCGGCATCCAGGGAGACTGATACCAAATATTGCCCGGCATGGGAAATTTGATTTGGTCTGCAAGCTCCGCAAGCTCTCTCGAAGGAGCTCCAGCCATGATGCCCTTGCGGAGTTGTTTGGCCCATCTAGCTATGGCCTTTGAGACCCAAGTAGAGGCAAAGGTCGGGCATAAAGTAGAAGCGGCTGCTTCAAAAGCTGAATTTGCCAGCGATTCTATAATTCTATCGTTGGCATCCTTGAGGGAAGCTGCATTAGAAAGTGGGAGGACCGTATTGGTGGACAGTCTGGAGACAGGTTGGTCCACTGTAGGGGAAATCTTCCAGTTAGTGGTAAGATCTGGGGGGAAGGGATAAAGCGCCTGGTTGGATTCTCCCTCTTGAGTATCTCCATGAACTCAGTATGTGAGGCAAAGACCTTGGAAGGTGGTTTGGACAGTCTGAACGAAACCGCCTGATCTGCGGATTCCGTAGCGGTATCTTTGATGCCTAAGGTCTGATTGACTGCAACAATCAGGCTCTGCACCATATCCGTCATGCTGGAGGCCTGTTCTGAATCCAGGTCCGACTCATCATCCGAAAGCGCGTCCGCCTGTCTCCGGAGAGGAGGGCGCTAGAGAGGGATCACGCCGTGAAAGGTCGTCTGGTGAGGCGGAGCGGGAAGAGGACCTAGAACGATGCTCCAGTCTAGGTCTCTTACGGCCTGGGTTGGAACGACCGGGCTGAGAGTCTTGTGACCCACTAGAGACTGCGGGAGCCGAAAGGGGCAATCTGTCTAATACGGACACTAGGGTCTGTGACACCCTGGTGAGGTCCGCCACAGATTGTGACAGAGAAGAAGCCCACTCCGGGGTAGGGGTCTCAGAATCTCCTGGGGCAGAATGGGGTCCCTGGGTGGTTACCGTTGGGTCGCTGCAGGCCTGGCAGAGGGGAGATTACTGACCTGAAGGGAGTCTGCCATTACAAGAAGAGCACACAAAGTGTCTGACCATAGTAGTGGAGGAAGAGGAAGGTGGAGGGCGAGCAGGCTCTCTCTTGTGCTTAGGCATGGTGAGCGGTCCCACTAACTGATGCCAGACGGTTGGGGGACAGAAAAAAAGGAGACAGAGGAGTGTCAGCTCTGTAGGGCAGAGCTACTCACGGTGTCCTGAATGCTGCTCGAGATTCTGTATGCTGCCGGGATGAAAGCAGAGGCTTCTACAAGGAGTTGTCCTGCGCACTGCACACTAGCCGACGATGGCGTCTCTCTGAAGGACCAAACTGGAGAGGAAGGAGCGCGCTGCTGAGAGGAATCCCGCTCTCATCGATCGTAGAGGAGCAATATGGCGGCGGCTCCGGCCCACAGTAACGCTGAGAGTGGTGGGCGGAGCCTAAGGCAGCGCTAGGAGGAAGGACGGGCGGGAGAAAAGCCCGCCCAGAAGCTAGAGGGAAGGGGGCGGAGCCGGCGCGAAACTAGGCCCAAAGTGAAGCTGGGGCCTCGTGTAGAGCCTGCGGCCGCCGGCGGACGGGGGGGGCGGCGCGGAGGCCACCCAGCCGCCTTAAAAAAAGGAGCCCCACAAGATGCGAGCAGCGGTGCAACCAGGCACCTGGGGCTGCAAGGTGCCCCGGAAGGAAGAGCTCAGCATGGGCACCTGGAGCTCCAGTACATGAAGGGGCTACTGATCCCCAGAGAGACAAGGCACATGGAGAAGGTATGAAGCGCCCGGAATGAAGGGGAGAAAGCGGAGAGGGCCTCTCTCTTGATCTATTTTTTTTTCTCCTTTTCTTCTGTCTTCTCTCCTATCTAGGAGGAAAGAGGGACAGTACCTCAGACAAGAGTCAGACGTCCGGAACCGAGTTGTAGGACGTCCACGTCTCCTCAACTGACAGTCTCTGCTGGGCGAGTAGGTGGGAGACGGAGGCAGGCCCAGGACATCCTTCTCTTCCCTTGATCACCTGAACACACGTCCGTGTTAGGGATATTTGGGGTCCTGCCATAGTAACAGACATATGAGGGTGGCTGTACACGCCGTACTCAGTCTCTGCGTGGGAGTACAGTAGTGACCGTTCACACTGTATCCCTCCGGAAAAACCTGAAAAACAAACGACGCACAATAGGTAGATATGGGTCTCAATAGAGACCCGTGTCCACCTCTAGTGATACTAAGCTAAAACTGATTAGCTTGGTGCCAGTCGGTGGGGTGTATACTGCAGAGGAGGAGTCAACCTTTTTTATATGCATAGTGTCAGCGCCTCCTAGTGGCAGCAGCATACACCCATGGTTCCTGTGTCCCCCAATGAAGCGATAGAGAAATTAGCAAAGTATGTGGCAGCTGAACAAAAATACAAAAAACAAAAATTAGGTAAAATTGGGGATTCCCAGCGAGATTTCACTGGGGGCGTATATTTCTTCCTCTGAGGGTGACCAATCATAAGCAAGGAGCAAAACACCGGGAAGAGTAGAAAACACACCAACAATATCACTGACAGTCTGCTCTCCTTACTGCAAAGTGATGATGTGCTTTAGCATAGCAGACCTGAGTGTGATTAACTAGCAGTTTTGAGCTCTGATCTCAGGAAGTCAGTGAGGGGGAGGGGACGCAGTACAGCAAAGATGACAGCACTACACTCGCTTCGGCAATGCTACGGTGTATTTGGTCCTGCCGACTTGAGCTGCTTTGAATTTGACAGGAAAGCTACAGGAAGTGTTTGTAATGAGATTCAAAGTCTGCAGCAATGCCCCTCCCCCCCACACTGACTCCTGGAAATGAAAGCTGTTCGCTGATCACACTCAGGTCTGCTGTGCACCAGCACATGAAATCACTCTGCAGTGAAACCTGTCACTATGTCTCACAAACATATTCTAAGTTATTGTGGGGGCGTGTTCTTCTTTCTCCAGTGTGTTGCTGCCTGCTTATGATTGGTCAACATCAGAAGGAGGAAGAAGGACACACCCCCATTGGACTCTCTCTGAAAATACCCACCGGGACATAACTAAATTTAACTTATTAGGTGCCAAATACTTTGATTGCTAATATTTATGCAACAGAGAGGCAGCTCCAAAAGCATGTTATATTTGTGTGTCTGGTTCATTATGACAAATTTGGTGGAAAGTCCTCTTTAAAGCGAGTTGGGGGTGACGGACTATTTGGATTTTATAGAAAACACTGTTGTCAGCCTATGTCAGACCGCCACTTAGAGTGGTGCATGCAGGTAGTGTAGTGAGTTGGAAGTGTCAGTATGGGCAACCTCTGCATAGATGGAAATGTCAAAACATCATCTCTAAATAGGATCAGATCCATTCCTGCTGAGATCCTGGGATGGCCCACTGAGATAAAAGCTCATCGCCTGTTTTTCAGGCTTCAGGACACAGCTATTAATGTATCAGAGCTTAATTAATCAACATCACGAAGGGCAGCTCAGCATTTCAAACTTAGATAAATGACATTTGCAGGCAGGTTTGTTGAAGACTGCACTTATGACATTAAATAACTTAAATCTAAAAATGACAAGAATACTAGTGATGAGCGAACCTGCTCTGATAAGGTGTTATCCGAGCACACTCCTGTGCTGAGTGTCTTCGGCGTGCTCGAAAAATATGTTCCAGTCCCCGCGGCTGCATGTGTCGTGCTGTTAGACAGCTGCAACTAACAGGAAATTCCTGCATGTGTTGGGGCTGTCGAACAGCCACGAAACATGCACCCGCGGGGACTCGTGTACAGTTGGTTTTTACACTTGAAAACAACATAGGTTTAGTATTAAAACGCGTAATGGAATCAATATTGGATAAAGGATCTTCATTTCGGTTGCGCAACCTATGGAAGAAAATTAGCATTTACCAATAGAAATATCCACATTTTTAGAGAAATTGCGTATAAGAACACATAACACAGCACAGAGTTAAACTCAGTTAAAAAGTTACATGACAGCCCTCCCCCAAGAGGGAAAACGCAAAATATGAAAAAATATAAATGTACTTAGAAACCACCGGAACAAGAAATCTGTTATATAAGCAACATAAAGGGAATATGATTGCAGGTACAGTGGCATGTGAATGTTTGGACACCACTGGTCAAAATTACTGTTTTTGTGAACAGTTACGCAAGTTGATGATGAAATGATCTTTAAGAGGCCTAAAGTTAAAGATAACACATTTCGTTTGTGTTTTAGGCAAAAAAAATATACATATATATTTTCATATTTTACATTTTAAAAATGATAATGGGGCAATGCAAAAGTTTGAGCAAACTGTATTGTACCTAGTAGCACCCACTTTTGCAAGTATCACACCTTGTAAACACTTTTTGAAGCCAGACAAGAGTCTTTCAATTCTTCTTTTTTCATCCATTATTCCTCGAAAAATACTTCCAGTTCCGTGAGATTCCTGGGGCGTCTTGCATGCACTGCTATTTTGAGGTTTAAACGCAGATTTTCAATGACGTTCAGATCATGGGACTGTGAGGGCCATTGTAAAACCTTCGTCTTGTGCCTTCTGAGTTTGTGTAGTGTGTATTTTGACGTGTGTTTAGGATCATTATCCATCTGTAGAAGCCATCCTCTTTTCAACTTCAGCTTTTTTACAGATGGTGTTATATTTGCATCAAGAATTTGTTGAAATTTTATTGAATCCATTCTTCCCTCCACTTGTGAAATGTTCCCTGTGCCATTGGCTCCAACACAACACCAAAGCATGATTCATCCACTCCCCACGCTTAGTGGTTGGAGAGATGTCCTTTTTGAGATGTTCCTGAAATTCTGTGCCCTTTTTTCTCCACACATACCTTTGATTATTGTGGCCAAAGAGTTCTATTTTAACCTCATCAGTCCACAGGACTTTTTTCCAAAATGCATCAGGCTTGTTTAGATGTTCTTTTGCATAATTCGGACTCTGCATTTTATGGAGAGGACACTGGAGAGGTTTTCTTTTGATGACTCTTCCATCAAACCCATATTTGCGCAGGTGTCTGAACAGTAGAATAATGTACCACAACTCCAGAGTCTGCTAAATCTTTCTGAAGATCTTTTGCAGTCAAGCGGGGGTTCCGACTGGTTTCTCTAGCAATTCTTACCAGCAGCTTTCACTGAAATTTTGGTTGGTCTTCCAGACCTTTTCTTGATCTCGACTGTTCCTTTTACCTGCCATTTTTTAAAAACATTTCTACTTGAGGAAAGGACAACTTCAAAACGCTTTAATATCTTCTTATAGCCCTCTCCTGCTTTGTGAGCCTCCACCATTTTCAGAGTGCTAAACAGTTGCTCACTTGAACCCACGGCTGCTGCTTTTTGGCACAAGGTTAGAGGAGGCGGGGTTTTTATAATGCTGGGAAATCTGAATCACTTGGCCTTTCCTAACGACAACAGTGAACAAGCCATAACCCTAACAGGCTAATTAAGGTCTGAAACCTTGGTCAAAGTTATTTGAGCACACAACTCTCCGAGGGTGCCCAAACTTTTGCATTGGTCCATTTTCCTTTTTGTAATTTTTAAAATGAAAAAAAGCAAAACATAATATTTTTTATTTTTGCCTAAAATACAAAGGAAATGTGCCATCTTGGCCCTTCAGAGATAATTTCATCTTCAACTTGCTTAACTGTTCATAATAACAGTAATTTTGACCAATGGTGCCCAAACTTTCAACTCCCTCAGATGGAAGAGAAGGATAGAATGGATATAAAAGACGGATTTTGGTAAGAACTTACCTGTAAAATCCTTTTCAGCGAAGGAAGGAAGAGAGACGCACTAGTCATTACTAGTGGGTAGGCGGAGCCCAGATAGGATTGACACCTCAGATTAAAAAGAGTGTTGACCGGCCCCTCCAGCTCGGGCTCCTCCTACTCCTGCTTCTCCAGTCATACACAAGCTAAGGAAGAGCAAATATCACCAGCGGAGCAACATAACCCCTTCTGAAGGACTTCAGAGAATAAACAAGAATACAGGTTATGTATGTAACAGGAAAAAAACCACACAGTTCCAGGTACTACTCACTGAACCTGACTACTGCGATGAGCTGGCGATGTTGGAACAGAGCCTTAGCGCGCCGACCTCAGCCCAGATAATCGCTATCAGAGAAGGGTCACGCCGCATCTGAAAACAACAACACACTTCTGCCATGGGAGGGAGCTGTGTCTCTCTTCCTTCCTTCGCTGAAAAGGATTTTACAGGTAAGTTCTTACCAAAATCCGTCTTTCAGCAGCAGATTGGAAGGAAGAGAGACACACTAGTCATTACTAGTGGGACGTCCCAAAGCAGTCCAAAAATTAAGGGTGGGAAAAAACCAAAAGAGGCAGAATCCCAACAACCTAAGTAAATGCGCAACCAGCGCTAAACACAAGTTAACGAGAACTTTAAACTACTGCCGCCTGCAGGACCCTACGTCCTAAGGCCGCATCAGCGGAAGCACTAACGTCCACCTTATAAAATTTTGTAAAACGTGTGGACGGAACGCCAGGTCGCCGCCCGGCAGAGCTGAGCTGCTGAGGCCCCTTGATGAAAGGCCCACGATGAACCCACAACCCTCGTGGAGTGAGCTCGAAAACTTAATCGGGCGAGGTTCGCCCTTAAGTCGGTAAGCCTCTAAAATGGCCAACCGAATCCAACGAGCTATAGAGTCCTTGGAAGCTCGTTGACCACGCTGACGACCTGCTGGAATCACAAACAGAGAGTTCCGACTTCCGAAAATTTTGAGTAATAAACAAATAGAACTTCAAAGCCCGCACCAAATCCAATTTGTGCAAGGCCCGTTCCTTCGCATTCCTCGGCTCCAGACAGAGCGAGGGCACCTTAGGTAGGAAGTCGCCATGTGCGAAGTACTACGCGATCCGGGTGAAACTCCAGGAAAGGAGGCGAGCAAGAAAGGGCCGCCAACTTAGAAAAACCTTTCTCAAAAAGGTGACCGCCACTAGAAAGGCAACCTTCCAAGATAGCAACGAAAAGCTAGCAGAGTTCATAGGCTCAAAAAGCCCCTGTTGAAGAGCCTCCAATACAAGATTGAGCCGCCAAGGAGACACAGGTGCCTTCCGCGGCGGAAACTGACGGTTTACTCTGCGAAAAAAGGAACGTACGTCCCTACGCGAGGCGATAGCCTTCCGAAAAGCAAACACAGGGCAGAAACCTGACCCTTCAGAGTGCTAACTGCCAAACCCTTGTCCCTGCAAAAGGCCAACAAATTGGGAACGGAAGTAATCCTCGGGTTCCTTGAAGAACCCGAACACCACAAAAAGAAGGCTTCCCAAGACTTGTGATAAATCCTAGTAGTAGCCGGACCTCTGGCAGCCCGCAAAGTGGCAATGACCTTGGCTGAAAAACCTTGACGGTCAATATTTCGGTCTCAAGAGCCACGCCGTCAAACGCAGAGACTTCAGGTCCGGATGACGAACGGGCCCTTGGGTTAACAGGTCCGGGCGAAGAGGGAGTGGAAATGGAGGCGCTGCCAGAAGCGACACCAGTGTCGAGAACCACGTCCTCCTTGGCCAATCTGGGGCTATCAACATAGCTGGGATTCTCTCCAGTCTGATCCGACGCAACCCCAGAGGAAGTAAAGGTATCGGTGGGAACACATAGATTAGCTCAAATTGGTCCAACGGAGCCACCAGAGCATCCACCGTCAACAGCCTTCGGGCCCTTGTACCTGGACATGAAAGTCGGTAACTTGGCATTGAACCTGGATGCCATCAAATCCACTTGGGGAGTTCCCCAGCGGGAGCACAGAAGTGCAAAAATCTCCGGATGAAGACTCCATTCTCCGGGATCCATCTTCTCGCGACTGAGAAAGTCTGCCGTGATTCTGAACTCCTGGAAAGTGGATCGCAGAGATGGCTGGCACTCTGGTCTCGGCCCATACCAGGATCCAAGATACCTCCACCATGAGCCTGGAACTCCTTGTCCCGCCTAGATGGTCGATATACGCGACCGCCGTCGCATTGTCTGTCTGCACTCGGACTGGCAGACCGCTTGAAGGGACCGTCCAGTGTTGGAGGCAAAGGAAAAATGCCCTCAATTCCAGGATGTTGATCGGCAGGACAGACTCCTCCGACGACAATACTCCCTGAATCCAGAGATCGTTCCAGACACCTCCCCAGCCCGTCAGGCTGGCATCGGTGGTTATGACCGACCACCTCGGAGGGAGGAAAGACTTCCCCAGGGATAACGCTTCCGGATGTAACCACCATCCTAGAGACTCTCGCACCCTGTGGGAGATGATGACACTGCAATCCAGCGAAGCCTGCGATCGCCAACGGCTCAGGATGAGCCTTTGGAGGGCCCTGGAATGAAACTGAGCAAACGGAAGTGTCTCCATGTACCACCATCAAACCCAGAAGGCGCATACACCTTCGAAGGGACATCGCTGTCGAAGACTTCATAACCTGTACATGTCGAAGGAGACATTCTTGCTTGTCTGGAGGCAGAGACACCACTGCTCGTACCGTGTCGAAATACATCCCCAAAAACAGGATTGACTGCGACGGTTCCAGAGACGACTTCTCCCAGCTGACCAGCCACCCGAAGTCCTCCATGAGCTGAAGGGATAGATTGCAAGCAGTCACTGCCCCCTCCTTTGAGGACGCCACAATCAAAAGGTCGTCCAGGTAGGGAAGAATCGAAACCCCCTGTCTTCGAAGAATTGCCATGAGAGGCGCCAGAATTTTTGTAAAAACTCTGGGCGCTGAGGCCAACCCGAATGGCAGAGCCACAAACTGGTAATGGTCCTGACCTATGGCAAAACAAAGGAAGCGTTGGTGGGCCCTTCCGATTGGGAAGTGCAAATAAGCGTCGCGAATGTCGATTGACACCCAAAAAAGCGTTCTGCAACAGGGCAGCCAAAACGGAGCGAAGCGACTCCATGCGGAATTTCCTGGCGTGGACATGCCAATTCAATCTTTTGAGATCCAGAATGGGCCGAATTTTGTCCTCTTTTTTGGGGACCACAAAGAGGTTAGAATAAAACCCTCTTCCCCGGCCCTCCGGCGGAACCGGCACCACCACACCTTTCTGCAGAAGGGAATCTACCTCCCGCAGTAGAGCGGCAAAAAGCTCGGGCTCTGACGGAGCGCGAGGTTGACAAAAAAACTGTCTGGGGTCGAGAAAGAAACTCTATGAAGTAGTCTGCCAACACAACCTGTGTCACCCAGGCGTCCGACACGCGGGAAACCCAAGTCGGTTTGAATCGGAGTAAACGACCCCCCACTCGAGAGTGCTCGAGTGAGACCCAGGCGTCAGTCCGCCTTAGCGGGCTTTTTGCCAGCTTCCCGCTTGTCTTAACGGAAGTTCTGTTTCCAGGGTATGCGGAATTTCTGAGAATTCCTTTTTTTTTTTTTTTTTAAAAAAGAGAGGGACGACCCGAACCCACAGAGGGCCGACCGAATCATCCCCTGGACCGAAAGGACCGCCGACAACTACCGGCACTAGTCCTGCCAGACGCAGAAGTCACAGCTCTGCGCTGCGGTAAAGCTGTTTCTTTTGCCTTTGCCTTGGCAATCAGCTCCGTGAGGTCAGATTCAAATAGCTGACCACCTTGTAAGCTAAAGATAGCAAACCCTGCTTGGAAACCGCGTCTCCACTGTCTAAGCCACAGTGCTCTTCTGACTGTGACTGCCGAGGTGACGCAGTATCCTCCAACAACTTGAAAAGCCCATCTACCTCGATAGGCGGTCCAACCGGCTCAGGGAAACTTTACAAGCACACATAGATCCTTAATACTGAATCCATGACCCGCGGCCTCGCAGATGGATATTGTTGCCATCTCCGTTTTTCTGTCCAGCGGGTCCTGCAGACTCGCCTTCCCTTTACCAGGAAGATTTGCTAAGCTGGGATAAAGGGACATCCACTTCAGGAGAAGGGATCCAATTATCAATCAACTCCGTAGAACACAGATACAGTTTGTAAAGCCGATCGCGACCTATGCGACTCCTGAAACATCCGGGCCGACTTACCAGGACGTCTAGTTACCTCCTCCGGTAACTGTAACGCCCTCATGGCTCCAATAAAAGTCTCTGTACGGCCCATAAGAGAGGCAGAGTGTCCCTGCCGATCCTCCTTGTCCGAATCGGACATCTTCGTTACGCGGGAAGGAAGGCACCGGTTTGTGTCGCTTCCTTGAGAGGATCTAGCTGACACTCCAATAACCTAGAAGGTCATCAATAGAAACTAGCGAGGGCCTCCATTTTGACACCACTGGAACCTCCGACCGCTGCGCATGACGCCGTCGAGGTCTGCGTGTCAGATACGCGAGACTGATCCTGTAGCGGATCTGGGAGACTGTCCGCATCTGACATGTCCTTGCACAGTATATGGCAGGTTAAACCTGTCAGTAACTAGAACAGTGTGTTTCTTAAAGAAAAAACGAATGCTGAAGGGTTAAAGCTCTTAAAGAGAGAGCTACCCCAGCTGTCCCCCATTAAGAGTTAACCGCCTAAGAAGGGGTTAAAGTTGCGAGCCCCAAGTGCCTCTTATAAGGCAGCAGCTGCAGGGCAGCTATGCCACACTAAACAAGAAACGTTCAACGAGATCGCTAAAAAATTGCGCTTGTATATCGCAATGACCGCCAAATTCGTAAAGGGGATCGCTAACCGCTTATGCGTCGTTAATGAGATCGCCCAGATTGGCAGCTACTAGCGACATTAAAACGATCACACAAACGATCGCATTAGTATGCGTCGTTATCGGGATCGTTAGCGGGAACGTATAGTGGCAGTATTAATGTCTCAGACTCCCCACGACCTCTTTATTATTATTGAAAAGAGTGTGCGAGCCCCTTATGCGATAATAGCTGCAGGACAGCGCTATCTGCCACTCATTTGTGCCTCAGAAAGGCGTCCTGCGCTGTGGGGGTGAGGGGGTTAAGCTTCTGCCCAGACGGGTAGAAGCGACTCACCCAGCTGGTCACGGTGTAGCGATGCCGGGAGGGGAGGAGAGAGAAAGGCCCGAGGAAGCTTTCAGCCTGTCTTCAGTAATGGCCGCCGCGCTGTGCCTCCGATGAGCTCCATGAGAGAAGCCGGAAAAGGAGACAGCAGTAAAGCGCGCGCTCAGAGCGGCGCGAAAATTCAAATAAAAAGGCGCGCAACTCCTCTTCTCCCCCGCTCCTATGTCCTGCAGGCATCAACCTGCGGACAAAAGACACTAGTCACCGACATGTATACATGTAACAGCGGCTGCCGCAGCAGTCGCTGAATCACTCACACACATTAATAAAAATGTGGCGTACTCACCAGCCGAGCGCCACAGGGACCCCCAGGGGTTTGTGGCGCTGTGCCCATCGCTTCCCCCCAGGGCGGGGAACGCAGTGACCCCAGATGCGCGGTTTGCGTCCCCGCCAGGGAAGCCATCCTCATCCCCCCGGGCCGGCAGGGTTCTGCAGGGACCACCATACAGGGTAGTACAGATCCGCCAAGGGAGAGGTGGGGGTCCAGCAGCGCTGAGACCCCTGAGACCTCTAGACCACCTCTGGTGATCCAAGTCTCTTGTCCGATGAAAATAAAAAATTCTTCTGAGGAGCTGCTTCCAGCAGCGACCATCCTCTGAGACCTCAAATTTTAGACTGGAGAAGCTGGAGTAGGAGGAGCCCGAGCTGGAGGGGCCGGTCAACACTCTTTTTAATCTGAGGTGTCAATCCTATCTGGGCTCCTCAAGATAAAACCAGTACAACAGAAAAATAACAAGGGCAATCAAACAACATATGTGCACAATTGCGCAAATGAGAGCCCAAAATTATATAAAAAAAGGGACTTGTAACGTGCACTCCAAGAATAGATACAAAAAGAAAGAAAAAATGGAGTAACTAGCACAATAATTATTTTATGAAAATATCAAGTTTATTAAGTACAAAATGTATAGTTTAAAAGAATCACACAGTGGTGAAAAAATACGAATTTTGGTAAGAACTTACCTGTAAAATTCTTTTCAGCAAAGGAAGCAAGGGGGACACTTCATTACTTCTGGGTAGGGCGGAGCCAGATAGTAGGACTAACCTCAGGTTCTAAAAATGGGTGTTGTCCGGCCCCTCCGGCTCTGGCTCCTCCTGCCGTACACTCCAGTTTTGTACACAAGCTAAGGAGAAAGAAATCACCAGCGGAGCGCCATAACCAAATTGAAAGGATTCAAAAGAACAAGGTTATGCACATAACATGAATACCACACAGCTCAGGTACCACTCACAAAACCTGACCACTGCGATGAGCTGGCGATGCCGGAAAGAGCCGTAGAGCGCTGACCTCAGCTCAGAAACTCGCTTATCAGAGAGAGCCGCGCTGCATCTGAAACAACACCTTCTGCCTTATGGGAGGGAGAAGTGTCCCCCTTGCTTCCTTTGCTGAAAAGAATTTTACAGGTAAGTTCTTACCAAAATTCGTATTTCAGCTGCAGATGGAAGCAAGGGGGACACTTCATTACTTCTGGGATGTCCCAAAGCAGTACAAAAAACAAGGGTGGGAAAAAACCTTAAACAGGCAGAAGCCAACACCTTGATACATGCGCAACAGGCGCAACATAAACTTAACTAGAAGTTTTCAAAATACAGCCGCCTGAAGGACTCTGCGTCCTAAGGCCGCATCAGCGGACGCACTGACGTCCACCTTATAAAACTTTGTAAAGGTGTGAACAGAACGCCAAGTCCCTGCTCGACAGAGCTGGGCTGCCGAAGCCCTTTGATGAAGGGCCCACGAAGAGCCCACAGCTCTCGTGGAATGAGCCCGAATATTAATCGGGCAAGGTTCGTCCATAACACGGTAAGCTTCCAAAATAGCTGACCGGATCCAACGAGCTATAGTATCCTTAGAAG
The DNA here is from genome assembly GCA_033576555.1 of Oophaga sylvatica. Lineage (NCBI taxonomy): Eukaryota > Metazoa > Chordata > Amphibia > Anura > Dendrobatidae > Oophaga > Oophaga sylvatica. Next base: position 123,423,809 of record JARQOD010000007.1, read on the forward strand.
CCCGTAGACCACGACGACGACCTGCTGGAATCACAAAAAGAGAATCCGACTTCCGGAAACTCTGCGTAACTGACAAGTAGAACTTCAATGCCCGCACTAAATCCAATGAGTGCAAGGCCCGCTCCTTCGCATTCTTTGGTTCTGAACAAAGTGAAGGCAACACAATATCTTGATTGACATGGAATTGAGATACCACTTTAGGGAGAAAATCATGTCGCGTGCGAAGAACAACGCGATCCGGGAAAAATTCCAAGAAAGGTGGCGAACATGAAAGAGCCGCCAACTCGGAAACCCGTCTCAAGGAAGTGACCGCCACTAGGAAGGCAACCTTCCAAGAAAGCAAAGAAAGATTAATAGCATCCATAGGCTCGAAAGGAGCACTTTGAAGAGCTTTCAAAACCAGATTAAGCCGCCAAGGCGACACAGGAGTTTTCCTTGGAGGAAACTGACGGGCTGCTCCGCGAAAAAAGGCACATACGCCCCTACGCGAGGCAATAGCTTTACGAAAAAGCACCGACAGGGCAGACACCTGACCCTTCAGGGTACTGATTGCCAAACCCTTATCCAGCCCGTCAGGAGTAGCGCGTGGGTCCAGGGCACTGCAGCGTTGCACCTGCAGCGGTAAGATGGATTTTTAAATTGACTACTGATACTTTTATGAGAGGTCCGTTGATACTTTATATGGGGCACTCATATGGTCTCTTTATATCTGTGTAAAGCGCACAATTATAAATATACTTACCTGCATTGTCATATTTTATGGGATATATTGTAATACATCCCAAATGTAAATTATATCTTGCAACTGCTGTTACATTTTGTGTGTTCTGGTCCCATGTGCATTTTTGTTCACATTAGGGTCTTTTTTCACCACTGTGTGATTCTTTTAAACTATACATTTTGTACTTAATAAACTTGATATTTTCATAAAATAATTATTGTGCTAGTTACTCCATTTTTTCTTTCTTTTTGTACCTATCTGGGCTCCGCCTACCCACTAGTAATGACTAGTGTGTCTCTCTTCCTTCCAATCTGCTGCTGAAATAATACCGAACAATTAATAACTATCAAAGGCATATACGAGATGCTGATTTAACGAGATAAAGGAGACGACTGAGGACAGAAAACATACCCACAATAAGAGTTATAATAAGGACCAGATAAGTGCGCTACTTCCAAGATATGGAAAATCACAGTAAAGTGTCACCATAAGATGAGAATAAAGAACACCGCATCACATATGAAATGTCAATTCATTAGGAGAGAACGTGTGCACTTAACAAGAAGATAAAATAGAATAGAAACCAAGATACCCGTGGGGTTATTTTCCTCACAGGGATTTCTTCATTTAACATATTGCCCGGATTTGGCATCTATTCTATTTTTACTTGGCATTATCTTTCCTGTAAGTGCCTCCATTCTCTCTTAATGAATAGACATTTCCAATATGGTGCAGTGTTATTTATTCTCCTCTTATGGCGACACGTTACTGTGTTTTTCCATATCCCTGGAGTAGAGCATGGATCTGGTTTTTATTAAAACTATCATGGTAAAATTGTCTGTCCTTAGTCACCTCCTTTCTAACCCGGTAAATCAGCATCTCTTATACTCCACTGATACGGAGTTGGTCGGTATTACTTTATTTGAGCTTGAACCTATAGTCACATTTTCTTTGAGTTGGTTATATAACATGTCTCTTGATCCATTCGTTTTGATAATCTAGATTTTAATATTTTGCAGATTTTCTTTTTTTGGAGTGGTGTTTAGCACCTTATTGTGGTTTTTAACCCTATTTGTGTTCTTATGTGCATTTTCAATAAAATTAATGAGATTTCTATTGGGAGCTGCCAATTTTCTTCCATAGTGTCTTTTTCCCTTTTTTTTTTTGCAATTTCTCTAAACCCACAGGAAATGTATTAAATGTCTAATTGATGCGAGCCCCGTATCTGGGAGCCGCAATCGTCTCGAGCAATAGTAAGCACATAGCCTATTAAAGCTCTCCGAGGAAGGGCAAAGGCTTTAGATCAGACCACAAAATGCTGTTGAACACAGAAGCGCCTCTTCGTGTCCTCACTGCTGTAAAGATGGCAGCCACTCACCACAGTCATTAGCAGCTTATCGAACCATTGCAGTTTCAGCTCTGATTTGGGCCACATGTCGGCACGCAGGGCCGTCTTCAGGAGGTTGACACAGCGTCGAGATAGCAGCTCTCCTGGAGATCCGGCCGTGTTTGAGTTGTCATTAACCTGCACAACAGGAACCAACAGGCATCACAGATTACTAGGAACGCAGACAAGAAACATTCGCCATAGCACATAATGGACACGGTAAAGGAGAAGACGTGACGGATGCTACAGGATGATGTGCGGACACATCCTAGTGCTGGCTTCAGTCTACAGAAAGACTAAATGTGAACGAGAAAACGATCAACTATCCATGCAAAATACTATTAATAATAACCAAGTCTCTGAATGGTTCTGATCGTAGGGGGATCGGTACTGAACTATGGGAACCGTCATCTGGTAGAGTAAAGGGATAAAACTTGTACTGAAGACAATGCATACCCCCATTTGAAATATTAAGAAGTATGGCTACGAAATGCATTAATATGATGGATTGTGAGAGTCCGACCTCCAGGAGCACCACGGACTGCACAGCAGCACGCACGACTAATATAATGTTAGTGAATGGGTCTGCCTGCATCCCTTCCAATCTGAGGATTGAAGTTGGTATCTTGGGTGTCCGGCTGTAATATCTGTTACTATATACAATGAGCTTTCACGGCCACATGTAACATTAAGCCGGCCGTACTATAGAAGTTCAATGATAAACACTTATTTGACAGCGAGTGTTCCTAATAAGGAGAAAGGTGTAAGGGGGTAAGCCGCTGCCGGATACCTCTGGAAGCAGCTAATCATCCATAGAAAGGATATTCAGGACATTGATGCTGATGGTCTACCCTTAGGATAGGTTATAAATATCAGATCCGTGGGGGTCCAACACTCGGCAGCCCCCACCGATCAGCTGTTAGGAAGTTCTGTACACAGTATACATAGGCTGAACACTACAGCTCCATATTTTGTATAGTGGCTGTTCTCAGGTTCTGATCACATTCACTTCAATAGGAGTTGAGCTGCAGGACCCAGGAACAGCCACTACATGGTGTGTTGAGCTGTGATGTTCTGGTTCAGTAGACTACTACCAGCTAACATCTGCTCAATGGGGCTGTAGGGTGACAAATCTCAACTCATCTGATATAGACAACCCCTTTAAGGAAAGAAAAACAAAACATGGGGCATGATGAAATGCTAGACCCTTACTTGCCCAGCATCTGCCATAAGTGCAGTCAGGACCCCACTATACACATCAGATGGGGAAAGTTCGGGTGGTATTCATCTAATGCATATGGCCACTCTTACACAGGTGATCATTAAACATTTCCGTTGCACCAGGCGATACGACTCCTCGCACCAGGCGATACCACCCCTCGCACCAGGCGATACCACCCCTCGCACCAGGCGATACCACCCCTCGCACAAGGCGATACCACCCCTCACACAAGGCGATACGACCAGTAAAATCTCCTACCTGGCAAGCTATCCTAATGAGGAAGTTCACCACGGTGTCAGTGTGCTGCTTTTCTATAGGCTTTGTAATAACGGCATCTGCCCCTGGGAGTGACTGGCTGCGACCGAACACCTGCAATAAAAAAAAAAATCAAGTAGTGAATTCCCGTTTTTTTGTCAACATGAAAAAAGCCAGCGCTACTCCGGGAGTATCCAGCTGGAAATGGAACAACCAGTACAAGAAATAAAGAGAAGGCTTACGGTGCTAATTCCCCCTGTGGCCGTTCGGAAACGCTTAACTTCCTGGCCGGCATCTACCGTCATACTCCTCTTCACACCTCCAGCACCGGAGCTGCCAGCGTCACCGCTACCATTTGCATCCATGTCAGAATCCGGCTGGAGGAATCAGAGCAAGATGAATTAGATGCATCGGGAGAAATGAGACTCCCCGTGCATTAGATTATGGCAGCCCTATTATACCTGGTCTTTTATTCTCTGCAGTTCCCACTTGATGACAACCTCTGCCAGGTCCACGGCCAATTTCCTCTGCTCTATAGTAACACTTGGCGTGAACCCCAGCCGCTGCATCGCGCTCACCATGTGCTGCACCAGGTTGTGCCGCACAGGATAGTAAACCTGAAAACAAGACACACAGTCCGATTGCTTGTGCTATAGATAGCAGACCTTCAGCCCTGTTACGCGTAGCAGAAATCATTAACACCTGTGAACGCCGGCTACGATTGCGATGACAAGCACGGAACTCTTCTGTAGACGACCCCCGGCTGTCATGCCAACCCATAGTCGCCCAGCAATCATTTGACAGGGCGCCGATGTTAAATGTCTGTTAACAGCGGCATTTAACATGTTGACAGCCGTGGGTGGATTGCCATTCCACCCGTGGTTGTTAGAGGCACAAGACAGCTGAGCAGATCAGCTGTCATGAACAGGGAAAAATGAGGGCTCAACAACAGAGCCCGCATCAAAGGGGGAGTAGACAAGCTTGGACGTACCTATAAGTCCAAGTTTGTAAAGGGGATAAATAGTAGCAACATTTTTTTGTGTAAATGTACTCCAGTACATTTCACAGATTTTTTTTTTCCTTTTGGTACGGCAGGGATGTGTGCAACATTTTTACGGAAAGTACAATTTTTGGGGAATAAAAAGGCGCAAAGAAGGTTTAAGAAAAGAGTAAAGAGCCTTTTTCATTCATTTTTGTGCAACAGTCATTAACCAATTGCACCACTTTGAAGCATCTGGAGATTAAAAAAATATATAATAAAAGGAATACCACAAAAAAATAAAATAAAAATAATAAATTGGGCTCAAAACCTTTAGGATTAAGGGTGCACTTTTATATAAGGTAGGCAACTTATAAGCAGAAGACTCATGGATCTGACAACCAACCTTGAAGTGCTGCACTATTAAATGCAGGATGTGGACGAGCTGTGGGACAGTGTGTCCTTCTTCTACGATTATTTTGCGTGTCCAATGGGTCAACATTTGGTGGCCGTCTTCCATCCGCGCAGGCACTGCTGGAGTGAGGATAGCCATTGCTTGGCGTACAATGGCTCGTGCTTCCATAGCATGCGCTTTTAGCAGGCTGTGAAAGACCTTGGAAAACAAGGAGAGAGATGTAATCTTGTAATCTCCACCAAGGCTTAAAATTCAATGACGGAAAGTAGAAATAGTCACCTGTAAAACAATCTTCTTGTGTATGGCAAACTTGGAGATGATGTGGGCCAGGAGCAGGTGCCCGCTGTACTTGCAGGCAGGGTCCACGCATGCTTTAGACAGCAGGCACGGCCAGGCGAACGTCATGAGACGTCTCAGTTTGCTGTTGCGGTTTTTGTTATTGTCGTGGATGTGATGTGGAGCGTGTTCTACCAGAAGGGTCGCAAACTGTAAGAGGTAAATCCTAAGCGAGTCCAGCATATCCGTCTGTTTTTCAGGGTCTAACACCTGTAAATGGACGGAGAAGAGGACGTCACTAAAATGCTCTGACAAAGACCCCCCGCGCTCTAGATGCATCGGACAAACCTACCTTGGTAATAAATACACTAGTGATGCTCTCTTGATTGTCCCCTTCGGGATTCGGTGGCCCCAAGAGCTGCTCTCCTTCATTTTTCTCAAAACTGTATAAAAAGGCTGGATTCAGAATATGCTGTAAAACCTGGAGAAAGGAAAAGAAAAAGAAATTAAAAGAAAATTTTTTAGTATACTACCATAGAACAGTGGCAAAAAATGTGACATTAAAGGAGTATTCCAGGTTAAACAAGCTATTACCTATCCACTAGGAAGGTGATCATCGTTAAGACTGGTGTGTATCAGGTAAAGGGGTCGTCCACAATCAGACAACTCCTCAATTACTGTACTCACCCTCCGGTGCTTGTGCAGTTTCAGCAATGTCACCGTTGAGCCTCCCGGGGCTCAAGTGATGATATTATGTCACTAGAGCCCTGCAGACAATCAGTGGCCGCTTCACTCTCACTTCCTTTGGACAAAGCGGACACCCAAAAGAAATAGAATAGATGTTGCTCTCACAACTTTTCTGGATGTCAGTTTTTGTGGAAGAAAATGAGAGTAAAGCTGCCATTAGCAGCCGCCGATTGGCTGCACAGCTACCTTGACATAATGTCACAAGAGCCCTGGTATCGCTAGAACGCGATGGCACCGAAGGTGAGTGTAGTAGGTTTTTCTTTTACATCATGGGGGAAGAGGGGATATAGCAATTGAGAACAGGTTGTCTGAGTAATAGACAATCCCTTTAGCTGCTCATGGTTGCTGTCTTGTGGGAAAGGAAAAACCAGGGAGGGACACAAGTCCCAAGTTCTGACAATCAATGAGGGTCCCAGTGAAAGACAGTCACACCAATCTAGCAATTATTACCAATCCATTTTTAGGATGAACTAAACTCAAAAGCAAGCCCAACTGGCAAATCATCTTTCCACTACACCCCATCACTCCAACGTAGGGGTGTAAACAGTATAGCTGCTACACCATTGGTAGTAAAGCAGGAAGACGGGTTGCTCTGCTTTCGCTAATCACCTTAGCCTTCAGTTCATCTCCAAAGTTAGAATCGCTAAACTCGACAAATCGGAAAAACAGTGCTCTCTTCTGGGCAATGCTATAGGTTTTGGGGATCTCTTCCTCCATGTATTCCTTTAGGAAAGTCATGTTACACAGGAAGCGGCCAGTAAAAGCGCGAAGCAGCTGGAAAAGCAATTCAATGTCCCCAAAATTGCGCCTAGGAGAAGAAATAACATCAGAGCAGAGAACGCGGCTTGTTAAGTCACCGACTTGCACATGGCAGATTGCACCCACTTGCAGTAGTTAAGGAGGCAGAAGGCAAGTAGCTTTGGCTCCTTCCAATTTGTGGCCACCATGTTGTCCTTCCGATGGCGTTCCTGGAAAGCGTCGCTGACCCAGACGCGCCTTAGGTGGCTGACCAGGGAATGCTGATTGGCCAGCCAGCTCTCGTCGTTCTTCACTATAATGCTGATGATCTAGGAAAGAGAAGGATGACGTCTTTCAGGATTCTAATACAAAACTTGTGGCGATGTCCTGCTATGTGGAAACATACATGAAGAAGAACCATTTTGGATCAGTTTTAAAGAATTACCTTGATAGCCTGGAACTGCAGATCAAGTCGCATGGTGCTGGTACTGGTACTGGGGGAGCCCGGACGGACAGTGGTTTGTGTAACTCCAGGGAGCAAGAGTGTAATGAAGCGGTTAGGGTTAGCAGCTAGGACGTCTCGTAAGGGTTTTGCATCCTTGTGTTTTAAAAAGCTCTGGGTAAAAAAAAAAAAAAAGAAAGATTTTCACCTGTCACCCACAGTCGGCATTAATATCCAAAGGGTTAAACACACACTTGGGCCCCGGGGAAACTCACCATGAACATTCGGCTCCACTGAGGATCGTTCAGCGTGGCCTCCATCATGAAAAGCTCCACAGTCTGAGATGGATGACGGGTTAAAAATTTTATCAAGGGCTCTCTAAAAGGACTTCCGGCCTGTGGATAAGCAGAGAGCTACCTGTTTATACAGCACAATAGATCAGTCGTAAACATGGGAAAAATTATTTCTACATGTTAGCAGCTACCGTTATCGATAGCACACGTCCAAGTCTCACGGTCCGTGTGTGGACGACAATTTCCTGAGCCAAACTCAACAGCTTCATTGGCATACATGAGATTGTTGAGTTCTGGACTGGAAATTGTGGTTGGGCATGCAAAAGCAGCTTTGTAAAATTGCACTAAGTTTCAGGCTGCATTCATTTTCAGACCTACCCCAATATGCAGTTTGCAGCTGGACCCAATTGTCAAGATTTTTCTCTGGTGGGAATATCTCTGCATGTAATATACGTTGGATGTGAGATCTGTGTGTATCCAGGTTTCTGCTATCCTCAATAGTTCGTAACAGCACAGCTTCTATCCTGCAGTTATTTCCTCTTCATACATTTTGCACCTTTTTTGCTGCCTGTTTTCTCTGCCCTCCGAGACTGTAAGTGCTTTCTACACTCTCCACACTTCGGAGATCTGTGTATAACCCCCTTCTTGATGCTATCTCTAACATAGAGATGAAAATTGGGGGAGCAGAGAGCAGTTAGTAGCAGGAACTCCCAACGGATTCTAAATTGTTTTGCAGAGCACCTAGCTAAGATAACAGACTTACAGACACTACACAGAAAACATTTTTTTTTAAAGAAAACGGTTTAGAAAAGGAAAAGACAATCTGTGCAAAGGTGCACATAGCCTTTAATCACACATGTATGTCTTTTCCATTACCCCAGTGAGCTAAAATAATGATTTTTTTTTTTTTTTACATAAAAATTGTACTTAAAAGGGCTGTCCACTTGGAGACAACCCTTTCAAAATGGACTCGCCAGGCCGACGAGGTGGTGCCAGGGTCCTGCTCCTGGCAATCACATGATTTTGCAGAAGGAAGCTAATGCCATTCATTCAGTTCTCCTACAATGGCAAAATCCCACAGACAAGTGGTGCTGTTTCTAGAAGGTATCCATGTAGTTCTAATCATGAAAAACCCCTCTAAAGCGGCTCCAACGCAATTTTTCACTTTTGACAAAACTTATTTTTCACTTCTAAAATTTGTAAAAAATTAAAAGAGGAATTTATGCACCAGTTTTGTGGTATTGAAGGGTCACAAATTACAGATTTCCTGGTCCCTATGACAGAAACAGGGGGCGGTTTATAGTGCAAAGCTACACCACGTGTATGTTTTGGGCTTTTTTTTTAATGATTTTTAATAAATATGGTACAGTAAAGATGTATATCATGTGTATCATAATAAATATGGTGCATTTTACTACATTCATGTATGGATTTAAGGGGGTTTTCCAGGACTTTGATATTAATGGCATATCTTTAGGATATAGCATCAAAATCAGATAAGTTGGGGTCCAACCACCTACGGTCTGCTGTTTGCAGCTACCGTGGCGGGACTGGCAGATGTACACAGATGACGCAGCTCCGTACATGGTGTAGTGGCCGTTCTCAGGTACTGCAAAGCTCAGCTCCTGTTAAAGTGAATGATCAGAGCTGCAGTACAGGACTGTGGGCTCCAATCTCTGTACATTCATAAGTGTGAAAACCAACCCAAAGTCCATAAATAACACCATAATATTTATTACTTATCAAGAGAAGGTTGCACAGTGCAAACCTCAGCAGGGGAGGATAAGGACTTACACTGGGTACATTTCCTATGGAGATGCAGAACAGCCAACTGATGGGAGTATCGGTGTTGGCGCCCCATGATCTAATACAGATCACTTATTGTAAGGGCGCAGACAGCTGTCTAAATTGGACTGTGATCAGAATGAAATGCAAGGACTGGCCATCGGCTCTACCCAACAGAGTGGGACAGCTTCATGTATTTCTATGCAGCTGTCACGCTTGGGTAGGGAGGGCCGCCGGCCAGTCCGTGCACTGCGTTCCGATTTATACGACCCTCTGACAGAACCCTAAGGATAGCTCATCAATATATCAGCTGGACAGCCCTTTTTAGACTAGAAATAAGTCCCCATCCATACACAGACGTACCTCTATGAGCATGGCCCGTTCAGTTTTCATAACCACCTCCAGTAAAGGCTTCACCAGGGTCTGCGGAGCCGCCGGAATCAGGTGAAAGAGATTTATAATTGCGGAACAAATCTTCATTTCCTTTAAGAAAAGAACAGCACAAGGAGTCAGGAGGCTAATCGTCGGGGATATGAAAATAACCGCCGGCCACTTTGCTCATGCAAAAACCCTCGGCTGGAGATGTTCTGTTCCTTGGACGAAAATCTTTCTGCTGATGCTGGGATAAGAGAATATGGATTTTTTTTTTCACTGCCCAAAACTGGATTTTGCTAAGTAGTCCCAGCGCTAAGGGTGCTGGACGTTATACGAACATGGCAAAAATGCACGAATGGTGTCTGGAATAATAAAGAGGGGTGAGAGGATTAACGAGAGTCATCCAAATGAAAAGTAGGGTTAATATAAAGTGCATTCGCCTTCAGACACAAGTAAAGATTCTCAACTTCCTGATACAATTTGCCGCATCATTTTAAAGATCTCTGCTTGCTGTGAACAGATGGAGGCACTCTTGTTGGCCACAAGCCAAAAACGCATCAGCCGGGACAGCGACCTTGAAAAAGTTGATGAGAAGTTTGCAGAACTTCTCAACGGCAGCTCTTGGGATCCTAACCGTACAGTTAAGCCATGCAGGAGTCGTACGGCGACCGTCCGTATGACGGGCACTACAAACACACATAGAAATGACGACACAAGACATTGGAAGGTACAAAAGCACAAGACCTCTTACACAATACGATATGTGGTCCTCACACCCATCCTGGGGAACCCGCGACGACACTGGATGCACCGTCCACGAGGACAGGTCTGAGGACCACGGCTCTGGGCAAATATACAAGAGACCAGGACAACGACAACTTCTGAACAACGCTCAATTCTCACCTCTACCCCCTCCACGGCAGGCTGGACCAAAAAAAGAGGACAGTGAGAATTTGAGGACCAGTAACAGAGGTTTTGTACTAGGTCATTTAAAGGGCATCTAACCTTTTAATTAGTTGAGGGTCACCCGACACCCCACTGATCATTCTCTCAGCCTCTGCAAGAACAGAGAAGCGTGCAGATCCCCTGCTGGCAATGGAGCTAGATACTAAGTGGGTGTCAGGAACTTTGCCCTGAACAGGGGCTATAACATATTTAAAAGTTTGGCTACCCTTTAAAAGAGTTGTAAAAGACTAAATCAGGGGTCCGATCTGTTTGCCCTTCAGAATAGCGCCACTCTTATCCATGAGCTATGTCTAGTTCTGCAATTAGTCACAATCCACCTGAATGGGGCTGAGCTAAATACCATGCTCTCCACCAGGACAAGAGTAGAGTTTCTGAAAGAGAAAAATAAATCAGCCCTTCTCATATAACCTCATTAAGCCGTCCTCCAAATTTACTTATCACGTATACCATAACAGGTTAAAGGGACCGTACATGACAAGTAGAGGGACCGCAAGATAGGAACTGCCCCATATAATATGGGAATATTTTTGTGGCATTTTAAAGGGAACGGGTCGGCAAGCTCAGAGGGCAGCATGGAGTAGCCACCAACTCGCTGCTTTCACCGTTGCACTGCTGTGTGTCCACAGGTGTCGATTTTGGTAAAACCTGCATCCTTTTAGTTGTGAGGGTACTAATGAGTTCTGGGCTTCACCCCACCTTTCTGCTACTGACTGACAGCTTTCTCCGTAAAGGGGTATTCCCATTTCCAAAATCCAATCCCAATATGTAGTAGGTTTAATAATAATATTAGCAAATACCTCCAATTAGAAATGTAGTACAGTTCTTCTGATTCGCTATGTCGCTTACCACAGGGTTCGACAAACCCGGGCGCCAGGTCGCCAGTGGCGCCTAGAAAATCATGCCTGGCGCCCGGGGAATTAAAGAGGAAAAAAAATAATTTTTACTCAGCTGATTAGCAGCTCCTCCTGCGCTGTCTGCAGGGCCGGCGTCAGCACCCGGCACACCCGGGCAAGTGCCGGGGCCCTGAGCAGGCGCGGGGTCCCACTCGCCCTCGGGCACCCCGGCGCCCGTTAGCGCCGCCACCGGGCCATCCCCCCCCCCCGTATGCTCAGGGCCCCGGCAGCAGCCGGCGCAATACTTACCTCTCCTTGTGCCTCCGCTGCCGCAGCTCCGAGCTCCAGGGGGTGCCTGCGCTTCCTCTCTCACAGCAGCGCCGCTGAATGACGTCATCATTCAGCGGCCGGCTGTGGCACAGAGCGCGCGGACGCCGGACAGGTGAGGTGTCTGTGTTAAGGGGGCCCACTGAGACTCTTTCGCCCGGGGCCCATAAAAACCTAGAGCCGGCCCTGGCCGTCTGGATTGCCTCCGCTGCGCCGCGCTGATTGGCTGTCACCATAATTCTGTTTACTGCCGCTAGCCACTAGCAGCATGTTTGTTATGGGAGGCTTCCCCAAAGCACCTTAGGGAAATGTAGTTTATTCTGTACATCATTTTCCTATCTGTTAGGTTAAAAAAAACTACAATTCCCAGCTTCAGCTCTAAAATCACAAGGCCACAAAAAGTTCATGGCCACAAAAAGCAAAGTGAAAAACACTAGAATGTTGCCTAAAATCTAATATATCAAAATATAATATTTATTATCTTTAGAAGTTAAATGTTTAAAACGTTTGTAATGTTTTTTTGTTAAATTAAAAACCAAGTTTGTTAAAAAAAAAAATTCTGGCTCCTAAATTTTTTGGCTGGCTCCTAGATTCTGAACAAATTTGTCGACCCCTGACTTACTACATGTGCAGGGCACTGTAGTAGCTTAGGTATCCGTGGTTACAACCACTGACCACTGTCACTATATGCTTGGTCGTAACCATGGATACCTAAGCTACTGCAATGTCCTGCACATGGGGTAAGCGACATAGCGAATCAGAAGAACTATACTACATTTCTAATTGGAGGCATTTGTTAATATTATTATATCTGCTACACATTTGGATCAATCCTACCCCTATAGTACGTTATCTGACAGCTTCATAACTGATTGGAGTGTCAGATATGTCTCTGGCAAGGAAAATGGAAACACCCAGTTGTCCCAACAAGATCAGATTAGGGAGAATTACTGCTCCTACTGTCAACGTCTCCTTCTGATAAAAGACCGCATCACCTTGTAGCCTTCATTGCACTTGTGGAAGTCTAGGGACTTACTAACGGCCTGCCGACCACAGAGCCTTAGCTTGCAATACGGCACTCCACAGCACGTGTCCTAACGGACCACAACCTTAACATTATCTGTAAAACCAACTGTGCTGGGGTAACTTACATGACCAGTAGCAAAGTGGCCAATGTCACTTAGAAGTGTCTCACTGAACATTTTGTACTTTAAGGAGTGAAAAAAGGAAATATGCAAAAAATAAATTGTTTAAATGAACATATGCATAGAACACAGCTTAAATTCTGCCATCGCCACCTACTGAAAGCTCATCCAACTGCAGGCAATGAAGAATGGAGATCACCAAATTTACCTGCGTGGACTAGAAGCCACTCGGTCTAATGAAAAACGTCATTCGATAAGAGGTCCGGCAAATCACTCAACTGATGCATTAATTGTGGCTGCGGAGAGGAATAAAAATATGTTTTTTTAATTTCGCCTCCTTGTTGAGGAGATATGAAGATATCAGCAATCAAATATCTTGCGCCTAATGAGTTAACTTTAGTTAAGTCAAAGTGGGTGGTGATAGATATTTTTCACTGGGGGAGTGTACTTTTTCTCCTTGTATGACACTGACCAAACAGAAGCAGGCAGCAACACAGAAGTACAGAAGGAACAGTGATGTCATCAGGGTCACATGATCTTAGTCCACAGGTCCTGACAGCTGGAGTACGCAACTGAAATAAGCACTGAAGACACATTACACAGCACAGAAGTATGGAGCTATTAAAGCCAGCAATTATTTCCAGAACTTCAGTGCTGTGTAATTTATCTTCAGTGCTTATTTTGGCTGCACTCTCTTTAGCTGGCAGGACATGTGGACTCAGGTCATGTGACCCTGATGACATCACTGGTCCTTCTGCACTTGTATGTTGCTGTCTGCTTATGATTGGTCAGTGTCATACAGGAGGCAGAAGTACACGCCCCCCCAGTGAAAACTAACACCACCCATTTGGACTTAAATAAATATAACGCATTAGATGCAAAATATTTGATTGCTAATATCTCCGCAAGAGTAAGGCGAGATTTAAAAAAAAAAAAAAATAATTAAGTTTTATTCTCCTTTGCATCCACAATTACATTGAGTGTCCAGCTCAACATGAAAAATTTGGTGAAAGATTACTACATTTTATGCATTATAGGGCTTTATAGTGAGGCTACTCTGTCTCACAATGTTGTAGCTCACCTGTATAAAAACAATACTGCATCTCTTTCAGAGAGCTGAACTGCAGTACCCAAGAATGGACCTCTACAAGGTATCCTGGCACCTCACACAGGTTACTCAGTAACATACGTCAGACCCCCCCCCCCCCACAGGTCAACCGCTACTTACTTCTGTGCAGCCAGAAGTAAATAGTGTAAGGTGCCGGGACACAGTGTAGTGGTCATTCTTGGGTCCTGCAGCTTAGCTGTCCTTAAATTGAAAAGGAGCTGGGCTGCAGTACCTGAGATTGATCACTAAGCACAGATCAGGGCTGTGGTGCTCCCCAGGACCCTCATGATCAACAGACAAATGATGGGTAGTGGTGTCGGATCCTCACCAATCGAATATCGAAGGCCCCCATGATGTTAAGAAGCCAGACAGACAGAGCACATCATAAAACAGAATCCAAATACACAAAATTCAAATATAAACCTGTGCAAAACACACAGTGAGCGACTATAGTCATCGGACGGATCTGACACATGACACATCTCTGGCAAGTGCATATTACATGGCGGTGTCATTTATATATCTGATCCCCAGGCCGCAAACCAAACATCGCTAATGAATGTTATGTTCAAGTCACAAGAAATCAATTAGGAATTTTTTATTCCATTTTTTTACTAAGGCGAGTCTTCTCTGCCTGTGTGGGAATCATTAACCTTTCCTTATTGGAAAGCCAATAACTTATGCTACCACATACGTAGCGCCAACAGCAACAATGTAACACAAATCGGTGCGGTTTTGACAGTTAATTAGTTATTCTTATAATTATCAAATTGCAAAACTGCTTGTAAAAGCAACAACTTTGCAATCTACTAATTATGAAAAATTCTCTTTGTTCTCAAAAACAGAGCGATTTCCAACTCTATTATTTGGAGAGGTGGCCAGTAACCTAGGCAACAAGTAGTAGTCCATCAGAGGTGGCCGGTCTCCCAGGTAAAGATCACCAGCACTTACAAGCTCTTTCCAATAGAGCTTGTAAGTGCTGCTCTGTAGCTGGCCGGATCTGTGGAACGTAACGATCCCGCCAGTTCAGTGCTCCTCTGATGGTGGAAAGGCGCATTAGAGACACATAGGAAATCACAGATTCGGCCATTGGCGCGACGATAGCGCTGGTCCGATCTGTCAATCAAGCAAGAGTGCACGGTCCCTTGGCAAGCAGGGAGGCTGGAGAGCGGTGCACTACTAAAGAGAAGACCCCATTAAGGAAGCATGGTTTTGCAGGTAATCTGCAATTTTGCTCACAAAACCATTACCAAAAATGTCAGTGTGAGTTATACTTACATTTCCCTCACTTCTTTGCCCTCCTTTGTGGGTTATGACCACAACTTCCATCCATTTGCGCAAGTGTTGCTAAGGGGAAAATAAAACAATTCAACAGATGAGAGGAAAAGGCAAAGATCTGATTGGGACTTAAACTCGACTGAGCCAGAAGGATTGAATTCTAGCTCTGATTCAGGAGGGATAATGGGTCTTGGGAATTCCATGACAATGACAATTGGGGGGCTCAAGATTGGGGCCTCTAGTGATGGGTTATGTTACGTGCACTGTCGCTGTCTCTTACCATCATCTGATCGCAGAACTTATCATTGAAAGAGTTGGGAAAGAGACGGGTCACAGACGTCAGGCGATTGACAACATTGAGGGTCAGGCTGCGGTAGTCTCCAAGCATCATCAGAAGAGGTCTCATGTGGGTATGAATCTGGTCGACTTCTATAGTGGCTCCCTCCAGAAACTACATACCAAAAAAAAAAAAAAAAAAAAAATCATCATCCGATGGCCAATTTAAAGAATAGCAAAGTATTTCATACACTTTCAGCCCAGAAAATAAGTGTGGGCAATTAAGTGTCTCCTTTTCTAACTTATTTTCAATTGTAATCCATCCCAATCACGGGGCAGGCACACAAAGATGGGTTACAGGAGGCAGGGCAGAGCTGGGTGTCTCTGCTCTTATTCTCCTGTCTGTCAAACTGCACACAGACAAAGGTCAGCCAATGGGGTAAAGACAGGAGCAAATGAGCAATGTATGCTGTTGAGGAAAGATTCATGCACCTATAGTTCTGGCAGAATGCTGAAAAGGAATTGTCCACTGAATAAGATTAGATAGCTACTTACAGGGCTGGGGGGAATTGGGACAGTTCCTGGCTATATTAAGACTTGTATGTGCAATAAAAGCAGTTTTAACTTACTGTGGGTGTTTGGGGCAGAAAGACCATGCCTTTTCTTTGGATTTGGGGTGAAACGACAGGTACACTTTAAAAGGGAACCTGATAGTTGATACATGCTGCAAACGGATTGACTCTGAAATGCTGCTGGCGGGGACTGAGACAAGCTGTAGACTAGTCGGACAGGCAGGTCCCCGGCAGCTTCTGCCTGGCAGATGCCCTAGATTTACAGGTTTCTCCCTACGTGCACGTATAGGCAGAGACCTGTCAATCCTGGGCAGCGGGTGGGGAGAAGCCGCGGGGCACCTGCAGTAGATCCAATTATAAGTAAATTGGGTCTGACGGGTGCGCAGTTGGTGTCCGCTGTGTGATGGATCCGCCATGGCTTGTGACTTCTATTTATAACAGAAATGGCTGACAAATCCGCCTTAATAGTCAAACTATTAGAAATGGTGGATTAGCATATTCCAGATTACTGGACCTTTAATCCATTTCCACAAGTGGATTATCCCAGTCTTGATTATTATTCCTGAAGTATGAAGACCACCTGACATCTCTCTGTGCTACTGTAAGAGATTCGCCATTAATCCTCATTACATGTCATATCTCTGCACCAAATCCTTTTATTTTCCCTGGTCTTCTACCCTGTAGCCAGCTGGTGATGGAGGAGTAATTAGGCAGAGCATAATAAGCGTGCACCACTCTTAAGCATGTTCTGAAAATTACAAGAAAAACGAATGCAGACATGTCAATGCCGTCTCACCTTCCTCATACAAGCTTCTCCGGCCTCTTGAAGCTCATTGTTTGTGGAGTTAAGGGCCTTGAACAGCGCAGCAATGATTTTCTCTCTGGACTGCGGTAAATAGTTGCAGGCAGCTAGGGCATCTGTTCAGATAAAAGCAAAATTAGGAGTAAGATCCCGAAAAGCTGTGTTCATATTGCAAAAAAATTCTATGAAAAAAATATTTTATTTAAAGTAGGATACCAGAATTTTCTTTTTTTGCACATATAATGGTAATTTGACAACAATTCTGGCTGTATGTTATCCTAGCTCAGTTGCATCCAATGTGACTCCCCTCATTATGGACAACTGTAGAACAGGAAGACAATCTCTGACTTCCGTGAACGTGAGATGACATCGCAAAATGTTCAGTGAATCCTTTGAGATACACCAGGGCTTGTCTTCTCTGCCTCCTGCTTGTAAGAACTTACAAAATGTAACCTATCACAAGCAGGAGGCAGGACAAAAAGGCAGAAAGCTGTATCACAAATGACTTAGAGTCAATCCTGTATGCATCAGACGATCTCAGTTCTATGTCACTAATCCATCATTGGGAAAGAATCAACATAGATGACATTTGAGAAAAGACACATCAACTAGAACAGGATACAAACACACACAACCAACATACACAGGGACACACATGCATGGCAGACACAACAGCCTCTACATTTCACTTCAATAGCATATACGGTGCTGTATAGGTTTAGAAAATGCTGGAAGGTTTCTCAATGCAGCATTTTGGAATCAATTCAATGAAAACCCCATCTTCTCCAAATATAAACAAGATTCCAGCTACAGAGATTACTCCAAGACCACACACTATAGAAGCACTCCCATCAAACCTTTTATCCTCTTAGTTTATTGTAATCATATTATACAGCACTGTGTACTTACAATTGCTCATTTTGCCTTCTACCCATTTATTCTCTTTCCTCTGCTCTATGTAGAAACAGGAAGTCTCTGGTCTCTGCATCATCCTCCTCTTCATCTCCTGACTCAGCTGCTCCCTCTTCAACTTGTCAGGGACTTTTGCAGTGACTCATGACTCTTACAAGGAAAACTGACCTCCTGTTTCTACATAGAGTATAGAAGAATTCAGCTAGTCAGTTTATAATTACATGATGTCATAGGCCTAATGGAAAAGAGAAGAATTACTTGGATAAAAGAGCAAAATGAGCAATTGTAAGTACACAGTGCTATTTAACGTGATGAGTGCAATATATTAAGAGGATAAACATTTTGATGGGAGGAGGAGGAGTGCTTTTTTAAAAGTGAAGCATTTACAATAATATAGCAATGGTTAAATACGGATTTTTTCTAGAAAGCCATTTACAGTCATTCACAATGATAGTTAGACTTACTCAGAGCAGCAATTCTCAGCGGCACAAGAGAGGAAAGGCTTTTATAACAAGGCAGCTTCATGAGTGTCGCGTCTTCTGCTTCACACAAGTTTAGGAGCTAAAAGGAGAAAGGAAAGTTTAAGAAAAATGACAAGCAGAGTGCCGCAGAATTCAGAGAGCAGCAGAGATCAGGGTGCTGCAGAGCCCAGATTTTGGGATAGCTGGGGTCCAAAAGGTCATATCCCAGAGATTACCAAGTGATCCTCTAGTCTACTGATAGATAATAATCTGCTTTTCTGAAAATGTGTTAACGAATGTGTTTTTATCCCCAGAAAAAAAAAAAAACAACAACTTTGCTTCCAGATACGTGCCCATCAGGACAGTATTTCCTGAGCCGGCACATGACAAGACTTGTATGTGAAGCGGGTTGGCTGCCCTCTCCAAAAGCTAAGCCATCCCCCATCTCTGCCACCGTGGATCAGCTGGGATCCAATATGGACCGGTGACTAGACAATTGGGGCACCTGGCCTAAAAGAATTCTACTTGTAAGGTATGCCACTTACCAATCATTTATTTATATTGTTTTTGGCAAGAAAATCCAGGTAATTATGGGCCAACGGTAAAGCCCAGCTCTTTTACCCATCAGTGAATAATAGCAATGCAGCCTTCTAAAGCGGAGGTGTGTACGATTAGGTTACCTCGGAGTAGAAGACTTTGTGCTCCACCACATTGAGGTCCATGGTGAACAGACGGGGCTGCAGTGTGGTGCAGAAGGTGTTCCCCTCCATGAGGCCGATCTGAGCGTTCGCTGGCTGGTGACGCAGGAGGTGCTTCTTAGGAGGAACCATGTCTTGTAACACCTAGAAGGTAACTTACCATTAGGATTGTAAAGGAGAAACCGACCAGGAGAGATTTTCTTCCGGTCGGCACATTACCTCTTTATGGGGTTCCATGATCATGGTGACGCCTTTGCCGGTCACTTGGGCCAAGACTTGCAGAGAGTGCATGGCTTGCTTCCGCACAGTAGGATTGGGTGATGTGACTTCTCGCACAAGATCGTGCGTCACCAGGTGGAAGGACTTCTCTTGTGCGGTTGTTATGTCCTCCGTCTTCTCCTCATCCTTCAGTGGGGTGGCACATCTGATCAATAACTGCTCCAGAGTTGTCTTTGCCATAGCAACAGCTCCATTAGAAACCTAAGGCCAGAAATAATAATCTCATAAGAAAAGGACAAGTGGCACCTATAGACAAGTAATGGATGACAATACACAGGCTTTGCATAGTGAAGGACGCCCCCTAGTGGCTCTGGATGTGGTGGAAGCTGTTGTACAAGACACCTCTTACAACACAGGACTTTAGGAAACTATAACTCACAGCGAGTCCAGCTTCATGCCATGGGACCATGCTTTGAGTTGTAGTTTTTGCAATATTAAGTTCCACAAGTTGGAGGCCAGCGCTATGTAACATCTTCCTTTTATGTTGAGCAAGGATTCTGCGACTTCGCGAACAGAGAAAATCCTTTTGTACCATTAAAGTGGTCTCCATACATATAACACCGATGACCTATCCTTAGTATGGGCCATCAGTATTAGTACGGTGAGGCGCTGGCAGGCGGCACCTCCACTGATCAGCCGATTGCAGCTCCCACATCGGTTAGACGAACGTCATGTAGAGAGCCGGGTCCCTTTAAAGGGAATCCATAAGCAATTTTTCAGCTGCAGATGGAAGGAAGAGAGCCACAGTATTCATTACTGATGGGTAGGCGGAGCCCCAGATCAGGATGTCACCTCAGATCAAAAGAGTGCTGACTGGCTGGCCCCTCCAGCTCGGGCTCCTCCTACTCAGCTCCAGTCTAAGATTTGAGGTCCAGAGGATGGTCGCTGCTAATGCAGCTCCTCAGAAGATTTTATTATTTTATATTCGGACAGGAGACTTGGATCACCAGTTGGTCTAGAGGTCTCAGGGGTACCAGCGCTGCTGTACCCCAACCTCTCCCTTGGCGGATCTGTATTTACTCAAAGTCCCTGCAGAATCCTTGCCGGCCCTGGGGGATGAGGAGAGCTTCCCTGGCGGGACGCAAACCACACGTGCGGTCACTGCGTTCCTCGCCCTGGGGGGAAGCATGGGCACAGCGCCAGAAACCCCTGAGGGTCCCTGTGGCGCTTTTGGCTGGTGAGTACTCCACACAAAATTTTATTATTAATGTGTGAGTGCTTTAGCGTCTGATGGCAGCGCTATTACATGTATATCAGTATGCTTCAGCGCTGCGGTGACAGCGCTATTACATGTTTATCAGTGTATTTCACCAGCCTCTCCCTTGGCGGATCTGTAACTACATAATGGTCCCTGCAGAATCCTTGCCGGCCCTGGGGGATGAGGAGAGTTTTTCCCTGGCTGGGGCGCAAACCACACACTGGGGTCACTGCGCTTCCCGCCCTGGGGGGAAGCATGGGCATAGCACCAGAAACCCCTGAGGGTCCCTGTGGCGCTAAGCTGGTGAGTACTCCACACAATTTTTATTATAATAATGTGTGAGTGCTTCAGCGCTGCGGTGACAGCGCTGTTACATTGTAGATGTGGTGATCTTTTGTCCGCAGGCAGATAGCTGCAGGACAGAGAGGGAGCAGGAGCGAGGGAGTTCGCGCTCAATATTTGAGCTGGCGGGGGGCGTGGCCTAACTTTTCCCGGTCTTCTGAGCAGGAAGACGCGCGCTCTGGCGTTTCTCCTGCGACTTTCTCACTGTGGCGGCCATTACACAGGCTCCTGGGCTCCTCAGACCGCTCCTCTCCTCATAAGACACCACGGCCAGCTGGGTGAGTGCTGATTCCTCACCCTGCAGCGCAGCGATCGCTATCCTGCAGCTGCAGTCTCATTAGAGACATAAAATTGGCTGGGGCTCACAAACATATATATTGTGGTGAGTTTGCAATATTAACCCCTCTGAGGGTTATTTCTACCAGCTAAATTTTTTGACTGAATACCGCTGGGGTAACCCTGCCTGGTGGAGCGTTAACCCTTCAGCGTATAAAAAAAAAAAACAAAAAAAAAAAAAAAAAAAAAAAAACGCATAGTTTTTTGCTGGTATTACCGCTTTGACCTGCTCATACAGGTGAGACATGTCTGAACAGAGTTCAGATGCCGCGGACCACGTCCCAGTGCCATTGCGGCAATCAGATACGCAGACCTCCACAGCGTCTAGCGCTGCGGTCGACAGCGGTGAAAAATTGGATGATATCGCTCGATCGATCAACAACTTGTCTGACCTTTTAGGTCAATATGTGTCTGCTAATTCCTCTCAGAGGAAGCGACGCAGGCCGTTACCGGCCTCTACACGGAGCGAGTCAGATGTATCTGATATTGGGCAGAGTTCCCCTTTAAATTCGGATGGAGAAATATCCGATTCAGATGCGGACGAGCCGCAGGGGCGTTCCTCTATGGCGAAGCGTACGGAGGCATTAATTGAAGCCATGAGAGATATATATTACAGTTACCGGAGGAGGTAACTAGTCGTCCTGGTAAATCAGCACGCATGTTCCAGGAGTCCCGTGCTTCGCGTACAACATTGCCAGCTCTGGATGAGCTTAATAGTGTAATAGAGGAGGAACGTCTATGTCCAGATAAGCGTTTTCATGGAACGCATTTCTTGGATACACTTTATCCTTGCTCTGCGGAGTCAAAGGCTAATTGGACTTCTGCTCCTGAGGTGGATGTGTCTTTATCTCAGCTTAGTAAATCCTCACTACTCCCTATTAAGGGAAAAGCGAGTTTACAGGAGCCTTTGCATAGAAAAACAGAGTTGGCGGCAAAAGCAAGCTATGAGGCTGCGGGTCATGGATTCCGAGCAGTGCTAGGATCCATGTGTGCTGCTAGAGCTTCTCTAGGCTGGTTGGCACGTCTGAAGACGGAGTTGCAAAATGAATCTCCGTTATCTGAGATACGGGAAACTTGT
Source organism: Oophaga sylvatica (assembly GCA_033576555.1). Taxonomy (NCBI): domain Eukaryota; kingdom Metazoa; phylum Chordata; class Amphibia; order Anura; family Dendrobatidae; genus Oophaga; species Oophaga sylvatica. The sequence goes on from JARQOD010000007.1 coordinate 123,446,055, forward strand.
GAATGGTTGGAAACGGCAGCCTGTTATATCTTTGATGCCGGTCTGGATACGGCATCTCTGCTGGCCAAAGCGCAAGCTTCAACGGTCACAGTCAGAAGAGCTTTATCGCTCAGACAGTGGGCCGGGGACGCAGTTTCCAAACAAGGGTTGTTGGCCTTACCTTACAAGGGTGGCCATCTTTTTGGATCCGACCTCACAGAGCTGATTTCCAAGGCTAAGGCGAAGGAATCAGCATTACCACAGCGTAGGGCCATGGCCTCGGTGTCCAGTAAGCCTGGTGTCTATAGTGGTCGGCGGTCCTTTCGGGGCCGAGGACGATCTAGTCACTCCTCGTGGGGATCGGGTCGTCCTTCCTTCTCAGGAAAGAAATCCTCTCAGAAAACTCGTACTCCCTGGAAGCAGAGTTTCCGCCAGGACAAGCGGGAACTTGACAAGAAGCCCGCAAAGTCGAATTGACGCCAGGGGTCCACTCGAGGATTCTCGAGTGGGGGGTCGCCTGCTTCTTTTCAAGGCGACTTGGATGGCTCGCGTTCCAGATTCCTGGGCAACGCGGATAGACTGACAAATGTTTTTTGTCAGTCTCGCGTTCCGTCGGAACCCGAGCTTGTTGTCGCTCTACAGCGAGAGGTCGAATCTCTGCTACAAAAGGGTGTAGTGATACCGGTTCCGTCAGAGGACCGAGGGAAAGGTTTTTATTCCAACCTTTTTATAGTTCCCAAAAAGGAGAACAAATTTCGCCCGATTCTGGATCTCAAGCGATTAAACCGGCATGTCCATGCCCGGAAATTTCGCATGGAGTCGCTTCGCTCCGTTGTGGCAGCTCTGTCACAGAACGATTTTCTGGTGTCAATCGACATTCGCGACGCCTATTTGCATATTCCCATCGGAAAGGCTCATCAGCGCTTTCTTCGATTTGCCATAGGTCAGAATCATTACCAGTTCGTGGCTCTGCCGTTCGGCTTAGCCTCAGCGCCAAGGGTCTTTACAAAAATTCTGGCGCCCCTCATGGCAATCCTTCGAAGACAGGGGATTACGATTCTCCCTTATCTGGACGATCTTTTGATCGTGGCTTCCTCGGAGGAGGAGGCGTTGACGGCTCGGGATTTGTCTCTTCAGTTTCTGAAGGACTTCGGTTGGCTGGTCAATTGGGAGAAGTCGTCTCTGGAACCATCGAGGACAATCCTCTTTTTGGGAATGCATCTCGACACGTTTCGGTCGGTAGTTTCCCTACCACCAGACAAACAGTCATGTCTTCTTCGACATGTACAGATTATGAAATCCTCAACGGCAATGTCCCTTCGGAAGTGTATGCGTCTTCTGGGACTGATGGTGGCGTCCATGGAGGCAATTCCTTTTGCCCAGTTCCATTTCAGGACTCTCCAAAGGTTCATCTTGAGTCGATGGAACCAGTCGCAATCGCTGGATTGCAGTGTCACCATTTCTCGCGCGGTGCGGGATTCTCTAGAATGGTGGTTACGTCCAGGGGCATTCTCCCTGGGGAAGTCTTTCCTCCCTCCGAAGTGGTCAGTCATAACCACCGATGCCAGCCTGACGGGCTGGGGGGGTGTTTGGAACAATCTCTGGATTCAGGGGGTATGGTCATCGGAAGAGTCTGTTCTTCCGATCAACATCCTGGAATTGAGGGCGATTTTCCTTTGCCTCCAACATTGGACGGTCCCTTTGAGCGGTCTGCCAGTCTGAGTGCAGACAGACAATGCGACGGCTGTCGCGTATATCAATCACCAAGGTGGGACAAGGAGTTCCAGACTCATGGTAGAGGTGTCCCGAATTTTGATTTGGGCAGAGGCCAGTGTACCAGCCATTTCGGCGATTCACATTCCAGGGGTTCAGAATATTACAGCGGACTTTCTCAGTCGCAGAAGGATGGATCCCGGGGAATGGAGTCTCCACCCGGAAGTTTTTGCACTCCTGTGCTCTCGCTGGGGAACCCCACAAGTGGATTTGATGGCATCCAGGTCCAATGCCAAGTTACCGACGTTCATGTCCAGGTGCAAGGACCCGAAGGCTGTGGCGGTGGATGCTCTAGTGGCTCAGTGGGATCAGTTCGAGCTGATCTATGTATTCCCGCCGATATCCTTACTTCCTCTAGTACTGCGTCGGATCAGACTAGAGAGAATTCCAGCTATTTTGATAGCTCCAGACTGGCCAAGAAGGGTGTGGTTCTCGACAATAATGTCGCTGTTGGCGGCACCTCCTTTTCCACTCCCTCTTCAACCGGGCTTGTTGACTCAGGGGCCCGTTTGTCATCCGGACTTGATGTCCCTGCGTTTGACGGCGTGGCTCTTGAGACCGAAATCTTGACCCGTAGAGGTTTCTCAGCCGAGGTCATTGCTACCCTTCGTGCTGCAAGAAGTCCGGCTACTACTAGGATTTACCACAAAATTTGGGAAACCTTCTTTTCGTGGTGTTTGGGGTCTTCTCGGAACCCGAGAAAATTTTCCATTCCCAACCTGTTGGCTTTTCTGCAGCATGGGCTAGACAAGGGTTTGGCAGTCAGCACCCTGAAAGGTCAGATTTCTGCTCTGTCCTTATTGTTCCGGAGAACCATTGCTTCAAATAGAGACGTGCTCTCCTTTTTCCGAGGTATATCTCGTAAGTTCCCGCCGCGGAAGGCTCCCGTGTCTCCTTGGCGGCTCAACCTTGTTTTGGAGGCTCTTCAGCATAAACCTTTTGAGCCTATGGTTTCTGCTAGCCTTTCTTTACTTTCTTGGAAGGTGGCCTTTCTTGTTGCAGTCACTTCCTTGAGGAGAGTTTCTGAGTTGGCAGCTCTTTCTTGTTCGCCTCCTTTTCTGGAGTTTTTTCCGGATCGTGTAGTGCTTCGCACTCGGGGTGATTTTTTGCCTAAAGTGGTGTCACAATTTCATGTCAACCAGGATATTGTGTTGCCTTCATTCTGCCCGGATCCGAAGAATGTGAAAGAGCGAGCTTTACACACATTGGATTTAGTGCGGGCCTTGAAGTTTTATCTATCTATTACTCAAGGTTTTCGCAAGACGGACTCCCTATTTGTGGTTCCAGTCGGTCGTCGGCGTGGTCAACGAGCTTCCAAGGATTCTATAGCTCGTTGGATTCGGTCAGCTATATTGGAAGCTTACCGTCTTCAGGGTGAATCTTGCCCGATTAAGATTCAAGCCCATTCCACGAGGGCTGTGGCTTCATCGTGGGCTTTTCACCAAGGTGCTTCGGCAGTGCAGCTCTGCCGGGCGGCAACTTGGCGCTCTGTCCACACGTTTACAAAGTTTTATAAAGTGGACGTCAGTGCTTCCGCTGATGCAGCCCTCGGACGTAGGGTCCTGCAGGCGGCTGTAGTTTAAAGTTCTAGATGAACTTGTGTTTAGCGCTGGTTGCGCTTTTTTGTTAAGGTTGTTGGGTTTCTGCCTTTTGTTGGTTTTTTCCCACCCTTATTTTTGAACTGCTTTGGGACGTCCCATCAGTAATGAATACTGTGGCTCTCTTCCTTCCATCTGCAGCTGAAACACGGATTTTGGTAAGAACTTACCTGTAAAATCCTTTTCAGCGAAGGAAGGAAGAGAGACACAGCACCCTCCCAAGGCAGAAGTGTGTTGATGTTTTCAGATGCAGCGCGACCCTTATCTGATAGCGATTATCTGGGCTGAGGTCAGCGCGCTAAGGCTCTGTTCCAGCATCGCCAGCTCATCGCAGTAGTCAGGTTCCGTGAGTAGTACCTGGAACTCTGTGGTTTTTGGCTTTCTTTGCATGCATAACCTGTATCCTTGTGTTTTTTCTCTGAAGTTCCTTCAGAAGGGGTTATGTTGCTCCGCTGGTGATCTTGGCTCTTTTCCTAAAAGCTTTGGTACGACTGGAGCTGAGTAGGAGGAGCCCGAGCTGGAGGGGCCAGCCAGTCAGCACTCTTTTGATCTGAGGTAACATCCTGATCTGGGGCTCCGCCTACCCATCAGTAATGAATACTGTGTCTCTCTTCCTTCCTTCGCTGAAAAGGATTTTACAGGTAAGTTCTTACCAAAATCCGTGTTTTCTTGCTATGTTATACGAAAGCAGCATGATGTTGGGGCAGAGACCCTGATTCCAGCGATTTTTCACTTACAAGCCTGTGTGTTTCAATAAAATCAGTGTTTAATCAGTGTATTAACACTAGATGACTAGTTGTCTGGTGCCCGCTAATCCTCCTCAGTTATGTAACCCCGCCCCTAGCACTGACTGGCAGGAAGCTGCCAATTAGTAGTGTGGGCGGGGTTATCCACAGCTCAGCATTCCGAGCTCTGAAGCAACGAAAACTGTGATCCTATCACAACTACTGCACCCAGCCCCTACATCATGCTATACTCCGTTGTGATCGCAAAAAAACCTGGTGACAGATTCTTTTTAAATCACAAAACGCACAATGATTCTTTGCAAGAAGTGCGAAGATCCACCACCAATATCCATAGAAATACTGTTCTTCTGTAAGTCACATCAACATAACCAAAGAGAAAGCAGAAAGCAAATTAATAGGTATGATCTATTCCAAACCAGGGCAGTCTGAGGCCCTGCTCTGGAATACCTGGCCTTTAGGATCTTCCAGTTTGGCCCGCGGACTGAGACAGCTGAAGGGCTGATAGTGGTCCACGGGCCACACCATGCTGTTGCCTGCTGCCCTATACCGCTGTCACCCCTATCCACATCCTCGGGTTGCAGACAGTGGTGCATACATTGGTTGAACACGGTGCTGCCGAGAAAGCAAACGGGATAACGTCACACTGTCAGCTGTGCGGAAAGTCAGTACACCGAAGACCGGAACAGAGTGCCGAAGTGGCAATGTGAGGGTCATACTGTATATAAGAGGATATGTGTTTGCTCACACTGTATATAGGAGGCTGTGTGCGGGCTCATACTGTATATAGGGGGATGACAGCATACTTAATTCTGCTCAGTATTATGTGTTACAATATTAATATAAGATAATTAGTATGATAATATTTATATTTTACAGAATTCGTTTACACCTATTGGCTTGCAACAGTCAGTCTCTCATGTGGCCCCTTGGGAAAAACTGCCCACGCCTGATCCATTCTCATTCACGGACTTCATTCACCCACCTGTGTACCCCACCCTTGAGCAGAAAGATTACAGGTGTCAGCTGAATTGTGCACATGTTAAATACCTCTCCGGTCAGGTCCATCATGACAAAGAGCAGGGCTTTTAGGAAGGTCTGCTGATTCTGAAGCACCCAAATCAGAGGGAGGCGTTCCATGAGGAATTTAATGGAAACCACCCCGCCAAGCTTCGCATACCAGGCTTGTTCATAGCAGCAGGCACACAACCGCTCCACAATGTAAGAGAACAACGGAAGCTGGCACGCCTGGAACAAAAACACAGAACAATTACTCCTACCATATAACGTGCCATATACTACACCCAGCCACATCTAAGGTACATGGCGCCACCCGCTATATGTTTTAATCAAATTGGGCAACAAAAAAAAAAATTAGGGATTTTTGTGTACTCACCGTAAAATCCTTTTCTCCGAGACACTCATTGGGGGACACAGGACCATGCATAACAACCATGGTCCTGTGTCCCCCAATGAGGCGAAGGAGAAAGGAACTGATTTATTAGAAGGTGGAAGTAGAAACTTTATAATGCCGTTACCCTTTCTTTGGATCCAAGGATAATACTGGCGACATCGAATATCACCGCCAAGGCGACCTCGCCTATCTTGCACAACTCCTTCTCTTCGTAGGCCATGCAGATGGCAATGGCGTCAATCAGTACGAGGGGATCCATGCCTTTTGAACCATTCTCTTCGCTGTGAAACATGGCTGTGCTGGGCTGACTGCCAACCTGGTAGCACTGGAGCAGGAACGGGCCTTAAAAGAGAAATGCAATTAAATATTTGCTCCTGGAAAATGGGACCTGCCAGAAAGAAGGCCCTAAGCTCAGGCAGTATGCCTTAGTGACTAGTGTCCCAATGCTAAACTAGGATTTACTCTAAAGCTGGCCATGCACATTATGTCTTCTCAAAAAAGATAAGGAGTAGTGATGAGTGAGCATGCTCGGATACGGTGTTACCTGAGCATGCTCGTGTGCTAGCCGAGTGTCTTTGGCGTGCTCGAAAAATAGGTTCAAGTCCCTGCGGCTGCATGTTTCGCGGCTGTTCGACAGCCAAAACACATGCAGGGATTGCCTAACAAACAGGTAATCCCAGCATTTGTTATGGCTGTCAAACAGCCGCGGGAACTCGAACATATTATTCGAGCACGCCCAAGAAACACTCGGATAACACGATATTTGAGCATCTTCGCTCATCACTAACCAGAAGTCAACAGAGGTATCAGGCAGCAGCTCATACTCATACCCTTTCAAAATCAAGGGTATCTCTCTGTTCCCATCCACCCCATACATGCGCACGCAAGCTGGGATGGGCTGAGCATGCATGTACACGTATGGGGTGGATGCAATGAGATATTTAATGTGTATATGGTCAGCATTAAGCACTGCAGGAAGGGCTGGAAACCAGGCTGAGGAAGAAGTGCTGGTTCAGCATCTTGCCTTCAGCTTGGTCCCCTGACCAGCTTAAATGTCCCTCTGTGTACAGGAGCTCCCAAGAACATCACAGAATGGAATGACCAGATATAGGACTAAATTTGCACAAGACGGGTCATCAAACGCCAACTCACCACATTGCTGGGCCACAGCCACCATGGTGTAATGGCGGATCAGGCTGGCAACAAAGGGAAGAGCACTAGGTCTCAGGTCCTTGATGACGGCAGACATGAAGGCTCCCGTTAGCGCCTGCTCAAAGGTCTTACGGGCCGGAGTATCCTGAGCTTTGTAGCGATGCGAGATGATGACACTGGGGATGGATTTTTCAGTAAAACTGTGGAGGGGCAAGAGGAGAAAACACAACTATTAGCTGCAGAGCTGGAAGCCATAAATTCTGTTTATCACCCGGCTTCCCTGCCTATACGTCTTTCACACTGGAACAGCTCTGATCCGACTCATCTATCGCATTTTCATTTTGTCACCTATTAGGCTAAAACATGATGGATGGCTCAATCTGACAACGAGCTTTTCGAGGCAGCGGTCCGGCGAGAGAAATGCACTGTGAATAGGCGGCACAGGGGAACGGCCGTTACCACGCTGGCCTTTTCTGCTATTGATTAGGTAATGGCGTGGCGCGTGGATCGAAAACGTTTTGGCGGCAAAACTGCCCACCCTTGGCCTTTTTGGGAATACAGGATTTACACAATACACCCGGTAATTATCCTGCTGGGAGCCACAATGACCTGGTCACAGATTTCATTAAAAACTTTATACCCAAAACATCAATCTTAATCCAGATGAGCAGCAAAGTAAACGGCAATGTCCTCACTCATCGGAGACATTGTGCCTCAAGGGGCGATCAGCGAAAAATGAAGCATTACATGGCTTGCATAAGCCAAGAATGGGGGCCACGGACCCCAATATTATGGCCACTGTGAATATACAGGTAGTAGTGATGAGCAAGCGTGCTCAAATAAGGTGTTAGCTGAGCATGCTCGGGTGCTAACCGAATCGTCGTCGTGCTCGAAAAATATGTGTCAGCCTCCTAGCGACAGCAGCATACACCCATCGTTACCTGTGTCCCCCAATGAAGCGATAAAGAAATATGTTCGATTCCACGCAGCTGCATGTCTCGCCGCTGTTCGACAGCCACAACACACGCAGGGATTTCCTGTTTGTTAGGCATTCACTTTATGCGTTGCAGCTGTCAAACAGCGAGACATGCAGCCACGGGACTTGAACATATTTTTCGAGCATGGCCGAAGACACTCTTAGCATCCGAGCACATTTGCTCATCACTAACAGCAAGCACGTCACTCCCCGCTCACTTCTATTGATCGCTGAGCCATCATTGCTCCCGTAAAAGCGAAACTGGAAGAGCTGTGCATGGGCAACCACTTCTCTGCTAATTGGTTACTAGAGCGCTCCTTTGAGGAGACATGCCTTTGAAACCAATACTTGTTGTGCGGCTGGTGAGAATGGCCGTGCATGCGCCACACTCTATTTATCCCAAGTGAGCTTGGCTACTATCAGCAACTTCTATAGATGCCAATGCGCACCTACCTCACTGCTCACAATGGTGACATTACGGGTATCAGGGGACCCAATTTTTAAGACAGATGCGTGTTTCATCACTAGGATCTGTACAGGGGCCCACTGTCCCCGGGAATGAAGAGGTAGACAGCTCTCTCCATTCACTTATATAAAGTCCCCAAAATAAATAAAAAAAAATCCAGATAGTACGCTCTACAGCTGTTGTGACCGTCACTGGAAGTTCAGATAATAGCCTTTTGCTCACACATTTTCAGAACTTTCACAGCAATCAGTGGAGAGAATAACCACCTCTATTCACATTGGATGCAAGATGGTGGCCCGTTCTAGACAGACGTGGAGCCGTCAGACATTTACGGATGCCGTAAATGGCTAAAATAGGAAAGCCCTTTAAAGTTAAATGGCCGATATGTTATACTTTGCTGCGATTTACCCTGGTGATGGCAGCCAATCACTGCCCGTATCGGAGGCTGGACACGTAGCAAATATCTGATATAGACAGGAGAACGGCTATAGTCACTGCAGGTCAGGAACCAAATACACAAGACAACGTGTAAGAAAGACCTCACCAGACAGTATGCGTCTGTTGCAGATACATCACACCTAGAACAATGCCTCCTATATGGGCGACTTTAAAAAGTTATTGTGATAGCATAGCGCTTAGAAAGGATTTATCTGCGTGATTAATTAACCAACATTTACTTTAATACATTGGCAGATGGAGATAGTGTTCTTCTACGGTCCCCAGGTAGAGGTGGCACCGCTGCGTCCCCCACCACGTACCTGTCACTGCACATAATGTTCTCCTTCCCGACTGGCAAATTGCATTATAATGTGCAGCTCTCCCCTCCGGCTGAGATTACTGATAGACAATCCCCTTAGCACCGGGAGAGGGAAAACATACTCGTATCAACAGAAAAAATATAAATAAATCATGCACAGGTAAAGCGCCAGTCAACAAATCCCATTAAAGGGGTCACCTAAGGACAAACACACAAAAAACTAAAAAGACGTATAAGCTGATCGCACCAAGGAAAGAATAAGTTGATTTTCTACTTCCACGTCAAACAAGGAAGGTTTGGGATTGTCAGAAGGGCAGCCCCTCATACAAATAGGACCGCTCCACCCCAGCCCATACATGCCCTGGGCAGAGCACATGGACAAAGGTTTTAACCCTTTTAATAAAATGATTGCAAACAGTCTGGCTTTCTTACTTGGGATGAGCCAGCAGCTGGTACAAGGCATGTTTATTATCATCCAGGCTCATCATGGCCACCAGGAAACATTTGATCACTTCCCATGCCTGTCTCCGATAGTAGGGCTCAGTGTTTGCGCTCTTCAAACAATCCAACGCCGTCTCGATGGACTAAAAGAGCAAACAGTGATTAAAACTCTTGAAAAACACACACACAGGGCGGCTGGGGTCTCCTAGGAAATCTGATTTATTGCAAAAGTGCTAAAACACGGATTTTGGTAAGAACTTACCTGTAAAATCCTTTTCAGCGAAGGAAGGAAGAGAGACACAGTATTCATTACTGATGGGTAGGCGGAGCCCCAGATCAGGATGTTACCTCAGATCAAAAGAGTGCTGACTGGCTGGCCCCTCCAGCTCGGGCTCCTCCTACTCAGCTCCAGTCGTACCAAAGCTTTTAGGAAAAGAGCCAAGATCACCAGCGGAGCAACATAACCCCTTCTGAAGGAACTTCAGAGAAAAAACACAAGGATACAGGTTATGCATGCAAAGAAAGCCAAAAACCACAGAGTTCCAGGTACTACTCACGGAACCTGACTACTGCGATGAGCTGGCGATGCTGGAACAGAGCCTTAGCGCGCTGACCTCAGCCCAGATAATCGCTATCAGATAAGGGTCGCGCTGCATCTGAAAACATCAACACACTTCTGCCTTGGGAGGGTGCTGTGTCTCTCTTCCTTCCTTCGCTGAAAAGGATTTTACAGGTAAGTTCTTACCAAAATCCGTGTTTCAGCTGCAGATGGAAGGAAGAGAGCCACAGTATTCATTACTGATGGGACGTCCCAAAGCAGTTCAAAAATAAGGGTGGGAAAAACCAACAAAAGGCAGAAACCCAACAACCTTAACAAAAAAGCGCAACCAGCGCTAAACACAAGTTCATCTAGAACTTTAAACTACAGCCGCCTGCAGGACCCTACGTCCGAGGGCTGCATCAGCGGAAGCACTGACGTCCACTTTATAAAACTTTGTAAACGTGTGGACAGAGCGCCAAGTTGCCGCCCGGCAGAGCTGCACTGCCGAAGCACCTTGGTGAAAAGCCCACGATGAAGCCACAGCCCTCGTGGAATGGGCTTGAATCTTAATCGGGCAAGATTCACCCTGAAGACGGTAAGCTTCCAATATAGCTGACCGAATCCAACGAGCTATAGAATCCTTGGAAGCTCGTTGACCACGCCGACGACCGACTGGAACCACAAATAGGGAGTCCGTCTTACGAAAACCTTGAGTAATAGATAGATAAAACTTCAAGGCCCGCACTAAATCCAATGTGTGTAAAGCTCGCTCTTTCACATTCTTCGGATCCGGGCAGAATGAAGGCAACACAATATCCTGGTTGACATGAAATTGTGACACCACTTTAGGCAAAAAATCACCCCGAGTGCGAAGCACTACACGATCCGGAAAAAACTCCAGAAAAGGAGGCGAACAAGAAAGAGCTGCCAACTCAGAAACTCTCCTCAAGGAAGTGACTGCAACAAGAAAAGCCACCTTCCAAGAAAGTAAAGAAAGGCTAGCAGAAACCATAGGCTCAAAAGGTTTATGCTGAAGAGCCTCCAAAACAAGGTTGAGCCGCCAAGGAGACACGGGAGCCTTCCGCGGCGGGAACTTACGAGATATACCTCGGAAAAAGGAGAGCACGTCTCTATTTGAAGCAATGGTTCTCCGGAACAATAAGGACAGAGCAGAAATCTGACCTTTCAGGGTGCTGACTGCCAAACCCTTGTCTAGCCCATGCTGCAGAAAAGCCAACAGGTTGGGAATGGAAAATTTTCTCGGGTTCCGAGAAGACCCCAAACACCAAGAAAAGAAGGTTTCCCAAATTTTGTGGTAAATCCTAGTAGTAGCCGGACTTCTTGCAGCACGAAGGTTAGCAATGACCTCGGCTGAGAAACCTCTACGGGTCAAGATTTCGGTCTCAAGAGCCACGCCGTCAAACGCAGGGACATCAAGTCCGGATGACAAACGGGCCCCTGAGTCAACAAGTCCGGTTGAAGAGGGAGTGGAAAAGGAGGTGCCGCCAACAGCGACATTATTGTCGAGAACCACACCCTTCTTGGCCAGTCTGGAGCTATCAAAATAGCTGGAATTCTCTCTAGTCTGATCCGACGCAGTACTAGAGGAAGTAAGGATATCGGCGGGAATACATAGATCAGCTCGAACTGATCCCACTGAGCCACTAGAGCATCCACCGCCACAGCCTTCGGGTCCTTGCACCTGGACATGAACGTCGGTAACTTGGCATTGGACCTGGATGCCATCAAATCCACTTGTGGGGTTCCCCAGCGAGAGCACAGGAGTGCAAAAACTTCCGGGTGGAGACTCCATTCCCCGGGATCCATCCTTCTGCGACTGAGAAAGTCCGCTGTAATATTCTGAACCCCTGGAATGTGAATCGCCGAAATGGCTGGTACACTGGCCTCTGCCCAAATCAAAATTCGGGACACCTCTACCATGAGTCTGGAACTCCTTGTCCCACCTTGGTGATTGATATACGCGACAGCCGTCGCATTGTCTGTCTGCACTCGGACTGGCAGACCGCTCAAAGGGACCGTCCAATGTTGGAGGCAAAGGAAAATCGCCCTCAATTCCAGGATGTTGATCGGAAGAACAGACTCTTCCGATGACCATACCCCCTGAATCCAGAGATTGTTCCAAACACCCCCCCAGCCCGTCAGGCTGGCATCGGTGGTTATGACTGACCACTTCGGAGGGAGGAAAGACTTCCCCAGGGAGAATGCCCCTGGACGTAACCACCATTCTAGAGAATCCCGCACCGCGCGAGAAATGGTGACACTGCAATCCAGCGATTGCGACTGGTTCCATCGACTCAAGATGAACCTTTGGAGAGTCCTGGAATGGAACTGGGCAAAAGGAATTGCCTCCATGGACGCCACCATCAGTCCCAGAAGACGCATACACTTCCGAAGGGACATTGCCGTTGAGGATTTCATAATCTGTACATGTCGAAGAAGACATGACTGTTTGTCTGGTGGTAGGGAAACTACCGACCGAAACGTGTCGAGATGCATTCCCAAAGAGAGGATTGTCCTCGATGGTTCCAGGGACGACTTCTCCCAATTGACCAGCCAACCGAAGTCCTTCAGAAACTGAAGAGACAAATCCCGAGCCGTCAACGCCTCCTCCTCCGAGGAAGCCACGATCAAAAGATCGTCCAGATAAGGGAGAATCGTAATCCCCTGTCTTCGAAGGATTGCCATGAGGGGCGCCAGAATTTTTGTAAAGACCCTTGGCGCTGAGGCTAAGCCGAACGGCAGAGCCACGAACTGGTAATGATTCTGACCTATGGCAAATCGAAGAAAGCGCTGATGAGCCTTTCCGATGGGAATATGCAAATAGGCGTCGCGAATGTCGATTGACACCAGAAAATCGTTCTGTGACAGAGCTGCCACAACGGAGCGAAGCGACTCCATGCGAAATTTCCGGGCATGGACATGCCGGTTTAATCGCTTGAGATCCAGAATCGGGCGAAATTTGTTCTCCTTTTTGGGAACTATAAAAAGGTTGGAATAAAAACCTTTCCCTCGGTCCTCTGACGGAACCGGTATCACTACACCCTTTTGTAGCAGAGATTCGACCTCTCGCTGTAGAGCGACAACAAGCTCGGGTTCCGACGGAACGCGAGACTGACAAAAAACATTTGGGGGTCGAGAAGCAAACTCTATGAAATAGCCTGCCGACACTATCCGCGTTGCCCAGGAATCTGGAACGCGAGCCATCCAAGTCGCCTTGAAAAGAAGCAGGCGACCCCCCACTCGAGAATCCTCGAGTGGACCCCTGGCGTCAATTCGACTTTGCGGGCTTCTTGTCAAGTTCCCGCTTGTCCTGGCGGAAACTCTGCTTCCAGGGAGTACGAGTTTTCTGAGAGGATTTCTTTCCTGAGAAGGAAGGATGACCCGATCCCCACGAGGAGTGACTAGATCGTCCTCGGCCCCGAAAGGACCGCCGACCACTATAGACACCAGGCTTACTGGACACCGAGGCCATGGCCCTACGCTGTGGTAATGCTGATTCCTTCGCCTTAGCCTTGGAAATCAGCTCTGTGAGGTCGGATCCAAAAAGATGGCCACCCTTGTAAGGTAAGGCCAACAACCCTTGTTTGGAAACTGCGTCCCCGGCCCACTGTCTGAGCCATAAAGCTCTTCTGACTGTGACCGCTGAAGCTTGCGCTTTGGCCAGCAGAGATGCCGTATCCAGACCGGCATCAAAGATATAACAGGCTGCCGTTTCTAACCATTCACAAGTTTCCCGTATCTCAGATAACGGAGATTCATTTTGCAACTCCGTCTTCAGACGTGCCAACCAGCCTAGAGAAGCTCTAGCAGCACACATGGATCCTAGCACTGCTCGGAATCCATGACCCGCAGCCTCATAGCTTGCTTTTGCCGCCAATTCTGTTTTTCTATCCAAAGGCTCCTGTAAGCTCGCTTTTCCCTTAATAGGGAGTAGTGAGGATTTACTAAGCTGAGATAAAGACACATCCACCTCAGGAGCAGAAGTCCAATTAGCCTTTGACTCCGCAGAGCAAGGATAAAGTGTATCCAAGAAATGCGTTCCATGAAAACGCTTATCTGGACATAGACGTTCCTCCTCTATTACACTATTAAGCTCATCCAGAGCTGGCAATGTTGTACGCGAAGCACGGGACTCCTGGAACATGCGTGCTGATTTACCAGGACGACTAGTTACCTCCTCCGGTAACTGTAATATATCTCTCATGGCTTCAATTAATGCCTCCGTACGCTTCGCCATAGAGGAACGCCCCTGCGGCTCGTCCGCATCTGAATCGGATATTTCTCCATCCGAATTTAAAGGGGAACTCTGCCCAATATCAGATACGTCTGACTCGCTCCGTGTAGAGGCCGGTAACGGCCTGCGTCGCTTCCTCTGAGAGGAATTAGCAGACACATATTGACCTAAAAGGTCAGACAAGTTGTTGATCGATCGAGCGATATCGTTCAATTTTTCACCGCTGTCGACCGCAGCGCTAGACGCTGTGGAGGTCTGCGTATCTGATTGCCGCAATGGCACTGGGACGTGATCCGCGGCATCTGAACTCTGTTCAGACATGTCTCACCTGTATGAGCAGGTCAAAGCGGTAATACCAGCAAAAACTATGCTTTTTTTTTTTTTTTCTTTTATATACGCTGAAGGGTTAACGCTCCACCAGGCAGGGTTACCCCAGCGGTATTCAGTCAAAAAATTTAGCTGGTAGAAATAACCCTCAGAGGGGTTAATATTGCAAACTCACCACAATATATATGTTTGTGAGCCCCAGCCAATTTTATGTCTCTAATGAGACTGCAGCTGCAGGATAGCGATCGCTGCGCTGCGGGGTGAGGAATCAGCACTCACCCAGCTGGCCGTGGTGTCTTATGAGGAGAGGAGCGGTCTGAGGAGCCCAGGAGCCTGTGTAATGGCCGCCACAGTGAGGGAGTCGCAGGAGAAACGCCAGAGCGCGCGTCTTCCTGCTCAGAAGACCGGGAATAGTTAGGCCACGCCCCCGCCCAGCTCAAATATTGAGCGCGAACTCCCTCGCTCCTGCTCCCTCTCTGTCCTGCAGCTATCTGCCTGCGGACAAAAGATCACCACATCTACATGTAACAGCGCTGTCACCGCAGCGCTGAAGCACTCACACATTATTATAATAAAAATTGTGTGGAGTACTCACCAGCTTAGCGCCACAGGGACCCTCAGGGGTTTCTGGCGCTGTGCCCATGCTTCCCCCCAGGGCGGGAAGCGCAGTGACCCCAATGTGTGGTTTGCGCCCCCGCCAGGGAAAACTCTCCTCATCCCCCAGGGCCGGCAAGGATTCTGCAGGGACCATTATGTAGTTACAGATCCGCCAAGGGAGAGGCTGGTGAAATACACTGATAAACATGTAATAGCGCTGTCACCGCAGCGCTGAAGCATACTGATATACATGTAATAGCGCTGCCATCAGACGCTAAAGCACTCACACATTAATAATAACATTTTGTGTGGAGTACTCACCAGCCAAAGCGCCACAGGGACCCCTCAGGATTTGTGGCGCTGTGCCCATGCTTCCCCCCAGGGCGAGGAACGCAGTGACCGCACGTGTGGTTTGCGTCCCGCCAGGGAAGCTCTCCTCATCCCCCAGGGCCGGCAAGGATTCTGCAGGGACTTTGAGTAAATACAGATCCGCCAAGGGAGAGGTTGGGGTACAGCAGCGCTGGTACCCCTGAGACCTCTAGACCAACTGGTGATCCAAGTCTCCTGTCCGAATATAAAATAATAAAATCTTCTGAGGAGCTGCATTAGCAGCGACCATCCTCTGGACCTCAAATCTTAGACTGGAGCTGAGTAGGAGGAGCCCGAGCTGGAGGGGCCAGCCAGTCAGCACTCTTTTGATCTGAGGTAACATCCTGATCTGGGGCTCCGCCTACCCATCAGTAATGAATACTGTGGCTCTCTTCCTTCCATCTGCAGCTGAAAAAAACTTTAGCCTCCAACTTCTGCTTCTCTGCACTTCGGATGTCACATTTTTATTCCAAACTAAATTATATAAAGATTCAAACTAGTTAATCTACAGCTTACATTGATGGCGAGCTCCAGCTCCTTAAAACTGATTGCTTATCCTAAGAATAGGTCATGAATATTAGATTAATGGGGGTCTTAAGGTACTGCCACACTTAGCGATCTCGTTAGCGATCTCGATAACGACGCAAGCTAACGAGATCGTTGGTGTGATCGCTTTTAGGTCGCTAGTAGCTGCCAAACAGATCTCATAAGCGACTCATCAGCGGTCAGCGATCTCTGACGACTTTGGCAGTCGTTAGGATCTGTCATTAGCATGTACTGAGCGCTTCTGATTCATAGGAATTTCCAGCATCGCTCCTGCTCTCTGCATCCTGCTAGCCTGCTTTGCAACTTCTGCGATCCTCTTTGTGACGCAAAAGAGAACTTACAGATATTGCGATCCACTCCGTGACGCTAAAAAACCCTAGTCCCGCCTGCGCCGCTGTCATATGCGTCACAGACAAGGTCGCTCGTCGTTCGCAAAAGGTGCCAAACACAGCGATATAGGCTCACCAGCGGGACGCCAACGATCAAAAAACGGTCCAGAACGCTAGTGAATGATCAGCGACATCACAGCAGGGGCCACATCGTTGCTACATGCCACACACAACGAGGTCGCTAACGAGATCGCTAAATAGTGACGTTTTAGCGATCTCGTTAGCAATCTCGTTTAGTGTGGCATACCCTTTACGCTCATATGAAGGAGCAGTAGCACCCTGTACTCCGTCCCATTCACTGTTAAAAAATAAGTTGCTCATACTTGGAGAAACACCACTTCCGAGACCTGTGTCTCAACTGACAAAGAAGCTGTATCATAAGCACAAATACCAAGGAGCTACTGGAGAAGTAATGTGACATCAGAAGAAATAAATCCATCTTCTCTCTGACTGAGCACAAAACATTTTTTTTTCTCCAGCCTCAGACTTCCGTACGCAGGCAACCGAAGAGATTTAGTTCTTCTGTCACAGTCCTTCTCCGGCAGCTCCCCAGTACATGCGCTTACGATCCTGCTCCTCTGTCAGTTGAACAATATGATAAATAAGGTCTCATGCACACTATGCGATAGGTGCTAATGAGGAAAATGGGTATCAAATATTTAGAAAGAACACCTCGAGCACACTCAAAAATGAAAATAGTCCAGAAGATGATATTAGTTTGCAATCTTTATTTCGGCATTCCAATAAAGCTCCAATAAATGAAAAGCAGGAATACAAAAACCCCAACGTTTCGGCCTATCCGGCCTTCATCAAGGGGGATTTTTCTGTTTTGGGCAAATACAACAAAAAACATGTCACAACATATAAAAAAAAATTTTTTGCATTTTGTGTTATATCATATCAAATGCTTTTAGTTTAGAACCTTGATACATAAACGAAAAAATGAATTCAAACATAACGCATGGCTATACAACATACAAACAAATATTATCATAGATGTCGAAAAAAACTTAAATTGAGATATTTCAATAATAATCTTCATACTTCACTTGGTTATATTTATGATACCTAATAGTGCTGTTTAGGAGGGTTAATTTCATGAATAACCAGCAATATGTAGTACAGCATCGGATGTTACCTTTATTAGTGAGGTTATAAGCTGTAAGCGGTAAGTGGAATCAATCCTTATAAATTCCGGAGTTCCACAGGGGTGCCTATATATAATGTTAAATAGTGCATTTCAGACGCAAATATTTCAGAGAAAATTGCCACATAAATACTTGAACGGGGCCAGAGGACAAACATATTACCTGTGATTAGGTGAGCAGCATGCGTGGTGCTTATCGCTTATACCGGATGCTAACGCGCATGCGTGTGACGTCGACACCACTTCACGACCTCGGTTGAAGATCTCACTTACGGCTACCACACCGCACCACGAGTATAAGAAGCTTTCAGGGCACGGTTAGTACAGAGCTCCACCGGATCGCACCACGCACGCTGCTCACCTAATCACAGGTAATATGTTTGTCCTCTGGCCCCGGCACCGCGAGTCTGTAACTCTGTACCGGATCACCCAGGAACCGCAACTATACCGGTCATGTCATATATTTTCCGTTCAAGTATTTATGTGGCAATTTTCTCTGAAATATCAGCTCCCCAGTACATGCGCTTACGATCCTGCTCCTCTGTCAGTTGAACAATATGATAAATAAGGTCTCATGCACACTATGCGATAGACGACCTTAGGCAATAAAGACGGAGACGTCCTGAGCACCACCTTGTCTTGGTGGAAAATCAAAAAAGGAGGTTTGCAAGACAAAGCTGCCAGTTCAGAGACCCATCTGATGGACGTTATTGCCACAAGAAAGGCAACTTTCCACAAAAGAAGAGAGAGAGAAATCTCAAGCATGGGCTCGAAGGGGGTCTCTTGTAAGGCACTGAGGACCAAGTTGATGTCCCAAGGTTCCAAGCGCATCTTGTATGGAGGGACAAGATGGGACACACCTTGGATGAATGTCTTAACCTGCGGCTTGAAGGCTATCCGTCGTTGAAACAGGACGGATGGAGCCAAAATTTGACCTTTGAGAGAGGCCAGCGCTAGGTCAGAGTCTAAGCCTGCCAGAAGGAACTCCAAAATGGAAACGGTGGAAAACACCAAAGGAGACCGACCGTTATCTTTACACCATGAGAAGAAAGTCTTCCAAACACGATGATAAAGACGCATGGAAACAGGCTTCCTAGCGTTGATCATGGTAGAGACCACTCGTTGTGAGAAACCGGCCTGGGCTAGGATCCAGGATTCAATGGCCAGGCCGTGAAACTCAGGACTCTCGAGTTCTGGTGGTAAATGGGTCCCTGGGAGAGGAGGTCTGGACGATTCGGTAACCGCCAAGGGACGTCGGCGACTAGATGTACTAGCTCCGCATACCACGCTCGGCGTGGCCAATCCGGAGCGACGAGGATTACTGGAATGCCCTCCGCCTTGATTTTTCGGATGACACGAGGGATCAGCGGAAGTGGAGGAAAGATGTAGGGAAGACGGAACTGGCTCCATGGCAGTACTAGCGCATCGGAGCCGATGGCTAATGGGTCGTGAGACCGGGCTACGAACGTTGGAACCTTGGCGTTTGCTCTGGATGCCATGAGGTCGACGTCCGGAGTGCCCCAACGCTGACAAATCTGAAGAAAAACTTCCGGATGAAGAGACCACTGTCCGGAAGCTATGCCTTGGCGACTGAGAAAGTCCGCCGCCCAAATTTCTACTCCCGGAATGTGAACTGCCGAGATGAGCAAGTGGTTGGTCTCGGCCCATTGCAGAATGTGCGTCACTTCGAGCATCGCTTTTCTGCTTCGTGTGCCTCGCCTCCCTGGCGATTGTGGCGTTGTCTAATTGGATCCGAATGGGACAACCTGCTAAGAGGTGATGGAAACGGTGAAGAGCTAGCCATATCGCACGGATCTCGAGGACATTGATTGGGAGGTTGGCTTCCTGAATAGACTAACGTCCCTGAGCCGTGTGGTGACGAAATATCGCTCCCCATCCGAAGAGACTGGCGTCGGTGGTCACTACTAGCCAGTGTACCGGAAAGAAGGACCTTCCCTGATCCAGTGACGACTTTACCGTCCACCACTTGAGGGAGTGTCTGATCCTGGTTGTCAGACGAAAGCGGTGATCCAGGGAGGCTGGATCTTTGTCCCAGGCTGAAATCAACGCCTGCTGGAGGGGACGGAGGTGAAATTGGGCAAACGCACTGCCTCGAAGGATGCTACCATTTTCCCAAGACCTGCATGGCGAACCGCAGGGAGTGAGACCTGGCAAGAATTAGCAGTTGAACTCCCCAGGACAGGGAGGATATCTTGTCTGGAGGGAGAAATACCAACCCTCGGTAAGTGTCCAGGATCATCCCCAAAAAGGAAATTCGCTGGGATGGGACTGGGGAGGACTTTTCTAGGTTCACTAGCCACCCTAGGCGAGACAGAGTGTCGATGGCAATAGTGACACTCTGCACAAGATCGATGGGACGGGCCCTTGACGAGAAGATCGTCCAGGTAGGGTAGGATTACCACACCCCGATTGTGTAGGATGGACATGACGGCCGCCATGACCTTTGTAAACACTCTGGGGGCGGTGGCGAGACCGAAGGGCAGAGCAGTAAATTGAAAATGTTCTTCTCCAATGGCAAAGCGTAGAAAACGCTGGTGACTTTGGAAGATCGGTAAGTGAAGATATGCGTCTTTGATGCGGATGGACGCAAGATATTCTTCTTTCTCCAGAGAGGCGGGCGATGACTGAACGGAGGGATTCCATCCTGAAGTGGCATACTCTGATGAATTTGTTCAACAGCTTTAGATCTAGGATGGGGCGCATGGTTCCGTCCTTTTTTGGGACCACAAACAGGTTTGAGTAGAAACCCTTGAACCTTTCCGTGGGAGGAACTGCGACAATGACTGCGCTTTTGCGGAGGGCATGTATGGCCTGATAGAAAGGGGCTGCTAGTGCCCTTGTCTTTGGGATACGAGACTGGAAGAAACCTGTTGGCGGGGGAAACTCGAATTCGATTTTGTATCCGAAGGACACGAGGTCCCTGACCCATTGGTCGTGGACGACCGCAAGCCAGACTTGAGAGAACAAGAGTAGACGTCCACCTATCCTGTCCGTGTCCTCCGGACACGGCAGGGAGTCATTGAGAGAACTTGCGGGAAGGAGTGGTCTTAGGTCTGGACCGGGGAGATCTGTTTCTCCAGGAGTTAGATGGTTTTATTGAAGGATGCAAACTCCTGTCCCTGCGTGGGGACGGGCCGAACACGCCAAGGCGGGTGAGGAGGACCAGTTTGTGGAGCCGCGAAAGGGTCGGGAGCGATCAGGTTCCGAAAAGGTCGAGTAGCTCTACGTTGGGGAAGAAATCTACTCTTTCCCTCCTTGGCATCCGAGATAATCTGATCTAGTTTCTCTCCTAACAAGCGCCTGCTTCGATATGGCAAGGAAGTCTAAGATTTCTTCGAAGTGGAGTCTGCTCGCCATTCCCAGAGCCAATGGGCTCTTCTGATGGTAACTGCGTTTGCGGCCGCCTGTGCAGCGCAATTAGCAGCATCAAGGTAGGCAAGGACAACATAATCACCGGCCCGGGCGATTTGGTAGGCGAGACTGGATACCTCGGGAGGTAGACTATTGTGTCGACTGATTCCAACTAGGGCCTCTGCCCAGGCTGCTATCGCTCTGGCTACCCAAGTGGTGGCAAAGGAAGGAAAAAGTGCTGTTCCGGCAGCCTCGAAAACTGACCTCGCCAGGTTGTCAATCTGGCGATCAGTGGGATTTTTGACGGAAGATCCATCCGACAGAGAGGAGAGTTTTTGAAGCTAGTCTCTATATGGGTGTGGCTAGGGGGCCGTCTAGAGAAGGTATGGAGATGCCCTGGTGTCACGTTACTGGCGATACTGGACTGAAGGTCAGTATCCGGAGCAGAAGTGTGCAGGTGACCGGACCGTGGAAAGACTTCTGGAAGTGCAGTATATGGCGGTGGTAGTTCACTATGTCGGCAGATGCTGGAGCCTGCCCAAGCTAGGGCCGGCATCACACACAAGCACCAAGTCCGTTTAGATGATAGAAGTTCGAGGTAGGAACAGCAGGGTTTCCACAAGAGAAAGGAAGGCGCCAGCAGAACACCTTCCAGATCAGGAGCTCAGATAATGCTTCACTCAGTTAGACTGAGCACCACAATATACTCAGCAACAGGAAGCTGCACAGGGCCAGGTATATATAGCAGGTCCAATCAGTCTTAATCAAGGCGAGAACAATCAGCAGGGCAGGTGATGATCTCTATCCAATCAGTCTCAATCAGGGCGGGAACAATCAGCAGAGCAGGTGATGATTCCCAGACGAAGTTCATATGGTTTCAGGCTGAAGTTATACAAGTTCCGAATAGCTCCACAGCAAAGGAACAGACTAGCAAGCCATGGTTCACAGGTTCAAATCCTAACACCTGGCTTGAGGAGGAACCACGAAAGGCTTCTAAGGCTTTAGTAAGAGAGTCCATGGACTGTGCCAAGGAATTAGCCCACTGAGGAGAGCTGGCATCACTGTGGTCGACATTAGCGGGGGGCTCCTGAGAGCATAAGGCTTCGCAGGCCGCACAAAGAAGTTTAGGGTGTCTCCGAGGTAGTGAGACGTTACATGAGGTACATGAGGCATAGATCACTGTGTGTGACTTTTCCGCCTTCTTGGTAGATTTTGGCTGAGAAATATTGCAGAAGCCTGTACGGAGCTACATATGACTGCTAACGGACTGTCAGTGCAGGGCTTACAGTGTATCTGCAGCGGAGGGGTTAAGCTAAGTGTGCAGGCAATAGGATAAGTGGCTTGTGCAGCTTACCCAGGTCCTGCGTCTGTGTCCATGCCCCCAGAAGAAAAGATGGCGCTTCCCCCTCTTCCTGGGGTTGGAAAGCGCCCGGAAGTAAGGCCCGAGAAGAAATCTGGCGCTTCTCGTTTGCAGTGAGAAGCGCCAGAAAGAGAGAGGGCGGAGTAAAGGACGAGGAGGAGGGAGTACCGCCTCCTCCTGTACTAAGTGCCAACACTGGAAGGCCGTGAGTGCATCGAAAAGGGGGCGGAGAGAGCCGGGAGGGCGGGTTTGGGCCTAACGTGGCCTAAAGCCGGGAGCTAAATTTGCGGCCGCAGCCGCGGTGACGGCCGCGGTAGCGATAGGAGGGGACATCTGTCCCAGGCGCCGGCCCTGGCAACCGCTAAGGACGGGAACGATTCCCCCCCCCCAGGGACATGGACACTACATCAGACCCCAGAGGGAGGGGTAAAGATGCCCCCCGCTGCTGTACTCACTCTGCGGTGCTCCTTGGGATGTAGCAGAGTCGGGAGCGCTGCGTGGCCGCACACAAGGAGGATCTGATGCACTCCTTTCCTCCTCAATCCACCATCCCTTTGATAGGGAGGTGGAGAGGGCTCTTTGTCTCCTGTCACCAGCCGCTGTCACAGTGGTGGTGCAGTGGGTCCCATAGATGCCGCAGGTAAGCCTCTGTGCTGCTGCCTGGGGACCGTAATGGGCTGAGGGGCCTGGCTCCGGAAGGGAGTACATGGGGGCGACACCCCATGTTCCCGTCCGTTGTCGGTGCGGGAGATCGGACCCATTAATGGATCCGTCGCCCCAGATGAGAGCCCAGGCAGATGTAAAGGTTGCAGGAGGGGGTACGGGGAGGCGACACTCCGCATTCCCGCCTGTTGACGATCTTGGGAGATCGGGACCTTGAAAAGCCCCGTTGCCCGATTATTCCATGTAAAAGGTAAAAAAATTAAAAATAAAATAAGAAAGGTGGGGTCTGATCAGACCCTAGTGCCTCCTACAGACACTAAGCAAGAACTGGTTCAGAACAGAGCCAGCAGAGGGTGTATACTGCAGAAGGAGGAGTTAACTTTTTTTGTGTATATGCTTAGTGTCCTCCTAGTGGCAGCAGCATAACACCCATGGTCCTGTGTCCCCCAATGAGGCGATGGAGAAATACGGATTTTTGTGTTACTC
This sequence comes from Oophaga sylvatica, assembly GCA_033576555.1. Classification (NCBI taxonomy): domain Eukaryota; kingdom Metazoa; phylum Chordata; class Amphibia; order Anura; family Dendrobatidae; genus Oophaga; species Oophaga sylvatica. The sequence goes on from JARQOD010000007.1 coordinate 123,469,406, forward strand.
ACCGTAAAATCCTTTTCTCCGAGACGCTCATTGGGGGACACAGGACTGTGGGTGTATGCTACTGCCACTAGGAGGCTGACACTAAGTAAACATAAAAAAAAGGTTAGCTCCTCCTCCGCCGTATACACCTCAGCACTGGCCGCAGGCAAACCCAGTTTAGTGCAAAAAGCAGTAGGAGGCTAAAACAAAAATCAGTGTTAATACAGGTACAATATATCCAGAAGTAAATCTACTGATATAGACCCAAGCAAACAAAATTAGCTTAGAAAGCAAAGCCATCCGGCTATAAGGGAGGGTGCTGTGTCCCCAATGAGTGTCTCGGAGAAAAGGATTTTACGGTGAGTAACACAAAAATCCGTATTTCTCCTTCGTCTCATTGGGGGACACAGGACTGTGGGACGTCCCAAAGCAGTCCACTTGGGTGGGAAACTGACTCCACAGTGCAATTATACATAGGCATTGCTCATAGGTGCGCTACCGCGCCCTGAAGAATTCTTCTACCCAGGCTAGCATCCGCTGACGCCTGAGTATGGACATTATAATGTTTTGAAAAAGTATGCAAACTGGACCAGGTTGCCGCCTTACAAACCTGTTCCGCCGAAGCCTGATGCCGAAGAGCCCAGGAAGCACCCACTGCTCTGGTGGAGTGAGCCCTGATTCCTGCGGGAACCACCGCGCCTCTGATGCGGTAGGCCTCTTGAATGGTTACCCGTATCCATCTAGCTAAAGTTGACCTAGACGCAGCGAGTCCCTTCCTGCGACCCTCAGGGAGGATAAACAGCGTGTCCGTCTGCCTAAAGGATGCCGTCCGAGATACATATCTCCTGAGTGCTCTCACCAGATCCAGCGTATGGAGAGCTTTTTCTACCCGGTGCGTCGGAGCTGGGCAAAATGAGGGCAAAACAATGTCCTCATTGATGTGAAATGAGGACACGACTTTAGGCAAAAAAGGAGGTGCTGGCCTAAGCACTACCTTATCACGGTGGAAAAGTAAGTACGGAGCTCGGCAGGATAGTGCTGCCAGCTCCGAAACCCGCCTTATGGATGTTATGGCCACTAAAAATACCACCTTCCAGGAAAGGTATGTCAGGGAAACCTCCTGAAGAGGCTCAAAAGGAGATTCTTGCAGAACTCCCAGAACAAGATTGAGATCCCAAACATCTAAGGGAGCCTTGTAGGGGGGCACTATATGGACAACCCCCTGAATAAAGGTCTTGACCTGTAAATTAGATGCGATCCTTCGCTGAAAAAGAACCGACAAGCCCGATATTTGACGCCTAAGAGTACTTGGTGCTAAGCCTGAATCTAAGCCTGCTTGGAGAAAAGACAGAATGTTGGGGATTGAAAAGTGAAGTGGGGAATAACCATGTTCCCTGCACCATGTAAAAAAGACCTTCCAAGTACCGTGGTAGATACGAGCCGAGGTGGGTTTTCTGGCGCTAGCCATTGTGGCGGCGACCTTTTTGGAGAATCCAGCCCTAGTCAGAATCCAAGATTCAACGGCCAGGCCGTCAAACACAGGACCGCTAAGTTCTGGTGGTAAACTGGGCCCTGGGAGAGAAGATCCACGCGTTCTGGCAGACGCCAGGGTGCGTCGCTGAGCAGCTTTACCAGCTCTGCGTACCATGAGCGACGCGGCCAATCCGGAGCGATCAATATCGCTGGTACCCCCTCTAACCTGATCTTCCTGATCACCCTTGGGAGCAGAGCCATTGGTGGAAACAAGTATAGAAGATGAAACTGATTCCATGGTAGAACCAGGGCATCCACTGCAATTGCCTGCGGATCTCGGTACCGGGAGACAAAGTTGGGCACCTTGGCGTTTATCCTGGAGGCCATCAGGTCCACATCTGGGGTTCCCCAACGTAGGCATATCTGCTGGAATACCTCGGGATGTAGCGACCATTCCCCTGACGCTATCCCCTGACGGCTGAGAAAATCCGCTGCCCAGTTCTCCTCGCCTGGAATGTGGACCGCTGATATCACAGAGTGATTTCTTTCTGCCCAGGATAGAATGTGTCCTACCTCGCGCATGGCTGCCCTGCTGCGGGTACCCCCCTGATGATTTATGTATGCCACCGCTGTGGCATTGTCCGATTGTATTCGGACAGGGCAGCCCGCCAAATGATGGTGAAAACGCCTCAGAGCCAGCCGAACAGCTCGGATCTCCAAAATATTGATTGGGAGGGTCGCTTCCTGCCGACACCAAGTCCCCTGAGCTGTATAGTGACGAAACACTGCTCCCCATCCGAGAAGGCTGGCGTCCGTTGTGACTATCAGCCAATGGACTGGAGGAAAATATCGCCCCTGGCGAAGAGTGATGTCCCTTGTCCACCACGAAAGCGTCTGTCTGACCTGCCGGGAAAGACGGCACTGAAAATTGAGCGAGTAAGGGCTCCCGTTCCATACTGCCAAGAGAGCATGCTGAAGGGAGCGGAGATGGAACTGGGCAAATGGAATGGCTTCGATCGCTGCCACCATCCTTCCTAGGACCCTCATACAAAACCGGATGGTGTGAGGTATTGGTTGGCGAAGGATCCGTACCTCCTGACGGAGAACTAGAGCCTTCTCCTGAGGAAGAGTTATCAACCCTTGAGCAGTGTTGAAAATCATTCCTAAAAAGGTGATCCTTTGAGATGGCACGGGAGACGATTTCTTTAGATTCACCAGCCACCCCAGGCGAGCAAGGGTGTCTAGCGTAATGCTGACACTCTTCTCGCAAGCCTGATAGGACGGACCCTTGATGAGAAGATCGTCCAAATATGGCAAAATGACTATCCCCCGGGAGTGCAGAATGGACACAACGGCAGCCATAACCTTTGTGAACACCCTGGGGGCTGTGGCTAGTCCGAACGGCAAGGCTGTGAACTGGAAGTGAAGGTTGCCGATGGCAAACCGAAGAAACCTCTGATGAGGAGGAAATATGGGGATGTGGAGATAGGCATCCTGAATGTCTATTGATGCTAGAAATTCCCCCTTTTCCATGGCTGCAATAACCGATCGGAGAGACTCCATTCGAAACCGTCGAATTCTGACAAATTGATTTAGTCGTTTTAGGTCCAAAATGGGTCTGACAGAGCCGTCCTTCTTGGGTACTATGAACAGATTGGAGTAAAACCCCTGACCCCTTTCGACCTCTGGAACAGGAACAATGACCCCGCTGCGCCGAAGAGATTCGACCGCCTTGAATAAGGCGTGAACACGGGATTCTTTTCTGGGAAGACGCGAAGGAAAAAATCGATTTGACGGACGATTGATGAATTCTATTTTGTACCCCGAGGAAACTAACTCCCTGACCCACTTGTCGTGAGTAATTGATAGCCAAGTGGGGCGAAACCAGAGTAAGCGGCCGCCTACTCTGGATAAATTGACCGGATTCTGCCTCCAGTCATTTATCCGAATATCTTTGGGATTTAGACCCTCTAGATCTTGGCTGTTGAGATCGCATTCTTCCCAAAGGGTTGGTCTTGTAGGAGACTTGGCGATCTCTGGCCTGATTAGGTCGACCTGAGCCGCTGGAGGTGGCTGGCGCGGCCCAACCTGGGTTACGAAAGGCCCTAAAGCGAGGCTGAAGCTGTCGGCGAAAAGGCTGTCTAATCCTCTGCTGAGGAAGGAAACTGCTCTTTCCTCCCGTCGCATCAGATATGAGCTGATCCAACTTCTCGCCAAATAATCGGCCGCTCTGATAGGGTAAGGACGTAAGTGATTTCTTTGAGGTTGAATCCGCTCGCCAAGTTCTCAACCACAAAGCTCTCCTGATAGCAATCGCATTAGCTGCAGCTAATGCCGCGCAATTTGCCGCATCCATAGAAGCGTTGATTAAAAAATCTCCTGCAAGAGCTATCTGATTGGAGATTTCCGTTACCTCAGAAGGCACCTCTATACCGTGAAGGGCTCTATTTAGAGACTCCGACCAAGATATCATGGCCTTAGCAACCCAAGTCGCTGCAAAAGAAGGAGAGAGTGCAGAGCCTGATGCCTCAAACACTGAGCGGGCCAAACTTTCAACCAGACGATCCGTTGGATCCTTGATCGAGGAACCGTTAGGAAGGGAGAGAAGCGTTTTAGACGCTAAACGCGATACAGGAGGATCGACTGTAGGAGATTCTGCCCACACTTTCAGAAGTTCGGGAGCAAAAGGATATCTGGTATTAAGGGCCTTTTGTCCTGCAAAGCGCTTGTCCGGTTTTTCTCGGTGGCGCTGCACCAGCTCCTCAAACTCAGGATGAGCACCAAAAACCTTATGAGTTTGTCTGGCTCGTTTGAAAGACACCTTATGACCAGAGGCCAAGGTGGATTCATCCTCTATCCCCAGGGATTGATTGACAGCTTCAATCAGACTGTCAATTGTCTCCTGACAATACGGTGCCTCTAGATTGAGGGACCCTTCAGAATCAGAATCTGAATACTGATCACTTGCCTCCAAAGGAGAGGGAGAGCGAGAAACTGAGCTAAAGGATGCCGAGGCCCCGGACGGCATAGGCGACGCAGTATGGGTTCGCTTCCCATGCGTCTGCCTGGTAAGAGCGCGGCCCCTGCAGGCCGGAGGTTCCTGAGGCGTAGTGAAGCCGGGTGAACCACTGTCCCTGCTCCTATCGGGAGCTTGAAGGGACTCGATCGCTCTGGTTAATGACGCCACAGATTGAGAAAGAGACAAGGCCCATTCCGGAGGACCTGACGCACTAGGCTCGGTTATAGGTAAGGACTCCTGAGCCCGTTCGGAGTCACAGGCTTCGCAGACCCGATTAGTCTGGGCGTGCGGAAAAGGGATCTACAGGCAATGCATGCAGTATAAAACACCGTGTGGGTCTTAGCCCTTCTGGACATACTGGATCTGTCACAGATTTCCTCCTGTCAGAATAATTTGGATGTGGCGGTGCGGGTAGTAGCGGTGCGGAGCGCAGCAAAAAACGGAGCAACCAGGCTGGAGGTAGTAGCACTTACCCCAGTCCTGTTCCCCGAACGTCCTTTAATGATTTTTCACCTCACTTGCTGGACCGTGTGGCGTAAAAAGGAAGACGGAAGCTCCAGACTTCCAAAAAACGCGCTCCCCTTTCAGGGAGGCGTTCCTAAATAGCCGAGCCCTAGGGGGAGGGGTCGCAGGGCGCGGCCTAGCGCCGGCAGAAGCCGGGGACCTGATTTCCAGCCGCGGCCTAGTCTCCGGCCGAAGCCGGGGGCTAAATTTCAGGCCGCGGCCTAGCGCTGGCCGAAGCCGCGGCCTAAATTTTCGGCGGCGGCCGCTCGGGATCAGGGGGCGGGCCTGCCGGAAGTGCCGCTGCTGGGGGGAGGAGCCCGAGAACGCGCTCCTCCCGAATTACCCCTCGCGTTGCCTGACCCTCGGCAAAAGCCGGGGGCTAGATTTCCGCCCGCGGCCTAGCGCCGGCATGAAGCCGGGAGGTAAATTTTTGGCGGCGGCCGCCCCTGTGTCGGAGAGCAGGCCGCCGGATACGGGGGGAGGGGTATGGGGAACTCAGCCATGGACTTGCCCGCTTTTGCCTTGGAGCTGCTCCTGAAAACACCGGACCGCTTTCCCTTTGCTCCAACTCTTCCACGACCGACGATCCTGGATTAAAGGTGGGTTCCCAGCCGTGATCCACTGGAGCATATGTAGGCTTTTCTCCCAAAAAAGGTCCCAGCGTCTCTCAGCCGCAGTGGTTAGAGAGGGGCTTCCCAGAAAAAAAAGGGGGTGAGGATGGTGCAGGCACCCTAACTCCATCACCCCTTCAGGGGGTGAGGAGAGGGACCATCCGCCTCCTTGCAGCACCGCGGTCTTGCCTTGGTGGTGCAGTGGGGGCCGCACGGACTATTTTCTGCCTCTGTACAGCCTAGGGTTTCAATACCTTAGGGTGGTCAGGGGTGAGTCCGGCATTCGTGTCCCACGTCGCGGGAGAGGATACGTGGAGGCTTTACTCCACGTGCTCGCCCGTTGGTGGTTTGGGGAGATCGGACCCCTTCAAAAGGGTCCGTCGCCCCTGTCAAATCTTCGTGGGAAAATAGAGAGAAAAAAAAAATGGTCTGGAAGAAACCAGACGTGTGCCTCCATCAGACACTAAGCATGAACTGGGTTTGCCTGCGGCCAGTGCTGAGGTGTATACGGCGGAGGAGGAGCTAACCTTTTTTTTATGTTTACTTAGTGTCAGCCTCCTAGTGGCAGTAGCATACACCCACAGTCCTGTGTCCCCCAATGAGACGAAGGAGAAAAGACTTTTTTTTCCATTTATCTCTGGATGTAATAAGAAAGGCAGGAGATTTGGAGCTAAAACACTAATAAGATATAGTATAAAATACGTGAGAGCACAGAACTGTTTCGACAGCGTCTCTTCCAACTAACTACAATCCCTGAACCATTAAGTCTGGAAAATTAAACGTTACATAGAGAGCTTGGAATAAGACATTTACGTGCTCACCTGATTGTAACATGAATTTCACACCCGATTAAACCATAATTAATATGAATTGGAGCTGACCTTTAAAGATCACAAGTCAAAATATCACGGCGTGCCTCTGGGGTGGAATCACGCCTCAACATAAACAACCAACCAAGTTATTAAAGGAAATAAACTATCCATAGCCACAGAAATTAACATTTTGTTTTCTTTCATAAAGGTGCAAGAACTTCAAAATGAGAAGTGCAATAAATTATGCGATGATGGCGAACACTTGAAGCGACATTACCTTATTCACAGTTCCCATATATCCCATAATAGCAAGATATTCCACCCACAAGGACTAAAGCACTGCCCCTTATTTGCAGAAGATGCCCCAAGAATAGGGGGCCTTCGTAGGTTTAAGGTTAGTGCACCCTTACCTTTTCCATGGGTAGCTGAATTGACGCCTTGCAGTCTGCAAACTCCACGGTAATGCTCGGCCCATGGATTTCGGTCACCACATAATGAAGCTTTTGGGACTCTTTCAGCATTTTCCGATTGCTTCCGCCAAATTTGCCAAGGACTCTGTAAGCCACATGGGAGATGCTGTCTGCAGGATTACGCAGGGTCCTCCACAAGGCCTAGGACACAGAATATGGACATGGAGCTCACAGATAGAGGCGAAACTTGACGAACATGGGACCCAATTCAAAAATCTTCAACAGTACCGGTCTTCTCATATGGGTCAAAAGGGACCGCTATGGGGTAGGCTCCAGAACCCGGTGTGACTGCAAACCCCTGCACCCTCTATGATTAAATCCTCACTCACAGGTCAATCAGCTGATTATGGAGGTTCTGCGAGTTGTGATGACGTATGTTATGGAGGCCATAAATATCTAAGTATGGGAGAAACCCCTTTACATAAAGAAAAAAAAATCCTGTTAAATCAGTGGCTCGGGATGTAGGTCTGCAACACTGCAGCTTTGCCCATTCAGTTTGGCAGAAACCACCAGAGGAAAAAGATGGCAATACACATCTCCATACTTCATGATCAAGATGCCTCATCGTTACCACTAGAAACTCTGTCCACTCCTGGTCTTCCAAATGACCCATAATCTTAAAAGCGCTATTCCCACCTTCAGATTAATACTGCATGTGAAAAAATAAGAACTTTACCAATGTAATGTCTAGTAAAATAAAATTTGCATCCGTTTTTGAGATATTAACACAAAAGCTTGTTGCCTAGGAGGCCGACTACCGCTGTTGTCCAGCATTTAAGCTCTGACCTGGATTAGAAGGTAACAACACGCTTCAGTGATGCCGCTAGCTTCAAAGCAGCATTTACAAGCTCAATAGAAAAGATCTTGTAAGCAATGAGCACGTTCTGCCACCGCTGTTAGAAAGCGGTGGTCGTCAGTCACCTAGACGACGAGCTGTATTGATAAGTGTTAATAGCTCGAGAATGGCTAAAAATTTCAACAAGCAGCAAATTACAAAAGTGATGGTTTTTACAAGCACTATCTAAAAACACCCACCTTTATTGTGACAGCAGTGGTGCAAATGCCTGTGACACTAGCAAGATTAGTAGAATATCGCAGATACAAGGGGCTCAGTAAGCGCTCCTGTCAGTGGGTCACAAATAATGATTCACAACCATAGAACAGTTTGACGGTTGCGAACAAAAGCGAAACTTCACGAGTAGAAAAGCTACTTCCCAGTTACAGAAGTAACACCCCTGTGAGTGCAGAAACAAAGTCCCGGATACTTGAATGTAGAAATCAGACTTATTGGAAAGGTGACAAACCCTATTCAGAGAATTATACATGGACCAGAAATTTCCCATCATTTACTGATAGTAAACCTACTGGCCAGGAACCAAAAGCAGCACAAAGAAAACAGTAACTGAGCAAAAATCGCATGCAACTTTATAGACGTTCAGAAGAATTAGAGCTATTTAGGATTAATTCAAGAAAGGAATGTGTGAAAGTTTACTTTTCTCAGGTCTCTAAATGTTTTACACCATGATTATGCTGATCGGAAAGCAAGTGCACAGAAAATGCCACCAAAGTCACCCAGGAGACCAGTGTGAAATGTCGCTGCACACGGGGATACAAAGTACGCCGTGGCAATGAATCACCGGGCTGACGCGCACTTCTGCTGCCCCCTGGTGGTAGAGAAGAGGATTACCTGCATGAGCTCAGCCCGGACAGGCTGGATGTGATCGTAGAGGAAGTCCGGCTGCAGGTTATCCACACACAGTTCCAGAGTCCGCAGACCTTGACTCACTAACGTCTGGGAGCCGTTCAGTGCAGACACTAACGGATCCATCAGCATAGGGAGGTACGGCAGCAACGAGCTGAGGCGGACGGGCACGGTGAGACACAGCTCGACAAATAGATCCTTCATGTGCTGCTTGTGGAGGCCACTCTGCAACATGTTCAGGCCTAAAAACAAGCCAAAAAAAAAAAAGATTTAGAAACGTAAATTATGTTTATATGCTGATCCTATAAGGGCGGTGACTGACCTTGCAGCAGATTAGGTAGCAAAGGCAGAAACTCCTGGTACAGAAGATCATGGCTGCCTCCCCAATAGACCTGAACAAAGCTCGGAGCAGTAAGAAGTAGTTGTACGGCTCCTTGGCCGTCTGGGCGAGCTCCATGGAGCTGTTCACAATTTTGTGCAAATGTGGCTGTGGATAAGAAATCAGAGAATAATAATGTAACTTCTAAGGCTGTATAAATTATATTACATAGTCACAAGGATATATAATCACGAGCTGAGCCCCAGGTCGCAGACCCCCACCGATCTACAGCAATGAAGTAAAGAGCGGCCATGATGAAGTTTCCTGCATAGCTGCGAAACCGGGACCACCACTACACCAGCATGGTAGTATGGTTCTTGTTTGACCACCCGCAACATAAAGTGATGGTATAGATAACGATATGAAGTTTGCACCACAATCCTGAGAATAAAAGGGGACATTGCTCCAATTTAGTGCAACGTCCTCTTACCATTTTTCAACACAGTAGAACTCCCCAAAGTGAAGGAAACTGCAGAAGAGTGCAATTGTGCAGCCGCAGATCCCTGCAGAAGACGTACATGGAGGGGTAACCCTAAATCAGAGCCACGGCCCCTTCACCCTCAGGATCAGTGCAGGGCTTAGAGGTAGGATCCTCAATCATAACGCAACACGCTATCGTATTGGAACTACCCCACAAACCTAGACAAATTCTTCTCATCCTTGCACTGTGTCCCTCCGTCTGCCATGAATTTCAGCTACTTTTCTAGTAAACATAATTATTCAGAAGGGGTCTGAGGCGTGTAACGGGATTCCTAATTACGAGGCCAGTCCGAGAGAAGATGCATCTTTTCACCTTAAGCATTTGTTCGTTATCTGCAGCAAACAGGGAAACCGAGCCAAACACCAGCTTGAACAGCTTGAGGTACAAGTTGGACAGCTCCACGTTGGAACCCATCTCCGGAAGCCTTTCCAGCAAATACTCCACCAGGATGGTAGCGAAGAGAGCGGACGTGGTGGGGTTCGCCAAGAAGGAGTTGGCAACGATCTGAGAAAACAAGACATTCAATCACATCCAACATTCCTGAACCGAGATAGGTCTCCCCGGCGTCCGATGATTACCGCAGTTAGAGCCCTTGTAAAATCGAAAAGGAGCAAAGAGTAATGATTCCAAGGGAACAGCTCAGGATCAGAATCAAAGCGGGTATGTGTCATAACATTTGATTTGTGCTCTGGAAAGAAATAGTGCTAGGAATATGTCAAGCATCAAAAAAGAATCCTAAAAAAGGGGTTGTCTAAACATAAAAAAAAAAATAATGAATCCCCACTTTACTCACTGTCGACAGGACCAGCGCTGAGGCTCCGGCGTCTGTTACTGTCTGCAGTGCTGACGTCACGTCGACAGCCAATGAAATCGATCAGCTGCTCTGCCCGTGTAGACAGAAGGTTAGGCAAAAAGATTTGTGCTGCCCTGGTCTGGCAACCAGTCTGGTTTCCTGTGGCAGCCGGACCGTAGCAGTCTTCAATTCGTGGTTGCCATCTTAAGCACCTCTTGCGCTCACTATGCCATTGACTTAATGACACTTCGTAAGCACATACACGATGATTAAAAAAAAAAAAAAATTTTGTGTATACAGGTCTAATGCAGATGAATGTTCTTCTGTTTTTAGATGGAAGGAGCTATATTCCTTTTTTTGCATAGTGTCAGCCTCCTAGCGACAGCAGCATACACCCATGGCTATGTCCCCAATGAAGCGATAAAGAAACAAACTCTGCCTGTTCACACACCTGGAGGGCATAGTTCTTGGAGATCCTCTCCACCATATAGGGAACAGTGGTTTGAAATATCTCCTTAAAAGTCAAAGGATTCATCATGGTGAAGACCCCTGCAAAATGCTCCAGCACCTCCTTCTCCTCTTTCATCCGCACCGTCTGACAGTTCGCTACTCGTATGTAGGTCTGTCCGTTACCGGCGATCTGGACCTGGGAAAGAAATAAATGTATTCAAATCGTACAGACTATTCCCCAAGCTTGGGATCACAGCGGCCGATGTCTGGCATTTAAACTACAAGTGGAAGTCTCATATCGGATTGTTGTGTCGGGTGGTGAGGGTATTACTAATGAGGGGAACGTCACTAACACAGGCATCATGAAAACAACGGTGTACCCAGCAGAAGGGGACCTGCCACTAGTCCAAGCTCCTGTATATGTCAGATGTGGCAAAAAAAAAAAAGATCCACCTCCAGAAACATGTGCATCTCAGGTCTCAGGATGTCAGTAATACCAGATCAGTGAGGGTCCGGACGCCCCCACTAATCAGCTGCAGCCACCAGACATACACAGCTCTATATACTGTCTAATGGACAACTGTGGGTATTCCATCTTAGCTCTGCTTGAAGTGAATAGGAGCTGAGCTGCAGTACCTATGGCCACTGCAGAGTTGTGGGGTCTTGTCTCTGTATACGGTGTACGTCCAGGAGCCGTGGAACTGAATGGTCCTCTGTGCTGTGAAACAGCAGCAGTTCAAAGTAGTTCCCTGTCCTGACTCACACGGTGCAGTCCCAAGCAAGGGATAACACTTTATGACTTCTATAGGTGTCTTCCAATAACATCATGTAAGCCATTAAACGTGTGCTTAAATTGCACGGACAATGTACAATTACATGAACACGGCCGTATAGGTGGCGGCATGGTTGCAGATGTGAACACTGGACGCTGAGTGCAGCCATGTGGTTACCTGGTAAATGTCCAGCGCTTGCATTGCATACTTCACAAGCTTGATATAAATCTGCGTCTCTTTAGGTTGCAGCTGCTTATTAGGGACAAACTGCGTCTCTAATAAAAAAAAAAGTTAAGAAAAGCAAAGCTTAATAGGTTTCCCGTTTCGAAAAATATCGGACCCCAAGCAAATAAAATTCACCATCCTCCTGTCCAGCATCGAGTCTCCACCGCTACTCCCATGATTTGGTATTGACTGGAAATTGATGTGACTTCAGACGATATCAGATGAAAGCAGCGGTGACTCAGCGTTGGACCGGGGGACGGTAAGTAAAGCACTGCTTATTCTTTTTAAAAAAAACTGCAAACAGGGATCAGGATTTGCTAAAAGGGATTACCGCCGGGTGCTTTACACGATGTGATTCCCCAGGTAATCGTCTTCACGCCGCACACCAACGTCTTGACCAGGCTCCGGCAGTCTGTCACTTGGAAGGTTTGCTTGTCTTCCTTGTCTTTCTCACCCTGCTTATCAAACACTAGAAGAGGGACCTGGGTGAGCGGGGTAGACGGAGCGGCGGGCAAAGCATTGGCTGGCGCTGGGGCTGGAACATTAGCTAGGATGGCATCGGCGGCGCAAAGCTCAGACTGCGGCTTGCACTTCTTAAAAATGGCGGATAACTGGTAACGGGCGATGGTGTGGAACTTCAGAACGAAAACCTGAGAAAGAAATACAAGGTCAAGAGTTAAAAAACCAAAAGGAACGGATACAAAGTATATTGGAAAATTTATAAACTTTTCATCATCAAAATCATAACCAGAGAAGTTGCTGACCCCAACAAACCCCTTTAGATTCAACCATTATATTATATTTGCTTTCCTTCGCATTTCTGCAGCTGTAGAGCTGTAAAGACCCTCTAAGGATTACAGTCTTCCTTACCTCCAGCATCCTCATCAGGATATCTCGCCCATTGCCATTTTCCTGTTCACTTTTGGAGCGAATGCAATCCACCAGGTTGAGCAGAAGCTTACAGGACATAGTCTGGATGCTGCTGGGAATGGACTCGTCATCAATATTCTTGGCGAATAGCTGAACCGCGAGGGACAGGTCATTCAGTGGAAGGTGCTGACGGACATGGTGTACGAGGTCTGCTAATGTGCTGTACGCCAGAGGCCTGCAGAATAAGCAAGCCAGATCTAAAGTCTTAAAAACACTCGATTTTATAAAGCTACACGACTGTCAATTGGTACATATTTACTGATCCGCCATTTAATAGCCTGTTTACACAGGCAGACCACGCCTAATGATACACACTGAGTGATCTATTCCACCATATGCTGCCTTTGTACTCGGCATCGTGAATCCGATGCTCTGCTGAGAACGATGCTCCTTTGAGAAAACCAAAAGATTATTCCACCCAATTAATGAGCATTTATCGGGAGATCGGGAGCCTGTTTACACTTTCACATGATCGTGAAAATAATGCTCCTAGGATCACTCATCCATGGTAATCTTGCAGTCTGAGAAAGGCGATTTGACTCCGGTTTCTACAGTATTAAAAGAACCTGACAGTTCTTGGATTTTCAGATGTTGCAGAAACTGATGAGTACTTGAAGCCAGCAGCAATAAAACGTACCGTATTTTTTGGACTATAAGACGCACCGGACCATAAGACGCATCCCAAATTTTGGGGTGGAAATAGCAGAAAAACACGGATTTTGGTAAGAACTTACCTGTAAAATCCTTTTCAGCGAAGGAAGGAAGAGAGACACAGTATTCATTACTGATGGGTAGGCGGAGCCCCAGATCAGGATGTCACCTCAGATCAAAAGAGTGCTGACTGGCTGGCCCCTCCAGCTCGGGCTCCTCCTACTCAGCTCCAGTCGTACCAAAGCTTTTAGGAAAAGAGCCAAGATCACCAGCGGAGCAACATAACCCCTTCTGAAGGAACTTCAGAGAAAAAACACAAGGATACAGGTTATGCATGCAAAGAAAGCCAAAAACCACAGAGTTCCAGGTACTACTCACGGAACCTGACTACTGCGATGAGCTGGCGATGCTGGAACAGAGCCTTAGCGCGCTGACCTCAGCCCAGATAATCGCTATCAGATAAGGGTCGCGCTGCATCTGAAAACATCAACACACTTCTGCCTTGGGAGGGTGCTGTGTCTCTCTTCCTTCCTTCGCTGAAAAGGATTTTACAGGTAAGTTCTTACCAAAATCCGTGTTTCAGCTGCAGATGGAAGGAAGAGAGCCACAGTATTCATTACTGATGGGACGTCCCAAAGCAGTTCAAAAATAAGGGTGGGAAAAACCAACAAAAGGCAGAAACCCAACAACCTTAACAACAAAGCGCAACCAGCGCTAAACACAAGTTCATCCAGAACTTTAAACTACAGCTGCCTGCAGGACCCTACGTCCGAGGGCTGCATCAGCGGAAGCACTGACGTCCACTTTATAAAACTTTGTAAACGTGTGGACAGAGCGCCAAGTTGCCGCTCGGCAGAGCTGCACTGCCGAGGCACCTTGATGAAAAGCCCACGATGAGGCCACAGCTCTCGTAGAATGGGCTCGAATCTTAATCGGGCAAGATTCACCCCGAAGACGGTAAGCTTCCAAAATAGCTGACCGGATCCAACGAGCTATAGAATCCTTGGAAGCTCGTTGACCACGCCGACGACCTGCTGAAACCACAAACAGGGAATCCGTCTTACGAAAACCTTGAGTAATAGATAGGTAAAACTTCAAGGCCGCACTAAATCCAATGTGTGTAAATCTCGCTCTTTCACATTCTTCGGATCCGGACAGAGTGAAGGCAACACAATATCCTGGTTAACATGAAATTGTGATACCACTTTTGGCAAAAAATCACCCCGAGTGCGAAGCACTACACGATCCGGAAAAAACTCCAGAAAAGGAGGCGAACAAGAAAGAGCTGCCAACTCAGAAACTCTCCTCAAGGAAGTGACTGCAACAAGGAAAGCCACCTTCCAAGAAAGTAAAGAAAGGCTAGCAGAAACCATAGGCTCAAAAGATTTATGCTGAAGAGCCTCCAAAACAAGGTTGAGCCGCCAAGGAGACACGGGTGCCTTCCGCGGCGGAAACTTACGAGATATACCTCGGAAAAAGAAGAGCACGTCTCTATTTGAAGCAATGGTTCTCCGGAACAATAAGGACAAAGCAGAAATCTGACCTTTCAGAGTGCTGACTGCCAAACCCTTGTCTAGCCCATGCTGCAGAAAAGCCAACAGGTTGGGAATGGAAAATTTTCTCGGGTTCCGAGAGGACCCCAAACACCACGAAAAGAAGGTTTCCCAAATTTTGTGGTAAATCCTAGTAGTAGCCGGACATCTTGCAGCACGAAGGATAGCAATGACCTCGGCTGAGAAACCTCTACGGGTCAAGATTTCGGTCTCAAGAGCCACGCCGTCAAACGCAGGGACATCAAGTCCGGATGACAAACGGGCCCCTGAGTCAACAAGTCCGGTTGAAGAGGGAGTGGAAAAGGAGGTGCCGCCAACAGCGACATTATTGTCGAGAACCACACCCTTCTTGGCCAGTCTGAAGCTATCAAAATAGCTGGAATTCTCTCTAGTCTGATCCGACGCAGTACTAGAGGAAGTAAGGATATCGGCGGGAATACATAGATCAGCTCGAACTGATCCCACTGAGCCACTAGAGCATCCACCGCCACCGCCTTCGGGTCCTTGTACCTGGACATGAACGTCGGTAACTTGGCATTGGACCTGGATGCCATCAAATCCACTTGGGGGGTTCCCCAGCGAGAGCACAGTAGTGCAAACACATCCGGATGGAGGCTCCATTCCCCGGAATCCATCCTTCTGCGACTGAGAAAGTCCGCTGTAACATTCTGAACCCCTGGAATGTGAATCGCCGAAATGGCTGGTACATTGGCCTCTGCCCAAATCAGAATTCGGGACACCTCTACCATGAGTCTGGAACTCCTTGTCCCACCTTGGTGATTGATATACGCAACAGCCGTCGCATTGTCTGTCTGCACTCGGACTGGCAGACCGCTCAAAGGGACCGTCCAATGTTGGAGGCAAAGGAAAATCGCCCTCAATTCCAGGATGTTGATCGGAAGCACAGACTCTTCCGATGACCATACCCCCTGAATCCAGAGATTGTTCCAAACACCCCCCCAGCCCGTCAGGCTGGCATCGGTGGTTATGACTGACCACTTCGGAGGGAGGAAAGACTTCCCCAGGGAGAATGCCCCTGGACGTAACCACCATTCTAGAGAATCCCGCACCGCGCGAGAAATGGTGACACTGCAATCCAGCGATTGCGACTGATTCCATCGACTCAAGATGAACCTTTGGAGAGTCCTGGAGTGGAACTGGGCAAAAGGAATTGCCTCCATGGACGCCACCATCAGTCCTAGAAGACGCATACACTTCCGTAGAGACATTGCCGTTGAGGATCTCATAATCTGTACATGTCGAAGAAGACATGACTGTTTGTCTGGTGGTAGGGAAACTACCGACCGAAACGTGTCGAGATGCATTCCCAAAAAGAGGATTGTCCTCGATGGTTCCAGGGACGACTTCTCCCAATTGACCAGCCAACCGAAGTCCTTCAGAAACTGAAGAGACAAATCCCGAGCCGTCAACGCCTCCTCCTCCGAGGAAGCCATGATCAAAAGATCGTCCAGATAAGGGAGAATCGTAATCCCCTGTCTTCGAAGGATTGCCATGAGGGGCGCCAGGATTTTTGTAAAGACCCTTGGCGCTGAGGCTAAGCCGAACGGCAGAGCCACGAACTGGTAATGATTCTGACCTATGGCAAATCGAAGAAAGCGCTGATGAGCCTTTCCGATGGGAATATGCAAATAGGCGTCGCGAATGTCGATTGACACCAGAAAATCGTTCTGTGACAGAGCTGCCACAACGGAGCGAAGCGACTCCATGCGAAATTTCCGGGCATGGACATGCCGGTTTAATCGCTTGAGATCCAGAATCGGGCGAAATTTGTTCTCCTTTTTGGGAACTATAAAAAGGTTGGAATAAAAACCTTTCCCTCGGTCCTCTGACGGAACCGGTATCACTACACCCTTTTGTAGCAGAGATTCGACCTCTCGCTGTAGAGCGACAACAAGCTCGGGTTCCGACGGAACGCGAGACTGACAAAAAAACATTTGGGGGTCGAGAAGCAAACTCTATGAAATAGCCTGCCGACACAATCCGCGTTGCCCAGGAATCTGGAACGCGAGCCATCCAAGTCGCCTTGAAAAGAAGCAGGCGACCCCCCACTCGAGAATCCTCGAGTGGACCCCTGGCGTCAATTAGACTTTGCGGGCTTCTTGTCAAGTTCCCGCTTGTCCTGGCGGAAACTCTGCTTCCAGGGAGTACGAGTTTTCTGAGAGGATTTCTTTCCTGAGAAGGAAGGACGACCCGATCCCCACGAGGAGTGACTAGATCGTCCTCGGCCCCGAAAGGACCGCCGACCACTATAGACACCAGGCTTACTGGACACCGAGGCCATGGCCCTACGCTGTGGTAATGCTGATTCCTTCGCCTTAGCCTTGGAAATCAGCTCTGTGAGGTCGGATCCAAAAGATGGCCACCCTTGTAAGGTAAGGCCAACAACCCTTGTTTGGAAACTGCGTCCCCGGCCCACTGTCTGAGCCATAAAGCTCTTCTGACTGTGACCGCTGAAGCTTGCGCTTTGGCCAGCAGAGATGCCGTATCCAGACCGGCATCAAAGATATAACAGGCTGCCGTTTCTAACCATTCACAAGTTTCCCGTATCTCAGATAACGGAGATTCATTGTGCAACTCCGTCTTCAGACGTGCCAACCAGCCTAGAGAAGCTCTAGCAGCACACATGGATCCTAGCACTGCTCGGAATCCATGACCCGCAGCCTCATAGCTTGCTTTTGCCGCCAATTCTGCTTTTCTATCCAAAGGCTCCTGTAAGCTCGCTTTTCCCTTAATAGGGAGTAGTGAGGATTTACTAAGCTGAGATAAAGACACATCCACCTCAGGAGCAGAAGTCCAATTAGCCTTTAACTCCGCAGAGCAAGGATAAAGTGTATCCAAGAAATGCGTTCCATGAAAACGCTTATCTGGACATAGACGTTCCTCCTCTATTACACTATTAAGCTCATCCAGAGCTGGCAATGTTGTACGTGAAGCACGGGACTCCTGGAACATGCGTGCTGATTTACCAGGACGACTAGTTACCTCCTCCGGTAACTGTAATATATCTCTCATGGCTTCAATTAATGCCTCCGTACGCTTCGCCATAGAGGAACGCCCCTGCGGCTCATCCGCATCTGAATCGGATATTTCTCCATCCGAATTTAAAGGGGAACTCTGCCCAATATCAGATACATCTGACTCGCTCCGTGTAGAGGCCGGTAACGGCCTGCGTCGCTTCCTCTGAGAGGAATTAGCAGACACATATTGACCTAAAAGGTCAGACAAGTTGTTGATCGATCGAGCGATATCGTCCAATTTTTCACCGCTGTCGACCGTAACGCTAGACGCTGTGGAGGTCTGCGTATCTGATTGCCGCAATGGCACTGGGACATGGTCCGCGGCATCTGAACTCTGTTCAGACATGTCTCACCTGTATGAACAGGTCAAAGCGGTAATACCAGCAAAAACTATGCGGTTTTTCTTTTTTTTTTTTTTTATATGCTGAAGGGTTAACGCTCCACCAGGCAAGGTTACCCCAGCGGTATTCAGTCAAAAAATTTTTCTGGTAGAAATAACCCTCAGAAGGGTTAATATTGCAAACTCACCACAGTATATATGTTTGTGAGCCCCAGCCAATTTTATGTCTCTAATGAGACTGCAGCTGCAGGATAGCGATCGCTGCGCTGCAGGGTGAGGAATCAGCACTCACCCAGCTGGCCGTGGTGTCTTATGAGGAGAGGAGCGGTCTGAGGAGCCCAGGAGCCTGTGTAATGGCCGCCACAGTGAGGGAGTCGCAGGAGAAACGCCAGAGCGCGCGTCTTCCTGCTCAGAAGACCGGGAATAGTTAGGCCACGCCCCCCGCCAGCTCAAATATTGAGCGCGAACTCCCTCGCTCCTGCTCCCTCTCTGTCCTGCAGGTATCTGCCTGCGGACTAAAGATCACCACATCTGCAATGTAACAGCGCTGTCACCGCAGCGCTGAAGCACTCACACATTATTATAATAAAAATTGTGTGGAAAACTCATCAGCTCAGCGCCACAGGGACCCTCAGGGGTTTCTGGCGCTATGCCCATGCTTCCCCCCAGGGCGGGAAGCGCAGTGACCCAGCGTGTGGTTTGCGCCCCCGCCAGGGAAAACTCTCATCCCCCAGGGCCGGCAAGGATTCTGCAGGGACCATTATGTAGTTACAGATCCGCCAAGGGAGAGGCTGGTGAAATACACTGATAAACATGTAATAGCGCTGTCACCGCAGCGCTGAAGCATACTGATATACATGTAATAGCGCTGCCATCAGACGCTAAAGCACTCACACATTAATAATAAAATTTTGTGTGGAGTACTCACCAGCCAAGGCGCCACAGGGACCCTCAGGGGTTTCTGGCGCTATGCCCATGCTTCCCCCCAGGGCGAGGAACGCAGTGACCGCACGTGTGGTTTGCGTCCCGCCAGGGAAGCTCTCCTCATCCCCCAGGGCCGGCAAGGATTCTGCAGGGACTTTGAGTAAGTACAGATCCGCCAAGGGAGAGGTTGGGGTACAGCAGCGCTGGTACCCCTGAGACCTCTAGACCAACTAGTGATCCAAGTCTCCTGTCCGAATATAAAATAATAAAATCTTCTGAGGAGCTGCATTAGCAGCGACCATCCTCTGAGACCTCAAATCTTAGACTGGAGCTGAGTAGGAGGAGCCCGAGCTGGAGGGGCCAGCCAGTCAGCACTCTTTTGATCTGAGGTGACATCCTGATCTGGGGCTCCGCCTACCCATCAGTAATGAATACTGTGGCTCTCTTCCTTCCATCTGCAGCTGAAAAAGATTTTTACAATATGGGGGTCCGTCTTATTGTCCGAATTTTAAGGTACCTGTGGGCCGGCGGTGGTACAGCAGGGGTTGCGGCAGTGGTGTGGCAGAGGTGTGGTGATGCTGATACTGTACTCACCTTCCTCAGGTGAGGTGACGCTGCGGCACGGAGAGCAGAGCCGGGTTTGTGGCTGTGGTGTGGCGGTGGCAGAGATGCAGCGGTGGCAGAGGCGCGGTGGGCGGCGTGCACCTGAGCAGGGTCCCTTTCTCAGGTGTGGTGACACCGCGGCTCGGAGAGCAGAGCTGGGTTTGTGGCAGTGGTGTGGCGGTGGCAGAGATGCGGCGGTGGCAGAGGCGTGATGGGCGGCGTGCACCTGAGCAGGGTCCCTTCCTCTGGTGGTGAGGTAACGCCGCGGCACCGAGAGCAGACAGGACAGCAGAGCCGGGTTTGTCGGTGGTGGCGGCCATCTTCCTGAGGCGGCGGGTGCGCAGAGTACTCTGCTTCCTGGGGCTTCAGGAAAATGGCCGCCGCGATCTCTATCTGCGCATGCGCGGCCTACCGCGGCCATTTTCCTGAAGCCACAGGAAGCAGAGTACTGTATCTGCGCACGCGCCGCCTCGGGAAGATGGCCGCCACAACCGACAAACCCGGCTCTGCTGTCCTGTCTGCTCTCGGTGCCGCGGCGTTACCTCACCACCTCAGGAAGGGACCCTGCTCAGGTGCACGCCGCCCACCGCGCCTCTGCCACGCCGCATCTCTGCCACCGCCACACCACAACCCCCCGGTAAGCTGCGGTCGGGCTATAAGACGCACCCCCCATTTTCCTCACAATTTTTTGGGGGAAAAAGTGCATCTTATAGACCGAAAAATACGGTAATTATCAGAATGTCTGGATTATTATGATATCTGGATGTGTTAGGGCGCAGTCAGACGGCGGACCAAAAACAGAGCACAGTGTGCTGACTGGTGGATCTCCTAACTCGGGCATGACAGCTTCATGTATTTGTATGCAGCTGGCACGCTCGGTTCGGGAGAGCCGCCGGCCAGTCCGTGCGCTTCGTTCTGATCTCGTTCCGAATTTTATGAATTTTGAAAAATATTTATATTTCAACGTGTAACTTGCTGCTTCCTACCGGAGAGTCTCCCGGGCCGTGTACCCAGAGCCAATGAGGATGGATTCATCAAACAACTTGTCCATGCAGGGGATGAATTCTGAAAGGCACAAAGACAATTTATCAACAGTTAACACCTGACGAGCAATGGAGCGGGGGTCACAATTACGTCACTAGATCCACTGGCTGTATGTACAATGAGGTCAACTTACTTTTAAATCCACCGGGGTCTGAGCTGCACAGGAGATTAGTCGTACAGACAGGCCTCCGCTGTCAGTGAGCTGTCACTCAAGGAGAGCGGGCAAGAAACAGCCCCTGTCTGAATCGTCTCCTGTGTGGCTCGTTCCTCAGCAGCTTATAAAATATGCTTTTTTCTGCAGTGTCGCAGCTTTCCAGAGTCAAACACTCATGGCTGAAATCATACAGCCAGTGCATGATACATGCGGCACGTGGATCGGGCAGCATGTCAGGTTCCCTTTATTAAACCCCAAGGAAGACAGCGAGCCAAGAATCCGCAGAATAGCAATCAGGTTCTTACGGCTCCTTAGGTCCGTGCTGAGAATATGTTTCGCCGCTATGAGCAGCTCTTTCCTAAGATGAGCGGTCTCGGGTGGGCAGTTGGTCAGGAGCTGTAGCATGCCTTTCACCATCTGCTGGGAATGTTTTGCCACCGTGTCCTATAAAACAGAGGTGAATGGAACGTAAAGCGCACAATGGACAGACAGACGATAGCAATGTTTCAGTAATGGAGTAACCTACCTGATAGATACGAATGATGTAGGCCAAAAAGGACAAGGTTTTGATCTGGGCTGCGATGAAGTCGGCATACAGTTCTTTATTGTATAACTTGTGCTGCCTGAAAACAAGAACATTAAGTGGAACGATAAAAAAAAAAAGAATGAAGTAACCTAGTTATTGTAGATACTTAAAGAGGTATTCCCATCAGCAAATGTCTCCAATTAAAAATGTAGTATAGTTCTTCTGATTAGTTGTGTCGCTTACCCCATGTGCAGGACACTGCAGTAGGTTAGGTACCCATGGTTACGACCACTCATAGTGACAGTTAGTTGTTAATTGCTGTAACCATGGGTTCAAAAGCTACTACAATGCCCTGCACATGGTTTAAGCAATATGGAGAATCAGAAGAACCATACTACATTTCTAATTGGAGGTATCTGCTAATATTATTATTATTATTGCACCTACTGCATATTGGGATAGGATCTTGGAGATGGGAATAGCCCCTTAAAGAAACAGAAAAAGCTGTAAAGGAAGACACCAGGATCCTCTCACAAAAATGTAACACTGGGTAAACAAGAGATATACAGGAAAGCAGCTAAGGGCATCAGTTTATTCAAAGCTTTCCCAAGACACTGCACATATATATGGAATTAAAGGAGTTTTCCTTCAAATTTACATTCATCACTTATCCACAGTAACTGTAATTAGTGTCCGATTTTCGGGGGGCCAACCAGTGGTACCCCCATACAATGAGTGAATGAAGCATCAGACCCATAGACATTGCATGTAGCACGGGGCAAGTAATCGCTTCCCAAGTGGAGTTGGGCATGAAGGAAGAAAGGAGGAGGTTGGTAGCCCCTTTCTAGAGATCGGTAGGGGTTTTGGCATTGACAGTGTGCCAACAGAATCTGCTGCCTGCCAAGCCCTAGAATGGCGAGCACATTATGAGGGCGAATGCTTGGTCCTTTATTAGATCAGACTTCACGTTTTACACTAAATGATAAGGGTTATGCGGCCGCCTGATGTGTGGGGGTCCTGCACCTCTCACCAATAAACTGTTTTCAGGCCTCGCAAAGGTTGGATGTACAGAAAATAATGAGCCAGCCCACGGCTCTATTCACCGTAGAGTGACCATCATCTGCTTTTCAGCTCCCGTTAAAGTGAATAGGAGCTTAACAGCCAGACTGGGAAACAGTCAGTAATGATAGGCCATCAAATGAATAAGCCTGAAAAAGCAGCAATGTCAGGGGGCTACATCGTGCAGAATGCGGTCACACCGACACATCTCCATTATGGAAGCTCTGAATGAAGTCATACGTACCTGGCAGTGGTGGAGACCTGGGTGACGATTGTGTTCATGATCAATGGTACAAATTCAGACACCATGTTGTGAATGTTTAACTTATAGAGCTGCAGAAAAAGAAAAAAAAAAAATAAAGATTTCAAATCAAAGCAAAATCTACACTGACATTGTTTAAAGGGGTTTTTCCATCTCACAAAGCGAATCCAAATTGCTATAATTTTCTATCCCTTTAAGATCTGTGGCAAGGTCTGACATCTGGGACTCTCACCAATCCCGAGAATGGAGAGATGACGCCAGCGCTGTGTTCCCTTCACGGCCCTCGTCCATCTAACTGTGCAGGGAACGGATACCCTAGCGTCAGGAACTGTCACGTGTCTTTGTAATCATATAGGATACCCTAGCATCAGGACCCCTGTAACACGTCTTTGTAATTATATAGGATACCCTAGCGTCATGACCCCTGACACGTCTTTGTATCATATAGGATACCCTAGCATCAGGACCCCTGTAACACGTCTTTGTAATTATATAGGATACCCTAGCGTCAGAACCCGTCACACGTCTTTGTAATCATATAGGATACCCTAGCGTCAGGACCCGTCACACGTCTTTGTAATCATATAGGATACCCTAGCATCAGGACCCCTGAAACGTCTTTGTATCTTATAGGATACCCTAGCATCAGGGGTCCTGTCTCATGTCTTAGTAATCATATAGTATACCCTAGAGTCAGGGGTCCTGTCACACGTCTTTGTAATCATATAGGATACCATAGCGACAGGACCCCCGTCACATATCTTTGTAATCATATAGTATACCCTAGCGTCAGGACTCGTCACACGTCCGTGTAATCATGTAGGATACCCAGGCGGTCAGGACCCGTCACACATCTTTGTAATCATAGGTCCCGTCGCACGTCTTTGTAATCATATAGGATACCCTAGCGTCAGGTGTCCTGTCACACGCCTTTGTAAGCATATAGGACACCCTAGCGTCAGGGGTCTTGTCACACACCTTTGTAAGCATATAGGACACCCTAGCGTCAGGGGTCTTGTCACACACCTTTGTAAGCATATTGGACACCCTAGCATCAGGGGTCTTGTCACACACCTTTGTAAGCATATAGGACACCCTAGCGTCAGGGGTCCGGTCACATGCCACATGCCATTTATTGCTAGTCTCACACATGGCAGATTTGGTGCCGAATTTTCTGGCTTGTCCCATCCATATGAATGGGGCTAGCAGAAATCCATTTATTTCTTGCAGAAATAACCACATTCTGACAGACAATTTTCAGCAGCAGAAGTTTCTACAACAAATCAGCCATTTAGGAATCAACTAAAACGGAGAACATACAAATTAAATAATTTTGGGACACCGTTATAAAAACAGAGTTTTCCTGTATACTTAGACTTATCCCTTACGCACATACATAATAAACTATGAATCCGGCTCAGTCCTTGGAGGACAGGACTTACCTGGTACATCAGCACAACTATAATTGGCAGCTCAGCCAGCACCTTCAGGGACAGGGAGCCCTTGGGGATGATGGTATGCTGCAGGAAGAAAATATACAGCCATGACTGACAGCAATGCGGAGCAATGGTATACCAAACAGCAGGGAAAGTATTAACTCCTATCCAAGGAAAAGCAATATTCTGTAATGTGGGGGCCACATGTGGACCACTCACATTTACGGTCCTGTTGATCTGACATGGCGCATAGAATAACCAATCCTAATGCTTTTATTTTGCTGTATGTTGGGAAGAAGAGGATGTTCCTGGAGGCGCCCATGCTTACCGTCCTGGTCTCGCTGTCTTCTCTCTCTGGATTTACTTTGACCACAATGGTGGAAATCATGCCAACCATTTCTGGAGTGGGAACAGTGTTTTCTGGGATCACTGGAGGATTCTCAAAGTAGCGGTTCTGGGATAAAAGAATCAATGAGACAAGTTAGGACCTTACTGTTGGTCCGAGACACCTTATGATCTAATCTGCCTTTAAAAGGGAACCTGTCATGTCCGAAAACGCCATTTACCTGAAGATATAGGGTTAATCGTGTTAGGAAAGTGCTCGGCCGCAGTACTGAAAGTGCGGCAGACGGGATAAAATGAACTAACTCCTCCCGGAAGCCGCCGGCATTCAGCTGAAAAATCGTGCACAGCAACAATAACTGGTCACGTCACGGCACTTTGATTTATGGCTCGCTCGGCACTGATTAACTGCATAGCCGGCGGTCAGAGTGCCGGGGCGTGCTTACAGAGGCCGCTCTCAGAGATGTGAGCGATGACTGTGGCTGAGCCGACACTCCAGCATGACTGAAAGCCGCCGGCTCCCGGAAAGAATAAAGTTCTATTTTCTCCAGTGAGCTGCACTTTCAGTACAGCAGCTAAGAACCTTCCTAACACTATAACCCTATAACAGTGTTCCCCAACTCCGGTCCTCAACAGCCATCAATGGGTCATGTTTTCAGGATTTCCCTAGTATTGCCAGGTGATCATTACATTCTGGATGGGCAAGAATTCCATCACCTGGGCAATACTAAGGAAATCCTGAAAACATGACCTGTTGGTGGCTCCTGAGCACCGGAGTTGGGGAACTCTGCCCTATAGCAACAGATACTTTTTTTGTGCATAGTGTCAGCCTCCTAGTGGCAGCAGCATACACACGTGGTTCCTGTATCCCCCAATGAAGCGATAGAGAAATAACGCGATTTATTTTAAAGGCGAGCTCATCTTTGGGGACAATTTTCCTTTTCTTTTCTTGTACTTGAATGTATTTAGAGCGAAAAATAATTCCAGAAATTGGGTTTTTATTAAAAATATTGCACCATTAGGCTTTTATAGGCTTCGTTTCCTTGCACATTCAACTTTGATGTGGTCATAAATCAATTAAAAAAGACAAAACGCTCATGACAGTCATGACAAGCTTACTGTCAGATTCTGAGATAACTTATTCTGCAGCACTAAACGGCAAACAGTGCAACATTTTTACTGAAACTCTTTTACAAAAATGTTTTATAACCCCGAATATATGCATTTGTATTAAAAAAAAAATCTGTCACCAAAGAAGGACAACACCTTTAACTCTTTGACATATGCCACTTTAAAGTGTGCTCCTCATGGCATAACAAATGTAGCTCAAAATTTATCAAGTCAGCAAAAAAAAAAAAACTTAGGAAAATGAAAAAATACTTACCACAACCTTAGGAAGTTCTTTATAAATCTGTCTCACAAAGTCAAGAAAATGATGAATCTACAGAGAATAAAAACAAAAATTAATCAACCATATTTCAATAAAGAAGTCATCGTATTAATGCAATCTGCTTAAAAGCATGGCGACTTTCTTCTAGAAACAGCACCAAACCTGCCCATGTGTCGTGTCCGATACTACAGCTCAGCTTCATTGAAATGAATGGGACCAAGCTGCAATACACAGGCAGGCTGTAGATGGTGGGGTGGCGCTATTGTTTAAAGGGAATCTGTCACCCTATTTTTGCCCTATGAGATAGGGCCACCGCCATCATGGGCTTATCTACAGCATTCTGGAATGGTGTAGATAAGCCCCCGATGTCACCTGAAAGTGAATAAAAACGAGTTATATTATACTCACCCAGGGGCGTTCCGCTGTCCAATCCGGTCCGATGGGCGTCGCGCTCCGGTCCGGGGCCTCCCATCTTGTAGCGAAGCCGGCCTCTTCTTTCCGTCCCGTCGCGACTCCTGCGCAGGTGCACTGCTCTGCCCTGGTGAGGGCAGAGCAGAGTACTACAGTGCGCAGGCGCCGGACCGCTCTGACCTTTTCCGGTGCCTGCGCACTGCAGTACTCTGCTCTGCCCTCACCAGGGCAGAGCAGTGCGCCTGCGCAGGAGCCACGACGGGACGGAAAGAAGAGGCCGGCTTCACTACAAGATGGGAGGCTCCGGACCGGACCGTGACGCCCATCGGACCGGACCGCCCCTGGGTGAATATAATAGTCTTAGGAGAGGTCATCAATGTATGATCAGTGGGAGTGTGACACCCTGCACCCCAACTGATCAGATGTTCCCGATGTCGGCCGGAACTGCTCAGCTACAGAGCTGCACAGCTCCGCCGACAGAATAGTGGCCGCGGCCGAGTACTGCACATCCAACCAGTATTGATTTGAATGTGGGGCGGATGTGCAGTACAGACCGCGGCTTCTATACAGTCAACAGCTGTGCAGTTCTGGCCACCGTCGACACCAGGAACAACTGATCAGCGAAAATGTAGGGTGTTGCAGCCCCAAAGATCAGACATTGATGACCTATCCTAAGGATAGGCTATCAATGTTAAAGTCCAGAACAACCCCTTTAACCCCTTCACCCCCAAGGGTGGTTTGCACGTTAATGACCGGGACAATTTTTACAATTCTGACCACTGTCTCTTTATGAGGTTATAACTCCGGAACGCTTCAACGGATCTTCGCGATTCTGAGATTGTTTTCTCGTGACATATTGTACTTCATGTTAGTGGTAAAATTTCTTCCATATAACTTGCGTTTATTTTTGAAAAATACGCAAATATGGCGAAAATTTTGAAAATTTAGCAATTTTCAAACTTTGAATTTTTATTCCCTTAAAACAGAGAAATATGTAACACAAAATAGTTAAGAAATAACATTTCCCACATGTCTACTTTACATCAGCACAATTTTGGAATCAAAATTTTTTTTTGTTAGGAAGTTATAAGGGTTAAAAGTTGACCAGCGATTTCTCATTTTTACAACAAAATTTACAAAGCCATTTTTTTTAGGGACCACCTCACATTTGAAGTCACTTTGAGGGGTCTACATGACAGAAAATACCCAAAAGTGACACCATTCTAAAAACTGCACCCCTCAAGGTACTCAAAACCACATTCAAGAAGTTTATTAACCCTTCAGGTGCTTCACAGGAACTAAAGCAACGTGGAAGGAAAAAATGAATATTTAACTTTTTAGCCACAAAAATGATCTTTTACAAACTTTTTTTTTATTTTCACAAGGGTAAAAGGAGAAAATGGACAGATAAGGTTGTTATGCAATTTCTCCTGAGTACGCCAATACCCCATATGTGGGGGAAAACCACTGTTTGGGCACACGGCAGAGCTCGTAAGGGAAGGAGCGCCGTTTGACTTTTTCAAACTAAAATTGGCTGGAGTTGAGATTGGACGCCATGTCGCGCTTGGAGAACCTCTGATGCGCCTAAACAGTGGAAACCCCCCACAAGTGACACCATTTTGGAAACTAGACCCCCTAAGGTACTTATCTAGATCTGTTGTGAGCACTTTGAACCCCCAAGTGTTTCACAAAAGTTTATAATGCCTGGGTGTGAAAAAAAAAAAAAAAAAATTCCACAAAAATGATTTTTTAGTCCTAAATTTTTGAATTTTCCCAAGGAAATTGGACCCCAAAAGTTGTTGTCCAATTTGTCCTGAGTACGCTGATACCCCATATGTGGGGGTGGAAAACTGTTTGGGCGCACGGCAGGGCTTGGAAAGGAAGTAGTAACGTTTTGGAATGCAGACGTTGATGGGGGTCATGTTCCGTTTGCAGTGCCCCAGATGAGCCTAAACAGTGGAAATCCCCCACAAGTGACCCCATTTTGGAAACTAGACCCCCTAAGGAACTTATCTAGATCTT
Source organism: Oophaga sylvatica (assembly GCA_033576555.1). Classification (NCBI taxonomy): domain Eukaryota; kingdom Metazoa; phylum Chordata; class Amphibia; order Anura; family Dendrobatidae; genus Oophaga; species Oophaga sylvatica. The sequence continues at coordinate 123,497,762 of JARQOD010000007.1, forward strand.
TGGTGAGCACTTTGAACCCCCAAGTGCTTCACACAAGTTTATAATGCCCGGGCATGAAAATAAAAAATCCTATTTTTTTCCCACAAAAATTATCTTTTAGTCACTAATTTTTTATTTTCCCAAGGGTATCAGGAGAAATTGGACCACATAAGTTGTTGTCCAATTTGTCCTGAGTACGCTGATGCCCCATATGTGGGGGGGAACCACTGTTTGGGCGCACGGCAGAGCTCGGAAGGGAAGGAGCACCATTTGACTTTTTCCAACCAAAATTGGCTGGAATTGAGATTGGATGCCATGTTGCATTTGGAGAGCCCCTGATGTGCCTAAACAGTGGAAACCCCCCACAAATGACCCCATTTGGGAAACTAGACCCCCTAAGGAACTTATCTAGATCTTTGGTGAGCAATTTGAACCCTCAAGTGCTTCACACAAGTTTATAACGTAGAGCCGTAAAATTTAAAAATCATATTTTTTCCACAAAAATGATCTTTTCACCCCAATTTTTATTTTTCCAAGGGTAACAAGACTCCAAAAGTTATTGTGCAATTTGTCCTGAGTACACTGATACCCCATATGTGGGGGTATACCACTGTTTGGGTGCATGGCAGAGTTTGGAAGGGAAGGAGCGCCATCTCACTTTTTCAACGCAGAATTGGCTGGACGCCATGTCGTGTTTGGAGAGCTCCTGATCTGCCTAAACAGTGGAAACCCCCCACAAATTACACCATTTTGGAAACTAGACCCCTCAAGGAACTTATCTAGATGTGTGGTGAGAACTTTGAACCCCCAGGTGTTTCACTAAAGTTTATAACGTACAGCCTTAAAATAAAAAATCCTTTTTTTTTTTTACAAAAATGATTTTTTCGCCCCCAATATTTTATTTTCACAAGGGTAACAGAAGAAATTGGAACCCAAAAGTTGTTGTCCAATTTGTCCTGAGTACGCTGATACCCAATATGTAGGAGAAAACTACTGTATGGGCGCACGTCAGGGCTCGGAAGGGAAGTAGTGACGTTTTGGATTGCAGACTTTGATGGAATGGTCTGGGGGCGTCATGTCGCATTTGGAGAGCCCCTGATACGCCTAAACAGTGGAAACCCCCCACAAGTGACCCCATTTTGGAAAATAGACCCCACAAGGAACTTATCTAGATGTGTGGTGAGCACTTTGAACCCCGAAGTGCTTCACAGAAGTTTATAACGCACAGCCGTAAAAATAAAAAATCCTTTTTTTTTTTACAAAAATGATTTTTTCGCCCCCAATATTTTATTTTCACAAGGGTAACAGGAGAAATTGGACCCCAAAAGTTGTTGTCCAATTTGTCCTGAGTACGCTGATACCCAATATGTGGGAGAAAACTACTGTATGGGCGCATGTCAGGGCTCGGAAAGGGAAGTAGTGACGTTTTGGATTGCAGACTTTGATGGAATGGTCTGGGGGCGTCATGTCGCATTTGGAGAGCCCCTGATGCGCCTAAACAGTGGAAACCCCCCACAAGTGACCCCATTTTGGAAAATAGACCTCACAAGGAACTTACCTAGATGTGTGGTGAGCACTTTGAACCCCGAAGTGCTTCACAGAAGTTTATAACGCACAGCCGTAAAAATAAAAAATCCTTTTTTTTTTTTACAAAAATGAGTTTTTCGCCCCCAATATTTTATTTTCACAAGGGCAACAGGAGAAATTGGACCCCAAAAGTTGTTGTCCAATTTGTCCTGAGTACGCTGATACCCAATATGTGGGAGAAAACTACTGTATGGGCGCATGTCAGGGCTCGGAAAGGGAAGTAGTGACGTTTTGGATTGCAGACTTTGATGGAATGGTCTGGGGGCGTCATGTCGCATTTGGAGAGCCCCTGATGCGCCTAAACAGTGGAAATCCCCAACAAGTGACCCCATTTTGGAAAATAGACCCCACAAGGAACTTATTTAGATGTGTGGTGAGCGCTATGAAGCCCCAAGTGCTTCACAGAAGTTTATAATGTACAGCCGTAAAAAACAAAAAAATCTTATTTTTTTTACAAAAATAATATTTTCGCCCCCAGTTTTTTATTTTCCCAAGGGTAACAGAAGAAATAGGACAAATTTCACAATAACTCTTGGGGTCCAGAGTACGCTGATACCCCATATGTGGGGATAAACTACTGTTTGGACGCATGGCAGAGCTCAGAAGTGAAGGAACACCGTTTGACTTTTTCAACGCAGAATTGGCTGGAATGGAGATCAGACGCCATGTCACATTTGGAGAGCCCCTGATGTGCCTAAACAGCGGAAACCCCCCAATTCTAACTCCAACCCTAACCCCAACACACCCCTAACCCTAGTCCCAACCCTAATCCCAACCCTAACCCTAATCCTAACTCTAACCCTAATCCTAACTTTAGCGCCAACCCTAACCCTAACTTTAGCCGAAACCCTAACCCTAACCCTAATGGGAAAATGGAAATAAATACATTTTTTTTATTTTATTATTTTTCCCTAACTAAGGGGGTGATAAAGGGGGTTTGATTTACTATTTATAGCGGTTTTTATGATTGGCAGCTGTCACGCTAAAAGACGCTTTTTATTGCAAAAAGTAGTTTTTTGCATCGCCACATTTTGAGAGCTATAATTTTTGCATATTTTGGCCCACAATGTCATGTGAGGTCTTAATTTTTGCGGGACGAGGTGACGCTTTTATTGGTACCATTTTTGAGCACGTGACATTTTTTGATCGCTTTTTATTTCGATTTTTGGGAGGTTAGAATGAACAAAAATCAGCAATTCATGAATTTCTTTTGGGTGAGGCGTTTTTATTGTTCCGCGTGTGGTAAAATCGATAAAGCAGTTTTATTCTTCGGGTCAGTACGATTATGGCGATACCTCATTTATATAATTTGTTTATGTTTTGGCGCTTTTATAGAATAAAAACAATTTTATATAAAAAATAATTATTTTTGCATCGCTTTATTCTGCGAGCTATAACTTTTTTATTTTTTTGCTGATGATGCTGTGTGACGGCTCGTTTTTTGCGGGACAAGATGACGTTTTCAGCGGTACCATGTTTATTTATATCCGTCTTTTTGATCGCGTGTTATTCCACTTTTTGTTCAGCGGTATGATGATAAAGCACTGATTTTTTGCTTCGTTTTTATTTTTTATTTTTTAAGGGGTTCACAAAAGGGGTTAACTAGTGGGACAGTTTTATAGGGGGGGTCGTTACGGACGCGGCGATACCATATATGTGTACTTTTATTGTTTTATTTTTTTTATTTACAATAAGTAATGAATTTATTGGGGAATATTTTTTTTTTTTTTTGGATTTTTTTTTACACATGTTTATTTTTACTTTTTTTTAACTTTTTTACTTTGTCCCAGGGTGGGACATCACTGTATTTCATCAGATCGCTGGTGTGACAGTGTGCACAGCACTCTGTCACACCAGCGATCGCTCAGGCAGTGCAGGACGCTTCCTCATGCCTGCTCTCGGCAGGCACTGAGGAAGCCGCCTCCCTCCAGGACCCCAGCGCCATCTTGGATCCGGGTCCTGGGAGGGAGGAAGCCCTCAGAGCAGCGCGATCACATCGCGCTGGTCTGAGGGTCTCAGGGGGGCGCGCAGGGAGCCCCCTGCCTGCGCGATCCTCCCCTGTGCCCCCAGTACACCGCGATCATGTTTGATCGCGGTGTGCAAGGGGTTAATGTGCCGGGAGCGGTCCGTGACCGCTCCTGACACACAGTCACGGGTGTCAGCTGTGATAATCAGCTGACACCCGGCGGCGATTAGCTGCGCTCCCTCCGGGAGCGCAGCTAATCGCCTATGACGTACTATCCCGTCCATGGTCAGAATGGCACGGGTTTTATGGACGGGATAGTACGTCTAATGTCAGAGAGGGGTTAAAGAAAGAACCTTATCAGGAATAAACAATAAGTTAGAGCAACGTACCTCTTGAGTGATCGGCGGTCTGAACTGCTTGTGTAGCTCAATGATGATTCTTAAGCAGATCAGGACATTCTCCTCGTTCTCAGTCTAGAAGGAACATATACAATATGTGACGTTCTGTCCCGAACACGGGGTCACACAGATCGCATGAAAACGTCGTGGCTGCACTCTACCTCCAGGAAACGGAACATCACAGACAGGATATTCTTGGTGTGCGGCCGCAGGTGTTCATTGGTGGGGATCCGGTGGATGATTTCTAGGACGAGCTTACGCAGTTGCTGGAAGACAAATAGAAGACATTTTTCCATAAAAATAAAAAGTTTTAGTATATTCTAAACCAATATAAGATCATAAAATAATTTTGCGCAGCTGTCTTTGCTTGGTATAGATATATTCAGGCTGAACTGGAAGCATATCAAGCCCGATTCATGGGGGGGGTGGGCAGGGTTGGATCTGCAGGCTTGTGCATACCACCAACAACAAGAAGGTGAAAGATGGATGCTGGGCATCAACGCTGGATAATGGATAGTCCTGAAGAAACAGTATCTGCAATCAGATCTTATCAGTTTTACTCTCAGTGCCCGATGTGAAGTACATACATCCATACATGCGCACTGAATCACTCCGCGCATCCATGCGGGCATCACATCTTGGGGGCTCAAGCCTGATAATTTCATCATTCCCATAATCAGATCTTATCAGTTTTACTCTCAGTGCCCAATGTGAGTTTACCAACATACACACACACACACACACACACACACACACACACATTCACATCGTTTGGGCTCAAGACTGATGCTCTCATCATATTGCAATTCTATTCATTTACATGTCATTCTAGCACTTGCTCAGCCATGGACAGAGGACCACAATCTCTACCAGTCCATATGCCAGCAGTGATGGCCGGTAACAGGAATACATACCTGTGCTGGCTTCTCCTGGAGGAACTGAACTTCCCCATCTTGTAGGAAAGTAAGAAACCTTGGGATGATGTGCTCCAGGAAGGTGGAATATTGAGCGGAAGTGGTGACATTCTAAAAAAAAATAATAATAATTATTAATAATAATTAATAATAATAAACCACAACCCCATTGCAATCTTGATGACTGTTTCCACAAGAAAGCAGCAAACCAACCCCTTGGAGTTAAAAGTAAGAAGTCTATGATCAGCTAAGATCTTCAGATCAAAGTGTCCTGGGAGTGTCACCTACCTCAAAGTTTTCGCTGACTTCCTGCATCATTTTCAGCTTGGTCTCATCGGCTAAAACATTTAGACAAAAGAAGAAAAATTAAGAAAAATGAAGAAAAAAAAAAAAGAATTAAATATGGGTTTCATGTCTTCTCCAAACCACCATCTTCCCCTTGACTGACGATTTATTGTGGACTTTCCCCAATTTACAGCTTATCGCTACCAAGTAAAAAGATTTTCCTGGGCGAACCATAGCTGAAACCCAAAAGTGAGTCTTGGACTTTCCCTGCAGATTCGCCATAGCCAAATCCTGGACGTGTGAGCGCAACCCCTGGGCACCCCGACCCTACACAGTGGGTGACACAGGCTACTCTTGGGACACATACGCGTGTTGACATCTGTAAGGGCAGCCACGAACTGGAGGTATTTCTTCATCAGCGTCGTCTGGTCCACCACGGTGGGCCCCGACGGAGGGACGAACGCCATTTTTTCTTCTTTTTGTTTTCTTTAGCAACACAGGTAAAATAATTGAGTCATCCCACCTATCGGAGGAAGACGAGAGCGGTCAGGAAACACCAGCAAGATAAACTTGAAGCCAATACATTACACTATTTTTCTGATAATCTGTGTATTCTACGGTAATTTGTTCTTTGGTAATACCAACTTTATTTTCCCCTATTTAATGGGGATGTCCAATCTTCGATCTTCATGACAGCACTGCTCCACAAATTCATACATGCTGGGAGCGATGCGTTCCCGAAGATCACAGTTCGGACCACCAGCACAACCATGGAGCATGGGAACTGGAAGCTCTCCCATGCTGTAAGAGGGGGTGCCAGAGCAGAAGCGCGGCCGGCACCAAGGGAGAAGCGCGGCCGGCGCCAGGGAGAAACGCAGCAAGCGCCGGGGAGAAACGCAGTCGGTGCCAGGGGAAAAGCGCAGCCGGCACAAGAGGAGAAACGCAGCCGGCACAAGAGGAGAAACGCAGCCGGTACAAGAAAAGCGCAGTGGAACTGAGGATGACGAGAACCAGCAATCCAGATAGCTTCAGAGCAGGGCTCGCAAGCTCTAAAGCAAATAGCTTGTAAGCATGGGCTCCTTGCCTAGGAGACCGGCCACTGCTGGTAGACTGCAAAGATAGCTGGTAACCTAGGCAACTAACAATACAATATAGAATTAAAAATAGGATTTTTAATAAGCATCGAAAGTAAATTTCCCAGTTGCTTATTTTTACAAGTACGTCACAATTTTGCACATTTTACAAGACAAACCTCTATATAAAAAGAAAAACTTTTTGACCTTTTTTCATTCCTTTCTTGTAGGGGGTGACATAACTGAACAACAGAAATTCTGTCATTTTGATTTTTTTTTACTACTGTGTTTCCGTATCTCATTAGTTTGAACAATTACACAGGCGTCAATACAAAACAGGGGCTTGGGCCTCATAGGAGTGGAAACATTGCAGACATGGGGGCATTCAGGAGGTAAGGCGGATGCCACTAACGGGCTAACACTGTACATTTCACTAGGCCGAACTAGACATACAAGGTATCCATAGTCTTAGAGAGGTTGTCCAGGATTACAAAAACATGACTTCTTTCTTCCAAAAACTGCGCCACACCTGTACACAGGTTGTGTCTGGTATTGCAGCTCAGCTCCATTACATTGAATACCGCACACAACCATTGGACAGATGTGGCCCTATTTTTGTAAGAAAGCAGCCAGTTTCTTAGATGGGTATATTTAGATCATTTTGCAAAAATCAATCGCTTTTTATTAAAATTTGCCCCATGCTGCAAATTTAACAAATTTATTTTTTATTCTTTACAGCTTTTTTGGCCCCAAAAAAAAAAAAAAACAATTGCTGCAGTCTGGTTTTAGTAATGATTAGTTGCCATGAAAATTATGCCGCTAATCCTCGTTACATGTTTAGCACGTAGAAATGACGACCTACGGTTACCAACTGCCAGTTAGGCCTCGCGCAGGAAGCAAGGCCGCAGCGGGTGACCTTAGCAACCAATCAGATCACGACTTACATTTTCAAACCTGCTTAAGATGACTGAGAGCTGGAATGTGATTGGTTGCCATGGGTCACAAGGACAGGTTTATGCCTACACTGTTTTTTTTTTTGTTTTTTTTACAGTGGGTTTCTAACAAA
>JARQOD010000007.1:123505129-123546284 GCA_033576555.1 Oophaga sylvatica
TTCTTAAAGTGGATGGGAGGATACTACACAAGCACTTTTTTTTTTTCACGAAGTAACTAAATGTTTGTTTCATAAATCAGCCGTACAAAGTGAAGATAAGATACATTATTATCTTATTAGAGAAAAAAAATGTTTCTTTCCTCAATGCTCAGTCACTTCTATCTTGCACTGATGAAAACAGATCCCTCTGGTTACACTGAGGGATCAAATTGCACCTGCTGCCTACAGAAGTCTATGGAGGAGTGAAAAAGAGGCAGAGTGCACAAAGAATCTGCTGAGGCTTCTAGAGAATAAGGCATACAGAGAGGAAAACTGCGAAATAATGCAGCGTACAAGTCACATAAGTGTGTGTAGCTTATTCTAAAAAAAAAGTCACCTGAAAATGCAATCATTCTTCCAGATAGATAACACCTTTAAAGGGAATCTGTCAGCAGGTTTGTGCTATGTAACCTGAGAGCAGCATGATGTCATGGCTGACACCCTGATTCCAGCGATGTATTACTTGCTGGTCTGCTTGCTGTCAGTTTAATACAATCACTGCATTCTGTGCTGCAGATCTAGCAGTGCTCGAATCCAGAGCCCTATATAACTCCACCCACACCACTGATTGGCAGAAAGCTGCTAATCAGTGGTGGGGGCGTGGTTAGACCAGGAGGCACCAGACACCTAGTCCTGTAGTGATAATCTCCTGCTGATAAAAAGGGGATTTTTGTGTTACTCACCGTAAAATCCTTTTCTCCGAGACGCTCATTGGGAGACACAAACCGTGGGTGTTATGCTGCTGCCACTAGGAGGACACTAAGCAATACAAGCACAAAAGATTAACTCCTCCTCCTGCAGTATACACCCTCTGTTGGCTCAATCCTGAACCAGTTCGGTGCCAAAGCAGTAGGAGCTCATAACAAATGCATATGTCATAACCAAACAGAGGCTCGAGGCTACTGAGTAGACAAGGGTGGGAGCTGTGTCTCCCAATGAGCGTCTCGGAGAAAAGGATTTTACGGTGAGTAACACAAAAATCCCCTTTTCTCCATCGCCTCATTGGGAGACACAAACCGTGGGACGTCCCAAAAGCAGTCCCTGGGTGGGAAGAAACATCACCACAGATGTAGCCTCGTAAGCCAAATGCATAAACGCTTTAAACAGCTTAACAGAAAACAACTCACAGATGCGTAACAGCTGATTGCAGAATCTGTCTGCCAAGAGCCGCATCTGAAGAGGCTTGAGCATGAATTTTGTAATGCTTGACAAAAGTGTGCAGACTGGACCAGGTCGCAGCCTTGCACACTTGCTGTGCCGAAGCCTGGTGCCGAATGGCCCAGGAGGCCCCCACAGATCGAGTGGAAGGTGCCTTAATCCCAGTCGGAATAGGCTGACCCTTGATACGGTACGCCTCTTGGATCGTTAAACGGATCCATCTGGCTGACGTGGTTTTGGAAGCAGGAAAACCCTGTCTGCGTCCCACCGGAAGCACAAACAGGGCGTCCGTTTACGGAAAGATGCAGTTCTCGAGATGTAACTTCGGAGAGCCCTCACCAGATGCAAGGTGTGAAGGGCTTTTTCAGTACAGTGAACTGGAGCCGGACAGAATGAGGGCAGGACTATCCCTTCATTGATATGAAAAACCGAGACAACCTTGGCAGAAAAGGAAGCAGAAGTCCTAAGGACTACCTTGTCCTAGTGAAAAAATGAGAAAAGGAGATTTACAAGACAAGGCTGCCAATTCCGATACCCGCCTGATAGGGGTAATTGCAACTAGGAAGACAACCTTCCAGGAAAGAAGAGATAAGGACACTTCTGGCAAAAGCCCGAAGGGGAATTCCTGTAATGCACTGAGGACCAAATTAAGATCCCAAGGTTTCAAAGGTCTCTTGTAGGGAGGAACGAGATGTGACACTCCTTGTATAAAAAGTCCTGACCTGAGACTTAGATGCAATCCAATGTTGGAAAAGAACGAATAAGACGGAATCTGCCCCTTGAGGAAGAAAGTGCTCATCCCGAGTCCAAGCCTGTTTGAAGGAATTTCAGAATGGAAGGGATGGAGAACGCCAAAGGCAAACGGCCTTTATTTTTACACCAGGAAAAAAATGTTTTCCAAACATGATGATAAACGCGCATGGAACTTGGCTTCCTGGCATTGATCATTGTAGAGACAACCTTTTGAGAAAAGCCAGCCTGGCTCAAGATCCAGGCTTCAATGGCCATACCATCAAATTCAACAGCTTCGAATTGTGATGGTAAATTTGAACCTTGAGAGAGAAAATCCAGAAGATCCGGTAGTCTCCAGGGTACGTCTGCGACCAGACGTACTAGTTCCACGTACCACGGACGGCGAGGCCAGTCCGGGGCGCCAAGAATGAGGGGAACGCCTTTTGCCTTGATTTTTTGAATTGCCTTGAGAATCAACGGAAAAGGCGGAAATATGTAAGGAAGGCGAAATTGACCCCAAGAGAGGACTAACGCATCCGAGCCGATGGCTAGGGATCGCGAGATCGACCTATGAAGTCTGAACTTTGATTTGAAAAATATTTTTGGGTGCTGAGACCATTCTCCCGAGTTTAGACCCTGGCGACTGAGAAGTCGGCCTCCCAATTGTTCACTTCTGGGATGTGAACCGCGGAGATGGGCGATCGGTTTGACTCGGCCGACCTTAAGATGTGAGGTCCTTTCATCACCATTCTGTTCAGAGTGCCACCCTGACGGTTGATTACGCCACGGCTGTGGCGTTGTCTGACTGTATCCGGATGGGACGACCGGCCAGAAAGGTATGGGAATGTCAGATGGCTAGTTTGATAGCTCTGATCTCCAGGATGTTGATTGGAAGACGAGACTCCCGGAGAGACCAACGGTCCTGAGCATTGTGATGAAGGACCCCTGCTCCCCAACCGAGGAGGATGGCATCAGTGGTCACTATCAACATATGGACAAGCAGAAAAAAATTTCCTTTGACTCAAGGAAGAAAAATGTATCTACCATTTCAGAGAACTTCCAACTCTGGGAGATAGACGAAGGTGACGACCTAAGGACGCTGGATTCCAGTCCCAGACTGATAATAGCTCCTGCCGAATAGGTCTGAGATGAAATTGAGCAAATGGTACTGTCTCGATGGAAGCTACCATTTTTCCCAGGACCTGCATGGCGAACCATAGGGATTTTCTTAACGGTCTGGGAACAACAGGAGTATTCCCCGCCTCAGATAAGCAATCTTCTCTGGAGAGAGAGAGAAATCACGCTTCGGGTGGTGTCCAGAATCATTCCCAGAAAGGAAGAATTCTGAGAAGGTATGAGAGAAGACTTGTCCAGATTCAACAACCAACCCAGGCGAGAGAGAGTGTTGATAGTAATCTCGACGCTCTCTGTGCAGGCCCGACGGGTCGGTCCTTTGATGAGCAGGTCGTCTAGGTACGGAAGGACCACCACGCCATGAGAGTGTAAAGCTGACATGCCAGCCGCCATGACCTTTGTGAAATAGGAATGTGTAGATATGCGTCCTTGATATCGACTGACGCCAGATATTCGTTTCTTTCTAGAGAGAGACTCCATTCTGAAATGGCGGACTCTGATGAATTTGTTCAACAGTTTGAGACCCAGGATAGGACGCAAAGAGCCGTCCTTTTTGGGAACCACAAAAAAAGGTTTGAATCAAAAAACCCTTTGAACCTTTCCTCGTGAGGAACTGGAATGATGATGTCGCTGGAGCGAAGATTGTTTCAGGCGTGAAGAAGAGGAATTGCGAGGACATTGGACTTTTGGGGGCGAGACTGAAAGAAGAGCCTTGGGGAAACAGAAGGGAATTCACATCTGTAGCCGGAGTGTACAATATGTCAAACCCACCGGTCGTGAATGACCGACCACCAGGTCTCGCGAAACAGGAGCAGGCGTCCACCGACCCTGTTTTGGCTCCCCCGGGCCCCGCCAGAAATCATCGTGAAGATTTGTTTCTCCCGGCCTGAGCTCTGACTGATGGTTGCGAGCTTCTGTGTCTGTGAGACGATGCACGAGATGAGGTCGAAGCCGAAGACCAGTTAAAGGAGCTGCGAAATGGCCGGAAGCGACTTTGTTATTGAGGCCGAAAAAGGCCGATTGATTCTGCGCTGTGGTAGAATTTTACTTTTGCCACCTGTAGCGTCAGAAATAATCTGATCCAGACGATCTCCAAGAGACTTCCTGGATGATACGGCAAAGAAGTTAAAGATCTCTTTGAAATAGAGTCTGCACGCCCTCTCGGAGCCAGAGACTTCCGAATGGCAATGGCATTGGCAGTTGTGAGTGCAGCGCACTTAGCTGCATCTAAGGACGCGTGGACTAAATAGTCACCTGTTTGGGTAATCTGATAAGCCAGATTATGTGCCTCAGGGGGACGAGGAATATCGCTAGTAACCTTAACCAGATCCTCAGCCCAAGCCACCGTGGCTCTCGCCACCCAAGTGGCCGCAAAAGAAGGAGAGAAGGAAGCTCAGCAGCCTCAAGGACTGATGTAGCGAGGTTGTCCGCCTGTTTATCTGAGGGATTTTTGATAGATGGGCCATCAGAGAAGGACAGAAGAGTTTTGAAAAATCGTCTGTCTGGTCGGTCCCTATGTCCCTGAACAATGTCCGTGAAGTCCGTTTTTGTGAGGACGTTTAACTCTTTTGAAAGAGATAGAATGATCCGGGTGAGACCCGGGTTCTTCATCTACCTTCAGGGCTTTATTAAGTGCCTCTATGAGAGTCTAGGGAATCTGAAAACCCTTGGTAAATGCGGGACATCACCAAAATCCGAATCATGTTCAGAATCGTGATCACTGAGACCACTGGGAGAGGGGGAGCGAGAGCCTGAACTCGCCGACCCGCAAGACGGATTGGGAGAAGCATTATGGCGGCGCTTCCCAGATGGCCGCTGTGCTGATGCCGTGGGTTCTCTCTGAAGATTGATGGACCCCTTTTTAGGAGAAGGGATACCCTTAGTCAGAGAATCCATAGAGTGTGCCAGAAACGTAGGCCACTCAGAAGGACCCGGTTCACTGGGATCAGGAGTACATAGGGGTTCCTGAACGGCAGAGGCAGAGGGCTCTTGGCACATGATGCACAAAATGGCGACCCATGCTTTGATGGCAGGGGAGCGTTGCATGAGGCACAGGCGGCATACACCACTGTGTGGTTTTGTCAGGCCTTTTTGATCCCATTGATTGGGACATTTTTACCTGTGAGCCTGCAGTACGAAAAGGGTTAAACGCTGTGTCGTTTGCAGTGCTGTCCCACTAGAAAGATGGCACAGAATGGAGACCCATGCTTTGATGGCAAGGGACATTGTATGAGCCACAGGTGGCATGCACCGCAGTGAGGCTTTTGTCAGACATTTTTGAGCCCTTTGATTGGGACATATTCTGCGCCTATGAGCCTGCTGCAGGAGAAGGGGTTAAGCGCTGTAAGCTTACTCAGGTCCTGAAAAAATAGCGCTGGAGAACAGGCTGCCGCTGCTGAAGTAGCTCCATGGTGAAGGTCGCGGTATCCACAAGATGGCGGCCGAGATTTGGGCCTGAAGCGCTTCTCGTGGTCCGAGAGGCGCCAGAAACAGTGGGCGGAGCAAGCCGGGGCCTGTGGAGAGCACGCAATGTGGGCGGAGCTTGCGATAAGGACGGTAAGCCCGCCCCTATTCTCGAGGCCTACCCCGGCCTGAAGCCGGGGACTAAATTTATCGGCCGGCCCTGCGACCCGATGGAAGGCGCAGGTGCGGCCTACTCCGGATTGTAGCCGGAGAAGAAATCATGTGGCCCGGTTTTGCGACCCGATAAGGGTCGCAGGTGCTTCCTGCCCAGCTCTTGCGACGTCGTTCTGCCCCACAGAAGGGAGCGTCGCATCAGTGTAAACAACATGATGTACAAGTGTACTCACTGTGGAGCTCCATGCTCGGAGTATCAATGGCTGGCGCGTCCGTATGTTCTCAATCCGCCAACCCTTTCATAGGGAGGTGGAGAGGATTCCAGTCGCATCATCCTAGCACCAGCCACTTTCAATAGTGGTGGTGAGGGTGTAGTTTCCAAATATTTCGGAGCGCAGTTACAGCCTTATGACTCATGGGGAGAACGGACCATGAAGGAAACCGTCGCCCGATGGTAGCGTAGCAGGAGAGAAACGTGGAGACGACACTCCGTGTTCTCGCCTGTTGCTGGTTGTGGAAGATCGGGACTTTTCCTACAAGACCCGTCGCCCTTCCGTGCGTGAAGAAAGAAAAATAATAAAAATTGAAAAAAGTGTGGTCTGAGAGCAGACCCAAGTGCCTCCTACAGACACTAAGCAAGAACTGGTTCAGGATTGAGCCAACAGAGGGTGTATACTGCAGGAGGAGGAGTTAATCTCTTTTGCTTATGTATTGCTTAGTGTCCTCCTAGTGGCAGCAGCATAACACCCACGGTCTGTGTCTCCCAATGAGGCGATGGAGAAATTAGTGTTGTATTGATCTAACACACACAGCCTAGAAAGTGACATCACTTGAATCAGGATCTCAGCCCCTGTATCATTCTGCTCTCAGATTACATAGCGGAGATATTCTCTGTAAGGGTAAACTCACACACCGCAGATTGTTCCATTTTGAATGCAGAAATCCATATACTTGCCACAAAAGAAACACTATTCAGAAGAATAGAACCGATTTTTACTTGCAAAAATTTCTGCAACGAATCTGCCCCATGTGAACAGACGCATAATATAGCAGACTGAATGAATAGTGAATTCCTCACTTTGACCATTATCCTAATTTCTATTTTTAGTCCTGCTCTGGAGCCCGTAGTGCGGGACTGGATATGGAGACGAAGGACCTAACAATTAGTGCGGACAGGTAAGGAGCCAATGTAAAAGACGGATTTTGGTAAGAACTTACCTGTAAAATCCTTTTCAGCGAAGGAAGGAAAGGAGACACACTAGTAATGACTAGTGGGTAGGCGGAGCCCAGATAGGATTGACACCTCAGATTAAAAAGAGAGTGTTGACCGGCCCCTCCAGCTCGGGCTTCTCCTACTCCTGCTTCTTCAGTCGTACAAAAGCTTAGGGAAGAGCAAATATCACCAGCGGAGCAACATAACCCATTCTGAAGGACTTCAGAGAAAAAGCAAGAATACAGGTTATGCATGCATGTAGGCAAAAAACCACACAGTTCCAGGTACTACTCACTGGACCTGACCACCGCGATGAGCTGGCAATGCTGGAAAGGAGCCGTAGCGCGTCAACCTCAGTCCAGATAATCGCTATCAGAAGAGGGTCACGCCGCATCTGAAAACACATCAACACACTTCTGCCATGGGCGGGTGCTGTGTCTCCTTTCCTTCCTTCGCTGAAAAGGATTTTACAGGTAAGTTCTTACCAAAATCCGTCTTTCAGCAGCAGAATGGAAGGAAAGGAGACACACTAGTAATGACTAGTGGGACGTCCCAAAGCAGTCCAAAAATTAAGGGTGGGAATATAACCAAGAAAAAACAGGCAGAATCCCAACAACCTTGGTAAATGCGCAACAGGCGCCAAATACAAGTTAACTAGAACTTTACACTACAGCCGCCTGTAGGACCCTGCGTCCTAAGGCCGCATCAGCGGAAGCACTGACGTCCACCTTATAAAACTTTGTAAACGTGTGGACGGAGCGCCAAGTCGCCGCTCGGCAGAGCTGAGCTGCCGAAGCCCCTTGATGAAAGCCCACGATGAGGCCACAGCCCTCGTGGAATGAGCACGAATCTTAATCGGGCAAGGTTCGCCTTTAAGTGGTAAGCCTCCAAAATGGCTGACCGAATCCAACGAGCTATAGAGTCCTTGGAAGCTCGTTGACCACGTCGACGACCTGCTGGAATACAAACAAGGAGTCTGACTTCCTAAAACCTTGAGTAACAGACAAATAGAACTTCAAGGCCCGCACTAAATCCAATGTGTGCAAAACCCGTTCCTTTGCATTCCTCGGGCTCGGGCAAAGTGAAGGCAAAACAATATCCTGGTTAACATGGAATTGCGACACTACCTTAGGTAGAAAGTCGCCCCGTGTGCGAAGCACCTACTCGATCCGGGTAAAATTCCAGGAAAGGAGGCGAGCAAGAAAGAGCCGCCAACTCAGAAACCCTTCTCAAAGAAGTGACTGCGACTAGGAAGGCAACCTTCCAAGAAAGCAAAGAAAGGTTAGCAGAATCCATTGGCTCAAAAGGCCCATGCTGAAGAGCCTCCAGGACAAGGTTGAGCCGCCAAGGAGAACAGGTGCCTTCCGCGGCGGAAACTGACGGGTTACCCCGCGAAAAAAGGAGCGCACGTCCTACGCGAGGCGATAACTTTCCGGAACAACAGGGACAGGGCAGAAACCTGACCCCTCAGGGTGCTAACTGCCAAACCCTTGTCCAGCCCGTACTGTAGAAAAGCCAACAGATTGGGAATGGAAAAAATCCTCGGGTTCCTTGAAGAACCCAAACACCACGAGAAGAAGGCTTCCCAGGTCTTGTGGTAAATTCTAGTAGTAGCCGGACCTCTGGCACTCGCAGAGTGGCAATGACTTCGGCTGAAAAACCTCTACGGGTCAGTATTTCGGTCTCAAGAGCCACGCCGTCAAACGCAGAGACTTCAAGTCCGGATGACGGACAGGACCCTGAGTTAACAGGTCCGGGCGAAGAGGAAGTGGAAATGGCGGTGCTGCCAAAAGCGACACCAGTGTCGAGAACCACGTCCTCCTTGGCCAATCTGGGGCTATCAATATAGCCGGGATTCTCTCCAGTCTGATCCGACGCAGCACCAGAGGAAGTAAGGATATCGGCGGAAACACATAGATTAGCTCGAATCGGTCCCACGGGGTCACCAGAGCATCCACCGCCACAGCCTTCGGTTCCTTGTACCTGGACATGAAGGTCGGCAACTTGGCATTGGACCTGGATGCCATCAAATCCACTTGGGGAACTCCCCAAAGGGAGCACAGCAGTGCAAAGATCTCCGGATGAAGACTCCATTCTCCGGGATCCATCTTCTCTCGACTGAGGAAGTCCGCCGTGGTAGTCTGAACTCCTGGAATGTGAATCGCAGAGATGGCTGGTACTCTGTCCTCGGCCCAATTCAGGATCCGAGACACTTCCACCATGAGCCTGGAACTCCTCGTCCCGCCTTGGTGGTTGATATACGCGACCGCCGTTGCGTTGTCTGTCTGCACTCGGACTGGTAGACCGCTCAAAGGGACCGTCCATGTTGGAGGCAAAGGAAAATTGCCCTCAATTCCAAGATGTTGATCGGTAGAACAGACTCTTCCGATGACCATACTCCCTGAACCCAGAGATCGTTCCAGACACCCCCCCAGCCCGTCAGGCTGGCATCGGTGGTTATGACCGACCACCTCGGAGGAAGGAAAGACTTCCCCAGTGATAACGTTCCTGGACGTGACCACCAACTTAGGGACTCTCGCACCCTGCGAGAGATGAGGATACTGCGATCCAGTGCAATCTGCGATCTATCCCAATGACTCAGAATGAGCCTTTGGAGGGCTCTGGAATGAAACTGGGCAAACGGAAGCGCTTCCATGGAAGCCACCATCAGACCTAAAAGGCGCATACACTTCCGAAGGGACATTGCTGTCGAAGACTTCATAGTCTGTACATGTCGAAGGAGACATGCCCGCTTGTCTGGAGGTAGGGACACCACTGCCCGTACCGTGTCGAAATGCATCCCCAAAAACAGGATTGACTGCGACGGTTCCAGAGACGACTTCTCCCAATTGACCAGCCACCCGAAATCCTCCAGGAGCTGAAGGGATAGATTGCGAGCCGTCACCGCCTCCTCCTTTGAGGACGCCACAATCAAAAGGTCGTCCAGATAGGGAATAATCGTGACTCCCTGTCTTCGAAGAATTGCCATGAGAGGCGCTAGAATTTTTGTAAAAACTCTGGGCGCTGAAGCCAAGCCGAATGGCAGGGCCACAAATTGGTAATGGTCCTGACCTATGGCAAAACGAAGGAAGCGCTGGTGAGCCCTTCCGACGGGAACATGCAAATAAGCGTCGCGAATGTCGATTGACACCAGAAAGTCGTTCTGCGACAGGGTTGCCACAACGGAGCGAAGTGACTCCATGCGGAATTTTTGGGTGTGGACATGCTGATTCAATCTTTTGAGATCCAGAATAGGACGAAATTTGTCCTCTTTTTTGGGGACCACAAGAGATTTGAATAAAAACCTTTTCCCCGTCCTCTGTCGGAACCGGTATTACTACACCCTTCTGCAGAAGGAATTCCACCTCTCGCAGCAGAGCGGCAAATAGCTCGGGCTCTGACGGAATGCGAGACTGGCAAAAACTGTCCGGGGGTCGAGAAGAAAACTCTATGAAATAGCCTGCCGACACAACTCGCGTTACCCAGGAATCCGGAACGCAGGAAATCCAATTCGCCTTGAATTGGAGCAGGCGACCCCCCACTCGAGAGCCCTCGAGTGAGGACCTGGCGTCAGTCTGCCTTGGCGGGCTTCTTGTCAGTTTCCCGCTTGTCTTGACGGAAACTTTGTTTCCAAGGGGTGCGGGATTTCTGAGAAGACTTCTTTCCCGAAAAAGAGGGACGACCCGATCCCCAAGAAGACTGACCGGATCGTCCCCTAGACCGAAAATACCGCCGACCATTACCGGTACTAGGTCTGCCAGACGTAGAAGCCATAGCCCTTCGCTGTGGTAAAGCCGCTTCTTTAGCCTTTGCCTTGGCAATCAGCTCTGTGAGATCAGATCCAAATAGCTGACCACCCTTGTAGGCTAAAGACAGTAAACCCTGCTTGGAAACCGCGTCCCCGGTCCACTGTCTAAGCCACAGTGCTCTTCTGACTGTGACCGCTGAAGATTGCGTCCTGGATAATAATGACGCAGCATCCAGACCTGCATCACAGCTATATCAGGCTGCAGTCTCCAATAAATCGAGAAGTCCATCTATCTCGGATAATGGAGATCTATTTTGCAATGCCTTCCGTAAACGGACCAACCAGCACAGGGAAGCCTTAGAAGCACACATGGATCCTAGTACTGCTCTGAATCCATGACCTGCAGCTTCATAGATGGATTTCGCCACCATCTCCGTTTTTCTGTCCAGCGGCTCTTGCAGACTCGCTTTCCCTTTAACCGGAAGCAATGAGGATTTACTAAGCTGGGATAAAGGAACATCCACTTCAGGAGAAGGAATCCAATTATCCGTCAATTCCATTGAACACGGATATAATGCTTCAAAGAACCGTGTCCCTTGAAAACGTTTATCTGGACACAGACGTTCCTTCTCCACTACCGTATTAAGCTCTTCCAGAGCCGGTAATGTTGACCGCGACTTATGGTACTCCTGGTACATGCGGCCCGACTTACCAGGCCGTGTAGTTACCTCCTCCGGTAACTAACGCCTCTCTCATAGCTTCAATTAAAGCCTCTTTTCGGCTCACAAGAGGGAAAGAATGTCCCTGCCGATCCTCCTTATCCGAATCGGATAACTCCCCTTCTGAGTTTGAAGGAGAACCCTGTCCGCATTCCATATCAGATACCTCTGATTCGCTACGCGGAAAAGATGGCACCGGCCTGCGCCGCTTCCTGTCATGAGAGGATCTAGCTGACACCCACTGACCTAAAAGGTCAGACAAGCCATTAATTGACTGAGCGATGGCATCTAATTTGGTATCGCTGTAAATCGCAGCGCTTGATGCCGTCGAAGTCTGCGTATCAGATACTTGCGACTGATCCTGTAGCTGATCTGGCAGATGGTCCGCACCTTCCGGACCCTGAACCGACATGTCAGCAGTAAATGGCAGGTCAAAACCCTGTTAGTAACTGGAAACAGTGTGGTTACTAAGCAGACTGAGCAAGTACGCTGAAGGGTTAAAGCTCTTAAAGAAGAGAGTTACCCCAGCTATCTCTCAGTATATAAATAACCTCCTGCGTTCTGATCCCTACCGGGTAGAACCTGCGGCGGTTATTGCTGGAAGGGTTAACCCTTCATAGGGGTTAATGCCGCCAACTCCCCACAACTCCCTATATAAAATAAAAGGAGTGTGCGAGTCCCAGGTCTCTATAAGAGAACGCGGCTGCAGATAAACGCTATCTGTCACTTGGAACACAGATAGGTTCTGCGCTGTGGGGTGATGATATTCACTCACCCAGCTGGCCTCGGTGAAAGTATACCTTAAACAGGAGGAGCGGAGCATGAGGAGCCCGGAGCCTCTGTAATGGCCGCCGCGCTGAGAGAAGCCGGAAGAGAAGGACAGTGAAGCTGCAGTCTCCTCAGAGCGATTCCTGTCACAAAAAGAGCGGGAAGCGTGAAGCCACGCCCCCTCCGGCTTCAGAAAAGAGCGGGAACTCCTCGCTCTCTGCTCTCCTCTGTCCTGCAGGTATCTGCCTGCAGACATAAAATACAGTCACCAAACATGTCATCTAATACATGTACCAGCGGCTGCCGCAGCAGCCACTGAGAGCACACACACATTCACATAAAAATGCCGTACTCACCAGCCGAGCGCCACAGGGACCCCCAGGGGTTTGTGGCGCTGTGCCCATCGCTTCCCCCCCCGGGCGGGGAACGCAGTGACCCCCGATGTGCGGTTTGCGTCCCCGCTAGGGAAGCAATCCTCATCCCCCAGGGCCGGCGTGAAACTGCAGGGACCACCATACAGGGTATTACAGATCGCCAAGGGAGAGGTGGGGGTCCAGCAGCGCTGAGACCCCTGAGACCTCTAGACCACTTCTGGTGATCCAAGTCTCTTGTCCGATAAAAATAATAAAGTTTTCTGAGGAGCTGCTTCCAGCAGCGAC
Source organism: Oophaga sylvatica (assembly GCA_033576555.1). NCBI lineage: Eukaryota > Metazoa > Chordata > Amphibia > Anura > Dendrobatidae > Oophaga > Oophaga sylvatica. Next base: position 123,517,877 of record JARQOD010000007.1, read on the forward strand.
CATCCTCTGGACCTCAAATTTTAGACTGAAGAAGCAGGAGTAGGAGGAGCCCGAGCTGGAGGGGCCGGTCAACACTCTTTATAATCTGAGGTGTCAATCCTATCTGGGCTCCGCCTACCACTAGTCATTACTAGTGTGTCTCCTTTCCTTCCATTCTGCTGCTGAAATATATTTCCTTACATGCTTAATGAAAGTGGCAGAGGGGAAGGCGGCCTGGGTCAGAGTTCAGGGCTGCACCCATTGTATTATTTCAACTAAAATATTAATTGATACCACAAACTTACTAGAGAAATCGAGCAGCTGGCAGCCACCACTAGGGGGCGCTAGCGGCATATGTACTTATGGCTGACCGCAATAGGAGCTGTATAAATATGTATGCAGTGAGCTCCTCTTTGTGGCAGCCATAATTTAATGGGGTTAGGATTTTAATGAAATGATGTATATGCAAATTGTCTCTTCAGAGAGGAAAAGGACTTGAACTCTAGCGCAATCCTAAAAGTCAATATCTACCCTTTATCGAGCGTTGCCATATGACTTAGGATAAAAGACAAACCAGATTCTCTAGTTGAAGACATGATGTTTCGGGGTATTGCCCCTCATCAGTGCAAAGTATGAGATCTGATTTTGCTAGTTGAGAGGCCAAGATCTGGATCTAAGGGGTAACGTTTCTCCTTGTGGAAAGTGACATGCCAGGTCTGGCATGTCAGAGTGAGGAGACTTACTTAGTTGACATTATTATGATCAAAAGAGAGTAAAAAGCCATCCCTCCACCGCGACAAGGTTGTTCCCAATCGGGATGGACCCTAGCTCTTGTACTTCACCTCGCCATATGTCAGCAGACCTCAAAATAGATCATGGCAGAGCAGGATTCAGACCTGTTTCATACCTGCCCTTAGAAAGATATATAGACAAGATGCACAGCCTAAAAATGAGCCGCGGCCCTGTATGCAGTTTATTTGGTAGCCCGTCCATGTTAGCGGGTTACATATATTAGCTATAAATTCGAGCTGCGCTGAAAGATTCTCCGACCCGCTGACAAAATCAGCGCGTGGCTTTATGGGTTGTGTGTGGCGCTGCAGGTCAGCTGCAATACCATACTCAACCAAAGGACAGGAGTGGCGCCATTTCTGGAAGAAAGCAGTGATTTTTTTTTTTGTAATCCTGGACAAATCTCCTAGAGGAACATAAGATCGGTAGATACAACTCTAATAGAAACCTTCATCTTTTGCAGCTATAACAAATGTGGCCGTCAGTAAGTATATTCTATCGTTTGTCAGATTATTTTATGAAGTGTAACTAAACATATATATAGGTATATTTAATAGATTGAAGCCTTTAAAAGTCCTGTAGTTTACTGGGGGTGTCATGATCTCAAAAATTTATATTGAGCCCAAAACTGCTGAGCACTTTTCTAAAGTATTTTGAGAAGTTGGTGGGGGGGGGGGGTCTCATGATCTGAACCTAAAGCACAATTTCGGGGGGAGCAGGTAACCATTTGCAAGTTTCAGGACTTGATCACAGGTATCCTTATTATTGCCTTTCATTAGAAGGGATCCCATGACTAGGGGCTACTGGACCTGGCAGTTAGTGGTGCGCGAACGTGCTAGGATAAAGTGTTCGCTATCAGAGCATGCTCGGGTGCTGAGGGTCTTCGGCGTGCTCGAATACTATGTTGGAGTCCCCGCGGCTGCATGTCTCATCATCATCATCTCCTTCCTACCTATCCCCCGTTCTCCTTCTCCACCACCACATCCCCATTTCCAGTCTTCTACACACTCTTCCTCTTCCATTTTGATTGACAGCTCTGGATTTATAGATGAGAAAACAAGTAGGTGGGAAGGTGCACTAAAGGGACTCTTTCAGCACAGAATCACTGTTGGGGCATCATGGTGCGGCCAATCATTTATATACACCTTCCAACCTACTTGTTATTCCTTCTGTCTCTGCCTCTATGAAGCCAGCGCTGTCAAAGAAGAGAGGGGAGTGGAGATAGCGTGGAAAACAAGCAGGTGGGAAGGTGCATTTAAATGTTTGGCCACCACCATGATGCACTGAGTGTCTGTACTTGGGTTGAGTACTCATTCTGTGTGGAGACCCTTTAAGGGACAAAATGTAGGCTTGTTCATGAGGTCTAATAAAATGTCTCATTTTCCTCCTTAGGTGGACGTGTTCCCCCATCCTCCTCCTTTCTACTCTACTAATGCTGATGATCTCCGCCATGTTCCTGTAATGTATGGCAGCAGCCGATGGTATGACTTACTATATGCTAATATATAAAATAAATGTTACACATTAACTGATTGGTTTCTGGTCCTTGAGTTATAATCTGCTCATCATTTTATGGGATTATATATATATATATATATATATATATATATATATATATATAGGTTTGTATTTGTAGGCTATTCGGTTCCATGAGAAGGGTATGTGGTTATACTTTATATATTCGGAATTATTGCCAGTCATCACATCTACTGTACTTGCTCACATTTTATACATTTAATATCTATAAAAGTTCCCATCTTACAAACATCCGCCCACATACTTGCCATCCGGCCTCTTCATTATAGCCCAGAACACGTCTAGACCTCTAAGGTCATTGCATGTTCTAAAATCAGGCGCACGTCTTCACGTCACAACCTTACAACACAAGGTGACCTCCGAGGCCTGGTCGTGGCCAGAAGTCCTGACCTATAGAGAACAGGCTGGAGGAAAGCAGACTGGATAGCGAGCAGGCGGAGAAGTCAAGGATGAGGAATTGCAGATTTATTTTTTTTACCTGGAAATTCAGTTTGAAAATCCATTGCAGAATGGCTGTATCGTTCTTACACAACAGCTTCATCAGGCTGAAACACGGATTTTGGTAAGAACTTACCTGTAAAATCCTTTTCAGCTAAGGAAGGAAGAGAGACACAGGAATTCATTACTGATGGGTAGGCGGAGCCCCAGATCAGGATGTCACCTCAGATCAAAAGAGTGCTGACTGGCTGGCCCCTCCAGCTCGGGCTCCTCCTACTCAGCTCCAGTCGTACCAAAGCTTTTAGGAAAGAACCAAGATCACCAGCGGAGCAACATAACCCCTTCTGAAGGAACTTCAGAGAAAAAACACAAGGATACAGGTTATGCATGCAAAGAAAGCTAAAAACCACAGAGTTCCAGGTACTACTCACGGAACCTTGACTACTGCGATGAGCTGGCGATGCTGGAACAGAGCCTTAGCGCGCTGACCTCAGCCCAGATAATCGCTATCAGATAAGGGTCGCGCTGCATCTGAAACATCAACACACTTCTGCCTTGGGAGGGTGCTGTGTCTCTCTTCCTTCCTTCGCTGAAAAGGATTTTACAGGTAAGTTTTACCAAAATCCGTGTTTCAGCTGCAGATGGAAGGAAGAGAGACACAGGAATTCATTACTGTCACGCGGTCTTATGATATGTGTACGATGTCAGTAAACTATTCTTAAAAGAACAACACTCTATACAACATATAGATTAGCAACATCAGCATGTAAATATAGAATAGATTTACCTGACACGATATCCGTTGAACTCAGGGTTAATCTTGAGGACTTGATACACTGTCACAGGAAAGAGGAGGACCGGGGTCTAACCTGACCCTAAACTGGGGTCCTAACTAATCCCTCACCTTGGAGGTACTGATAATGGTTCAGAGGTCCAAGTCTCCAGCCTAACCCTGTCTCCTATCAGTCCCTGAACCCTGTAATCAGTCCTAAGAAGGATACTGATTACCACCAAAGGGATATGGGCTGATCTCTGCTAAATACACAGATTAGACATATAAGACAGACTGGAGAAAACACAGACTTGCATACACACTCAAACACAGAAGGAACATAAATGATCTGGGATATTAAACTCTAAGCAAGGTGAGCTTAAAACAATAAGGAGCTCTTTAACTTAAGTCTATACAGATACAATCCTATCTGTGGTCTGCATGAAGAATTTCACTGGCAACTCCCAACACAGACAACCAGAGATTTAAAGGAAACCAATCAACAAATAATTAATTGCAGCCGGAAGAAACTGCACCCAGTCCCAGAACTGAGCACAGACAGAATTAACTCCCTAACTGCCAAACACAAAGAAACAGCAACTCAGCTGTGAGAAGTCAGAATGTGCAACCGCGACGATCTTCGTGGCGATGCACACATGACAATTACTGATGGGACGTCCCAAAGCAGTTCAAAAATAAGGGTGGGAAAAAACCAACAAAAGGCAGAAACCCAACAACCTTAACAGAAAAAATGCGCAAACAGCGCTAAACACAAGTTCATCTAGAACTTTAAACTACAGCTGCCTGCAGGACCCTACGTCCGAGGGCTGCATCAGCGGAAGCACTGACGTCCACTTATAAAACTTTGTAAACGTGTGGACAGAGTGCCAAGTTGCCGCCCGGCAAAGCTGCACTGCCGAAGCACCTTGATGAAAAGCCCACGATGAAGCCACAGCTCTCGTGGAATGGGCTCGAAACTTAATCGGGCAAAATTCACCCTGAAGACGGTAAGCTTCCAATATAGCTGACCGGATCCAACGAGCTATGGAATCCTTGGAAGCTCGTTGACCACATCTAAGACCAGCTGGAACCACAAATAGGGAGTCCGTCTTACGAAAACCTTGAGTAATAGATAGATAAAACTTCAAGGCCCGCACTAAAGCTAATGTGTGCAAAGCTCGCTCTTTCGCATTCTTCGGATCTGGACAGAATGAGGGCAACACAATATCCTGGTTAACATGAAAATGTGACACCACTTTAGGTAAAAAATCACCCCATGTGCGAAGCACTACACGATCCGGAAAAAACCCCAGAAAAGGAGGCGAACAAGAAAGAGCTGCCAACTCAGAAACTCTCCTCAAAGAGGTGACTGCTACAAGGAAGGCCACCTTCCAAGAAAGCAAAGAAAGGCTAGCAGAACCCATAGGCTCAAAAGGTTTATGCTGAAAAACTTCCAAAACAAGGTTGAGCCGCCAAGGAGACACGGGTGCCTTCCGCGGCGGAAACTTACGAGCTATACCGCGGAAAAAAGGAGAGCACGTCCCTATTCGAAGCAATGGTTCTCCGAAACAATAAGGACAGAGCAGAAATCTGACCTTTCAGGGTGCTAACTGCCAAACCTTTGTCTAGCCCATGCTGCAGAAAAGCCAACAGATTGGGAATGGAAAATTTTCTCGGGTTCCGAGAAGACCCCAAACACCACGAAAAGAAGGTTTCCCAAGTTTTGTGGTAAATCCTAGTAGTAGCCAGACTTCTCGCAGCACGAAGAGTAGCAATGACCTCGGCTGAAAAACCTCAACGGGTTAAAATTTCGGTCTCAAGAGCCACGCCGTCAAACGCAGAGACATCAAGTCCGGATGACAAACGGGCCCCTGAGTCAACCAGTCCAGTTGAAGAGGAAGCGGAAAAGGAGGTGCCGCCAACCGCGACATTATTGTCGAGAACCACACCCTCCTTGGCCAATCTGGAGCTATCAAAATAGCTGAAATTCTCTCTAGTCTGATCCGACGCAGTACTAGAGGAAGTACGGATATCGGCGGGAATACATAGATCAGCTCGAACTGATCCCACTGAGCCACTAGAGCATCCACCGCCACAGCCTTCGGGTTCTTGTACCTGGACATGAACGTCGGTAACTTGGCATTGGACCTGGATGCCATCAAACCACTTGGGGAGTCCCCCAACGGGAGCACAGTAGTGCAAAAAACTTCCGGGTGGAGGCTCCATTCCCCGGGATCCATCTTCCTGCGACTGAGGAAGTCCACTGTAATATTCTGAACCCCTGGAATGTGAATCGCCGAAATGGCTGGTAAACTGCCCTCGGCCCAAATCAGAATTCGGGACACCTCCACCATGAGTCTGGAACTCCTTGTCCCGCCTTGGTGATTGATAAACGCGACAGCCGTCGCATTGTCTGTCTGCACTCGGACCGGCAGACTGCTCAAAAGGACCGTCCAATGCTGGAGGCAAAGGAAAATCGCCCTCAATTCCAGGATGTTGATCGAAAGGACAGACTCTTCCGATGACCATATCCCCTAAATCCAGAGATTGTTCCAAACACCCCCCCCAGCCCGTCAGGCTGGCATTGGTGGTTATGACCGACCACTTCGGAGGGAGGAAAAGCTTTCCCAGGGATAACGCTCCTGGACATAACCACCATCCTCGGGATTCTCGCACCCTGTGAAAGATGGTGACGCTGCAATCCAGCGAACCTTGCGATTGATCCCAACGACTCAGAATGAGCCTATGGAGAGCTCTGGAATGAAATTGGACAAACGGAAAAAACCTCATGGACGCCACCGTCAGACCCAGAAGGCGCATACCTTCCGAAGGGACACTGCTGTCGCAGACTTCATAGTCTGTACATGCTGGAGCAGACATGCCTGCTTGTCTGGAGGTAGGGACAACACCGCCCGTACCGTGTCGAAATGCATCCTCAAAAACAGGATTGCCTGCGACGATTCCAGAGACGACTTCTCCTTTGAGGCCACAACCGAAAAGGCCGTCCAAATAGGGACGAATCGTAAGTCCCCGTCTTCGAAGAATTGCCATGAGATTTAGGCGTCAGAATCGTTGTAAAAATTCTGGGCGTTAAGGCCAAGCCGAATGGTCGAGCCACAACCTGGGTGAGGTCTTCCGACGGGAACATGCCAAAAAGCGTTGCGAATGTCGATTGATCGTTCTGCGACAGGGCTGCCATAACTGAGCGAAGCGACTTCATGCTCGGCTCTGACGGAATGTCAGAAGTCAGTCCGCCTTAGCGGATTTTTTTTTTTTTTTTGCCAGCTTCTGCCTTAACAGAAGTTCTGTTTCCAGGGTATGCGGAATTTCTGAGAATTCCCCCTCTTTTTTTTTTTCTTTAAAAAAGAGAGAGACGACACAAACCCCCAGAGGGTTGGTCAGATCATCCCTTGAACCGAAAAGGACTGCCGATAACTATCGGCACTAGTCCTGCCAGACGCAGAAGTCACAGCTCTGCGCTGCGGTAAAGCTGCTTCTTTTGCCTTTGCCTTGGCATCAGCTCCGTGAGGTCAGTCAAATAGCTGACCACTTTCTAAGCTAAAGATAGCAAACCCTGTTGGAAAACTGCGTTCCATCCAAGTCACAGTGCTCTTCTGACTGTAACTGCCGAGGATTGCTCCCTGGATAGCAGTGACGCATTATCCTTCAACTAGAAAAGCCCATCTACCTTGATAGAGGGAAACTTGCCACGCCGTCCTTAGACGGTCCAACCGGCTCAGGGGAACTTAACAAGTACACCTAGATCCTTAATACCGAATCTATGATCCACGGCTACACAGATGGAAATTGTTGCCATCTCCGTTCTTCTGTCCAGCGTGTCCTGCAGACTCGTCTTCCCTTTTACCAGGAAGATTTGCTAAGCTGGAATAAAGGGACATTCACTTCAGGAGAAGGGGTCCAATTAACAAATAACTCCGTAGAAAAACGGATACAGTTTGTAAGGTCGTCGCGACCCATGCGACCCTTGCAACATCCGGGCCGACTTACCAGGACGACTAGTTACCTCCTCCTGTAACTGTAACGTCCACATGGCTTCCACAGAAATTTTAGTACGGCCCCTGAGAGAGGCAGGGTGTCCCTGCCGATCCTCCTTGTCCGAATCGGACTTCTTCGCTAAGCGAGAAGGAAAGCACCGATTTGTGTCGCTTCCTTGAGAGGATCTAGTTGACACTCCATAACCTAAAAGGTCATCAATAGAAACCAGTGAAGGCCTCCATTTTGACACCACTGGAAGCTCTGACCGTGCATGAGTCGAGGTCTGCGTGTCAGATACGCGAGGCTGATCCGTAGCGGATCTGGGAGAGGGTCTCTGACATGCCCTTGCATAGTATATGGCAGGATAAACCTGTCAGTAACCAGAGCAGTACTTAAATAAAAAACAAACGCTGAAGGGTTAAAGCTCTAAAGCGAGAGCTACCCCAGCTGTCTCCCATTAAGAGTTAACCCCTAAGAAGGGGTTAAAGTAGCTGACTCCCCACAACCTTGATAATGAAAAAGGTGTGCGAATCTCAGGCGCCTCTTATAAGGTCGCAGCTGCAGGACACCATGCCACACTAAACAGAAAACGTTCCACAAGATCGCTAAAAAATTGAACGTGTTTTTTATAACGCAATGACCGCCAAAGTTGTCAAGGAGATCGCTAATCGCCTATGCGATTGCCCAGATTGGCAGCCACCAGCGACACTAAAAATGACACACAAACTATCGCAATATTATGCGACGCCATCAGGATAGTCAGCGGAAACGTATAGTGGCAGCATTAATGTCGCAGACTCCCCACAGCCTCTTTATTAATATTAAAAGAGTGTGCGAGCCCCTTATGCGAGAACAGCCGCAGGACAGCTCAATCTGTCACTCAGAAGTGCCCCAGACGGCGCCCGCGCTGTGGAGGTGAAGGGGTTAAGCTTCTGCCCGGCGGGCTAGAAGCGACTCACCAAGCTGGTCACGTATTCTTGCCGGGAGGGGAGGAGAACGATCCGGGGAGCTTTCAGCCTGCAGCAATGGCCGCCGCGCTCTGCCTCCGTGTGCTCCATGTAGAGGAGCCGGAAATGGAGGCTGCAGTAAAGCGCGCGCTCAGAAGCGGCGCGAAATTCAAAAAATAAAAAGAGCGCGTACTCCCCTCCTTTCCCTCGTCCTGCAGGCATCCTCCTGCGGACATAGAAAAACTAGTCACCGGCATATATATGTACAGCGGCTGCCGCAGCAGTCGCTAAAACACTCACACACATTTTACCAAAATGTGGAGTACTCACCAGCCGAAACGCCACAGGGACCCCCAGGGGTTTCTGGCGCTATGCCCATGCTTCCCCCCAGGGCGGGAAGCGCAGTGACCCCAGTGTGTGGTTTGCGCCCCCGCCAGGGAAACTCTCCTCATCCCCCAGGGCCGGCAAGATTCTGCAGGGACCATTATGTAGTTACAGATCCGCCAAGGGAGAGGCTGGTGAAATACACTGATATACATGTAATAGCGCTGCCATCAGACGCTAAAGCACTCACACATTAATAATAAAATTTTGTGTGGAGTACTCACCAGCTTAGCGCCACAGGGACCCCTCAGGATTTGTGGCGCTTGTGCCCATGCTTCCCCCCAGGGCGAGGAACGCAGTGACCGCACGTGTGGTTTGCGTCCCCGCCAGGGAAGCCATCCTCATCCCCCAGGGCCGGCAAGGATTCTGCAGAGACTATTGAGTAAATACAGATCCGCCAAGGGAGAGGTTGGGGTACAGCAGCGCTGGTACCCGAGACCTCTAGACCAACTGGTGATCCAAGTCTCCTGTCCGAATATAAAATAATAAAATCTTCCGAGGAGCTGCATTAGCAGCGACCATCCTCTGGGACCTCAAATCTTAGACTGGAGCTGAGTAGGAGGAGCCCGAGCTGGAGGGGCCAGCCAGTCAGCACTCTTTTGATCTGAGGTGACATCCTGATCTGGGGCTCCGCCTACCCATCAGTAATGAATTCCTGTGTCTCTCTTCCTTCCATCTGCAGCTGAAACATCTTTTCCGTTTGCATTGTGAGATCTAGCCTTCGATCCTTTACAGAATGAAAACTCTAAGTTACTTACCGTTAACGGTATTTTTCGAAGTCCATGACAGCACTACAGAGAGAGGGGATCCGCCCCTTAGGAACAGGAAACCTACATATATAAAAGGGCGGCACCTCTCCCACACATCAGTTGGATTACAGAGCATAAGAGGACATCAAGGTTAAATGGTATACAGCAAAAAAATTTTATGCATCACACAGTAACATTAATCAATTGTTTATTACATGTGGACTACATAAGCGGAAGAAGTGCACATAGAACCTGGGTGGGAATGTAAGGGTGCTGTCATGGACTTCGAAAAATACCGTTAACGGTAAGTAACTTAGACTTTATTCGAACGTCCATGACAGCACTACAGAGAGAATTACAGAGAGTAATAACTACTTAGGGAGGGACTACTGCCTGCAGCACCCTTAGTCCGAAAGAAAGGTCTGAGGAAGCACCCAAATCTAATCTATAATGAGTGTAAAACGTGTGTGGAGAAGACCACGTAGCTGCCTTACATATCTGGTCAATCGAGACTTCTGCCCTTTCTGCCCATGAAGTCGCCACAGCTCGAGTGGAATGCGCCCTTAGCCTCTCAGGTGGCTGCTTGCCCCTCGAGGTGTATGCCAGAGAATTGCTTCCCTAATCCATCTGGCCAATGAGCTCTTTGTTAATCTACGGCCTTTGTTAATTCCTTGAAAAGAGACAAACAATGCATTGTCCCTTTTCCAGGGATCAGTGACTGCCAAATATTGCAGCAGACATCTTCTAACATCTAAAGTATGAAGTTTCATCTCTTTTTGATTAGATGGATTAGGGATGAACGAAGGGAGAATAATTTCCTGTGTTCTGTGGAAAGCGGAAGACACCTTAGGTAGGTATGCCGGATCCGGTCTAAGTATTATCCTGTCATTCAGGACCTGAGTGTAAGGAGATAGTCTAGATAGTGCCTGGATGTCACTTACCCTCCTAGCCGAGGTTAATGCTACCAGGAAAGCGGTCTTAAGGGAAAGAATTTTTATTGATGCTGCTGATATAGGTTCAAAAGGGGGCTCTGTTAAAGCAGTGAGAACAAGATTTAAGTCCCATGGCATGATTCTCACCTTCACTATGGGTCTCGACCTACCCGCAGCTTTAATGAATCTACTGACCCAGTAATTATTTGCGATGTTGCAACTAAAGAGTGCCCCCAAAGCTGAAACTTGCACCTTAAGGGTGCTTGTGGAGAGACCTAAGTCCAGACCCTTTTGTAGGAATTCTAGAATCTGGGTTATCGGAGTTGTGTCCCCTGCTACAACCGCCGAGCTCTGAAGAAATTTCTTCCAAATCCTAGCGTAGATCCTAGTTGTAACCTCTTTTCTGCTTTTAAGGAGAGTATTAATTACATTAGCAGAAAACCCCTTATCTGTCAGCAGCGACCGTTCAAAATCCACGCCGTCAGGTGGAGGCCCGCTACTCGAGGATGGTAGACTGGACCTTGGGAGAGCAGATCGGGAATGTCCGGCAGGACCCACGGGTCGGCTATCGACATGTTTCTGAGACATGAAAACCATGCCCTCCTGGGCCAAAAAGGAGCGATTAATATTATCCTTGCCCTGTCCTTCCTGACCTTCCTCAATACTAGGGGAAGTAAGGACAGGGGAGGAAATGCGTAGGCTAGATTGAAATCCCACTGTAATAGAAGAGCGTCCACTGCCAGAGGGCGTTCTTTGGGATTCAGAGAGCAGAACTATCTCACTTTCCTGTTGCTTTTGGTAGCAAAGAGATCTACTTCCGGTAGACCCCATTTCCGCACAATTAGGTCGAAGATGGAAGTCTTTAATGACCACTCTCCTTGGCTCAGGAGATTGCGGCTTAAGAAATCCGCCTTGGTATTTTCTTCTCCCCTTATATGTAGAGCCGTTAGAGAAAGTGTCGTTCTGCTATGTGAAGTAGGCGCCTTGCCACTTCCATGAGAGGACCGGAACGAGTACCACCCTGGTGGTTGATGTATGCGACTGTGACCCGATTGTCGGAGAGCACTCGAACGTGGTGACCCTGTAGATAGACAAGGAGTTTTTTAATCGCTAGCTCTACCGCTGCTAATTCCTTCATATTAGAAGACATTTGAATTTGATCCTGCTCCCATGAGCCCTGAACCATAACGTCCCCCATATGAGCCCCCCACCCAGAGGGGCTAGCATCTGTTGTGACTATTCGGGATATGTCATATTTCCAGGGAACCCCCTTAGACAGGTTTGTCTCATTCTTCCACCAATCCAGGGATCTTATAGCAGCCTGGGACAAGGATAGCTGGCCTTCCAGGTAACCACCTAGCAAATTTTGATACAGCAAGACCTCAGCTTGCAGTGCCCTTGTGTGAAATTGGGCCCACCGAACCGCGGGAATGCAGGACGAGAGGGAGCCCAAAAGAGACATGGCCTTCCTAAGCGACATGGAGGGGTTACTGGAAGCGTTTAGGACCTGGTACCGTAAGCGAATTAACTTGTCTGACGGTAAACTACAGTTCTGATTTTGTGAATCCAGAATTAGCCCTAGAAATTGCTGAACCCTCATTGGATTCAAACGAGACTTTTTGGTATTTATTAGCCATCCCAGCCGCTCTAAGGTAGAAATCGCTGTTTTCAGTTGCTCTAGGCAATGCTCTGCCGTCTTTCCTATGATAAGAAAGTTGTCAAGGTAGGGGACTATGAGCATATTTGATTCACGTAAGTGGGCCATGACCTCCGACATAACCTTAGTGAATACTCGTGGGGCAACCGCCAAGCCAAAGGGAAGGGCGCTAAATTGAAAATGTCGCAGTGATTCCCCATCTGGATTGCTACTCTGAGGAAACGCTGATGCTCCATATGGATCGGTATGTGGTAATAAGCGTCTTTCAGATCTAACACCACCATAAAGCAATTTTCAAACAGAAGCTTTATTGCTGAGCTGACCGTTTCCATTTTAAATGGGTGAATAATCAGGAACTTATTGAGGGCTTTCAAATTAATAATTGTTCTAAAAGACCCATCCAGTTTATGGATCAAAAACAGAGGGGAGTAAAACCCCTTACCCCGCTCTGCTTCTGGCACCTCCACTAAGACATTCTTAGCGCAAAGCTCCTGAACCTCCAACTCTAGAGCGGCCTGCTCCGATGGCGATGACCTGAGTGGGGTAATTTTAAAGTTATCCCAAGGTACCGAGGAGAATTCTAACCGCAGCCCTGTAGCTATGATGTTAAGGATCCAGCTACTGTTTGAGATTTCCGACCAGGCCGGGTAGAAGGCCTTCAATCTGCCTCCTACCGGCATTGCTAGTCATTGCGAGGGTTTTTTTGTTTCCCTAGGTGGACCTCTAAACATAAACCCTGTACCTCTTCGCCTCTTTTCATCCCATTTGGCTCGTTCCCTGGACGACCTTCGGTAGCTTAACCTCCTTCTGCTGAAAGGTCTTTTATAGGAAGGGGTTGATAGACTGGGAAACTTTTTCTTGTCGTCCCCTGCCTTTTCTAAAAGTTCGTCCAGGACCGGGCCAAAAAGATATTCGCCGTCACACGGAATGGAGCAGAGGCGAGATCTGGCTTGAATATCGCCCGGCCAACATTTCAGCCATAATGCCCTTCGTGCTGCATTAGACAGCCCTGCCGCTCTGGCAGCCATTCTTACTGAGTCCGCTGAGGAATCAGCCAGGAAAGCCGCCGCATTCTGAATTATTGGCAAGGTCTTCCGAATTGTCCCCCTGGAGGTTCCATCTGTTAACTGGGAAGCTAACTGGTCTAGCCAGACCATCAATGACCTGGCTGCGCAAGTGGCTGCAACCGCCGGCCTCAGGGCACCTGCCGACATCTCCCATGTGCCTTTCAAGAAGGAGTCTGCCCTCCTGTCTAGTGGATCTTTCAAAGACCCCATATCATCAAATGGGATGGAGGATTTTTTAGAAGCCTTCGCCACTGCTGCATCCAGCTTCGGGGCCTTATCCCATCTACCCGTCAGGGGATCTTCAAAGGGATATCTCCGTTTAAACGCTTGGGGTAAGGAGCCTCTTTTTTCAGGCTTCTTCCACTCTCTGTCTATAAGGCCTTGGATGCTACTGTTTAGTGGAAAGGATCTCCGTTTTTTTGGATCTAGACCACCAAACATCAGATCCTGTACTGAGGGCTCTGGTTTCGCCTCTTCTACCCCCATGGTGGACCTAACTGATTTGACAAATTTGTCCATCTGGTCCAAGGGAAAACAAAAACGGGTAGCGTCTTCCGTAGAAGACGAGGAGGAAGCCGAAGAGGAAGGCGAGGAGGGTCCTGACACAACTTCACCCCTATCATGGGCGGCAGGTGACTCTGAATCAGATAAAACTGGTACATTTCTACGCCTGGAAAATTCTCCGTGTCTTGAGGACGCTTTCAACTCTGCTCTTATTATCTCCTTCAGGCTTTCGGTGAAATCTGGAGTCTCCTCCGCTATCTAAAAAGGGAAGGGGCATAGGGGGGGGTTTACTATGTCATCCCATGCCCCTGCCCTTCCCCTTAAAAATGCCCTACCGTCTGTTGCATGCACGGCTGGCACAACCTCTTAGGGCAAGCGTCAGGCAGAGGGCAAGCGCAAAAGGCACATTCCCTGTGCTTGCTTTTCACCGAACACTTCTTCCCCTAGTAACAGACACAAAATGGGGAAAAAACTGTATTACTGGGTATTCTAAATCTGACGATCTCTTACCCAGATTGTACAGCAGTAGGTACCGGATCACGGGGAGGGGGCTTTTTCCCAGCTGCGGAACTTCTGCGGCTGGTGCTCCTGGCCATTGAAGAGGAGCGCTCTGTCTGCTGCTGCTGGCTCTCCTGTTGCACCGAGGGAGCCTCTGCAGTGTCCATCGTAAAAAAATGGGGCAGAAGCGCTTTACCTCTTTCCTAGGCTCCTTATATCCTCCCCCGGATATCCGGATCAGCAGGTCTGGCCAGGGGTCCACCCCCTCCTACTCCCGCCCCACGGCCCCCCCGCACCTCCCCGCCGTCCCCACAGCAGGCGCCGTCCGATGATGCAGCCGCCAAAATTTTCAAAACGCCGGCCGGCGTCTCACTTCCGGTTCCGGTGGTGGAGACCCCGCCCCTTTTTTCCCCCGCTCGCACGGACCCCACCATACCGATGGAGGTAAGTATAATCCCCCGCTGCATCGCCCCTCCGAGCGGAGATCTCCCCCGCCGCGCCGTCCATAGCAGCGACGCGCGGCGGGAAATTCAAAAAACCCCCGCCGCGCTGTCCATAACAGTGACGCGCGGCGGGAAATTAAAAAAAAAAAAACCCGCCGTGCCGTTCACAGCAGTGACGCGGCGGGAAATTCAAATTTTTTTTTAAAATTTTTTTTTTTTTTTAAAAAAATCACGGCTGCACCCCATAGGAGGCCCCCACCATGACAGGACCACAGGAGAGGACAGGGAGAAGGCATCGGGACCAGGAGAGGGGGGGAATACTTACCTACCGGCGCTGGCTGGGAGACAGAGATCCTCTGGATACTGCTCCGCACACTGCCGTGGAATCCTACCCGGACCCACCGTGGCGCTTTCAGGGGCTCCGCACCGGCCGAGGTAGGAGATCCCCCCCGCTACCTGGGTCGACCGGCCGGCCTGGGTCCTCCTGAAGATCTTCATCTGTAGGAAACCCGTCCTTTAGGAACAGGAAACCAACTGATGTGTGGGAGAGGTGCCGCCCTTTTATATCTGTAGGTTTCCTGTTCCTAAGGGGCGGATCCCCTCTCTCTGTAGTGCTGTCATGGACGTTCGAATAAACAAGCTGCTGAAGAGGGATCAGGAGTGCAAAATAGAAGCAAGGCATTATGATAAATGTAGCACTGACAATCTCACCAATGATCACTTAGCTTCACTTTGCCTGATACATTTTTACTCTATTCCAACTTTTTAGATACAGTGGCATAATCCCATTCCCATGTAGGCAACGTCCTGTACTTTGGCCAGTCCTCACAGAAGGTGCCGGCCTATCTTCCTACATGCCTCCCTCCACCCTTTTATCTCTCCAATAACATACACAGAAACATTGTAGATTTATAACCGGCTGATTAGTGCACCTGCACTAGAAACCAATGTGCTACAGTGCTTGCATACGATCACCATACATGTGTCGCGTGACAACATGACCAAATCTACATATTATGTTATTGAGCCCACGTATAAAAAGTATGAGACCTAAAGGCTGAAAAAGAATCCTGCACCCATGCCGGAATTGTTTCCCACGTGTGCGGAGAGGCCGCCAAGAAGATCTGACTCTAACATGGGTGTAAAGTGGAATCTATTCAAAATCTGGAATGAGTCTGGTCACATGAGATGGGGGCTGGGGATTCAGCAGCCGAGATTGTCACCTGAAATTCAAGAATGCCCTTTACTGTTAAGGCGACCTTACACCACCTGTGCGCTCTAAAATTGTACAAATTGCTATAAACCAAACGGCAGAAATTCCCGGCACAGACGTCTGACTGCTCCTGTTTAAATAATTGTATTGCCCCATAATACGCCACGTCTTGGCATCATATAGTTGTAGTGCGCCGATCCTGGACAGCTGTATGTTACCTGTTGGGGGCGTGTCCCTGTCCAATCAGTGCTGCCAGTATCAGACTATATGAACACCCCCCCCTTCAATAAGGGACCACACCCAGTTGTCAATTCATTCATAAGTTTCCAGTTATAATAATGGAGGAGCGACACAATACAGAGTTCTAAGAAAAGATTCTCGTAAGTATTTTCATGGGGTGAGACACGGCCAGAGCTGTCCTGTAAGGTGTAGCCCCCACTAGAGTGATGCTTGTTAGCTCTTGAATACAGGGGGGAATAATTGGAACCCTAAATATGGAAATTGCACTGCTGACCACTACTAATATATTTAAATAAATTTTAGAAAACATTTATGGACAAAATAGAGTTAGGCAAAAACTTATTTACTAGTGATGAGTGAACGTGCTCGGATAAGGTGTTATCTGAGCATGCTTGGGTGTTAACAGAGTATACAGACATGGGGACTCGAACATTTTTCGAGCATGCCCTAGCCACGCACATGCTCAGTTAACACCTTATCCGAGCACGTTCGTTCATCACTATTATTTACCTATTAACTCCACGTCTCTGAAAGAAGGGGAGAAATTAAAAAGTAAAAAAAAAAAAAAAAAAAAAGCCAAAAGAGACATTGTAGAATCACATTTTAGGAGTGACCCCTCACATTTGTTTATATTGGGAAAATGATGCAAGTGTATACAAATAATAATGTATTTAAATAGAGCATCTCACAGCCAGGATACAGTTAACAATCTGATAATGTATGGGGCAAGCTGATAACTGTGCAGGATCCTGCTCTGGAAATGACAGGCATTCATTTACATGGTAAGGGATGGCAGAAGACGGCGTCACGTATAAACTGGTCCCCTTACCCTTCCGCTAGTATCCACCAATTCATGCTTTCACCGTCAATGTGAACGGACGCATATGTGTGGTCCTTACGGTCCTTGGAAATAAATAAAAACGTTTCTAGTGTTGGACATACATAGAGATGGATGAGGATGCAATTTTAAAATTAGTATCTAAAGCACAGTACATAATTCTCGTGGGAGACAAAATGCAAGGTCTTTTCATTTAGACTTTTTTCTCTGTTTTTTTTAATTGTATTTTTACATGAACCACTCCGTTAAATTTCTCAAGCTTCTGTCTCGGTGTCAGATGTGGAGAAATACACATAATCCTGAGTCTTTAAGAAAAGCAGCATTTGAGAGCACATGTTCCAGGGCATTTCCCACTTCTGCTTGAGAGCCGGTGGCCACACGATGATTGATCAGCGGTGGACAAAGTTCAGTAGGATGAAACGTGTATAAAATCAAAAAAGGGGTTTTAAAAAAAAAAGTTTGAAAAATACTCGTGTGGTAAAGTTCTATACAGTATATGTCAAACAGCACCAACTCTGTTCAGATTGTTCCACACACCAGGGAGAAGTCTTGATCCAATCCGCCAGGTCAGGAGAGTCAAGTAGCACATGGACAGAAGACAAAAAGCACATATCTTCTTCCAAGAAACAGACTATTAAAGTGCTGCATCTAAACTAGCACCAAAACAACATAAAAGGGGCAAAAACAACTTTTAAAGTTAGAGACTTTTCATGCCCATAACACAAACGCCAACTTGAAAGGCTCCTTTTATAAACACCCAAATTATTAAAGGGAACACTTAAAACTAACCATTCAGCAAATAATCTGGCAACTTCCCCTACAGCACTACCTATCCTACCAAGTGCTCTACTCAGTAAATCCCACCTAGCTCAGCAGCTGTGACCTCAATTGACAACCAAAACATTTCCCAGACTTATCACTTATGCATACCGGCTCACAACCGGAACATTGAACAGTTTTGCAAGCGCCCCAAGGATAGTCCTGAGACCGGAAAGTCTGGCAGGAGTTCTGGTGATCAATTGAGGCCAATGGGGATGTTGACCAAAAAGGCTGGTTTGGGGACACTTGTATCATTTAAGCAAATTAGCTTGTATGTTTTATTCCTCTGCAAGGCCAGGTCTGGCTGTAGCCACAAAAGGTATATTTTTCCAAGCATTTAAAAGGCTTGTCCTGGCACTGGGCGGCAGTGCAAGCTTCTGCATCAGAAGCGACATTACTGCCTTCCACACTTGCACGATACCTAAGGATCAAGCACGAGTCCAGATAACTAGAATAGGACACTTGTACACGTCTTTGGCAGGTGTGCGGAGTCATAATGCCAATGGAATACTTCACATACGAAGTGCAAGCGTGAGACACGACAGACCGCTGGTACCCCATCTTAAAGCCGCGACCAGGCAGCAGGGGTACCCGGAAAAACACACTACGGCCAAGTCTGTTTCCTACATTCTGGTGACCTTCTCTAGTTAAGAGGCGAAATATTCATTAACTTTGGTGCAAACTGTTTTAGACACATTAGGCTAAAATAATATATAAAAAAAAAGTTCATTTCAGAAACAAACAAAAAAAAAATTGTAGTATATTCGTGGTAGTTTAAATGCAGCATTTCAAGGTGTCTTGTCTGTACAGGAGATGCTACGTCTTTAGAGTTCTAAGGAATAGAAGGGGAAAAAAAAAAAAACATTAAAAACATAGGTACTATTTACAACAAACTGAACAACATAATCAGATTTACAGAAACTCTAATGGCGTTATCCCATTACTTAATGTTAAATGTTGGGGAATAATCCTTTAACAGTATCACTTGTCCATAGGTCAGTTTTCTCAGCTGCAGATCCAGTAGAGCTCGGAATGCTGAGCTGTGTATAACCCCGCCCGCACCACTGATTGGCAGTTTTCTGCCAATCAGTGGAGGGAGCGTGGTTGTACCAGCAGGCACCAGCCACCTAGTCCTCTAGTAATGATCTGCTGATAAAACACGGACTTTATTGAAACAGCAAAACGCAGCCCAATAAGTGACACATTGCTGGAATCAGGAACCCAGCAAACATTGAATGAAATGTAAAAAGTATCACATGGCATGAAATAATTTTGTACTGTTATGCAAGACATAGAAAACGATATGCTGGCTGTGCATTGGCATGAAGAAAGACAGTGATAGGGAGGCAAATGAAGGACCAGGATCAATTCATATGACTTTTGTGAAACCCTTAATACGCCCTCACCATGCAGGATAGAGTGAGACTATGGCATTATGGTTGGCTATTCATTCAATGAGGAGTTACAGTGGGGCTGGGTACAACCCCCGCCACCATGTCTTGCTGCGGCCCATGTACCCAGTAGAGTGGCCATTCTTTGGTACGGAGCAGAGTTATTCTGGCTCTGTGTATAGTATATATCCCTCTGCGGATGATCATCCAGCCCCTACTGATCTAATACTGATATTTGAGAAGAATTTTAAACTTACATTTTTCTTTCTTCCATAGAGTTCACTCTTCTCTTGCAGTCCGGGTCATAATCATCTTCCCCTGTCCCGCTATAGTACTCTGGTTTTCGTTTGCAGTTTTCATAATTTTGGTGGTGATTAAACCGTCCGTGGTGATGATGAGAGTCAGAATGCCTTGAGAATGAAGGGTAGTGAGAGTGTTTACCGCTGTAGCCGTGATCACGCCGGTCTCTAGGATGACAGTACCAGTCATTTCTATGGTGTTTGGAATCCCTGTAGTGGTTGTTCCGGTTGTCATACGAGACTCTGTCCCGATCTTCTCTGTAAGAGGAATGAAAGTGATCCCATCGTTGATGTCGACTGTAGTAGTTCCTCTCGCGACTGT
Source organism: Oophaga sylvatica (assembly GCA_033576555.1). Classification (NCBI taxonomy): domain Eukaryota; kingdom Metazoa; phylum Chordata; class Amphibia; order Anura; family Dendrobatidae; genus Oophaga; species Oophaga sylvatica. The sequence goes on from JARQOD010000007.1 coordinate 123,537,690, forward strand.
GAGAGCGTTCTCGTCTGGACTGGTAACGATATTGATCGTCCATCTTTCCCCTACTCCTTGACCGATATCTCCCATGGTTCCTGTATCCATTTTCGTTTCCTCGAAAGAAGTGATTCCGGTGTCTGTAGTCGTCGTTGTGATAGGGTTTGTAACGATCGTACTTGGAGCAGTCTCTATTACGTGAATACGGTTCATTCTTAAAAGGGTCTCTCTCGTGCGCTGAGCGAGGTCTCTCGCTGCGGACAGGTTTCCGGTCACCATATCCATTGTAGGATGTGTACTCGTTTGCACTTTTCATTTCTTGCGCTGCAGAGCAGACTTCCCTCGGCTGCTCTGCAGGTATAGAAGATGGGGACAGTCCACTGTGATGTTTCTCTGAGCCTGCTACATTGTAACCTGGAGGATCAGCGGGATCAGAAATCATCCCCATTTCTTCTGTATTCTGCAAGCTAACACGGGGGGAAAAACAAAAACAAAAGACAACTAAATAAATTAGAAATTCACACAATAGCTTTACAGGGAACTTGTCACATTGAAAACTGCTTCCATGAGCAAAGTTATTTAGGTTTCTTTTGGAGGACATTCAGTACAACTTGTCTTTTGTTCATTTAAATCTCTGCCCATTCTTTGCTTAGGAGTCCAGTAGGCGGTCATAGTCATTGACTGACAGCTTAGAAAAAGGGAAACAGTCAGTAACTATTCTGTGCAAGCAGAGGTAGTGCAGTGTAAGACATTATAAAAAGGTATCCATTATGGTGCCATCTGATGTACATAATTTTAATTTTTTTTATCAATATGCAAAATTAGGCTCTGAAGGGCAAATCAGCGCACTGGCAAGTCTATGATTCCTCTCCCTAGCCATGCTTCTTGATTGGCAGCAGCGACCGGAGGACTCATAATAAAAGGCAAATTTCAATACGACAGCGCCACAATACGCATCTTTCCTAAGATTATACACCGCTCAACCCTGCACTTTCTCTGCTTGCACAGGGGTAGCATCACGGATAAGTTTCCTTAAAAGTATACATGTGTATATAAACCTGTCATTCACAAGGCAGGACCGCCCAACGGACTCCTAATCCTAGAAATAGCTAGGATCTAAATAGAAATGAAATAAAAAAAAAAAAAAAAAGTTTACAGAATGTTTTTCCAGAGAACCATGTATTTCCTCAGCTGCCTGGAGAAGATCATACTCCACATTCAATGCGACAGGTTCCTTTTAAAAGAAACTTGATGTAGCCCACTTACATTTCTTCTGTTCCTTCACTCTCAGGATGGCAAGATATACCTGCTGCCGTTTCCTCATGGGTCACAGTTTCAAGGTCAATCTGAGAATTAAAAATAAAAAACTATAGTAAGACCTTATTATAGGAAATAGGCGATATGACAAAGCTCAAACCTGGACGGCATGGAAGCCATATGACAGACGGACAATTCCCCTCTTGGCAAACTTTCTGCAGTTGTCTCAAAGATGACAAAAAAAAATCCTTTACATTGATAGCCCTGTCTCAAACTGATGGGATACTGATAGAGGGATTGGGTCACAGCCACATGGACCTTCACAGATCCTGGGAATGAGGGAGCTGCAGTGCAGTTTATCAGCAGTGGTGTCGGCGCAACCTAATGTCCAATTATTTTACTTAAAAGTGACATCTTGTTACTCAAAGCAAAAAAAAAAAAAAACATATTTTCCAATAGCATCAAGTGCAATCAAAACACTTACATCAACAGATCCATTGAGTTTTGCCAGACTTGAACCATTGCTGGCCTCATAGGTTTCCTGGTCAAATGCATTAGATTTCGAGGCCATCTCCTCTTTGTTAATAAGCGAGTTACATTGGAAGTCAATGGCAGAATGTCCATTAGTGATCACAGATCCGTTCACCATGTCTCCACCACTAGATCTTTTCCGTACCCCTTTACTCTCCTCTTCAGATTCCTCCGACGATTCGGCCCCATAAGGAACTAGTGTGGTGGAAGATACTATAGGATTGGTACTGGCCAAATGTCCACGGTTCAACTTATAGGGGTGATTGATAGCGGGTGAGGGCGCAGGGGCGGCAGAGGAAGACTGCGCGGGAATAGTTTGCTTAGTTTCAGAGGAGGATGTTTCTTGGGCAGGAAGCGGCTTATTGATATTTACTATGATTTTTGGCTTTTTGCCATTCATAGTCATTTGTCTGTTCATAGGCAAAGGGCCAATGCATCTCTTCATAATGTTGCCATGTATTCCTGATCCATTTAGAGAGGTTTTTGGTGATCTATTCCCATTCATGGTCTTCACATTAATAAAACAAAAAAAAGAAATTTGTAATTATAGCAACAGGTCATCAAAATTTATATTACAATGGATACATCCTATAATGTACTGAATCCTGCCATACACACAATTTAGTAGCGTGCAGAAGAAAAAGGATCCACGTGGTGCTGCTGAAAAGATGGCAGCTCATAGGTAGCTATATGGTCACTTTATCGAGGCTACATGTTTCGGCACCCACCAGATGAAGGCTACCTGTTCAACGCCTACACATGTGGCCTCAAGTGACCATACTGCTAACTATGAGCCGCCATCTTTTCTCAGTGGATCCTCCAATTTCCTCTGCAGTTGCATGGTGCATGAGCAGCACAAGGAGGATCCGCAGATGGTCCACTCTTTGTACGATTTTGGACAGTTGTGCTGGTTATAAGCACATCCGGTCAAGGGAGTCTTTCCACTCACTCTCACTATTACTTAGGTTAGCCACATCCTCTGCACTATGGAGCTCCAATAATATTATGTGTTTTGAACACTTTTTTGGAGGTCCATTTAAAAGAGGTTGTCGGAGAATAGGACAAAAGAAATGGCCACATCCATATATTTCAAGCTGCAACCCATTATAGTCATGTGTTAGGAAGAGGAGCAGCACTTTACACAAACATATAGGTCTTGTTATGTTAGACCCATGGTATGTTAACGCCAATGTTAAATTTGCCAGACAGTATTAATGAGCAATGAGAAATGTTGTTTGTGCTACGATGTGACCTTTATTATGTTGTAGAATCCTCAATAAAACAAGTTTAAAAAATAAACAAAAAACACATAGGTCCGCTTACTCAGCTGTGAAGCAGGGCTGTTACAGGAGAGAACAAAATTCTCCCCTAGACCAGATTTCCCAACAATATGGGAAACATGATTACCTTGAGGATCTGCTGGGGTCCTATGAAATCAGACTTTACACCCCAACTTGATGGCTGCTACTGGGCTGAGGAGAGTTGGGGCTGGCAGACTGATGCGAATAAGGCGCGTCGCCACACTGCACATTTTGGGAACTTTAGGAAAGAAACGAGAAAGACGGATTTTGGTAAGAACTTACCTGTAAAATCCTTTTCAGCGAAGGAAGGAAAGGAGACACACTAGTAATGACTAGTGGGTAGGCGGAGCCCAGATAGGATTGACACCTCAGATTAAAAAGAGTGTTGACCGGCCCCTCCAGCTCGGGCTCCTCCTACTCCTGCTTCTTCAGTCGTACAAAAGCTTAGGGAAGAGCAAATATTACCAGCGGAGCAACATAACCCCTTCTGAGGACTTCAGAGAAAAAGCAAGAATACAGGTTATGCATGCATGTAGGCAAAAAACCACACAGTTCCAGGTACTACTCACTGGACCTGACCACCGCGATGAGCTGGCAATGCTGGAAAGGAGCCGTAGCGCGTCAACCTCAGTCCAGATAATCGCTATCAGAAGAGGGTCACGCCGCATCTGAAAACACATCAACACACTTCTGCCATGGGCGGGTGCTGTGTCTCCTTTCCTTCCTTCGCTGAAAAGGATTTTACAGGTAAGTTCTTACCAAAATCCGTCTTTCAGCAGCAGAATGGAAGGAAAGGAGACACACTAGTAATGACTAGTGGGACGTCCCAAAGCAGTCCAAAAATTAAGGGTGGGAATATAACCAAGAAAAAACAGGCAGAATCCCAACAACCTTGGTAAATGCGCAACAGGCGCCAAATACAAGTTAACTATAACTTTACACTACAGCCGCCTGTAGGACCCTGCGTCCTAAGGCCGCATCAGCGGAAACACTGACGTCCACCTTATAAAACTTTGTAAACGTGTGGACGGAGCGCCAAGTCGCCGCTCGGCAGAGCTGAGCTGCCGAAGCCCCTTGATGAAAGGCCCACGATGAGGCCACAGCCCTCGTGGAATGAGCACGAATCTTAATCGGGCAAGGTTCGCCTTTAAGTCGGTAAGCTTCCAAAATGGCTGACCGAATCCAACGAGCTATAGAGTCCTTGGAAGCTCGTTGACCACGTCGACGACCTGCTGGAATCACAAACAAGGAGTCTGACTTCCTAAAACCTTGAGTAACAGACAAATAGAACTTCAAGGCCCGCACTAAATCCAATGTGTGCAAAACCCGTTCCTTTGCATTCCTCGGGCCAGGGCAAAGTGAAGGCAAAACAATATCCTGGTTAACATGGAATTGCGACACTACCTTAGGTAGAAAATCGCCCCGTGTGCGAAGCACTACTCGATCCGGGTAAAATTCCAGGAAAGGAGGCGAGCAAGAAAGAGCCGCCAACTCAGAAACCCTTCTCAAAGAAGTGACTGCGACTAGGAAGGCAACCTTCCAAGAAAGCAAAGAAAGGTTAGCAGAATCCATTGGCTCAAAAGGCCCATGCTGAAGAGCCTCCAGGACAAGGTTGAGCCGCCAAGGAGACACAGGTGCCTTCCGCGGCGGAAACTGACGGGTTACCCCGCGAAAAAAGGAGCGCACGTACCTACGCGAGGCGATAACTTTCCGGAACAACAGGGACAGGGCAGAAACCTGACCCCTCAGGGTGCTAACTGCCAAACCCTTGTCCAGCCCGTACTGTAGAAAAGCCAACAGATTGGGAATGGAAAAAATCCTCGGGTTCCTTGAAGAACCCAAACACCACGAGAAGAAGACTTCCCAGGTCTTGTGGTAAATTCTAGTAGTAGCCGGACCTCTGGCAGCTTGCAGAGTGGCAATGACTTCGGCTGAAAAACCTCTACGGGTCAGTATTTCGGTCTCAAGAGCCACGCCGTCAAACGCAGAGACTTCAAGTCCGGATGACGGACAGGACCCTGGGTTAACAGGTCCGGGCGAAGAGGAAGTGGAAATGGCGGTGCTGCCAAAAGCGACACCAGTGTCGAGAACCACGTCCTCCTTGGCCAATCTGGGGCTATCAACATAGCCGGGATTCTCTCCAGTCTGATCCGACACAGCACCAGAGGAAGTAAGGATATCGGCGGAAACACATAGATTAGCTCGAATCGGTCCCACGGGGCCACCAGAGCATCCACCGCCACAGCCTTCGGGTCCTTGTACCTGGACATGAAGGTCGGCAACTTGGCATTGGACCTGGATGCCATCAAATCCACTTGGGGAACTCCCCAAAGGGAGCACAGCAGTGCAAAGATCTCCGGATGAAGACTCCATTCTCCGGGATCCATCTTCTCTCGACTGAGGAAGTCCGCCGTGGTAGTCTGAACTCCTGGAATGTGAATCGCAGAGATGGCTGGTACTCTGTCCTCGGCCCAATTCAGGATCCGAGACACTTCCACCATGAGCCTGGAACTCCTCATCCCGCCTTGGTGGTTGATATACGCGACCGCCGTTGCGTTGTCTGTCTGCACTCGGACTGGTAGACCGCTCAAAGGGACCGTCCAGTGTTGGAGGCAAAGGAAAATTGCCCTCAATTCCAAGATGTTGATCGGTAGAACAGACTCTTCCGATGACCATACTCCCTGAACCCAGAGATCGTTCCAGACACCCCCCCAGCCCATCAGGCTGGCATCGGTGGTTATGACCGACCACCTCAGATGAAGGAAAGACTTCCCCAGTGATAACGTTCCTGGACGTGACCACCAACTTAGGGACTCTCGCACCCTGCGAGAGATGAGGATACTGCGATCCAGTGCAATCTGCGATCTATCCCAATGACTCAGAATGAGCCTTTGGAGGGCTCTGGAATGAAACTGGGCAAACGGAAGTGCTTCCATGGAAGCCACCATCAGACCTAAAAGGCGCATACACTTCTGAAGGGACATTGCTGTCGAAGACTTCATAGTCTGTACATGTCGAAGGAGACATGCCCGCTTGTCTGGAGGTAGGGACACCACTGCCCGTACAGTGTCGAAATGCATCCCCAAAAACAGGATTGACTGCGACGGTTCCAGAGACGACTTCTCCCAATTGACCAGCCACCCGAAGTCCTCCAGGAGCTGAAGGGATAGATTGCGAGCCGTCACCGCCTCCTCCTTTGAGGACGCCACAATCAAAAGGTCGTCCAGATAGGGAATAATCGTGACTCCCTGTCTTCGAAGAATTGCCATGAGAGGCGCTAGAATTTTTGTAAAAACTCTGGGCGCTGAAGCCAAGCCGAATGGAAGCCACAAATTGGTAATGGTCCTGACCTATGGCAAAACGAAGGAAGCGCTGGTGAGCCCTTCCGACGGGAACATGCAAATAAGCGTCGCGAATGTCGATTGACACCAGAAAGTCGTTCTGCGACAGGGTTGCTACAACGGAGCGAAGTGACTCCATGCGGAATTTTTGGGTGTGGACATGCTGATTCAATCTTTTGAGATCCAGAATAGGACGAAATTTGTCCTCTTTTTTGGGGACCACAAAGAGATTTGAATAAAAACCTTTTCCCTGGTCCTCTGTCGGAACCGGTATTACTACACCCTTCTGCAGAAGGAATTCCACCTCTCGCAGCAGAGCGGCAAATAGCTCGGGCTCTGACGGAATGCGAGACTGGCAAAAACTGTCCGGGGGTCGAGAAGAAAACTCTATGAAATAGCCTGCCGACACAACTCGCGTTACCCAGGAATCCGGAACGCGGGAAATCCAATTCGCCTTGAATTGGAGCAGGCGACCCCCCTCTCGAGAGCCCTCGAGTGAGGACCTGGCGTCAGTCTGCCTTGGCGGGCTTCTTGTCAGTTTCCCGCTTGTCTTGATGGAAACTTTGTTTCCAAGGGGTGCGGGATTTCTGAGAAGACTTTTTCCCGAAAAAGAGGGACGACCCGATCCCCAAGAAGACTGACCGGATCGTCCCCTAGACCGAAAATACCGCCGACCATTACCGGCACTAGGTCTGCCAGACGTAGAAGCCATAGCCCTTCGCTGTGGTAAAGCCGCTTCTTTAGCCTTTGCCTTGGCAATCAGCTCTGTGAGATCAGATCCAAATAACTGACCACCCTTGTAGGCTAAAGACAGTAAACCCTGCTTGGAAACCGCGTCCCCGGTCCACTGTCTAAGCCACAGTGCTCTTCTGACTGTGACCGCTGAGGATTGCGTCCTGGATAATAATGACGCAGTATCCAGACCTGCATCACAGCTATATCGGGCTGCAGTCTCCAATAAATCGAGAAGTCCATCTATCTCAGATAATGGAGATCTATTTTGCAACGCCTTCCGTAAACGGACCAACCAGCACAGGGAAGCCTTAGAAGCACACATGGATCCTAGTACTGCTCTGAATCCATGACCTGCAGCTTCATAGATGGATTTCGCCGCCATCTCCGTTTTTCTGTCCAGCGGCTCTTGCAGACTCGCTTTCCCTTTAACCGGAAGCAATGAGGATTTACTAAGCTGGGATAAAGGAACATCCACTTCAGGAGAAGGAATCCAATTATCCGTCAATTCCGCTGAACACGGATATAATGCTTCAAAGAACCGTGTCCCTTGAAAACGTTTATCTGGACACAGACGTTCCTTCTCCACTACCGTATTAAGCTCTTCCAGAGCCGGTAATGTTGACCGCGACTTATGGTACTCCTGGTACATGCGGCCCGACTTACCAGGCCGTGTAGTTACCTCCTCCGGTAACTGTAACGCTTCTCTCATAGCTTCAATTAAAGCCTCTGTTCGGCTCACAAGAGAGAAAGAATGTCCCTGCCGATCCTCCTTATCCGAATCGGATAACTCCCCTTCTGAGTTTGAAGGAGAACCCTGTCCACATTCCATATCAGATACCTCTGATTCGCTACGCGGAAAAGATGGCACCGGCCTGCGCCGCTTCCTGTCATGAGAGGATCTAGCTGACACCCACTGACCTAAAAGGTCAGACAAGCCATTAATTGACTGAGCGATGGCATCTAATTTGGTATCGCTGTAAATCGCAGCGCTTGATGCCGTCGAAGTCTGCGTATCAGATACTTGCGACTGATCCTGTAGCTGATCTGGCAGATGGTCCGCACCTTCCGGACCCTGAACCGACATGTCAGCAGTAAATGGCAGGTCAAAACCCTGTTAGTAACTGGAAACAGTGTGGTTACTAAGCAGACTGAGCAAGTACGGTGAAGGGTTAAAGCTCTTAAAGAAGAGAGTTACCCCAGCTATCTCTCATATATAAATAACCTCCTGCGTTCTGATCCCTACCGGGTAGAACCTGCGGCGGTTATTGCTGAAAGGGTTAACCCTTCATAGGGGTTAATGCCGCCAACTCCCCACAACTCCCTATATAAAATAAAAGGAGTGTGCGAGTCCCAGGTCTCTATAAGAGAACGCGGCTGCAGATAAACGCTATCTGTCACTTGTAACACAGATAGGTTCTGCGCTGTGGGGTGATGATATTCACTCACCC
>JARQOD010000007.1:123546384-123755227 GCA_033576555.1 Oophaga sylvatica
CGGAGAATGGAGTCTTCATCCGGGAGATCTTTGCACTGCTGTGCTCCCTTTGGGGAGTTCCCCAAGTGGATTTGATGGCAGCCAGGTCCAATGCCAAGTTTGCCGACCTTCATGTCCAGGTAAAAAGGAACCGAAGGGCTGTGGCGGTGGATGCTCTGGTGACCCCCTTTGGGACCGTTTCCCGAGCTAATCTATGTGTTTCCGCCGATATCCTTACTTCCTCTGGTGCGCGTCGGATCAGACTGGAGAGAATCCCGGCTATATTGATAGCCCCAGATTGGCCAAGGAGGACGTGGTTCTCGACACTGGTGTCGCTTTTGGCAGCACCGCCATTTCCACTTCCTCTTCGCCCGGAAACCTGTTAACTCAGGTCCTGTCCGTCATCCGGACTTGAAGTCTCTGCGTTTGACGGCGTGGCTCTTGAGACCGAAATACTGACCCGTAGAGGTTTTTCAGCCGAAGTCATTGCCACTCCTGCGAGTTGCCAGAGGTCCGGCTACTACAAGAATTTACCACAAGACCTGGGGAAGCCTTCTTCTCGTGGTGTTTGGGTTCTTAAAGGGAACCCGAGGATTTTTTCCTTTCCCAATCTGTTGGCTTTTCTACAGTACGGGCTGGCAAGGTTTGGCAGTTAGCACCCTGAGGGGTCGGGTTTCTGCCCTGTCCCTGTTGTTCCGGAAAGTTATCGCCTCGCGTAGAGACTGCGCTCCTTTTTTCGCGGGTAACCCCGTCATTCCGCCGCGGAAGGCACCTGTTTTTCTCCTTGGCGGCTCAACCTTGTCCTGGAGGCTCTTCACATGGGCCTTTTGAGCCAATGGATTCTGCTAACCTTTCTTTTGCTTTCTTGGAAGGTTGCCTTCCTAGTCGCAGTCACTTCTTTGAAAAGGGGTTTCTGAGTTGGCGGCTCTTTCTTGCTCGCCTCCTTTCCTGGAATTTTACCCGGATCGAGTGGTGCTTCGCACACGGGGCGACTTTCTACCTAAGGTAGTGTCGCAATTCCATGTTAACCAGGATATTGTTTTGCCTTCACTTTGCCCGAGCCCGAGGAATGCAAAGGAACGGGTTTTGCACACATTGGATTTAGTGCGGGCCTTGAAGTTCTATTTGTCTGTTACTCAAGGTTTTAGGAAGTCAGACTCCTTGTTTGTTATTCCAGCAGGTCGTCGACGTGGTCAACGAGCTTCCAAGGACTCTATAGCTCGTTGGATTCGGTCAGCCATTTTGGAGGCTTACCAACTTAAAGGCGAACCTTGCCCGATTAAGATTCGTGCTCATTCCACGAGGGCTGTGGCCTCATCGTGGGCTTTTCATCAAGGGGCTTCGGCAGCTCAGCTCTGCCGAGCGGCGACTTGGCGCTCCGTCCACACGTTTACAAAGTTTTATAAGGTGGACGTCAGTGCTTCCGCTGATGCGGCCTTAGGACGCAGGGTCCTACAGGCGGCTGTAGTGTAAAGTTCTAGTTAACTTGTATTTGGCGCCTGTTGCGCATTTACCAAGGTTGTTGGGATTCTGCCTGTTTTTTCTTGGTTATATTCCCACCCTTAATTTTTGGACTGCTTTGGGACGTCCCACTAGTCATTACTAGTGTGTCTCCTTTCCTTCCATTCTGCTGCTGAAAGACGGATTTTGGTAAGAACTTACCTGTAAAATCCTTTTCAGCGAAGGAAGGAAAGGAACACAGCACCCGCCCATGGCAGAAGTGTGTTGATGTGTTTTCAGATGCGGCGTGACCCTCTTCTGATAGCGATTATCTGGACTGAGGTTGACGCGCTAACGGCTCCTTTCCAGCATTGCCAGCTCATCGCGGTGGTCAGGTCCAGTGAGTAGTACCTGGAACTGTGTGGTTTTTTGCCTACATGCATGCATAACCTGTATTCTTGCTTTTTCTCTGAAGTCCTTCAGAATGGGTTATGTTGCTCCGCTGGTGATATTTGCTCTTCCCTAAGCTTTTGTACGACTGAAGAAGCAGGAGTAGGAGAAGCCCGAGCTGGAGGGGCCGGTCAACACTCTCTTTTTAATCTGAGGTGTCAATCCTATCTGGGCTCCGCCTACCCACTAGTCATTACTAGTGTGTCTCCTTTCCTTCCTTCGCTGAAAAGGATTTTACAGTAAGTTCTTACCAAAATCCGTCTTTTACATTGGCTCCTTACCTGTCCGCACTAATTGTTAGGTCCTTCGTCTCCATATCCAGTCCCGCACTACGGGCTCCAGAGCAGGACTAAAAATAGAAATTAGGATAATGGTCAAAGTGAGGAATTCACTATTCATTCAGTCTGCTATATTATGCGTCTGTTCACATGGGGCAGATTCGTTGCAGAAATTTTTGCAAGTAAAAATCGGTTCTATTCTTCTGAATAGTGTTTCTTTTGTGGCAAGTATATGGATTTCTGCATTCAAAATGGAACAATCTGCGGTGTGTGAGTTTACCCTTACAGAGAATATCTCCGCTATGTAATCTGAGAGCAGAATGATACAGGGCTGAGATCCTGATTCAAGTGATGTCACTTTCTAGGCTGTGTGTGTTAGATCAATACAACACTAATTTCTCCATCGCCTCATTGGGAGACACAGACCGTGGGTGTTATGCTGCTGCCACTAGGAGGACACTAAGCAATACATAAGCAAAAGAGATTAACTCCTCCTCCTGCAGTATACACCCTCTGTTGGCTCAATCCTGAACCAGTTCTTGCTTAGTGTCTGTAGGAGGCACTTGGGTCTGCTCTCAGACCACACTTTTTTCAATTTTTATTATTTTTCTTTCTTCACGCACGGAAGGGCGACGGGTCTTGTAGGAAAAGTCCCGATCTTCCACAACCAGCAACAGGCGAGAACACGGAGTGTCGTCTCCACGTTTCTCTCCTGCTACGCTACCATCGGGCGACGGTTTCCTTCATGGTCCGTTCTCCCCATGAGTCATAAGGCTGTAACTGCGCTCCGAAATATTTGGAAACTACACCCTCACCACCACTATTGAAAGTGGCTGGTGCTAGGATGATGCGACTGGAATCCTCTCCACCTCCCTATGAAAGGGTTGGCGGATTGAGAACATACGGACGCGCCAGCCATTGATACTCCGAGCATGGAGCTCCACAGTGAGTACACTTGTACATCATGTTGTTTACACTGATGCGACGCTCCCTTCTGTGGGGCAGAACGACGTCGCAAGAGCTGGGCAGGAAGCACCTGCGACCCTTATCGGTCGCAAAACCGGGCCACATGATTTCTTCTCCGGCTACAATCCGGAGTAGGCCGCACCTGCGCCTTCCATCGGGTCGCAGGGCCGGCCGATAAATTTAGTCCCCGGCTTCAGGCCGGGGTAGGCCTCGAGAATAGGGGCGGGCTTACCGTCCTTATCGCAAGCTCCGCCCACATTGCGTGCTCTCCACAGGCCCCGGCTTGCTCCGCCCACTGTTTCTGGCGCCTCTCGGACCACGAGAAGCGCTTCAGGCCCAAATCTCGGCCGCCATCTTGTGGATACCGCGACCTTCACCATGGAGCTACTTCAGCAGCGGCAGCCTGTTCTCCAGCGCTATTTTTTCAGGACCTGAGTAAGCTTACAGCGCTTAACCCCTTCTCCTGCAGCAGGCTCATAGGCGCAGAATATGTCCCAATCAAAGGGCTCAAAAATGTCTGACAAAAGCCTCACTGCGGTGCATGCCACCTGTGGCTCATACAATGTCCCCTTGCCATCAAAGCATGGGTCTCCATTCTGTGCCATCTTTCTAGTGGGACAGCACTGCAAACGACACAGCGTTTAACCCTTTTCGTACTGCAGGCTCACAGGTAAAAATGTCCCAATCAATGGGATCAAAAAGGCCTGACAAAACCACACAGTGGTGTATGCCGCCTGTGCCTCATGCAACGCTCCCCTGCCATCAAAGCATGGGTCGCCATTTTGTGCATCATGTGCCCAAGAGCCCTCTGCCTCTGCCGTTCAGGAACCCCTATGTACTCCTGATCCCAGTGAACCGGGTCCTTCTGAGTGGCCTACGTTTCTGGCACACTCTATGGATTCTCTGACTAAGGGTATCCCTTCTCCTAAAAAGGGGTCCATCAATCTTCAGAGAGAACCCACGGCATCAGCACAGCGGCCATCTGGGAAGCGCCGCCATAATGCTTCTCCCAATCCGTCTTGCGGGTCGGCGAGTTCAGGCTCTCGCTCCCCCTCTCCCAGTGGTCTCAGTGATCACGATTCTGAACATGATTCGGATTTTGGTGATGTCCCGCATTTACCAAGGGTTTTCAGATTCCCTAGACTCTCATAGAGGCACTTAATAAAGCCCTGAAGGTAGATGAAGAACCCGGGTCTCACCCGGATCATTCTATCTCTTTCAAAAGAGTTAAACGTCCTCACAAAAACGGACTTCACGGACATTGTTCAGGGACATAGGGACCGACCAGACAGACGATTTTTCAAAACTCTTCTGTCCTTCTCTGATGGCCCATCTATCAAAAATCCCTCAGATAAACAGGCGGACAACCTCGCTACATCAGTCCTTGAGGCTGCTGAGCTTCCTTCTCCTTCTTTTGCGGCCACTTGGGTGGCGAGAGCCACGGTGGCTTGGGCTGAGGATCTGGTTAAGGTTACTAGCGATATTCCTCGTCCCCCTGAGGCACATAATCTGGCTTATCAGATTACCCAAACAGGTGACTATTTAGTCCACGCGTCCTTAGATGCAGCTAAGTGCGCTGCACTCACAACTGCCAATGCCATTGCCATTCGGAAGTCTCTGGCTCCGAGAGGGCGTGCAGACTCTATTTCAAAGAGATCTTTAACTTCTTTGCCGTATCATCCAGGAAGTCTCTTGGAGATCGTCTGGATCAGATTATTTCTGACGCTACAGGTGGCAAAAGTAAAATTCTACCACAGCGCAGAATCAATCGGCCTTTTTCGGCCTCAATAACAAAGTCGCTTCCGGCCATTTCGCAGCTCCTTTAACTGGTCTTCGGCTTCGACCTCATCTCGTGCATCGTCTCACAGACACAGAAGCTCGCAACCATCAGTCAGAGCTCAGGCCGGGAGAAACAAATCTTCACGATGATTTCTGGCGGGGCCCGGGGGAGCCAAAACAGGGTCGGTGGACGCCTGCTCCTGTTTCGCGAGACCTGGTGGTCGGTCATTCACGACCGGTGGGTTTGACATATTGTACACTCCGGCTACAGATGTGAATTCCCTTCTGTTTCCCCAAGGCTCTTCTTTCAGTCTCGCCCCCAAAAGTCCAATGTCCTCGCAATTCCTCTTCTTCACGCCTGAAACAATCTTCGCTCCAGCGACATCATCATTCCAGTTCCTCACGAGGAAAGGTTCAAAGGGTTTTTTGATTCAAACCTTTTTTTGTGGTTCCCAAAAAGGACGGCTCTTTGCGTCCTATCCTGGGTCTCAAACTGTTGAACAAATTCATCAGAGTCCGCCATTTCAGAATGGAGTCTCTCTCTAGAAAGAAACGAATATCTGGCGTCAGTCGATATCAAGGACGCATATCTACACATTCCTATTTCACAAAGGTCATGGCGGCTGGCATGTCAGCTTTACACTCTCATGGCGTGGTGGTCCTTCCGTACCTAGACGACCTGCTCATCAAAGGACCGACCCGTCGGGCCTGCACAGAGAGCGTCGAGATTACTATCAACACTCTCTCTCGCCTGGGTTGGTTGTTGAATCTGGACAAGTCTTCTCTCATACCTTCTCAGAATTCTTCCTTTCTGGGAATGATTCTGGACACCACCCGAAGCGTGATTTCTCTCTCTCTCCAGAGAAGATTGCTTATCTGAGGCGGGGAATACTCCTGTTGTTCCCAGACCGTTAAGAAAATCCCTATGGTTCGCCATGCAGGTCCTGGGAAAAATGGTAGCTTCCATCGAGACAGTACCATTTGCTCAATTTCATCTCAGACCTATTCGGCAGGAGCTATTATCAGTCTGGGACTGGAATCCAGCGTCCTTAGGTCGTCACCTTCGTCTATCTCCCAGAGTTGGAAGTTCTCTGAAATGGTAGATACATTTTTCTTCCTTGAGTCAAAGGAAATTTTTTTCTGCTTGTCCATATGTTGATAGTGACCACTGATGCCATCCTCCTCGGTTGGGGAGCAGGGGTCCTTCATCACAATGCTCAGGACCGTTGGTCTCTCCGGGAGTCTCGTCTTCCAATCAACATCCTGGAGATCAGAGCTATCAAACTAGCCATCTGACATTCCCATACCTTTCTGGCCGGTCGTCCCATCCGGATACAGTCAGACAACGCCACAGCCGTGGCGTAATCAACCGTCAGGGTGGCACTCTGAACAGAATGGTGATGAAAGGACCTCACATCTTAAGGTCGGCCGAGTCAAACCGATCGCCCATCTCCGCGGTTCACATCCCAGAAGTGAACAATTGGGAGGCCGACTTCTCAGTCGCCAGGGTCTAAACTCGGGAGAATGGTCTCAGCACCCAAAAATATTTTTCAAATCAAAGTTCAGACTTCATAGGTCGATCTCGCGATCCCTAGCCATCGGCTCGGATGCGTTAGTCCTCTCTTGGGGTCAATTTCGCCTTCCTTACATATTTCCGCCTTTTCCGTTGATTCTCAAGGCAATTCAAAAAATCAAGGCAAAAGGCGTTCCCCTCATTCTTGGCGCCCCGGACTGGCCTCGCCGTCCGTGGTACGTGGAACTAGTACGTCTGGTCGCAGACGTACCCTGGAGACTACCGGATCTTCTGGATTTTCTCTCTCAAGGTTCAAATTTACCATCACAATTCGAAGCTGTTGAATTTGATGGTATGGCCATTGAAGCCTGGATCTTGAGCCAGGCTGGCTTTTCTCAAAAGGTTGTCTCTACAATGATCAATGCCAGGAAGCCAAGTTCCATGCGCGTTTATCATCATGTTTGGAAAACATTTTTTTCCTGGTGTAAAAATAAAGGCCGTTTGCCTTTGGCGTTCTCCATCCCTTCCATTCTGAAATTCCTTCAAACAGGCTTGGACTCGGGATGAGCACTTTCTTCCCTCAAGGGGCAGATTCCGTCTTATTCGTTCTTTTCCAACATTGGATTGCATCTAAGTCTCAGGTCAGGACTTTTTATACAAGGAGTGTCACATCTCGTTCCTCCCTACAAGAGACCTTTGAAACCTTGGGATCTTAATTTGGTCCTCAGTGCATTACAGGAATTCCCCTTCGGGCTTTTGCCAGAAGTGTCCTTATCTCTTCTTTCCTGGAAGGTTGTCTTCCTAGTTGCAATTACCCCTATCAGGCGGGTATCGGAATTGGCAGCCTTGTCTTGTAAATCTCCTTTTCTCATTTTTTCACTAGGACAAGGTAGTCCTTAGGACTTCTGCTTCCTTTTCTGCCAAGGTTGTCTCGGTTTTTCATATCAATGAAGGGATAGTCCTGCCCTCATTCTGTCCGGCTCCAGTTCACTGTACTGAAAAAGCCCTTCACACCTTGCATCTGGTGAGGGCTCTCCGAAGTTACATCTCGAGAACTGCATCTTTCCGTAAATCGGACGCCCTGTTTGTGCTTCCGGTGGGACGCAGACAGGGTTTTCCTGCTTCCAAAACCACGTCAGCCAGATGGATCCGTTTAACGATCCAAGAGGCGTACCGTATCAAGGGTCAGCCTATTCCGACTGGGATTAAGGCACCTTCCACTCGATCTGTGGGGGCCTCCTGGGCCATTCGGCACCAGGCTTCGGCACAGCAAGTGTGCAAGGCTGCGACCTGGTCCAGTCTGCACACTTTTGTCAAGCATTACAAAATTCATGCTCAAGCCTCTTCAGATGCGGCTCTTGGCAGACAGATTCTGCAATCAGCTGTTACGCATCTGTGAGTTGTTTTCTGTTAAGCTGTTTAAAGCGTTTATGCATTTGGCTTACGAGGCTACATCTGTGGTGATGTTTCTTCCCACCCAGGGACTGCTTTGGGACGTCCCACGGTTTGTGTCTCCCAATGAGGCGATGGAGAAAAGGGGATTTTTGTGTTACTCACCGTAAAATCCTTTTCTCCGAGACGCTCATTGGGAGACACAGCTCCCACCCTTGTCTACTCAGTAGCCTCGAGCCTCTGTTTGGTTATGACATATGCATTTGTTATGAGCTCCTACTGCTTTGGCACCGAACTGGTTCAGGATTGAGCCAACAGAGGGTGTATACTGCAGGAGGAGGAGTTAATCTTTTGTGCTTGTATTGCTTAGTGTCCTCCTAGTGGCAGCAGCATAACACCCACGGTTTGTGTCTCCCAATGAGCGTCTCGGAGAAAAGGATTTTACGGTGAGTAACACAAAAATCCCCTTTTTATCAGCAGGAGATTATCACTACAGGACTAGGTGTCTGGTGCCTCCTGGTCTAACCACGCCCCCACCACTGATTAGCAGCTTTCTGCCAATCAGTGGTGTGGGTGGAGTTATATAGGGCTCTGGATTCGAGCACTGCTAGATCTGCAGCACAGAATGCAGTGATTGTATTAAACTGACAGCAAGCAGACCAGCAAGTAATACATCGCTGGAATCAGGGTGTCAGCCATGACATCATGCTGCTCTCAGGTTACATAGCACAAACCTGCTGACAGATTCCCTTTAAAGGTGTTATCTATCTGGAAGAATGATTGCATTTTCAGGTGACTTTTTTTTAGAATAAGCTACACACACTTATGTGACTTGTACGCTGCATTATTTCGCAGTTTTCCTCTCTGTATGCCTTATTCTCTAGAAGCCTCAGCAGATTCTTTGTGCACTCTGCCTCTTTTTCACTCCTCCATAGACTTCTGTAGGCAGCAGGTGCAATTTGATCCCTCAGTGTAACCAGAGGGATCTGTTTTCATCAGTGCAAGATAGAAGTGACTGAGCATTGAGGAAAGAAACATTTTTTTTCTCTAATAAGATAATAATGTATCTTATCTTCACTTTGTACGGCTGATTTATGAAACAAACATTTAGTTACTCTTCGTGAAAAAAAAAAAGTGCTTGTGTAGTATCCTCCCATCCACTTTAATGAAGTGGCGCTGTAATGTCACACACCCTGTTGACCGGAGTGGCGTCATGAACGTCTACTCACGGGTGTGCAGCCTTCGGACACCGTATTGCAAAGACTCCGAGCACAGTGGAGATACACGGAGTCTTAATTTTCCCCAACAAATTTGAACATCTGCACAGACGCGCGTCCTTCCCTCGATACTCCGTTTTGAGATACAGATATACTGGAATTTTGCTTATTAGGACAGCTAGAAAAAAAGAAAAGGAGGATTTGATTAGTCTATGTTGTAAAAAATAATAATTCTGAACCTGTCGTATCCTAAAAACTTGCCTTCGAAATGAGAGTTCTGGAGCTTCTTGCCTTGTGCCGTTACTGTGTGAATTCCTCAATGTATGAACTAAGTTGGGGTTGTTTCCTGCCCGGATTTTACTTTGCATTGGACTATTGGGGACTAATAATTATGGATGACTGCTGATACTCTGGGGTGCCAGTCGGACCTGGATTAGCGACCGTGGCACAAAAAATTGGAGCTGGGCTAAGATCATTTTGGTGGAACCTTTACCTTCATGTCTATGGCTTTAAAGGTTACCCACAGATTTTACCAAAATTTGCCAACGAATACCGGTATGTCATGTCTGTTTAGCTTTAAATAAGATATAGAGGGGTTGTCCACTATCGTGCAGTTCCTTATTAGTGGGCAAAAATAAAAAAAAATTATACTTGCCTTCAGGATCGATTCAGCTCTTCTGTAATCTGCTCAGACTGAATGTGAATGCTGCAGCCGATCAGTATCCACTGATTGACTGCAGTGCTTATGTGATGCTGCTGAACTTGGCCTATGTTTTTTTTCAAACTATGTTACTGAAACGAGACCGGTAAGAAACACAATGCTGCGTACGGACACAGCAGGTATCTTTTTCTTTCGCCTATCTGGGCCTATGTATAAGGGGTTATCTAGTAGTGGACAACGTCTATACACCAGGTGCCATTGCACAGATATAATGCGGCGCAACATGAACAGCTCTGCTCTAGGTTTGTGTGTTTGATTCCAGTTACTGTACCTGTCCTTGATGATATAATATTTCAGGGTGTCATTTGGACTTGACGATGGCGTGGCGTAACAGTTTTTCATCAACAGGACATATGTAGCGTTGTCTCCACCCTGGATGTAGGTACCAATGTACAGCATCTCTTTGAATGTTAGTGAAACTTGTGACCCCCTCCAATGGAAACAGATAGCTGCTGTCATTGAAAAGAGCCATGGTCACTGTGAACTGTCCGGACCCTCCAACATTGATTATTGCAGACCTGAATTGAAAGTCAGATATAAATAAATAATACACCTTAAAGTGAAACTCCAACTTTTATAATATTTTAGATCTAACTTTCTGCACAGATTTTGTTTCTAATATATATTTATTGGTTGTAGCTTTCTATTCTGATTCAGAGCTCTAATGTCACAACTCTGTTTTTGGGTATCTGAGGACCAGGGGCTCCTTCCCTGTCCCTATGTTCTAGGGGTGACCTAGCTCGCCATGTTCCCTGGATTACTTCTGATGGTGAAGACGCCGGGGCCACGTACCTTGCCTTAGCTCCTGAATCTACCCTCAGTCTGTACCCTGTCCCCACCCAGGGAAAGGGGAGTAGAAATGTACCGAAATACACCAACCAGACTAACAAGGTAATACAGGGATTACAGAAAATACCAATCATACAAATATGGACAGACAAACAACAGAGGTAAACACCGGGCAGTGGAGGAAGGGGAAAAACCAAAGTCGGAAGAGCGGAATAGCACCCAACCTAAGCCTCACAACAGTCTTAGATAAATCCACCAAACGCCTTTTCAAACAACAAAACCACCATCTCCTAAACAATGCAGCATGAAGCTAGCTCTGGCAATGAGTACTTGCCTGGGCCCAGAATATATAGGAGAGGTGAGTGGCTAACACTGAACAGCTGAGAACCTTAAAGCAGGAAAGCTTCCAGGAGATCTCAACTGAGCAGATTAACTATGCACTGAGAAGCCTGCACCATTTTATATGACAGTGAAGTGCTTCTAATCAGTGCAGGAGTAGGAGAAATCAAAAGCTGTGGTCTTCTGACTCCACTCTGTCGTGGTAAACCGTGACATCTAAGGTGCGAAGACTGGCATCTATCAGACTTTTATCCTTTGGATATCCCATAGGATAAATGTCTGATTTCTGTGAACTTCATGCTGTACAAGAAAGACATATGTTGAGGCTGTGACACAAATCTAGACAAAAAAAAATACTGAAGCTGTTGAAGAAACTTCTTTTTTCAAGACAAATGGAGTACTAGATTAGTGCTTGACACCAGAGGGGTAACTTGAAAGTTTTTGGCCACACTGCAAGATCTTCAGGCTCCCCATCTACTTTGGGCCATTTCTAAGGCCGGGGACACACCGTACAAAAATACAGAGCGTATTGTACGGCCGTATTTACGCCAAAATGTTGCAGGCACAACAATCCGTATTTCATCCGTTGTCAGGGTGTGGCTGCGTATTTTGCGCATGTAAGCATCCGTATGGCATCCGTATAGCGTATTTTTCTTGCAGCCTTGCAAAATGGACGTTTAACGTTTTTTTACGCCTGAAACTCATTCAAATCATCATCAGCAAGGCTATTTATTGCCTCTGCATCCGGTTGCAACCCCCAATGTTGCCATTTTTGTGGTCTGCTTGTGTTGGAGGGCTGCTGCTTGCTTGCCAACATGTCTGACACTCTTCAGTTCACCCCAACTGATAGTGTTGTACAACTGGGTTTTGTCCCGCTGCTTTGGCCAGCCTTACCCAGTGATCGTTTATCCGCGGAGGAGGAGGAGGCGAATGTGGCTGCATCCGCATTTGATGCAACGACTCAATAAAGCAAATTTTCACGGGCTGTATGCATGTCTGCAGACTCTTCCATATTATTTTGTCGAGTTTTGTCTGATGACCATTTCAAGCTTTGAGGTTTTGTGTGAGAATGTGCGGCCAGGGACGACATAGCAGGATGCTGAAACCAATCTCTGCACAGGAGCGCCTTCTCCTTACGCAACCGTCTGGATTTATGAACTACATACTGTCTATTGACGATGTGTTTTAGCAGTAGTTTCCATTTACCCTTATGGCTGTTGCAGAAATATCCTCATAATATAGGCCATATATCACCTTGACGTACCTGAACAATAATGTGAATCTTAAAATTATAGAAAAATGGTACATCGCCTACATTAAACTTATGATTGGTTGGACATTCAGTCATGTAAGGGTTATGTATAGTGTGTTTGTTAAACCTTTGTGCATGTGCAGTGATTGTTGTCTGTACATTGGGTTACTTGTAAGTTATTAACTACTGGCATATCCTATTCCGCACTCCATCAGCATTTTTGGATTGTGACGTCCAACATCTCTGACATTGTTCGTGATACCTGCTCACAACTGTGTTACAGACTTCATCAACTGGTGATGGCTGAGCCAAAGATGGAAGAGTGGAAGAGGATGGACAGGGGATTTGAGGACCAATGAAACTTCTCATATTCTCATAGTCTCTGTCTGGTGTTAATGGTCATAACACATGTGTTGGTGGTTGAGTACAAACAACTTAGGAAAAAAAGAGTCAAAACTTTGTATCCAAAAACATAGTTATATGTGCAAACTAGCACTTGAGGTAGTGACAACCATAATTGCTTCATATGGTATATGTATTAACACCACATTTGTGTAAGTTTGCAGTCTTACACAAGAACCAAAAGAAGGCATGACAACATTCCAAATTGCTCCATACATATATAAAGGAATTCCTTTGCTTATCTTTTGAAGGCATCACACCTCCAAGGTCTTGAACAAATTTCCTACTATAGTAAGCATCTAATGTGTCTTTCTTATTATTCCAAATGTAATCTTGCCTGAAGAAGGAGCCTCTACGCTCTGAAAGCTTGCGAACATATAATTTTCTGGTTAGCCAATAAAGGTATCACTTTAAGAATGCTCTTGTCATAATTGGACGGAGAAGTATTCACATCGATTTTTCTGGCTAACACGGTACCACAATATAATTTATTATTGTACACCATGAAAATCCACAAATATAAGTTTCATACAAAATCACAGCTGGTGGTATGTGGGTGGTGAGGTTGGTGGGTTCACAGCATCTCTTTGTGGTTGGCTTGGATCACCACCTTGACCATCACCCAGTTGGGTTAGATTTTCAGGCCCCTGAGCTAACATCTGGCCATGGTCAGGTTGGTGTGTGGGTACATTGCCATACAGATAAGGGAGATTATATTCCTGTGGAAGATGATACCCACAAGACTCATACCCCCCAATATGACCATGTTGAGCACATCCAGGCTGGGACCAGCCTGCAACACTGGATCTGTACAAGTGGCCATATTGTGAAGTCGGATTATAGGCAGCCATTTAACCCTGTTGTTGCCAAGGTTTCGGTGGTGGAATCGGTAGAGGTGTAGGCGCCCGTGCAGGAGGATCATAAGATGTGTTGGGAAATGAAAGGGGATTAGAACATGTTTGAGAGGTGACCCTAACTGCATATGTGGTGTGATGTATGTACTTACGGTTTGAGAGCCAGAATAGGTGGAAGAAAACCCAGCCTGTCTAAGTAAACGTACTTTCATTTTCTGGGTGCTGCTGACCCGCTCGTGGCCCTCTGCTGGCGTTGGAGCCTGCAGGGCCGGCTCCAGGTTTTTATGGGCCCCGTGCGAAAGAGTCTCAGTGGGCCCCTTTAACACAGACCACGATTCATGATGCACAGATACTGCAGAGAAATATGGGTATAGTACAATGCCAAACACTTCTCTTCTTCCATTACATGACTGATACCTATTGTAAATTGTACAATAGCTCAAAAACCACCAAATCCTCACAGCGCACAGTACAGACCGGACAGTACAGTCCTCCATACAATATTATGGGCACCACAGTCTCCCCTCATCACCCATATAATACCCCATGCAGGATGTCACCCCCCATCCCCCATATAATGCTCCATACAGAATACTGGACCCAATATAATGCTCCATACAGAATACTGGACCACATAAATTGCTCCATACAGGATACTGGTCCCCATATAATGCTCCATACAAAATATGGAGCTCTCCTCTGCACTGTGCTGCGTTCTGCACTGTTACGGCTCAGGAAAGGGCGCTGTGGAAAGACTCCCCATTATCATCATTGCCTGCCCATTATCATCATCATTGCCTCCCCATCATCATACATACATAGTAACATAGTTATTAAGGTTGAAGGAAGACTTTAAGTCCATCTAGTTCAACCCATATCCTATCCTAACCTGCCCTAACATGTTGATCCAGAGGAAGGCAAAAAAAACCCAAGTGGCAAACAGTAAGCTTCACATTGGGGAAAAAAATTCCTTCCCGACTCCACATACGGCAATCAGACTAGCTCCCTGGATCAACGCAGTATCTAGGAAACTAGTGAATATAGCCTGTAATATTATACTTTTCAAGAAAGGCATCCAGTCCCCTCTTAAATTTTAGTAAGGAATCACTCATTACAACATTAGACGGCAGAGAGTTCCATAGTCTCACTGCTCTTACAGTAAAGAATCTGCGTCTGTGATTATGGCTAAACCTTCTTTCCTCCAGACGTAGAGGATGCCCCCTTGTCCCCGTCACAGGTCTAAGAGTAAAAAGATCATTAGAAAGGTCTTTGTACTGTCCCCTCATATATTCATACATTGTAATAAGATCACCCCTAAGCCTTCGTTTTTCCAAACTAAATAACCCTAAGTGTAATAACCTGTCTTGGTATTGCAGACCCCCCAGTTGTCTAATAACCTTGGTCGCTCTTCTCTGCACCCGCTCCAGTTCAGCTATGTCTTTCTTATACACCGGAGACCAGAACTGCACACAGTATTCTAAGTGTGGTCGCACCAGTGACTTGTATAGAGGTAAAATTATGTTCTCCTCATGAGCATCTATGCCTCTTTTAATGCATCCCATTATTTTATTTGCCTTGGCAGCAGCTGCCTGACATTGGCCACTAAATGTGAGTTTGTCGTCCACCCATGAACCCAGGTCTTTTTCAGTGACAGTTTTGCCCAGTGTTTTACAATTAAGCACATAATTATACATCTTATTTGTTCTACCCAAGTGCATGACCTTACATTTATCCCCATTAAAGCTCATTTGCCATTTATCAGCCCAAGCTTCTAGTTTACATAAATCCTACTGTAATATAAAATTATCCTCCTCTGTATTTATTACCCTGCAGAGTTTAGTGTCATCTGCAAATATTGAAATACTACTCTGTATGCCCCCTACAAGGTCATTAATAAATATGTTAAAGAGAAGCGGCCCCAATACTGACCCCTGTGGTACCCCACTGCTAGCCGTGACCCAGTCCGAGTGTGCTCCATTAATAACCACCCTTTGTTTTCTATCCATGAGCCAGTTCTTAACCCACTTACACATATTTTCCCCTATCCCCATTGTTCTCATTTTATGTATCAACCTTTTGTGTGGCACTGTATCAAAAGCTTTAGAAGTCCATGAACACCACGTCCACTGCGTTCCCTTGGTCCAGTCCTGAACTTACCCCTTCATAAAATCTTATCAGATTAGTCTGACAAGAACGGTCCCTCGTAAACCCATGCTGATACTGTGTCATGAGGTTATTCAGCCTCAGATACTCCAATATAGTATCCCTTAAAAAACCCTCCAGGATTTTACCCACAGTAGATGTTAAGCTCACTGGCCTATAATTTCCAGGTTCAGTTTTTGCCCCCTTTTTGAATATTGGCACCACATTTGCTATACGCCAGTCCTGTGGTACAGACCCTGTTATTATGGAATCTTTAAAGATTAAAAATAATGGTCTATCTATAACTGTACTTAATTCCTGCAGTACTCGGGGGTGTATCCCATCCGGGCTCGGGGATTTGTCAACTTTAGTGATTTTTAGACGCCGCCGTACTTCCTGCTGGGTTAAGCAGGTGACATTTAATGGAAAAATTTTTTTATCACTGATCATGTTATCTGTCATGGGATTTTCTTGTGTAAATACAGTTGAAAAAAAGTCATTTAGCATATTGGCTTTTTCCTCATCCTCATCCACCATTTCACCCAGACTATTTTTAAGGGGACCAACACTATCATTTTTTAGTTTCTTGCTATTTATGTAGTTAAAGAATATTTTGGGATTATTTTTACTTTCTCTGGCAATGAGTCTCTCTGCCTCAATCTTTGCAGTCTTGATTTGCTTTTTACAGAATTTATTCAGTCTTCTGTATTTATTTAATGCCTCTTCACTACCTACTTGCTTTAATTCCCTAAACGCTTTCTTTTTGTCCCTTATTGCGCCCCTTACAGCTCTATTTAGCCATAGTGGTTTCCTCCTAATTCTAGCATGTTTATTCCCATAGGGTATATACTGTGCACAGGTCCTATTCAGGATACTAATAAACGTCTCCCATTTTCTTTGTGTATTTTTATGTCTCAGGATATCGTCCCAGTTTATTGCACCAAGATCATCTCTCATCCGTTGGAAATTTGCCTTCCTGAAGTTTAGTGTCCTTGTAACCCCTCGACTACACATCTTATTAAAGGATACATGAAAGCTTATTATTTTGTGATCACTATTACCCAAGTGACCCCCAACCCTTATATTTGATATGCGGTCTGGCCTGTTGGATAATATTAGGTCTAGCAGTGCCCCCCTCTTGTTGGGTCCTGAACTAGTTGTGAAAGGTAATTGTCTCTCATAGTTGTCAGAAACCTATTACCTTTGCTGGAACTGCAGGTTTCTGTTCCCCAATGTATTTCAGGGTAGTTGAAGTCCCCCATAATAATGACTTCTCCTTGAGTCGCTGCTTCATCTATTTGCTTTACGAGGATATTCTCTCTTGCTTCCATTATTTTTGGAGACTTATAACAAACCCCTATCAATAATTTATTATTTTTCCCCCCTCCCCTAATCTCCACCCACAGAGACTCTACATCTTCATTAGATTCACAGATATCACGCAGGATGGGTGACATTTCTAATGGGGATTTCACCAGATAGCAAAGATAAGAAAAATAAATAAAAAGTATTAATAAAATATAACAGCAATTCAGTAAATCCTCCCTTGGAAACTCCCTGAATCCAAAGTCACTGAATCTCAAGTCACACCACCGTTCGCACTTGCGCACTGGTCACACTCAGCTCGCTCACACTCGCTGAAGCAGAAGATTTAAAGAGAGATTTTTTTTTTTTCCATCATCATCATCGCCTCCCCATTATCATTGCCTCCCCATCATCATCATCATTGTCTCCCCATCATCATAGCCTCCCTATCATCATTGTCTCTCCATCATCATCATTGCCTCCCCATCATCATTGTCTCCCCATCATCATTGCCTCCCCGTCCCCATCATCATCATTGCCTCCCCATCATCATCAACATCATTGCCTCCCATTAATATCATCATCATCATTGCCTCCCCATCATCATCATTGCGTCCTCACCACAATCACACATACGGCACCACACACAGACAGCACCGCAGCACTCTCTCACATACATACACACACACCTCACCTGTCGGGCGTCCGCGCCCTCTCTGCCACAGTCGGCTGCTGAATGATGACGTCATTCAGCGGCGCTGCTGTGAGAAAGGAAGCGCCGGCGCAGGCGCCCCCTGGAGCCCGGAGCTGCGGCAGCGGAGGCATGGGGAGAGGTAAGTATTGCGCCGGCTGCTGCCGGGGCCCTGAGCAAGCGGGGGGGCCCAGTGGCGGCGCTGGCACCGCTAACGGGCGCCGGGGTGCCAGACGGCGAGTGGGTCCCCCCGCCTACTCAGGGCCCCGGCACTTGCCGGGGTATGCCGGGTGCTGACGCCGGCCCTGGGCGCCTGTATTGGTCGCGGCTGCTTCTCCATCTTCTCATAACATCACTGCAATGACACATATAATGTAATCAATTAGCTGGACAAAGCCTAATTATTGTACAGACACGTTATATAGTCATGGGGGTCTAGTAGGATGCGACTATACAAAACATTTGTGGGACAAATGTAAAAAAAAAGGTGGGGCTAATTCTGCGCTAGAACTACGCTGTGAGCGTTAAGAAAACTGAAGACAAATCATGTAACTTACTGATTCGCTGATGCTTCTCGCGTGGGCTGTTGCCAAAGTGGGGAAACATCTGCCCACAGATGCGCCTCGATGCAGCCTCTTTCGTTGCGTGTTCCGCATAATGTGCATTTCTTTTGTTGCACATTTCGGCCCTCTCCTGCAGCAAGACTCTCAACATGTCCACATTGATGAGCGTAGGCATCGTGGCCGACTCCGTGGAAGCGTCCTTCCGGGATGTCTGGCGCTCTTTTTGAGCTAATTTGCATGTGTCAGCTTCCTGATGCATGTGTTGCACCATTTCCTGTGAGCTGCAGAAGTCTTGCGTATTTCTCGCAAGTCACACACCTGGTCCGTGTGTAATCCGTTGTTTTCTCGCACCCATAGACTTTCATTGGCGTACAACGGGCGTAATACGCGTACAATCGCAGCATGCTGGGGGTGTCTCGCACCGTAAGATACGCCCGAGACAAATACGCATGATCAGAGCTGCCCCATAGAGAAGTATTGGTCTGTGTGTAATGCGTGGTTTTCACACCTCTGACTCGTCCGTTAAGTGTGACACCGGCCTAAGTGTGTGTGTGGCCCATTCACTATCTCCATCCATTGCAGACAGAGAGAGATGTCATCATCCACTATGGCATCCAGCATCTGTTCAACCTCCCGATGAACCGTGTTACCAACGGGGAAACGCGTCGGGGTGCATCTGACTCATGATAAGTTCCACCTCATGATATATTTATGACATTAAGCGATTGACTGCATTATGTCTATTTGTGTGTTGTCAGCATGCCTTATTAGGATCATTGCATATATTTTGCTGCAACACTTGACTGGTCACGTTGGGGTATTTACCTCTTCTATCAGAATATAAATTATCTATGGGTCATTGAATGTCATGAATCAGGTTTTGTATTTGTTACCGGATACCCTTTTAGTTTAAAAACTCTTCATCTGTTAGTCATTGCATTGTTTTCCCATCTATTTTGGAAGGGTGTAATAGGGGAGTGAGGGATAGCCTACGCTGAGTGGGGCGCCAATATTGTGCTTTTAGCGTGCCAACTTCCACAGTTAGGCAGGAATCAATGTAGGATTATTGCAAGGTATCTGCTAGGTTAGTTATATCTTGGTATATCTGTGTATATACCCATTTTTCACTGGGATGGTGTTTTAATCTTTATTAATAAATTATTTAGTTTTTAAAGGGAACTTGTCACTTGTCAGTAAAAGAGCCACCTTCAGCAGCACTAAGGCAGCAGTCTGAAGGTGGCTCTTTTTTTTCTGGACCCCTGCAACGCTGAAATATATAGTTTTAAAACTAGGTCCCCATACCTTAGATGTGTCCCTAAGGTATGGCCTCTTCCCCTGATTCATCCTCACCCCAGCCGTCCATCAAGCCCTTCAGCGTCACCGCGCCTCCTCCAGACTTGTTTTTCTTTCATTTCGTTTCCGTGTGGCGCCTGCGCTGTTGTAACAGTCCTCGGGCATGTGCAGTGTGCGCTGCCCGGGAACTGTCAGGAGACTATTGCGCCTGCGTCTTTGTCTTTCCCCAGATCCTTCCCCGCAGTGTTATCATGTATTCACACTGCGGGGCTGGCAATCTGCCGCCTGCGCCGTCTACATGTTTAGCTGCGCCTGCCCCCAGCCGACGCTGCACAGGATATGAAAATGAAAGTGGAGGGACTGGGAGAAGGGTGCAGGCGCCAGATTGCCAGCCCCGCAGTGTGAATACATGATAACACACTACGGGGAAGGATCTGGGGAAAGACAAAGACGCAGGCGCAATAGTCTCCTGACAGTTCCCGGGCAGCACGCACTGCGCATGCCCGAGGACTGTTACAACAGCGCAGGCGCCACACGCAAACGAAATGAAAGAAAAACAAGTCTGGAGGAGGCGCGGTGACGCTGAAGGGGCTTGATGGACGGCTGGGGGGAGGATGAATCAGGGGAAGAGGCCATGCCTCAGGGATGCAATTAAGGTATAGGGACCTAGTTTTAAAACTATATACTTCAGCGTTGCAGGGGTCTAGAAATAAAAGAGCCACCTTCACAGACTGCTGCCTTAGTGCTGCTGAAGGCGGCTCTTTTACTTAAAAACACCCGGGGGGGTGACAAGTTCCCTTTAAGGGAATATATGTGTACTCAATATATTATTTCCTAAATAAGACCCCTTTTTTGAAAAAATACTGTATCGCAGACAGGCAGTCACATGACCGATCACTCTCACCAACGGCACCGAACAGTCCTCGCAGTGCGTACCGTGCGCAATGCGAGGATTCACAAATTTGCAGTCCCATAGACTTGTGAAAAGCTTGGACAACCCCTTTAAAAAAAAAAAAAAGTCTAAATTTTTACTGTAGTTCGGTGCACTTTTTTCAGGGGTGAATGTACATGTTTTGAGTTAGATATACCCTTCACAGTCTTAACGTGTGATGTCAGCATGGAGCCATTAAGAAGTATTTTGAAAGCACGGAGAAAATGTAATAAAAAAAATGCGTATTCTAATAGAGCTACGTAGGCTAATACGGAATAAGTTATACGTAACGTAGAATATGTATTAGAATACTATGCGTATGCTACGTAGCTACGAGGAAGCAAAAAATAAATAAATGGGTAGCCCTAGGCAAAAATTAAAAGTGAGACACAAACGCAAACGTTCAGTAAATTCCAGCACCTTGCAGACAGCGTATTCTCTGATTACAGTCATTTACTTTCCCATGTAGTCTAGGTTTTAATGAAGATTTCTCCCAGACATGACTTGTGTCTACAGAATTTCCTGGCCATGAAGTATTATGTAAGCATGGTGAGTGTGTAATGAAAAACTATGGGCGCGGTAAGACAGCCCTATTTCTCGCGTGAGGATGGCATCGCAATCCTAGGACTGGCCGTCGGCTATCCTGACCTAAGCGCGACAGCATGTATTTCTGTACAGGATTCCAAGAGCCCTATGTAACCCAAAGCAACAAATGAGAGGAGAATTGGGCCAAATAAGGAGACAACCAAGGTTTCACCGCTCCATCTCAGGTGCTGCCAATCAGAGCTCAGCAGCAGATCAATCTCAAACACTGCCAAACTGTGATTGGCAGCAATATGGAAGGCGGGGTGAAAGCACAGGCACCCAGAGAAGACTTTGAAGAAACGCCCAGTTGGATTGCAAGCAGAGATTTCACATACTGCGCTCTAAAAGCAACAAATGTGAATATCTCTGCAATGGAGCGAACCAATGCAAAATGGAAAAGAGTGTCAGGATTGGGAAAGCTCAGGGATTTTTCATGCTATTTAACTCAAAATTTTTAGGAAGTGACAGGTCCTCTTTAACAAGGCGCAATGTTCTGTTAAATTATATTGCACTCTTTTTGGTTACATTTTGTTTTTGCTTGGGAAATAGCTCAGCGCTGTCAAATTTTACTTTTTAAAAATTTCTCATTTTAATAAGGTGTTGTAGAAATTGAGATACAGCACTAATGACCCGATTCATCAAAACATTTTTTGACAGAATTATGTCTTACCTGTAATTGCACAGGTGTCCTTTGCCATTTTTACACTTTCCTGGTCAACTATGTTGACTGCTTGACTGATTAGCTGTATTGGCATGGCCAAGAACGACCAGCAAGTTTATCATAATTTACGCAGCAGAAGAGCAGATTTCTTGTGATGTCGCACGGGAGCTAAAAATTCTTTAGAACTGTGTGTAGATAAAAATTAGAATGACAATAAGTGACATAGGGTCTTATCTGGATTATAAAAGAAAGAGTAAAATGAAATTTTCTCACCTGAGGGAGTTGTGACCCTTTGTTAGCTTGTGTGGAGACACGAGGGTCAGTGGGTGTTCTCATATGCTGGCCTGGCTGTCTATAGAAAGACTGCATGGACCAGGGATCATCCCACTGAATTCCCACAATCCTTCCCTGTGGGAATAATACTACTCAGACAACACAGGGTGAGGGTAAAACAATGTGGTAATAATTTATTGTACCTCCAACAGAGAGCAACATATAGTACAGTCCCAGCAAGTACATAGGATGGTGCAAGTTACAGAGTCTAGTCCACTGGCTCGCCTGGATTAGAGCAGCTGCGACTTCAGGGCTTCCAGTGCCAACTACCTCCAACAGTGGCACCCCGCTTCCCTCTTTTGGCGAGCACCCACAGAGAGGAGGTAACGATAAGCTCAGGAAGCGGACAGTCCATTGAGGTACTTGGCCAGGTGACCTGATTGTCCCAACCTGGCTGGGTGCTCCAAACATCTACATGGGGCCAGGTGACCGGATGGTCCCAACCTGGCTTCACCAAACGTCTCCATGGGTTCAGTGATGGTCACTGGATCAGATCTGTATTCCTCTAGCTTGGGCTGTGGTCTCTTAAGCGGACTTCCTGTAGTGTTTCAAATCTGTATCCCTCCGGTTGGAGCCATGGTGGCTGCTCTTGTGTAGAGCCTTTCGGCAGAAGGATAAAGGTCCCTTTTTATACCCACATCTGTCCTTCAGGCAATCATCCATAGGTCAGGGGGAAGGTGGGTTGAGGTAAACTCTCATTGTTTGAGTATTTAATCAATTTGCATTGTGTGTACTTCACTGTTTGCAAGGTTAACAAGCCACATGGACTTATACAATGGGTAATCAACATAATAGCAAACATTGATTGTTCAGTTACCTTACTTCCCTGTCCTCCAAAGATAGCAGCACAATAAACTGTAAGAGCTGATATAATATGTAAACAGCAGCCATTTAACAGTTCACAATCATCAATTCAGACTCAACGTTCAGACTCATATGAACCATGGCCTATGTTTCTTGATCAACTGAAGAAAAATATGTCTGGCCTAATTAAGAATAGATGTTGTGTCATCACAAAGACGGCTACTGCAGGTCCACCAAACAGATAGTAAGCAAACTTGGAGATGTAAGTGGATGTAAAACTGCGCTGCCGAGAACCCAATACACAAAAGGAGACCAGATGTGGTATGGATGAAGTTTTGTCAATTGATCATTATGGTTTGTCCTGATGAAGAGGTATGATCACCTCGAAACGCGTTGACAAAACCGCAGCCATATCGCATCTGGTCTCCTATTGTATATTGGATTCTCGGCAGCACAGTTTTACATTCACTTTTATCTCCAAATTTATTTAAATTCATTAGGTGGCACACGAATATGTGTTATAGTTAAAGATGTGTTAAGTTTCCTAAACATCGCGCAACATTTTTATAAATATGGAGCAAAAAAAGGTGAAGCATCTTCCAACAAAATCAGCTTAAAGATTTTCCTTTTTGATAAATTCACCGTTTATTGTGTTCATCCAAAAGAATTTGCCAATCAAATGGTGTCCCTTACAGTGATAAGGACCACTACTGTAAGTGTCCAGAAAACAATGTAGCAAGTAGATTGTGTCCCCGACAGTAATAGTGACCACAAAAATAATTTTGCTAACCAAAGTGACCCCAACAGTAATAGTGCATCTCTTCAGTGGCCGCCGACCCACCCCATACCCCAAATAGCTATATAAACCAAAATGCTGTTAATAGTACTAGTGCCCCCAATGTAACTGTGCAGAGTCCCCTCATAGTAATTATGCTCGACAACTGTGCCCTCAAAATAACAGTGCCATAGTACCCCCATAGTTATAGTGTTCCCCTATAGTGCCGCCCCAAAAAATAACAGTTCCAACAGTGCTTCAGTATAATGGCCACAATAGTAATTGTATCATAGTATCCCCATAATTATAGTACTCCCCTACAGGACTCCCAAATCTAACGCTTCCAGGGGGCCCCCATAATAACAGTGCTACATCATAATGGCCTCAAAGGTAACCAAGTCAGAATATACACATTCTTCTGTAGTGGCCCCCAAAAATAAGTGTACCAGAGTGCCCCCTTTAAAATTGTGCTTCACCATAATGCTCACAAAACTAACTGGACCGAGGATTACATCTCTCTACTGCAATAGTGCCCCAAAAATTTAACGAAAAAACCCCCCAGAATCGAATACTCACCTTACTTCCATTTAATGTGGAATCCAGCAGTGTAGTGAAGGTCATACATATTTTCTGGCTTATGACCTGAGTTGTGTGAGGCCCAGCAAAGTCCTGAAATGGCACCTAAGGGTGAGTGGTGGGACAGGCTTCCATGCCCCAGTTCGGTCTTCGACTGGATTCAGTTGATGTGTTGAGATGTCCACAGGGATTGGTTGTTACTGCAACTATTTTGACCCCTTCAGCTACATTTGATCAAGATTACCAACAAACGTAGACTCATGGGCAGGAATCAGAAATTTTAAGTGTTGGACAAACCATTTATTCAGTAATAAAGAAGCCAAATAAGGTAGAGTTTCTTGGAAGACTTGGGTCATGGACAGATGTAGCATCCGCTCTTACAGTTCTTCTTTCACCTGCTTCTCGTTGGCTTCTTTTGATGTCTCTGTTGATGAAGATGTTTCCTGAAATGGACAGAAGAACAAAAACTTTACAGATCGTAGGGTTGTCGGCCGATACGGTAAAGGAGCCATCAGTCAAACAGGACGAGGCGGTGCTGAGCAAGGAATAGAGCTGGAGAGGCGGAGGCTTCAGATCTACAAATAGATCTTCAGCCTCATTTGCATAAAAATTCAAACCCTAATTTCTCAGTAACGGAGGAAAGGACTGGCCATGTAAAGGTATCGCCGGACTTGTCTTTGAAAGATCAACATGTGCATATAAATAGTTTGGGTTGTGAAATCCTGCTGACAGATTCCCTTTAATGGGTGCCATATATGGGACATCAAATGGCCATCCATAGGCTCCCATGTTAAAGAACCACTCAAGCGTTTTTGTTTTTTTACTTCAGGGTTGGAGTGCGCTACTATACTAAGTTCCCTGACCCATGTCTTATACTTACCAGCTGCCATCTTCAGCTTTTTTGCGGCACCGATCCGATCCCACGGCGACATCGTGGACCACAAGTTCTGACTGACCGGAAGTCAGAAGTAATGGTCACAAGTTCTCAATGTAAGTCTGTGATCCCCTTGTTCTGGATCTCATAGACTTGCATTGAGTTGTGGCTTCCGGATCGTCCAACAAACACTGGAGCGATCCCGCAGGTGATAAACTGGTGGAGACCAAAAGGAGCGACACCCGGAACAGGTGAAAATGGCGACTGGTAAGTATAAGACTAGAGGCAGGGAACATATGTTGGTAGCAACACTCCAGTGCTGCTATAAAAAACAAACGCTAGGGTGGTGCTTTAAGCAAAAATCTATGCATTTAACAGATACAGTATTGTATTAGATGGCTGACAGATGCCAACTGTTAGCCATCCATCACCCTTGTTAAATAAGTATACACTTGCATCTATTAAAGGGAATGTGTCAGCATTTTCGACATGGAGTCAATTTGGCAACACACGTTGCATCCCAAACATTTGTTTTCACCGTGAACCTAAAATATAATAATTCCATAGTATATGTAAATAGTATAGTAAATGCTCGTAGTAGTAATAGATCACAGGCTGTAGATGCAGTAGTAAACAAAAAAAAATATTAACAAAAAATAATATAAAATGTGTTAACTAGTGATGATGAGTGAATGAGCCTGTTTGTTAGACAATCCCTGCATGTGTTGCGCCTGTCGAACAGCCACGAGACATTCAGCGCGGGGACTGGAACACATTTTTCGAGCACGCTGAAGACACTCGGTTAGCACATGAGCATGCTCAGATAACATCTTATCCCAGCACGTTCACTCTTCACCAGTGTCAGTCTGAAGAACATTAGGCCCTCCGAAGGATTTGATTACGAAGGCCCAGCTTTCTCCCCCACTCAAGAGCCCAAAAGCAGCTGCAAGGTTTGAAGTCAGGGCACACCAGAGAATTCTCTGGTTCTGTGGTGGGCCAGTCCAACCCTGCTCATCACTATTGCTAACCTATTTAAGTCCTCCATTTGTAACACACAAAGCAATATTATGACTTCTAGACTCTTTTGACTCGAAATTGTCACAGCTGCCAGCTCAGAAAGTTGTGATCTAGTCGAAACAGGGTGGTGTTTTCCCATTACCCAAATTACAATGAACACAATAGAAAACTCCTCCTTTTATCGCGCTGCCGTGCAGAGAACGAGGAAACAGTTTGTATAAATGTAGAACTTGATCTATCGAATACACCATAAAAATACAAAGATTGGGTTCACATGACATAAATAATGGGATTAAGGTCTTCAAAATTCCTGCCAAGGGATTGCATGTTTCCTCGTTCCTACACGTCAGCCCTACAGCCCTATTGTGATCACTTATAGTAAATCAATAAAATAATAGTTTACCGCTTCTTCCATATTTGAAGATCTCAACTCAAGTTCCAAGAAATCTGTAAATGCTTCGATAGTCTTCTCCCCGGTGTATCTAACAGACTTCAGGAGAAGAAAAATGTTATGAAGATACAGCCACTAATATAAAAAGCATCGGACATAGACAAAACATACACCGTGTTCCAAATTATTATGCAAGTGCTATTTTTATTCTGATTTTACTAAATGGTCGATGTAAACGAGTCAGGATTTATTTTTCAAAACTAAAAATACCCTCACAATGCTCCAGATTATTATAGAAAAATATTTAGAGTTGAGAGTCCTCAGTGGTTGATACCTTTTAATGGCTAACTGAAAAGATGGTAACAAATTGCAAGCTTTCGAGACTACTCAGGTCTCTTCATCAGGCATAGACTAATACAACATCTGAAGAATCACATATTTATACACAAAATAGCACAGAAAAAATGCAATAGGTAGGACAAGTGACGTGAAGCAGAATAGTCATTATGGCAGAGGGATGAGCATAAATTTTGGAACAGTTTATAGATAAGGAGTGTGAAAGTTTTATTACCCTCTGATTGGGGTCTGGTAATGTTTTGTGATGTTTTCACAGGGTATTTGGAGTAAATTCCTTAATTGATGTAGTAGGCCATAAATCCATGTGATAGGTTCATTCCAGCATTAAGAGTGTCAAAGGTCACCATCAATTTGTATTCGTAAATTCTTCTTTGTCTCAGAGATGTGAAATTGCCTCTGAGTACAAGTATTTTCATATCTAGCAAGCTATGATCAGGGGAGCAAAAATGTTTTGCCACAGGTAGATCCATTCTTTTTTCTCTTATTGTGTGGCGATGAGAATTCATCCTTGTTCTCAGTTTTTGCCCGGTCTCCCCCACATACAGACCCCCAGTTGGACATTTAGTACATATAATTAGGTACACCACATTAGATGTGATGCAGCTGAAAGTACCTGGTATCTTGTAGTCCCGATGGGAGTTGGGGATCTTTATCTTGTCCATGGTCATTATAAATGGACAAGTTTTGCATTTCTTCTGGTTGCAAGGAGAGGTTCCTGCCGCTGTTGGGGAGGACAGGGAACTTCTGACAATGATGCTTCAAACAGATCCAAAACAAAGCCAAAACCTGACAACTCTGACAACCACTCCATTCCAGACACAAAAGCATCTAACTGTGTCATCAATCTCTCGGATTACAAACCCAACAAGGTGGAATTGGCCGTGCTTTCTAGAGGACTCTCATTTTGTCCCACTAAGGCCCTGGATAAAACTGAACTCTGCAGTGATATGGAACATTTTTTCAGGAGACTGCGCCTGAGGGAATACTTTAATGATACAGAAGATTCAGAAAACACTCGGACTGAAGGAAAAGGTATCCCAACAACCAAGAAGAGGTCAGACTGGACACCTCCTCCTGGACGCAACCCTCATTTGGATAAATATATAGACTCATTCAGATATTTGATAAAATCCACCATCATAGACACCAACAGGAGACAAGCATCCAACATCAGTGCCCAGGAGAGAAAGGCTATACAGTCTCTGAAAACCAACAAAGAAATCATCATTAAACCTGCTGACAAGGGAGGTGCAATAGTCATGATGAACACATCAGACTATATGAAGGAAGCAAACAGACAACTTACGGACACACGCTACTACAGAAAACTGGAGTCGGACCCTACACAGGACTATTACAAGGAACTAAGCAAGTTGGTATTTTGTCTGTCTGACAAATCCATAAGAGCCGATGACCTGATACCAGAGAGTCCAAGAACAGGGAAGTTCTACATGCTTCCCAAAATCCACAAAGCCGGAAATCCAGGGAGGCCGATTATTTCATGTGTGGACACCCTTACTGAGCAGGTATCTGGATGGGTAGAGGGCATTCTTAAACCCCTGGTAAAGGATACACCCAGCTACATTCAGGACACAACTGACCTACTGAATAAACTAGCAGCAATAGGTCCTCTACCAGAAGGAACCATCCTGGCCACCATGGATGTGGAATCCTTGTACTCTAATATCCCACACCAGGATGGATTAAATGCCTGCAAAGACTTCATGAAAAACACCGGGAATGATGCTGATTCTGTGGTGAAACTCACAAAATTCATCCTCACCCACAATTACTTTGAATTTGACAACAAGATCTATTTACAGGAGACTGGCACAGCTATGGGAAGTAAAATGGCTCCTCAGTATGCAAATCTTTTCATGGCCAAGCTTGAAAGCGACTTTCTGTCCTCATGTCCCATCAGGCCTCGGGCCTACTACCGCTACATTGATGATATCTTAATCATCTGGACGGAGTCTGAGCAACAGCTAAAGACGTTCCATGAACAGTTCAATCAATTTCATCCCACCATCAACTTAACACTCAACTACTCCAGCACTGAAATTAACTTTTTGGACACCATCATTAAGCTAAAGAACAATGAAATAGAGACATCCCTGTATCAGAAGCCAATTGACCGTCCAACATACCTTAAATGGGACAGTTTCCATCCAAAACACATAAAAAACTCTATTGTCTACAGCCAAGCCATCAGATACAACCGTATATGTTCCAACCCCATGGATAGAGATGAACACCTTGGTCGCCTTAGAAAGACCTTTTTAAATCAGGGCTACCATCCAAGAACAATTGAAAACCAAATT
This sequence comes from Oophaga sylvatica, assembly GCA_033576555.1. NCBI lineage: Eukaryota > Metazoa > Chordata > Amphibia > Anura > Dendrobatidae > Oophaga > Oophaga sylvatica. Next base: position 123,575,375 of record JARQOD010000007.1, read on the forward strand.
ACAAGAGCCACCAGAATATCAAGGAATCACCTGCTACATTACAAAGCTAAAGAAGAAAATAACCGGGTGCCTCTAGTGGTCACCTACAATCCAAATCTGGAGGTGCTAAGGGGAGCTGCACGGAAACTACAACCTTTACTACAAAAAGATGCCCGATTACAATCCATATTTCCAGATCCCCCTCTACTGTGTTTTAGGCAGCCCCCAAATCTAAGAAGCATCATTGTCAGAAGTTCCCTGTCCTCCCCAACAGCGGCAGGAACCTCTCCTTGCAACAAGAAGAAATGCAAAACTTGTCCATTTATAATGACCACGGACAAGATAAAGATCCCCAACTCCCATCGGGACTACAAGATACCAGGTACTTTCAGCTGCATCACATCTAATGTGGTGTACCTAATTATATGTACTAAATGTCCAACTGGGGGTCTGTATGTGGGGGAGACCGGGCAAAAACTGAGAACAAGGATGAATTCTCATCGCCACACAATAAGAGAAAAAAGAATGGATCTACCTGTGGCAAAACATTTTTGCTCCCCTGATCATAGCTTGCTAGATATGAAAATACTTGTACTCAGAGGCAATTTCACATCTCTGAGACAAAGAAGAATTTACGAATACAAATTGATGGTGACCTTTGACACTCTTAATGCTGGAATGAACCTATCACATGGATTTATGGCCTACTACATCAATTAAGGAATTTACTCCAAATACCCTGTGAAAACATCACAAAACATTACCAGACCCCAATCAGAGGGTAATAAAACTTTCACACTCCTTATCTATAAACTGTTCCAAAATTTATGCTCATCCCTCTGCCATAATGACTATTCTGCTTCACGTCACTTGTCCTACCTATTGCATTTTTTCTGTGCTATTTTGTGTATAAATATGTGATTCTTCAGATGTTGTATTAGTCTATGCCTGATGAAGAGACCTGAGTAGTCTCGAAAGCTTGCAATTTGTTACCATCTTTTCAGTTAGCCATTAAAAGGTATCAACCACTGAGGACTCTCAACTCTAAATATTTTTCTATCTACTGGCTAACACGGTACTGTATCAAAATGGAGGATACCAGAATGTACCGCATCTTTATGGAACTAAAACCACTTCTGAAGAAACGTGCACAAATGGACAGCGATATTTTTTTCTTATCTAAATGCAAAAAGGAGAATTTAATTCCCAAAGGACTCTGGATTACAAACCCAATTCTTCACACCTACAATACCCATTATGCAAAAAACCTTTGTCACAGGACGTCTGAGAGACTTAGGAACCATCTTTTGCATGTCTGCTACAGCATAAGGAGTAAAGTCCAAGAGCAATTTGAAAGCCTAAGGAAAACACTTACAGAAACCACAGAACAAAAATTACAACAATACTATAACAAACTACGGACCTTTCTGATTCATAACAAAGAAAAGAAACTACACAGATTGCGTCTCAATTCCGGACTCTATACAAACAGATCCAAAACAAAGCCAAAACCTGACAACTCTGACAACCACTCCATTCCAGACACAAAAGCATCTAACTGTGTCATCAATCTCTCGGATTACAAACCCAACAAGGTGGAATTGGCCGTGCTTTCTAGAGGACTCTCATTTTGTCCCACTAAGGCCCTGGATAAAACTGAACTCTGCAGTGATATGGAACATTTTTTCAGGAGACTGCGCCTGAGGGAATACTTTAATGATACAGAAGATTCAGAAAACACTCGGACTGAAGGAAAAGGGATCACAACAACCAAGAAGAGGTCAGACTGGACACCTCCTCCTGGACGCAACCCTCATTTGGATAAATATATAGACTCATTCAGATATTTGATAAAATCCACCATCATAGACACCAACAGGAGACAAGCATCCAACATCAGTGCCCAGGAGAGAAAGGCTATACAGTCTCTGAAAACCAACAAAGAAATCATCATTAAACCTGCTGACAAGGGAGGTGCAATAGTCATGATGAACACATCAGACTATATGAAGGAAGCAAACAGACAACTTACGGACACACGCTACTACAGAAAACTGGAGTCGGACCCTACACAGGACTATTACAAGGAACTAAGCAAGTTGGTATTTTGTCTGTCTGACAAATCCATAAGAGCCGATGACCTGATACCAGAGAGTCCAAGAACAGGGAAGTTCTACATGCTTCCCAAAATCCACAAAGCCGGAAATCCAGGGAGGCCGATTATTTCATGTGTGGACACCCTTACTGAGCAGGTATCTGGATGGGTAGAGGGCATTCTTAAACCCCTGGTAAAGGATACACCCAGCTACATTCAGGACACAACTGACCTACTGAATAAACTAGCAGCAATAGGTCCTCTACCAGAAGGAACCATCCTGGCCACCATGGATGTGGAATCCTTGTACTCTAATATCCCACACCAGGATGGATTAAATGCCTGCAAAGACTTCATGAAAAACACCGGGAATGATGCTGATTCTGTGGTGAAACTCACAAAATTCATCCTCACCCACAATTACTTTGAATTTGACAACAAGATCTATTTACAGGAGACTTGCACAGCTATGGGAAGTAAAATGGCTCCTCAGTATGCAAATCTTTTCATGGCCAAGCTTGAAAGCGACTTTCTGTCCTCATGTCCCATCAGGCCTCGGGCCTACTACCGCTACATTGATGATATCTTAATCATCTGGACGGAGTCTGAGCAACAGCTAAAGACGTTCCATGAACAGTTCAATCAATTTCATCCCACCATCAACTTAACACTCAACTACTCCAGCACTGAAATTAACTTTTTGGACACCATCATTAAGCTAAAGAACAATGAAATAGAGACATCCCTGTATCAGAAGCCAATTGACCGTCCAACATACCTTAAATGGGACAGTTTCCATCCAAAACACATAAAAAACTCTATTGTCTACAGCCAAGCCATCAGATACAACCGTATATGTTCCAACCCCATGGATAGAGATGAACACCTTGGTCGCCTTAGAAAGACCTTTTTAAATCAGGGCTACCATCCAAGAACAATTGAAAACCAAATTACAAGAGCCACCAGAATATCAAGGAATCACCTGCTACATTACAAAGCTAAAGAAGAAAATAACCGGGTGCCTCTAGTGGTCACCTACAATCCAAATCTGGAGGTGCTAAGGGGAGCTGCACGGAAACTACAACCTTTACTACAAAAAGATGCCCGATTACAATCCATATTTCCAGATCCCCCTCTACTGTGTTTTAGGCAGCCCCCAAATCTAAGAAGCATCATTGTCAGAAGTTCCCTGTCCTCCCCAACAGTGGCAGGAACCTCTCCTTGCAACCAGAAGAAATGCAAAACTTGTCCATTTATAATGACCATGGACAAGATAAAGATCCCCAACTCCCATCGGGACTACAAGATACCAGGTACTTTCAGCTGCATCACATCTAATGTGGTGTACCTAATTATATGTACTAAATGTCCAACTGGGGGTCTGTATGTGGGGGATACCGGGCAAAAACTGAGAACAAGGATGAATTCTCATCGCCACACAATAAGAGAAAAAAGAATGGATCTACCTGTGGCAAAACATTTTTGCTCCCCTGATCATAGCTTGCTAGATATGAAAATACTTGTACTCAGAGGCAATTTCACATCTCTGAGACAAAGAAGAATTTACGAATACAAATTGATGGTGACCTTTGACACTCTTAATGCTGGAATGTACCTATCACATGGATTTATGGCCTACTACATCAATTAAGGAATTTACTCCAAATACCCTGTGAAAACATCACAAAACATTACCAGACCCCAATCAGAGGGTAATAAAACTTTCACACTCCTTATCTATAAACTGTTCCAAAATTTATGCTCATCCCTCTGCCATAATGACTATTCTGCTTCACGTCACTTGTCTTACCTATTGCATTTTTTCTGTGCTATTTTGTGTATAAATATGTGATTCTTCAGATGTTGTATTAGTCTATGCCTGATGAAGAGACCTGAGTAGTCTCGAAAGCTTGCAATTTGTTACCATCTTTTCAGTTAGCCATTAAAAGGTATCAACCACTGAGGACTCTCAACTCTAAATATTTTTCTATCTACTGGCTAACACGGTACAAAGATATACATCTTTACTGTACCAGATTATTATACACACCTGAGTTTCAAAACATTTTGTGGGTTGTAAAGAACTGAAAATGATCATTTGTTGAATTTGCAGCATTAAGAGGTCACATTTACTGAAATCATAAACTTTTTCAATCAAAAACATCTTAACAGGCCACGTTACATGTAATATAGGACCCTTCTTTGATGTCACCTTCACAAGTCTAACATCCATTAAATTTGTGAGTTTTTGGATAGTTTCTGCTTTAATGTCTTTGCATGAAGTCAGAATAACCTCCCAGAGCTGCTGTTTTGATGTGAAATGCCTCCCACCCTCATAGATCTTTTGCTTGAGGGTACTCCAAAGGTTCTTAATATGGGAGTATGGTGGCCACAAGAATTCCTCTGGTCTGTGTGTGCTGTGCACGGGAGGCATCATAGAATATTAGAGTTGAAAGGGACCTCTAGGGTCATCTGGTCCAACCCCCTGCTCAATGCAGGATTCACTAAACCATCTCAGACAGCTGTCTGTCCAGCCTCTGTTTGAAGACTTCCTCTTGTGGCAGCCTGTTCCACTCATTGTCAAAAAGTTTTTTCTAATATCTAATCTGTATCTTCTCCTTTTCAGTTTCATTCCATTGCTTCTCGTGTTTCCATGTGCAATGAGAATAATGATGATCCCTCTACACTGTGACAGCCCTTCAGATATTTGTTGACAGCTATTAAGTCTTCTTTTTTGCAAGCTAAACATTCCCAGATTTAACCGTTCCTCGTAGGACATACTCTGCTGTTCGCTCACCATTCTGTCGCTCTTCTCTAAACTTGCTCCACTTTTTCTATGTCTTTTTTAAAATGTGATGTCCAGAACTGGACACAGTATTCCAGATGCGGCCTGACCAAGGGGATAATTACTTCATGTGATCTAGACTCTATGCTTCTCTTAATACATCCTAGAACTGTGTTTGCCTTTTTTGCTGCTGCATCACACTGTTGACTCATGTGCAGTCTGTGATCTATTAGTATACACAACTATTTTTCACACATGCTGTTGCTTAGTTCTATACCTCCTATTCTGTAGATGTAATTTTTGTTTTCCTTGCCCAGATGTAGAATCGTGCATTTCTCCATTAAATACCACTCTATTAGTTGCTGCCTATTGTTCAAGCTTCTCTAGATCTTTCAAATTCCTTCTATGTCTTCTCTATTGTTAGCTATCCCTCCTAGCTTTGCATTGTCTGCAGATTTGATTAGTATACCTTCAGTTCCCTTATCTAAATCATTTATGAAAATGCTGAACAACACTGGAGCCAAGACAGAGCCATGAGGTACTCCACTTGAAACACTCTTCCAATTGGATATGCAACCATTTATTACCACTCTTTGAGTGCGATCACTGAGCCAGTTATGAATCCATCTAACCGTAGCCTTGTCAATCCCATACTTGATCATTTTTTCAATAAGGATAATATGAGATACTTTATCAAATGCTTTGCTGAAGTAGAGCTATACTATATCTACCGCATTTCACTGATCCACCCAGTCAGTGATTCCATCATAGAAAGAAATGAGATTAGCCTGGCTTGTTTGCTACAAAACCATGCTGGCTCTCGTCAATTACTGTAGATATCATAGCAGCCAGTCTCCACTCAGCAGCTCAGAGACAATTGTAAAGTAAAGCTAAATCTTTCAGAGTAGAAACTGGCATACAATTTCAGGATATAAGCTGGGTTGTCAACTGTTCGATAATTTTACACGTTTTTTTTCTGCGGTCTGATTTTTTTTTGCTTTATCAAAGTTTGTACTTTGCATGAGCTGGCATGGACAATATAGACACAATGACAGTCAGAGTAATGAGCCAAGAAACAGGCAGGATGCAAGGAGAAGGAGCAGTGATTGACAGTCACTGAAGTGTGGCGCTGTTTCATGCGCTGACCACGTATCACTCCTATTACAGCCCGTCTCTGAGCTGACTTTCCTTTAAGCTGTATAGCTGTGTTCATAGATTATGGACGTTCTCCACTTGTTTTATGAAGTCAGGTGTAATGATTTACTGATATTTATAAAGGGTGGATCATTGTGATTATATCATGTCATTACCTGCATAAAGCAGGGAAATCTCAGGACAACCCTAGAAATGGATGAGACGTCCTCCATTCTGGTCTGGATCATTTACTCCTCATCAGCTGATAAACAATGGGGTGCATCATAGAGCAAAGGGGCTACATTGTACTATAACTATCAGAGACCCCTGTGACTCTGGGGCAATAGAGGCCGACATGTCTGCTGTTACATGAAATCTCATATTCCAATCACATCTAGAGCTACATATATAATTCTTTTTTTTTACATCATGTTTTATACTCCAGTCTCCTCCAGAGCTGCAGTCACTATTCTACTGTTACATTATACGTTATACTCCAGTCATCTCCAGAGCTGCAGTCACTATTTTACTGTTACATCATACATTATACTCCAGTCACCTCCAGAGCTGCAATCACAATTCTACTGTTACATCATTCGTTATACTCCAGTCACCTCCAAAGCTGCAGTCACAATTCTACTGTTACATCATACATTATACTCCAGTCACCTTCAGAGCTGCAGTCACTATTTTACTGTTACATCATACGTTATTCTCCAGTCACCTCCAGAGCTGTAGTCACTATTCTACTGTTACATCATTTGTTATACTCCAGTCACCTCCAGAGCTGCAGTCACAATTCTACTGTTACATCATACGTTATACTCCAGTCACCTTCAGAGCTGCAGTCACTATTCTACATTTACATCATACGTTACACTCCAGTCACCTCCAGAGCTGGACCAAAGCAAAACAGCAGCTGACAGCACACGGGAGTATCAGGGATGCACGTTCGAGGGTTCAAGGATCCAATTGAACAGAAGAATCCAAAAGGGAAATAGGAACAGCATCCAATCCGGGTAGAAATGTAACAAATTCTTTATTCAGCCATCAAAAAATACAACGTTTCGGCCATCTTGTGGCCTTTTTCAAGTACTTTTCAAGTACATTACACTCAAGTCACCTCCAGAGCTGCAGTCACTATTCTACTGTTACATCATACATTACACTCCAGTCACCTCCAGAGCTGCAGTCACTATTCTACTGTTACATCATACGTTACACTCCAGTCACCTCCAGAGCTGCAGTCACTATTCTACTGTTACAGCATACGTTAACTCCAGTCACCTCCAGAGCTGAAGTCACTATTGTACTGTTACATCATACTTACACCAGTCACCTCCAGAGTGCAGTCACTATTTTACTGTTACATCATACTTATACTCCAGTCACCTCCAGAGCTGCAGTCACTATCTACTGTTACATCATACATTACACTCCAGTCACCTCCAGAGCTGCAGTCACTATTCTACTGTTACATCATACGTTACACTCCAGTCACCTCCAGAGTTGCAGTCACTATTCTACTGTTACATCATACGTTACACTCCAGTCACCTCCAGAGCTGAAGTCACTATTGTACTGTTACATCATACATTACACTCAAGTCACCTCCAGAGCTGCAGTCACTATTTTACTGTTACATCATACATTATACTCCAGTCACTCCAGAGCTGCAGTCACTATTCTACTGTTACATCATACATTACACTCCAGTCACCTCCAGAGCTGCAGTCACTATTCTACTGTTACATCATACGTTACACTCCAGTCACCTCCAGAGTTGCAGTCACTATTCTACTGTTACATCATACGTTACACTCCAGTCACCTCCAGAGCTGAAGTCACTATTGTACTGTTACATCATACATTACACTCAAGTCACCTCCAGAGCTGCAGTCACTATTTTACTGTTACATCATACATTACACTCCAGTCACCTCCAGAGCTGCAGTCACTATTCTACTGTTACATCATACATTACACTCCAGTCACCTCCAGAGCTGCAGTCACTATTCTGCTGTTATATCATACATTATACTCCAGTCACCTCCAGAGCTGCAGTCACTATTCTACGGTTACATCATACAATACACTCCAGTCACCTCCAGAGCTGCAGTCACTATTCTGCTGTTATATCATACATTACACTCAAGTCACCTCCAGAGCTGCAGTCACTATTTACTGTTACATCATACATTATACTCCAGTCACCTCCAGAGCTGCAGTCACTATTCTACTGTTACATCATACATTACAATCCAGTCACCTCCAGAGCTGCAGTCACTATTCTGCTGTTATATCATACATTATACTCCAGTCACCTCCAGAGCTGCAGTCACCATTTACTGTTACATCATACATTATACTCCAGTCACCTCCAGAGCTGCAGTCACTATTCTGCTGTTATATCATACCTTATACTCCAGTCACCTCCAGAGCTGCAGTCACTATTCACGTTACATCATACATAACTCCAGTCACTCCAGACTGCAGTCACTATCTACTGTTACATCATACATACACTCCAGTCACCTCCAGAGCTGCAGTCACTATTCTGCTGTTATATCATACATTATACTCCAGTCACCTCCAGAGCTCAGTCACTATTCTACTGTTACATCATACATTACACTCCAGTCACCTCCAGAGCTGCAGTCACTATTTGCTGTTATATCATACATTATACTCCAGTCACTCAGAGCTGCATCACATTTTACTGTTACATCATACATATACTCAGTCACCTCCAGAGCTGCAGTCACTATTCTGCTGTTATATCATACCTTATACTCCAGTCACATCTAAAGCTGTAGTGGCAATCTCTATGTACAGCGTCACAGCATACTTCACAGTGAATGTATCGTCCTAACATTATATACGCTCTACGTAATCTATCCTTTTAATTCTTATTTCTTTTTTGACTCTAGGCCATTATGTTGAAGTTGTGACATGGAGGTGTGATTTTTGAAAGGGGGGTGGTTCATCTTTGGAAAAATTTAGGGCCATCCATTTTTTGGGGGTCCGAGTTATCCAGAGAAAAGTGTAAAAGTGGGTTGGCAACCACAGATACAAGTCACATAATGGACAGAAATAGTATTATTCTGCATGGAGACACACGTGACAGGTTGTTTGGAAAATGTACCTGACTCTACAGGAATGATTTTAAGAGGACCTGTCACCTGGTCAGCGGTGACCAGTGTTGTTCTCATTTTATTCCCGCTGCTCCCCTGAGTATTATGTATTTTCTTTCATTTTTACAATCTGCCTTTTTGTTTAGAGCTAATTGAAATGGTCTTTTAACTATGAGCGTGGCTCACAGGATCCTCAGGGGCGTGTCTGTAGGCTGCTCTTCATTATCATCCTGTGAGCCACGCCTCATTGGCAAAGCAATAAAAATTACCAATAAGAAGACATTTTTTTTTGTTATGCTGTATTATGAATACCTTGGTATCTGATCCGGCAGGGAAGAATCGAAAATGAGGGTATCGATCCAGCACCATAAGTTGAACATCATTGGCGGTGCAGTCTATTTTGGCGATTGTCACATTATCATTACTTAGGTACCTTCTCCCTAATTCTTCCCATACAGGAAAAAGTTCTTTACATGGTTTAGACCAAGGAGCATCTGTAGGAAAACAACTTTGGGGTTATTTTACGGTTTGTCATAGAAAAGCGATGTCTTTTAATATGTATTGACAATTGGAAAACAAAGCTGTGCTAAAGTATTATCAGGAGCATTGTTAGATGGGGTACTGCTTCCAAAATAAATGTAAAAAATTCTAGGTAAATTAGTTGGTCCATCAGGACAGTCAACTATTTCCATATTAAATAATAGGAAGTCAGATGTTCCTCATTCGTGTTGTATAACCTTGAATGCTGATTGGATGAAGCAGACCAGGTGATGTGTATTTGTGTAATGATGAAGGTGCACCTATGGATACAACACCTTTTATCACTGTGCACAGAAATATTAGGCTGCTTGATCTCCTCGGGCAAAATAAAGAGATTTAACCCTGACTTGGGACACTTAAAATTGCTAAATTATTGGGTCATGATCAGAGAAGCATTAAAAGCTTTGTTGCAAACAGTCAACAGTTTCGTAAAAAACGTGTTGAGAAAAAAAGACACACATTAACTGCCTGAGATGTGAGAAGAATTAAACACAAAGGAACTAGAAGACCATTATCCTCCAGTAACGTCATATTCCATAATTGCAACCTCTCCAGAGGCCCAAAAGTACAAGGTGTTCAGAGCTCAGAGACATGGCCGAGATAAGGAAGGAAGAAACCCGACCACCACTGAGCACGACACAGAAGTACAAGTGCTCAGTGCTCAGAGACATGGCCGAGGTAAAGAAGGCTGAAACCTGACCACCACTGAGCAAGACACAGAAGTACAAGGTGTTCAGTGCTCAGAGACATGGCCGAGGTAAAGAAGGCTGAAACCTGACCACCACTGAGCACGACACAGAAGTACAAGTGCTCAGTGCTCAGAGACATGGCCGAGGTAAAGAAGGCTGAAACCTGACCACCACTGAGCAAGACACAGAAGTACAAGGTGTTCAGTGCTCAGAGACATGGCCGAGGTAAAGAAGGCTGAAACCTGACCACCACTGAGCAAGACACAGAAGTGCAAGGTGTTCAGTGCTCAGAGACATGGCGAGGTAAAGAAGGCTGAAACCTGACCACCACTGAGCAAGACACAGAAGTACAAGTGTTCAGTGCTCAGAGACATGGCCGAGGTAAAGAAGGCTGAAACCTGACCACCACTGAGCAAGACACAGAAGTGCAAGGTGTTCAGTGCTCAGAGACACAGCTGAGATAAGGAAGGAAGAAACCCGACCATCACTGAGCACGACACCAGAAGTACAAGTGCTCAGAGACATGGCCGAGGTAAAGAAGGCTGAAACCTGACCACCACTGAGCAAGACACAGAAGTACAAGGTGTTCAGTGCTCAGAGACATGGCCGAGGTAAGGAAGCTGAAACCCAACCACCACTGAGCAAGACACAGAAGTACAAGGTGTTCAGTGCTCAGAGACATGGCCGAGGTAAGGAAGGCTGAAACCCAACCACCACTGAGCAAAACACAGAAGTACAAGGTGCTCAGTGCTCAGAGACATGGCCTAGGTAAGGAAAGCAGAAACCCAACCACCACTGAGCAAGATACAGAAGTGCAAGGTGTTCAGTGCTCAGAGATATGGCCAAGGTAAGGAAGGCAGAAACCGACCACCACTGACCAAGACACAGAAGTACAAGGTGTTCAGTGCTCAGACACGGCCGAGGTAAAGAAGGCTGAAACCTGACCACCACTGAGCAAGACACAGAAGTGCAAGGTGTTCAGTGCTCAGAGACATGGCTGAGGTAAAGAAGGCTGAAACCTGACCACCACTGAGCAAGACACAGAAGTACAAGGTGCTCAGTGCTCAGAGACATGGCCGAGGTAAAGAAGGCTGAAACCTGACCACCACTGAGCAAGACACAGAAGTACAAGGTGTTCAGTTCTCAGAGACATGGCTGAGGTAAGGAAGGCTGAAACCTGACCACCACTGAGCAAGACACAGAAGTACAAGGTGTTCAGTGCTCAGAGACATGGCCGAGGTAAAGAAGGCTGAAACCTGACCACCACTGAGCAAGACACAGAAGTACAAGGTGCTCAGTGCTCAGAGACATGGCCTAGGTAAGGAAAGCAGAAACCCAACCACCACTGAGCAAGATACAGAAGTGCAAGGTGTTCAGTGCTCAGACACGGCCGAGGTAAGGAAGGCAGAAACCCAACCACCACTGAGCAAGACACAGAAGTACAAGATGTTCAGTGCTCAGACACGGTCGAGGTAAGGAAGGCAGAAACCCAACCACCACTGAGCAAGACACAGATGTACAAGGTTGAAACACAGAAAAGCACAGTAAAACAAACATATAAAAATACTCTGTTGTAAAAAAGTAAACAGCAAGTGCTAGTAAAAAGATGATAAAAAAACAGGGTATTTGCTGGATATGTTTTTTTGCAAAAAATGTATACTAAGCCGCTCTACCAAACGTCAAGGTAACCCGTATCAGAGCAGTCCCTAACTGATGTATTTAAAAACCTGGTTAGATGTACAAGGTGTTCAGTGCTCAGAGACATGGCCGAGGTAAGGAAGGCAGAAACCCAACCACCACTGAGAAAGACACTGATGTACAAGGTGTTCAGTGCTCAGAGACATGGCCGAGGTAAGGAAGGCAGAAACCCAACCACCACTGAGCAAGACACAGATGTACAAGGTTGAAACACAAAAGCACAGTAAAACAAACATATAAAAATACTCTGTTGTAAAAAAGTAAACAGCAAGTGCTAGTAAAAAGATGATAAAAAAACAGGGTATTTGCTGGATACGTTTTTTGCAAAAAATGTATAATAAGCCGCTCTACCAAACGTCACGGTAACCCGTATCAGAGCAATCCTTAACTGATGTATTTAAAAACCTGGTCAGATGTACAAGGTGTTCAGTGCTCAGAGACATGGCCGAGGTAAGGAAGGCAGAAACCCAACCACCACTGAGCAAGACACAGATGTGCAACGTGTTCAGTGCTCAGAGACATGACCGAGGTAAGGAAGGCAGAAACCCAACCACCACTGAGAAAGACATGGATGTACAAGGTGTTCAGTGCTCAGAGACATGGCCGAGGTAAAGAAGGTAGAAACCCAACCACCACTGAGCAAGACACAGATGTACAAGGTGTTCAGTGCTCAGAGACATGGCCGAGGTAAAGAAGGCAGAAACCCAACCACCACTGAGCAAGACACAGATGTACAAGGTGCTCAGTGCTGAGAGACATGGCTGAGGTAAGGAAGGCAGAAACCCAACCACCACTGAGCAAGACACAGATGTACAAGGTGTTCAGTGCTCAGAGACATGGCCGAGGTAAAGAAGGCAGAAACCCAACCACCACTGAGCAAGACACAGATGTACAAGGTGTTCAGTGCTCAGAGACATGGCTGAGGTAAGGAAGGCAGAAACCCAACCACCACTGAGCAAGACACAGATGTACAAGGTGTTCAGTGCTCAGAGACACGGCTGAGGTAAGGAAGGAAGAAACCCGACCACCACTGAGCAAGACACAGATGTACAAGGTGCTCAGTGCTGAGAGACACGGCCGAGGTAAGGAAGGAAGAAACCCGACCACCACTGAGCAAGGCAGAGAAGTACAAGGTGCTCAGAGGCATGGCCGAGGTAAGGAAGGCAGAAACCGGACCACCACTGAGCAAGACACAGATGTACAAGGTGCTCATTGCTGAGAGACACAGCTGAGGTAAGGAAGAAGAAACCGGACCACTACTGAGCAAGACACAGAAGTGGAAATGTGAAGACTGGACCAAGAGATATCTAAAGATAGTTTAATGAGAGGTTTTAGGGACTGATTTAAGCTAGTATTATTAAAGATGACCTAGTTTGACTTTCTCAGGTTAAAGTTGGACTCAAAATCAACTCTGAAACCTACTGCCAGTTTTCAGAAGACACTTTCTTGAAGCAGCGTTACAGGAATAACTGCGTATTTCAAGAGAACCATGATTTTTTTGCAGGACAATGTTCCATCGCAGCATTAAAATCTCCAGTGATCGGTTGCAGTAAAGCCATAAATATTAAAGAATAATGACACGACCTCTTCCTCACTGGACCTAAACCCTACTGAGAACTTGTGGGCCCTTCTTAAATGGGAGATTTGTGGTGAAGAAAAATCATCACCTCTCTGATCAGTGTCTGGGGCTGTGGTTGGTGCTGCCCAAAAATACGGATTTTTGTGTTACTCACCGTAAAATCCTTTTCTCCGAGACGCTCATTGGGGGACACAGGACTGTGGGTGTATGCTACTGCCACTAGGAGGCTGACACTAAGTAAACATAAAAAAGGTTAGCTCCTCCTCCGCCGTATACACCTCAGCACTGGCCGCAGGCAAATCCAGTTTAGTGCAAAAAGCAGTAGGAGGCTAAAATAAATCAGAGTTAACACAGATACAGCATATCCAGAAGAAAAAAACTGCTGATACAGATTAATCAGAGAATAGAGTTAACTCAAAACAAAGCCATCCGGCTATTAGGGAGGGTGCTGTGTCCCCCAATGAGCGTCTCGGAGAAAAGGATTTTACGGTGAGTAACACAAAAATCCGTATTTCTCCTTCGTCTCATTGGGGGACACAGGACTGTGGGACGTCCCAAAGCAGTCCCTTGGGTGGGAAACGACTCCACAGTGTAATTTATAATTAAGCATTGCTTATAGGTGCGCAACCGCACCCTGAAGAATCCTTCTACCCAGACTGGCATCCGCAGAAACCTGGGTAGGGATATTATAATGCTTAGAAAAGGTATGCAGACTGGACCAGGTTGCTGCCTTACAAACCTGTTCCACCGAAGCCTGATGCCGAAGGGCCCAGGAGGCACCCACCGCTCTGGTGGAGTGAGCCTTGATTCCTGCGGGAACCACCGCGCCTCTGATGCGGTAAGCTTCCTGAATGGCTAACCGAATCCACCTAGCCAAGGTAGATTTAGAGGCAGCGAGTCCCTTCCTGCGACCTTCAGGGAGGACAAACAGCGTGTCCGTCTGTCGAAAAGACGCCGTCCGAGATACATATCTCCTGAGAGCTCTCACCAGATCCAGCGTATGGAGAGCCTTCTCCACTCGGTGCGTCGGAGCTGGGCAAAAAGAGGGCAAGACAATGTCCTCATTAATATGAAAAGAGGACACGACTTTAGGCAAAAAAGGTGGTGTTGGTCTGAGCACCACCTTATCCTGATGGAAAAGCAAGTACGGAGCTCGACAAGACAGTGCGGCCAGCTCCGAAACCCGCCTTATGGAAGTTATGGCTACCAAAAACACCACCTTCCAGGACAGAAATGACAGAGAAACCTCCTGCAAAGGTTCAAAAGGAGACTCCTGCAGGACTCCCAAGACTAGATTGAGATCCCAAACGTCTAAGGGAGCCTTGTAGGGGGGAACTAAATGTACAACCCCCTGAATAAAGGTCCTAACCTGAAAATTAGACGCAATCCTTCGCTGAAAAAGCACTGATAAGGCTGATATCTGCCGTCTAAGCGTACTTGGCGCTAGACCTGAATCTAGGCCTGCCTGGAGAAATGACAGAATGTTTGGAATTGAAAACCGAAGCGGGGAACAACCATGTTCCCTGCACCAAGCAAAAAAGACCTTCCAAGTCCCATGGTAGATGCGAGCCGAGACAGGCTTTCGGGCGCTAGCCATCGTTGCGGCGACCTTTTTAGAGAATCCAGCCCTGGTCAGGATCCAAGATTCAACGGCCAAGCCGTCAAACACAGGACCGCTGAGTTCTGGTGGTAAACTGGGCCTTGAGAGAGAAGGTCCGCGCGCTCTGGCAGTCGCCAGGGTGCGTCGGCGAGCAATTGTACCAGCTCCGCGTACCATGAGCGACGTGGCCAATCTGGAGCGATTAATATCACTGGGACCCCTTCTAACCTGATCTTCCTGATCACCCTTGGGAGCAGAGCTATTGGTGGAAACAAGTATGGAAGATGAAACTGATTCCATGGTAGAACCAGGGCATCCACTGCTATTGCCTGCGGATCCCGGTACCGGGAAACAAAGTTGGGCACCTTGGCATTTATCCTGGAAGCCATCAGGTCCACATCTGGGGTTCCCCAGCGTCGGCATATCTGCTGAAAAATCTCGGGATGTAGAGACCACTCCCCTGACGCTATGCCGTGACGGCTGAGAAAATCTGCTGCCCAGTTTTCCTCGCCTGGTATGTGGACTGCTGAAATCACAGAATGATTTACCTCTGCCCAGGTCAGAATCTGTTTTACCTCGTGCATGGCCCCCTTGCTGCGGGTACCTCCCTGATGGTTTATGTATGCCACCGCCGTGGCATTGTCCGATTGTATTCTGACTGGGTGGCCCGCCAGATGCTGGTGAAAATGCCTCAGAGCCAGCCGAACCGCTCGGATCTCTAAAACATTGATCGGAAGGCTCGATTCTTGCTGAGACCAAATTCCCTGAGCTGTGTGGTGACGAAACACTGCTCCCCATCCGAGCAGGCTGGCGTCCGTTGTGACTACCAACCAAAAATTTGGAGGAAACAAACGACCCTGTCGAAGAGTGGTGTCCCTCGTCCACCACGTAAGAGTCTGTCTGACCTGCAGGGACAGACGACACCGCAGATTGAGGGAGTAAGGGCTCCCGTCCCACACTGCCAAGAGTGCATGCTGAAGGGGGCGAAGATGAAACTGGGCAAACGGAATAGCCTCGATTGCCGCCACCATCCTTCCTAGGACCCTCATGCAAAACCGGATAGTGTGAGGAATTGGTTGGCGAAGGATCCGTACCTCTTGGCGGAGAACTAAGGCCTTGTCCTGAGGAAGAATTATCAACCCCTGAGCGGTGTCGAAATTCATCCCTAAAAAGGTGATCTTCCGAGATGGCACGGGAGATGACTTCTTCATATTTACCAGCCACCCCAAACGAGCAAGGGTGTCTAACGTAATGTTGACACTTTCCTCGCAGGTCTGAAAAGACGGACCCTTGATGAGGAGGTCGTCTAAGTAAGGCAGGATGACTATCCCCCTGGAGTGCAGAATGGACACAACAGTAGCCATGACTTTTGTGAACACCCTGGGGGCTGTGGCTAGGCCGAATGGCAGGGCTGCGAACTGAAGATGAAGTTTGCCGATGGCAAACCGAAGAAACCTTTGATGAGGGGGAAATATGGGGATGTGAAGATAGGCATCCTGGATGTCTATTGATGCTAGAAATTCCCCTTTTTCCATGCTTGCAATGACCGAACGGAGAGATTCCATTCGGAAATGCCGAATTTTGACAAACCGGTTCAATCGCTTTAGATCTAGAATGGGCCTTACGGTACCATCCTTCTTGGGTACAATGAACATGTTGGAATAAAAACCCTGACCTCTTTCGACCTCCGGTACAGGTACGACAACCCCGCTGTGCCGAAGAGACTCGACTGCCCTTAATAAGGCACGAATCCGAGACTCCTCCTTGGGAAGGCGCGAGGGAAAAAAGCGATTTGGGGGAAGGCTGGTAAATTCTATTTTGTACCCCGTGGAGACTAACTCCCTGACCCACTCGTCGTGAGTCACTGATAGCCAAGTGGGACGAAACCAGAGTAAGCGGCCGCCTACCCTGGAAAAATTGACCGGATTCTGCCTCCAGTCATTTGTCCGAATATCTTTGGGGTTTGGACCCTCTGGATCTTGGCTGATAAGATCTCCCTCTTCCCAGAGGATTGGTCCTGTAGGTGACCTGGCGATCTCTGGCCTGATTAGGCCGACCTGAGCCGCTGGAGGTGGCTGGCATGGCCCAGCCTGGGTTACGAAAGGCCCTAAAACGAGGCTGAGGTTGTCGACGAAAAGGTTGTCTAATCCTTTGCTGAGGAAGGAAATTGCTCTTCCCTCCCGTTGCATCAGATATGAGCTGATCCAGTCTCTCGCCAAATAACCGACCACTCTGGTATGGTAAAGATGTAAGCGACTTTTTGAGGTTGAATCTGCTCGCCAGGTTCTTAGCCACAAGGATCTTCTAATGGCAATTGCATTAGCAGCGGCTAATGCTGCGCAATTTGCCGCATCCATGGATGCATTAATTAAGAAGTCTCCAGCAAGAGCTATTTGATTAGAAATTTGGGATACCTCAGACGGCACCTCTATGCCGTGAAGAGCTTTATTTAAAGACTCCGACCAGGATATTATGGCCTTGGCAACCCAAGTCGCTGCAAAAGAAGGAGAAAGAGCAGAACCTGATGCCTCAAATACCGAACGGGCCAAACTCTCAATTAGACGATCCGTTGGCTCCTTAATAGAGGAACCGCTGGGAATGGAGAGGAGCGTTTTAGATGCCAAACGCGAAACAGGAGGATCAACCGAAGGAGATTCTGTCCACTTCTTAAGGAGCTCAGGAGCAAAAGGATATCTAGTATTGAGAGCCTTTTGTCCAGCAAAGCGCTTGTCCGGTTTCTCCCGGTGGCGCTGCACTAATTCCTCAAACTCAGGATGAGCACCAAAAACCTTATGGGCTTGCCTGGCTCGTTTAAAGGACACCTTGTGACCAGAGGTCAAGGTGGACTCATCGTCTATCCCCAGAGTTTGATTGATAGCTTCGATCAAACTGTCAATAGTTTCTTGACTAAACTGTGCCTCTAGATTAAGTGATTCTTCCAAATCGGAATCCGAATATTGATCACTTGCCAAGGGAGAGGGCGAGCGGGAGACGGAACTAACGGATGCCGAGGCTCCAGACGGCATGGGCGACACAGTGTGGGTTCGTTTCCCCTGTGTCTGCCTGGTGAGAGCACGGCCCCTGCAGGCCTGAGGTTCCTGATATGTAGCCAAGACAGGTGAACCACTGTCCCTGCTCCTATCGGGAGCTTGAAGGGACTCGACCGCTCTGGTCAATGACGCCACAGATTGAGCCAGGGAAAGGGCCCACTCAGGGGGGCTTGACGCACTAGGCTCGGCTATAGGAGCGGGTTCCTGAGCCCGTTCAGAGTCACAGGCTTCGCAGACCCGAGAAGTCTGGGCGTGCGGAAAAGGAGACCTACAAGCAATGCATGCGGTATAAAGTATCGTATGAGTCTTGGTTCTTTTGGACATTCTGAATCCGTCACAGTACACAATAAACTGTATGTGTCAGTCAGCGGAAGGGGCGCAAAAGTGCGCAATAATTAGGCTGGAGGTAGTAACACTTACCCCAGTCCTGTATCCCCAGCGTTCTTTCGTGTATAACGCGCAGAAAGAAACAGGACATCCGAGCTCCAATCTTTCAAAAAAGAGCGCTTCTCATTCAGAGAGGAAGTGCTCATGTAGCCGAGCCTCAGGAGGGAGGGTCAAGAGGCGCGGCCTAGACGTCAGGGCTTCCGTCCCACCAACTTCCGGCCGCGGCCTATCTCCGGCAAAAGCCGGGGACTAAATTTGAAGCCGCGGCCTAGCGGCCACAGAAGCCGCGGTCTAAATTTCCAGCGGAGGCGGCCCCAAAGTCGGAGGGCGGGTCCGCCGGAAGAAGACGCCGCCGGGGGCGGAGCCCACCCCCGCGACCGCGACCCCTCTAGCTGACGCCGGCATTCATACCTCCGACCGCGGCCTATCCCCGGCAAAAGCCGGGGACTAGATTTGAAGCCGCGGCCTAGCGCCATCTGAAGCCGCGGCCTAAATTTTCCGGCGGCGGCCACCCCAAAGTCGGAGAGCGGCCCCGCCGGAAGAAAACGCCCGGGAGCGGTCCCCATACTCACGACCGCGGCTCCCCCTCCGGCCGACGCCGGCTACCATATTCCAGTCCGCGGCCTAGTTCCAGGGTAAAAGCCGGGGACTAAATTTTTGCCCGGAGCGCTGCTGTATCCTTTGGCGGCGGCCGTCCTGGATCTTGAAGGTGAGATTCCTCTTGCAGCTTCTGTCCACTTCTTAAGGGCATTAAAGGGGGACTCTCCGTGAAAAAGGAAAAAAGGACGGTGCAGGAACCCTAACTCCATCACCCCTTCAGGGGATGAGGAGAGGGACCGTCCGCCTCCTTGCAGCACCGCAGTCTGGCATTGGTGGTGCAGTGGGGGCCGCACGGACTAACTCCTGCCTCTGTACAGCCTAGGGTTTCAATACCTTAGGGTGGTCAGGGCTGAGTCCGGCATTCATGTCCCACGTTGCGGGAGAGGATACGTTGGAGGCTTTACTCCACGTGCTCGCCCGTTGATGGTTTGGGGAGATCGGACCCTTTCAATAGGATCCGTCGCCCCTATCTCATCTTCGTGGGGAAAAGAAAAAAAAAATGGTCTGGAAAAAGAACCAGACGTGTGCCTCCATCAGACACTAAGCAATAACTGGATTTGCCTGCGGCCAGTGCTGAGGTGTATACGGCGGAGGAGGAGCTAACCTTTTTTATGTTTACTTAGTGTCAGCCTCCTAGTGGCAGTAGCATACACCCACAGTCCTGTGTCCCCCAATGAGACGAAGGAGAAAGATGACCATCATCTTAAGAAACTGACAGACTCCAAGGACGGAACTTATAGCTGTCATTTAAAAGAAGGTAGATATATTGGTCACTTTTTTTTTATGTATTTTGTGCATTTTGAATAGTTTGGTTTTTATTCTCAAATTAAAAGCTAAAAATAAACAAATGCGATGGGAAAATTTACGCTTTTCATTTAGTTGCATGATAACTAAGCACACCAATAGTTGGTCAATAATTCTGAACACAAAAATATTCTTGTAAGAAAGACAAAATTTCACTCTTACTTTCATCAATCATCAGATTTCAGTAGAATTAACGTTTTGGATTTGACCGGCAGAACTGTAGTTGTTCAGCAAAAATACAAATTACTCAATAATTGTGAAAAATATTTAGACTTGAGAGTCCTCAGTGGTTGATACTTTTTAATGGCTAACTGAAAAGATGGTAACAAATTGCAAGCTTTCGAGACTACTCAGGTCTCTTCATCAGGCGAAGACTAATACAAAATCTGAAGAATCACATATTTATACACAACACAGCACAGAAAAAATGCAATAAGATAAGACAAGTGACAAGTGCATTTTTTCTGTGCTGTGTGGTGTATAAATATGTGATTCTTCAGATGTTGTATTAGTCTTCGCCTGATGAAGAGACCTGAGTAGTCTCGAAAGCTTGCAATTTGTTACCATCTTTTCAGTTAGCCAATAAAAGGTATCAACCACTGAGGACTCTCAAGTCTAAATATTTTTCTATCTACTGGCTAACACGGTACAAAGATACACATCTTTCCTATACCAATAATTGTGCACAGTCTACTTTATTTTCGGCCACGAGGTCAAGTATTTAGGTTCAGTTTTTGAATGTATGATTAATCATTAACGTGATACAATTAATGATAAATACCATAATCGATACTCACAGAACATGACAAATACATTGCTTGATTTATTGAAAGCCACTTTATTGAAATTTTTCCCCACCAGAACTTTCACCGGATGTTTATCCCAATCCTTTGGGACTTCTTCACTATCTCTTTGGGGCTAAATTGAGAAAAAAAAATTAAATAAGCGTGATTGATCAATCATAAAGCACTTTTACTATAGCACAATGCATAATGTACTACAGTAAAGAAAAGGATGGTCTGGTTTATGGTCTCATTAAAGTTTTTCTTGCCTTCATAATCTTGGCAAAGCTACAATAGTGGGGTCTAGGAAGTAGAATATTCCTCAAAGCATTCAACAATTGGATTTTGACAAAGTGAACAGTCGGCCGAACAACAGCTCTTTATACTCCTCTATACACAGGTGCAAAAATATAGACACCATCCAAATGGGTTGTGAAATAATATACCGTATTAATAATGTACTCCACCTAATAAATTAAAATTACAGCTACGTTTTGACCACTTTTAGTGCAGGTCTTTGTCAAGCATGCTTGACAAAGACCTACACTAGGTCGATACCTAGCTGTAATGTACAACCCCAATTCCAAAAAATTTGGGACACTGTGCAAAATATAAAGGAAACAAGAATGCAGTGATTTGGAAAACTCATATAGTCATATCTTATTCCCAACAGAACACAGATCAGAAGTTGAAAGACATTTTCCATTAAAAATTAATCATTTAGAAATTGATGGCGGCAACACATCTCAAAAGGGTTAAAAAAGGCTGGAAAAGTAACAGGTAATAATGAAAAACAATTGGAGAGTCAATTGTTAACTACCGTAAGTCACATGACCATATTATAAAAAGGACATGTTAGAGAGGCAGAGCCTCTCAGAAGCAAAGCTAGTCAGAGGTTCACCAATCTGTGATCAACTGAGCCTAAAAATTGTGGAACAATTTCAGAAAAATGTTCCTCAGCATAAATTTGCATAATTATGAATATCCCACCATCTACAATACATAACATCAGAAAAAAATTCAGAGATTCTGGAGAAACCCATGTGCAAAAGGATATAAGGCTGATGTTCGTGATTTACTGGGCTTCAGGCAGCACTACATTAAAAACATGCATGATTCGGTAGTAGTGATGAGCGAGTATGCTCACTGCTTGGGTTTTCCCGAGCATGCTCCGGTGGTCTCTGAGTATTTGAAAGTGCTCGGAGATTTAGTTTGTATCGACGCAGCTGCATGATTTGCGGCTGCTAGATAGCCTGAATACATGTGGGGAATGCCTGTTTGTTAGGAAATCCTCACATGTATTCAGGCTGTCTAGCAGCCGCAAATTATGCAGCTGCGTCGACACAAACTAAATCTCCGAGCACTTCCAAATACTCGGAGATCACCCGAGCATGCTCGGGAAAAGCCGAGCAACAAGTATACTCGCTCATCACTATTCGGTAGTGCAAATGAATGCATAGGATTAGGAATACTTCCAGAAATAATTGTCTGTGAATACACTTCACCATACAACCCACAAATTTGTGTATATATATTTCATATATCTTTAATATATCAACACAACGTGAAACGCTGCGTCTTCTTGAAGCCAATGCTTATTTATAATGGACTCGGGCAAAACGGATATCTCTATTGAAGTCATGAACGCTGAGTTCTGTGGACTCGAGAGGGACCATCCAGCTTGTTAACAGTGCACAGTTAATGCATCCCTGATGGTTTGGGGTTGCAGTAGTGCCTGTAGCCAGTGCTGCACCACCAATAGTAGAAGAACCTGCTGCCTCTTATAGGCTCCCCACATCTAGTATTGCACTTACAACTGTATCGGCATCCTGGATGCTGATACAGTTGAAAGCAACGATGGGAGAGGGAGCCATCAGCTCCCTCCTCCGTCCTTCTCCCTGCGCTTCTGAGGTTTCACGTCTCAGTTCAGTGGGTGCAATGGCGTCACTAGATCGTGCCAGCTGTGCCGAGCTCCAGACTATCAGCAGGATTTCCTCTTATTATGTTTTGCATCCTTAAAAGAGCAGCCTCCTGATGAACATACTTTCTAGAGGGGAAACGCGTCGAGGCACATCATGTGGACTGATGAATATCTTATTATGACATGTCATTTTTTTCTGGTTACTTGATTTTGAAGGAATCTTTATAACCTTTTCAACATGTGAACCTTGTTACAAAATGGGCACATGTTATATATTTAGCAATATCTGGTATGTTTTATCTTTGTGATTATTGATTTACATTGACAATAGTGGTCAATTTATAGTTATTTATTATATTTCATATTGGGTGACGGATCGTTACCTTTGGGTATTTTTATCCCATTTTGGTTATCCCTATATACTGCATTTTTTTCTAGGATTATGGATTATTACTAGTTGTGCGATAGCTACATGCAGAATCCCTCTGGTATCATTTAGCATCAATTATAGGGTTTCATAGGGATAGTCATCGTAGAGCTGGGGTGCCACTTTGCGCTTGTTCCTATGGTGCCAACCTCCGCAGCCTATGTAGGAGAAAGCGCAGGGCTCTCCTCTATATCCCTTCACCAGTTTGTTTTTGAGGAACTCATTACCATAATCAGTTTTTCATGTCATTGGGTATTATTACCTTTTTGCTGATAACGAATAGTTTTTATTATGGTGGTTTTCTTTTTGGGGTCGTATTTTAGGATTTCTAATAAACTTTGATTTTAGGGGATTTTCTTGTTAGCCTTAATCCTTTGATAGTATCTATATTTGTTATCCCCGCGTAGCTTCAGACAACGCAGAGACTGGAGCTGCGGGGAAATGAGGAAAGCGGAGTACTGTTATTATTATTTTTTTTGTAATCAATGGGTAATTATACAGTTGGCACTTGTCACTATGTAGCACATGGCACATTATACTATTTGGAGGGCTACGCGGGCACATGATGATATTTGGAGGCTATGTGGGGGCATCATACGGTTTTTAGGCTATGTGGGGGCCATCATATGGTTTAGGGCTGTGTGGGGCTGCATGCTATGATAGCTCTTAAAATTGCTGCAAGTGCTTAGAGCTATAGTATAAATGCTATAAACTGTTGCAAGTGCTATGGTAGGCTACTTAGTGTAAATTGTTGCAAGTGCTATGGTAGCTACTAAGTAAATTGCTGCAAGTGCTATGGTAGCTACTTAGTATAAATTGTTGCAAGTGCAATGGTAGGCTACTTAGTGTAAATTGTTGCAAGTGCAATGGTAGGCTACTTAGTGTAAATTGTTGCAAGTGCTATGGTAGCTACTTAGTGTAAATTGTTGCAAGTGCTATGGTAGGCTACTTAGTGTAAATTGTTGCAAGTGCTATGGTAGGCTACTTAGTGTAAATTGTTGCAAGTGCATGGTAGGCTACTTAGTGTAAATTGTTGCAAGTGCTATGGTAGGCTACTTAGTGTAAATTGCTGCAAGTGCTATGGTAGGCTACTTAGTGTAAATTGCTGCAAGTGCTATGGTAGGCTACTTAGTGTAAATTGCTGCAAGTGCTATGGTAGGCTACTTAGTTAAATTGCTGCAAGTGCTATGGTAGGCTACTTAGTGTAAACTGCTGCAAGTGCAATGGTAGGCTACTTAGTGTAAATGCTGCAAGTGCTATGGTAGGCTACTTAGTTAAATTGCTGCAAGTGCTATGGTAGGCTACTTAGTGTAAATTGCTGCAAGTGCATGGTAGGCTACTTAGTGTAAATTGCTGCAAGTGCTATGGTAGGCTACTTAGTATAAATTGCTGCAAGTGCTATGGTAGGCTACTTAGTGTAAATTGCTGCAAGTGCTATGGTAGGCTACTTAGTGTAAATTGCTGCAAGTGCTATGGTAGGCTACTTAGTGTAAATTGTGCAAGTGCTATGGTAGGCTACTTAGTGTAAATTGTTGCAAGTGCAATGGTAGGCTACTTAGTGTAAATTGTGCAAGTGCAATGGTAGGCTACTTATGTAAATTGTTGCAAGTGCTATGGTAGGCTACTTAGTGTAAATTGTTGCAAGTGCTATGTAGGCTACTTAGTGTAAATTGTTGCAAGTGCTATGGTAGGCTACTTAGTGTAAATTGTTGCAAGTGCAATGGTAGGCTACTTAGTGTAAATTGTTGCAAGTGCTATGGTAGGCTACTTAGTGTAAATTGCTGCAAGTGCTATGGTAGGCTACTTAGTGTAAATTGCTGCAAGTGCTATGGTAGGCTACTTAGTGTAAATTGCTGCAAGTGCTATGGTAGGCTACTTAGTGTAAATTGCTGCAAGTGCTATGGTAGGCTACTTAGTGTAAATTGCTGCAAGTGCTATGGTAGGCTACTTAGTGTAAATTGCTGCAAGTGCTATGGTAGGCTACTTAGTATAAATTGCTGCAAGTGCTATGGTAGGCTACTTAGTGTAAATTGCTGCAAGTGCTATGTAGGCTACTTAGTGTAAATTGCTGCAAGTGCTATGGTAGGCTACTTAGTTAATTGCTGCAAGTGCTATGGTAGGCTACTTAGTGTAAATTGCTGCAAGTGCTATGGTAGGCTACTTAGTGTAAATTGCTGCAAGTGCTATGGTAGGCTACTTAGTGGTAAAATTGCTGCAAGTGCTATGGTAGGCATCTTAGTTAAATTGCTGAAGTGCTATGGTAGGCTACTTAGTGTAAATTGCTGCAAAGTGCTATGAGTAGGCTACTTAGTGTAAATTGCTGAAAGTGCTATGGTAGGCTACTTAGTGTAAATTGCTGAAAGTGCTATGGTAGGCTACTTAGTGTAAATTGCTGAAAGTGCTATGGTAGGCTACTTAGTGTAAATTGCTGAAGTTCTATGGTAGGCTACTTGTGTAAATCTGTGAGGTTTACTCTGTTAGCTTGTAGGACCGCAATTTACTAGTCTTGGGGTTCCAATCTGCTGTTTGCTGATGCGCAACCACTAGCTAGAATTAAGGTGAATGAGGAGTTATCTCACACTATAAAGTTACATAGAGGAACGAGGCCGGGGTGTCCACTCTCCCCTCTGTTGCTTGCTTTGGCTGTGGAACCGTTGGCCGCCAAAATTCGAAAGTCTGCCGAAGTCTCTGGCTTCAAATATGGATCCATAGAAGAAAAGATAGCGCTATATGCGGACGATATACTGCTGTTCTTGGGTGATCCACACACGTCTTTGGGAATGCAATTCGGCTTATTGAGGGATTCGGATCTTTATCAGGGCTGGTGACAAACTGGAATAAATCAATTTTGTTGAAGGTTGATGACGTTGGGGAGGAGGTGGGAGATCGCCGTAGATGGGGGTAGACTTAAAGTGGTAGATATTTTAAGTACTTGGGGATATGGGTCTCTATGCTGGTAACAGATTATTTGCATAAAAATCGGACTCCTGTTCTGGGGGCTCTTAAGGCGAAGGTGGGGCTTGGACTAAACTGCATTTGTTGGTGGTGGGCCGAGTCAATCTCATTAAAGTGATTCTGTTGCCTAAGGTATTGTATGTCCTTCACAACGCACCTATTTGGATACCACATGGGAAATTTAAACAGATTAATTCCATATTTAGGAGTTTGGTATGGGGGAAACAACATCCTCGTATTAGGTTGGGGACGCTTCAGCAGCCCAAGGAGCATGGAGGTTTGGCTTTGCCTAACCCTGAAATTTATTTTCTCGCGGCCCAGTGCCAGCATTTAAGGGGCTGGGCGCATGAGGCGTCCTCCAGCGTGGTACAGTATCTGGTAGAGGGGGTGACGAAAAGATGTCCTGTGGTTCAGTGCTTAGAAGATGGTTCCCTGGGGGAGCTTGGGAAAATTTATCCCATTTTAATTTTGATGCATAAACTATGGGGGAGGATCAAACAAATTTGTGGGGTTACCTGTCTAACCAGGTTTTCTCCGTTATGGTATAATAATCTACCGGAGTTTATGGCGTTGGGGTGTCTGTCAGAATGGAAGGCCAGGGGATACGATATGTTTGTCAGATACTAGAGCAGCGGGAGCTGAAATCCTTCTCTCAGTTGCAATCTGAGTGCGGTCTCAAGGCTTCTGGGGGATTTCAATATGCACAGATGAGACATGCGTTCAGAGCTCAGAACAGGGGGACCATCTTAAAATTCAGGGAGATCTGGTGCTGGAATATGTGTGTGGGGAAGGGACTACGAGAGGGGTCATCTCCTCCTTATATAGAGACCTATTACATACTCATTTACTGGGATTTCCGATCAATGCAAGGGCTAAGTGGGAAAGGGAGTTGGGTCACTTGGAGGATGAACTTGGGAGTCTGTTCTGGAGTGGATACCCAAATTATCATTGAGTGAACCGTATAGGCTGTCTCAGCTTTATATTCTACATAGAGTATATAAGTCTCCGGATGTTATGTATAAGGCCGATTGCGATCTAACTCTGAATGTCCTAGGTGTAAGAATGAAAATGCGGGTATATTTCATATGTTGTGGACGTGTCCAAGATTGGCTGTTTTTTGGTTGGTGGTCCTGAGTCGGGTGGAAAGGGCTTATAGATGTGTGATCCCAAGGGAACCGGTGGTCTGTTTGCTGGGATATGTAGAAGAGATAAAAGTGGATAATAATCTGAAGGTGGCAGTCGCTAGATTACTATATATGGCATGAAAGGTAATAGCCAGGAACTGGATAAAAGAGGACCCACCTTCAAGGGGAGAATATCTCAACTATGTGAAACATGTCATTATTCTGGAAAAAGGGGTATACAAGAAAAGGGGGAAATTGGGGATGTACGACAAACTGTGGATGCCATGGCTGGAACTGGGTTAGGAGGCAGATAGGTGAGGAACGGACGCTGGGCTATTTATATGTGGGGATGCTTGTCTATACTGCTGTAGTAGGTGATAATGTATAACACAACTCTATATTCCTGTACAGGTTATGTAATGGAAGAGTGCGAGCTGTCTAAATGGGGAGGGGGAGGGGGTGGGCTGAGTTTGTAATGGGGGGGTTGTTAATGGGGAAATCAAAATGATTGTATCACTGTAATATGAATACTGTGATGTTTATCTTAATAAAAATCTATTTGAGTTAAAAAAGGATACTTAGTGTAAATTGCTGCAAGTGCTATGGTAGGCTATTTAGTGTAAATTGCTGCAAGTGCTATGGTGGGCTACTAAGTAAATTGCTGCAAGTGCTATGGTAGGCTACTTAGTGTAAATTGCTGCAAAGGTGCTATGGTAGGCTACTTAGTATAAATTGCTGCAAGTGCTATGGTAGGATACTTAGTATAAATTGTTGCAAGTGCTATGGTAGGCTACTAAGTAAATTGCTGAAAGTGCTATGGTAGGCTACTTAGTATAAATTGCTGCAATTGCAATGGTAGGATACTTAGTGTAAATTGCTGCAAGTGCTATGGTAGGATACTTAGTGTAAATTGCTGCAAGTGCTATGGTAGGATACTTAGTGTAAATTGCTGCAAGTGCTATGGTAGGCTACTTAGTATAAATTGCTGCAAGTGCTATGGTAGGCTACTTAGTATAAATTGCTGCAAGTGCTATGGTAGGCTACTAAGTAAATTGCTGCAAGTGCTATGGTAGGCTACTTAGTATAAATTGCTGCAAGTGCTATGGTAGGCTACTTAGTGTAAATTGCTGCAGGTGCTATGGTAGGATACTTAGTGTAAATTGCTGCAAGTGCTATGGTAGGATACTTAGTGTAAATTGCTGCAGGTGCTATGGTAGGCTACTTAGTATAAATTGCTGCAAGTGCTATGGTAGGATACTTAGTGTAAATTGCTGCAAGTGCTATGGTAGGCTACTTAGTATAAATTGCTGCAAGTGCTATGGTAGGATACTTAGTGTAAATTGCTGCAAGTGCTATGGTAGGCTACTTAGTATAAATTGCTGCAAGTGCTATGGTAGGATACTTAGTGTAAATTGCTGCAAGTGCTATGGTAGGATACTTAGTGTAAATTGCTGCAAGTGCTATGGTAGGCTACTTAGTATAAATTGCTGCAAGTGCTATGGTAGGATACTTAGTGTAAATTGCTGCAAGTGCTATGGTAGGCTACTTAGTATAAATTGCTGCAAGTGCTATAATAGGATACTTAGTGTAAATTGCTGAAGGTGCTATGGTAGGATACTTAGTGTAAATTGCTGCAAGTGCTATGGTAGGCTACTTAGTATAAATTGCTGCAAGTGCTATGGTAGGCTACTTAGTATAAATTGCTGCAAGTGCTATGGTAGGCTACTAAGTAAATTGCTGCAAGTACTATGGTATGATACTTAGTGTAAATTGCTGCAAGTGCTATGGTAGGCTACTTAGTATAAATTGCTGCAAGTGCTATGGTAGGATACTTAGTGTAAATTGCTGCAAGTGCTATGGTAGGATACTTAGTATAAATTGCTGCAAGTGCTATGGTAGGCTACTTAGTATAAATTGCTGCAAGTGCTATGGTAGGCTACTTAGTATAAATTGCTGCAAGTGCTATGGTAGGATACTTAGTGTAAATTGCTGCAGGTGCTATGGTAGGATACTTAGTGTAAATTGCTGCAAGTGCTATGGTAGGCTACTTAGTATAAATTGCTGCAAGTGCTATGGTAGGCTACTTAGTATAAATTGCTGCAAGTGCTATGGTAGGCTACTAAGTAAATTGCTGCAAGTGCTATGGTAGGCTACTTAGTATAAATTGCTGCAAGTGCTATGGTAGGCTACTTAATGTAAATTGCTGCAGGTGCTATGGTAGGATACTTAGTGTAAATTGCTGCAAGTGCTATGGTAGGCTACTTAGTGTAAATTGCTGCAGGTGCTATGGTAGGCTACTTAGTATAAATTGCTGCAAGTGCTATGGTAGGCTACTTAGTATAAATTGCTGCAGGTGCTATGGTAGGATACTTAGTGTAAATTGCTGCAAGTGCTATGGTAGGATACTTAGTGTAAATTGCTGAAAGTGCTATGGTAGGATACTTAGTGTAAATTGCTGCAAGTGCTATGGTAGGATACTTAGTGTAAATTGCTGCAGGTGCTATGGTAGGATACTTAGTGTAAATTGCTGCAAGTGCTATGGTAGGATACTTAGTGTAAATTGCTGCAGGTGCTATGGTAGGATACTTAGTGTAAATTGCTGCAGGTGCTATGGTAGGATACTTAGTGTAAATTGCTGCAAGTGCTATGGTAGGATACTTAGTGTAAATTGCTGCAGGTGCTATGGTAGGATACTTAGTGTAAATTGCTGCAGGTGCTATGGTAGGATACTTAGTGTAAATTGCTGCAGGTGCTATGGTAGGATACTTAGTATAAATTGCTGCAAGTGCTATGGTAGGCTACTTAGTATAAATTGCTGCAAGTGCTATGGTAGGATACTTAGTGTAAATTGCTGCAGGTGCTATGGTAGGATACTTAAGGGTATGCCACACTAAACAATATCGCTAACGGGATCGCTAAAAAACGTCACTATTTAGCGATCCCGTTAGCGATATTGTTCAGTGCGGCAGCTTCCAGCGACGAGCTTCCTGCTGTGATCTCGCTCGTCGCTGGAATCGTTCCGGACCCTATTTCATCGCTGGCGCTCCCGCTGGGTAAGTATCTTATCGCTGTGTGGCACCTTTTCTTAGCGATTTAGCGGTACTTTTGTACCGCTAAAGTCGTTAAGAAGATCGCTAACGGCGATAGCGTCGTTAACTATATCGCTAAATGTGGCCGCATTTAGCGATATAGAAACAATCCCGCTAGCGATCTCATTAGTATGCAACGCTAACGAGATCGCTAGCGGGATAGCTTAGTGTGGCAGTACCTTTAGTGTAAATTGCTGCAAGTGCTATGGTAGGCTACTTAGTATAAATTGCTGCAAGTGCTATGGTAGGCTACTTAGTATAAATTGCTGCAAGTGCTATGGTAGGCTACTAAGTAAATTGCTGCAAGTGCTATGGTAGGCTACTTAGTATAAATTGCTGCAAGTGCTATGGTAGGCTACTTAGTATAAATTGCTGCAAGTGCTATGGTAGGCTACTTAGTATAAATTGCTGCAAGTGCTATGGTAGGCTACTTAGTATAAATTGCTGCAAGTGCTATGGTAGGCTACTTAGTATAAATTGCTGCAAGTGCTATGGTAGGCTACTAAGTAAATTGCTGCAAGTGCTATGGTAAGATACTTAGTGTAAATTGCTGCAAGTGCTATGGTAGGCTACTTAGTATAAATTGCTGCAAGTGCTATGGTAGGATACTTAGTGTAAATTGCTGCAAGTGCTATGGTAGGATACTTAGTATAAATTGCTGCAAGTGCTATGGTAGGCTACTTAGTATAAATTGCTGCAAGTGCTATGGTAGGCTACTTAGTATAAATTGCTGCAAGTGCTATGGTAGGATACTTAGTGTAAATTGCTGCAGGTGCTATGGTAGGTACTTAGTGTAAATTGCTGCAAGTGCTATGGTAGGCTACTTAGTAATAAATTGCTGCAAGTGCTATGGTAGGCTACTAAGTAAATTGCTGCAAGTGCTATGGTAGGCTACTTAGTATAAATTGCTGCAAGTGATATGGTAGGCTACTTAGTGTAAATTGCTGCAGTGCTATGGTAGGATACTTAGTGTAAATTGCTGCAAGTGCTATGGTAGGCTACTTAGTGTAAATTGCTGCAGGTGCTATGGTAGGCTACTTAGTATAAATTGCTGCAAGTGCTATGGTAGGTACTTAGTGTAAATTGCTGCAGGTGCTATGGTAGGATACTTAGTGTAAATTGCTGCAGGTGCTATGGTAGGATACTTAGTGTAAATTGCTGCAGGTGCTATGGTAGGATACTTAGTGTAAATTGCTGCAAGTGCTATGGTAGGCTACTTAGTATAAATTGCTGCAGGTGCTATGGTAGGATACTTAGTGTAAATTGCTGCAAGTGCTATGGTAGGATACTTAGTGTAAATTGCTGCAGGTGCTATGGTAGGATACTTAGTGCAAATTGCTGCAAGTGCTATGGTAGGATACTTAGTGTAAATTGCTGCAGGTGCTATGGTAGGATACTTAGTGTAAATTGCTGCAGGTGCTATGGTAGGATACTTAGTGTAAATTGCTGCAAGTGCTATGGTAGGATACTTAGTGTAAATTGATGCAGGTGCTATGGTAGGATACTTAGTGTAAATTGCTGCAGGTGCTATGGTAGGATACTTAGTGTAAATTGCTGCAGGTGCTATGGTAGGATACTTAGTGTAAATTGCTGCAGGTGCTATGGTAGGATATTAGTATAAATTGCTGCAGGTGCTATGGTGGTTGTTCCTTTGGGCTGGGAGAAACAGTTAAATTAGCAATATACTCTATCAACTTTAGTATGTGTGCAGGAGAATCATGTGACCAAACGATCCTGGGCATATTATTCAATACCACCATTGGCCACTAGAAGGCCTGTACTAGAACATAAAATACATAAACGGCAGCAATCAGGCTCGTTCACCGCACAGCAACTGTGATGGTAAAACAAATACATAAAACATATCTCAGGCTGTAAACAAGACATCCAGTGCTATAGTCCTGAAACAAAATACGGTATACAATAAATGGATAGTAGCAGTCTATATTTTTGGAGAGGACCGCCATACTTGCCTTTCAGGAGCCTAATCTACATTACCTTGGCTTTTCCATCCATATAACGCTGGCAAAAGCTTCTGATATTTTCAAAAGTGACGTCATCCGCTGGCATCCTGTATTTAATATCACTTGTCAAGTTTAGAATGCGAACTGCTGGGACGTCCACCTCTGTGATCCGGAAATATTCAAAGATTCGGCCATTACGGGTTTCATCGGTGTCAACCACCACAAATACAATCTGGTGGATGAATAAGAGAGAAGTGTTATTGGAGTTTTCATCTTCGTTGGCGTCGTCTTCATCGTACTATGAAGGTTGGACTTCATAGGAGAATGTCATTATCACGAAATTTGCATATTTAATTTCTCAGAGGAGCATGCATGGCTTATAAGTCTACTCACTTGGACATGCCAGGCTTGGCTTGTCACTCTCCAAAAGGAGAAACGTTACCCCTGTGACCCCAATCCAGAGCCTCTCACCTAGCCAAATCAGATCTCACACTTTGCACTGATGAGGGGCAACACACCGAAACACCGTGTCTGCAAACTGAGATTCTGGTTTGGCTTTTATCCTAAGTCATATTGCAAGGCTCGTTAAACAGTCAATATTGACATTTAGGATTGCTGCTTCCAATAGGTGGCGCTAGAGTTCTACTCCTTATCCTCTCTAAAGAGACAATTTTCATATTTAATTTCCCAGAGGAGCATGCATGGCCTTTAAGTCTCCTCATTCTGATGTGCCAGGCCTGGCTTGTCACTGTCCACAAGGAGAAGCGTTATCCCTTAAACCCCTATATATGAAACACTAAAAATCAAGCTAAATAATTAGATATAATTATTTTCACAAATATTAAAAAAAAAAGTTTAGTTTGCACCTGATTTTCCTGTTTAAAAATAAAAAAATGTAAAAAAGCATATTTTGTTTTTATTATGTCCGCAAACATCCTATCAAAATAGAAAATTAATTAACGTGTAAGGTAAGCACTATAAAGAGAAAATAAAGCAAAAACTAAAATTGCTTTACATAGTCAGGACAAAATTAGGCTTCCTTTTAATGGTTGTGCAAGTTTTTATTAGCCAAAAGTGAGGACTGGTTATAAATACATGAAACATAAAATCGGGTTTTCGGATTTTTACTTATTGATCCCACTGCAGTATTGGCAGCCAGTGACCGTGCTGCTGCTGCCACCTGGTGGCTATAATTGTATAAAGCGCATTCATGCAAAAATCTGTTTTTCATACTGATCACTACTGTTTTTTATGTCATCCTGAAAGCGATACAAAGGCTAATAAAAATCCAAACCTTTCCTCTGAACTCCAGCGCAGCGGATTCATAACTTTCATACATTGCACTAAACTGCTCGGAGGTTTTCGATGCAAAGAGAAGGATGTGATTATTTATGGGGACATCAAATATGGTCACAGACGTCTGGAAAATAATGAAATAAGTACACGACGCATCAGCGAAATCTGCAAAAGTACATTTCTGGTCATTAAATTAAATTATGTTATAGTTTTCCTCTCTTGACTCACCTCCAAGTTATACTCTGTTACCACATCCATGATGTAAGTCCGGATCAATCGCACTAGATCCACTTTGTTTTCAATTTCTTCTTCTGATATCAGATAGTGGACTGGTTTATCCTTCCATAGAAAGGAACACAAATATTGCATTGCAGCCATCCGACGGTGAATATCTAACTTTTTGCAATAGGTAATTCTACGTTCAACAGTGTGTGTCGATTCTTTAACCCCTTAATGACCTTTGACGTAAATATACGTCAAAGGTCCTGTCCCTGCCTTTGATGTGGGCTCCACTCCGAGCACATATCTTTCCCTGCACATGATGACTGGTTTAATCGGTGATCATGTTTTCCACCCATGGCTGTTAACCAGTTAAATCACACTGTCAATCACGAACCACGAGATTTACCTTGCGCCGACAGGAAGTGTGTCATACATCCCGCCTATCTGCACCCCTGTCATGTGATCGAGGGTTGCCATTGGGTTGCGATGTGATCAAGGGGTGCCATTGGGTTGTGATGTGATCGAGGGGCGCCATTGGGTTGTGATGTGATCGAGGGGCGCCGTTGGGTTGTGATGTGATCGAGAGGCGCCGTTGGGTTGTGATGTGATCGAGGGGTGCCATTGGGTTGTGATGTGATCGAAGGGCGCCGTTGGGTTGTGATGTGATCGAGAGGCGCCGTTGGGTTGTGATGTGATCGAGGGGCACCATTGGGTTGTGATGTGATCGAGAGGCGCCGTTGGGTTGTGATGTGATCGAGGGGCGCCATTGGGTTGTGATGTGATCGAGAGGCGCCGTTGGGTTGTGATGTGATCGAGAGGCGCCGTTGGGTTGTGATGTGATCGAGGGGGCCATTGGGTTGTGATGTGATCGAGAGGCGCCGTTGGGTTGTGATGTGATCGAGGGGTGCCATTGGGTTGTGATGTGATCGAGGGGCGCCATTGGGTTGTGATGTGATCGAGAGGCGCCGTTGGGTTGTGATGTGATCGAGGGGCGCCATTGGGTTGTAAGGACAGTGGGCGCTGTGATATGTTGTTTCGATATCGTGATGCGCGCGTTGGGGATGATTTATATCAGGGCATCGCCAGGCATTGTGATGTATCAGCCAAGGCAGCTTCGGGTTGTGGTATCGAGGGGTGCCATTGGGTTGTGATGTGATCGAGGGGCGCCATTGGGTTGTGATGTGATCGAGAGGCGCCGTTGGGTTGTGATGTGATCGAGGGGCGCCATTGGGTTGTTAAGACAGCTGGGGGTCTGCTGATGACTATGTGCCTGTCATTCCGATATTCCTGTGAATGCCGGCTTGTGGCCGACATTCATAGGAGAACATGATTTCTACTATACACAGGCACATACAGCACAGGCAATTGGATGATCACAGCTTCAAGTCCCTAGAACATTTACCAGGAGCGTGTGGTAGGTCATTCCTTACCCT
Source organism: Oophaga sylvatica (assembly GCA_033576555.1). Lineage (NCBI taxonomy): Eukaryota > Metazoa > Chordata > Amphibia > Anura > Dendrobatidae > Oophaga > Oophaga sylvatica. The sequence continues at coordinate 123,610,662 of JARQOD010000007.1, forward strand.
CTTGTATACAGCAGCCATATTCTGGGTTATCCCAACATGTAGCAGAACATCTTCATTGGTTACAAGACCGAATGGAAATTCTGGGATATCTCTTGATGCTTCCGAAAAATGATCTGCAAAACTACTGCCGGAATCCTGCAGCCGTTTCAGAAAATGTTAAATAAGGATGGAAAAAACAAGATTTTATATTAATTTATGAACACCTGCAACCCTACAGAAAACAATACATATGGGAGAAATGTGGGACTTGATAAAGGAAAAACTATCGTCACTATTGGGCTATATCCACACAAGGATCCGCTGATATCTTACGGTGTCTCGTGCTCAGTAGAGGTCTCCTCCACCACCAGGGCACAATTATATGTTTGTTACCTTCAAGAATCCAACCACAGAGACTTTATCTGACTGAATGAAGGTCTCGTAGTGATCCGTGCTGTTAATTAACGTTGAACTGGGTCCCATCCGTCTGTTTATCCACGTCACGAAGGCAGAGGCCGTTCTAACGCCTGCAAGTATAAAAAAATGGGGTTGGACCATGAAAAACATTTATCGCCTACACACAGAAGATGGAACATAGGCCCTGCATTCCCGTCTGAATAGATGTGGTCCTACATACCAACTGCTACTCTACTACAGGTCCAGAGAGAGAAGGACCCTCCAATGACTGGAGCGGCAACGCTGACCACCTCTCAATTACAACTGGAGATATGGTACCCCCGCTCTTGTGATCAGTGGCCGTCCCGATGATGGGACCCCCCCCCCCAGTGATCATACATTTGTGACGTATGCTGTGGGCAGGTGATAAAGGTTGTGCATGGATTAATCCTTTAAACTCTTGACATAGAATTATTAAAGAGGATAGGTCATAATTATCCTATCAGAAGGGGGTCTTACACTCCCAATGATCCGCTGTTCTCAGATCCTGCTGTGGCTGCAGGTACAAAGCATACATGATGGCTCGGTATAGTATGTCGTGGCCATTCTCAGACAGTGCAGCTCATTTCCTATATACTTCAATTGGAGGGGAGCTACAGTACCTAGAAATGGCCACTACATGGTGTATGGAGCTGGGCTGTACCGGCTCTGTTACGTTGTGTACACTGACTGCTGTAGAAGCTGCAAACAGCTGATCAAACGGAATGACCAGTGTCGGACCCCGACCAATAATTTATCTTAAGGTCATCAATATATAAGTTCTGAACAACCCCTTTCACTATAACTAGATAACTGGTATTTTTTGCACTGTAATATGCAGACAACCTCCTCATCTGAACTCTGTTATTGCCCCTGAGGATTAGTCCCCCACAGCACATGCTCAGTTACTCACATACCTTTGCACGCCGTTGGATTCTTCCGATCGCCATTGACAAAAAGTTTAAACGTCGGAAACTCCTTAATTTCAAATTCTTTCCCAAGATTCTTCTCCACAGTGATGTCCACCTGCCCAAATCTTATATCTGCCGTCTCTTCTTTGAGATGTGCTGCAGCGATTGAGAACTCTTCCTTCACTGTCTGTGACGGTGCAGACAGAGCAACATCTACAATACAGCAATGTAATAGTTAACTTCTTATAGTTACCTATAATCAAAAATGGATTACTAACATGTAAAACTGTAGCTAATCCATCCCCTCACCTGGACTGTACAGGTATATATATATATATATATATATATATATATATATATATATATATTATGTATATGTGCAGTGTGTGTATACACGTGTATATGCAGTGTATATATACATGTGTATGTGCAGTGGGTGCGGAAAGTATTCAGACCCCTTTAAGTTTTTCACTCTGTTTCATTGCAGCCATTTGGTAAAATCAAAAAAGTTCATTTTTTCTCATTAATGTACACTCTGCACCCCATCTTGACTGAAAAAAAAGAAATGTAAAAATTTTTGCAAATTTATTAAAAAAGAAAACCTGAAACATCACACGGTCATAAGTATTCAGACCCTTTGCTCAGTATTGAGTAGAAGCACCTTTTGAGCTAGTACAGCATTGAGTCTTCTTTGGAATGATGCAACAAGTTTTTCACACCTGGATTTGGGGATCCTCGGCCATTCTTCCTTGCAGATCCTCTCCAGTTCCGTCAGGTTGGATGGTGAACGTTGGTGGACAGCTATTTTTAGGTCTCTCCAGAGATGCTCACTTGGGTTTAGGTCAGGGCTCTGGCTGGGTCAGTCAAGAATGGTTACAGAGTTGTTCTGAAGCCACTCCTTTGTTATTTTAGCTTTGTGCTTAGGGTCATTGTCTTGTAGGAAGGTGAACCTTCGGCTAAGTCTAAGGTCCAGAGCACTCTGGAAGAGGTTTTCATCCAGGATATCTCTGTACTTGGCCACATTCATGTTTCCTTCAATTGCAACCAGTCGTCCTGTCCCTGCAGCTGAAAAACACCCCCATAGCATGATGCTGCCACCACGTTTCACTGTTGGGATTGTATTGGGCAGGTGATGAGCAGTGCCTGGTTTTCTCCACACAAACTGCTTAGAATTATCACCAAAAAGTTCTATCTTCATCTTGTCAGACCAGAGAATCTTATTTCTCATAGTCTGGGAGTCCTTCATGTGTTTTTTAGCAAACTCTATGCGGGCTTTCATATGTCTTGCACTGAAGAGAGGCTTCTGTTGGGCCACTCTGCCATAAAGGCCCGACTGGTGAAGGGCTGCAGTGATAGTTGACTTTGTGGAACTTTCTCCCATCTCCCTACTGCATCTGTGGAGCTCAGCCACAGTGATCTTGGGGTTCTTCTTTATCTCTCTCACCAAGGCTCTTCTCCCACGATTGCTCAGTTTTGCTGGATGGCCAGGTCTAGGAAGACTTCTGGTGGTCCAAAACTTCTTCCATTTAAGGATTGTGGAGGCCACTGTGCTCTTAGGAACCTTGAGTACTGCAGAAATTCTTTTGTAACCTTGGCCAGATCTGTGCCTTGCCACAATTCTGTCTCTGAGCTCCTTGGCCAATTCCTTTGACCTCATGATTCTCATATTGTTACAACCCTCTTGTTAGATTTTGTTTCAGTTTGCTGGTCACATGACCTTTTTACCCTATTTAGTCTGGCTCCGCCCTTCTGGCTTTGCTGGACTTCATTGTATTATCTACTCTTAAGCTAGCCGGGTGCTTAGGTGCCTTACTCTGTCAGTTTTGCTTGATCTGAGGATCTCTTAGTATTTGTTTTCTGTTTTATTTTCGCTGCTACACTTTCTGTTAGGAGGTGTCCACCTTTTCACCCAGTCCCTAGATCTTGTAGGGATTCCTCCCTCGCAACTATAGGTCTTCGTTCAGACTAGCTGAGGACTTTAGCGGGTCTGGTCGCAGGATCAGGTTCCCCGTTACATCGTAGGGATCCAGCTTAGTCCTGTTGTAGGGACAGAATTCCCACCTTTCCTTAGTGCTTGTAGCAGATCATAACAGTAAGTCCAGCCAAGAAGAAAAAAAAAAATAAAAAAAAAATCTCTAAGGAAAGATTTTCTGTTTCCATCATGGTCTCGGTTCAGGATTTGGTTCAACGCCTGCAGGGACTTTCTCTGGAGGTGGCTGAGATAAAGCAACACGTGAGTAGTTGTTCTGGAGCACATTTCGTGGAGCCTAAGGTACGTTTGCCTGATTTATTTTTTGGTGAACAACAAGATTTTTTTTTCTTTTAAAAATGCTTGCTTGTTGTATTTCCGTTTGAGACCCAGATCCTCTGGTGATGAATCACAGCGCATAGGGTTCATAATGTCACTTTTGCGCAAAGAACCTCAGGACTGGGCCTTTTCTCTGCAGCCTAGTGATCCATGCTTTAGATCTGTGGATAGTTTTTTTTCTGCTTTGGGCTTATTATATGACAATCCTGATCGTGTTTCATCAGCTGAGACAGAATTGAGACGTTTGAGACAGGGATCAGGTAATGTGGAAAAATATTGTACTCACTTCTGAAGGTGGTCCACTCAGGTGGGCTGGAACGATTCAGCTTTGAAAAGTTTATTTCTTGCAGGGTTAAGTGAAAGGGTTAAAGATTTGCTAATTGCTTATCCCATACCTGGTAACTTGCAAGAGGCTATGCAATTAGCCATACAGGGTGGATAGGAGACTGCGTGCAAGGGTTAATGAGAGTAAATCTGCCTTGTCAGCTCCAAGTTTGGAAAGGGACTGTACTGACATTGCAGAGCCGATGGAAATTGGAGCAATGACACCTCACTCTCGGGAAAAAGAACGCAGATTTGCTAAGGGCTTGTGTTTCTATTGTGGCAAATCTGAGCATTTTATTAAGAACTGTGCGCTTCGAATGAATAAAGAGAGAAAAAAAAATGAGGTCAGTTTCGCCCGCATAGCTTGTTTAAACAATAAAGGTGTCTTTCTTTCTGCTACCACTGCTGGTGAGGAGGAATTAATGGAGTTTCGGGTATTTGTGGATTGTGGTTCAACTCTCAATGTGATTGATGGGAAATTTTTGGAAAAACTAAAATTAAAACCCAAACTTCTATCTTCTCCTATTAATGTGGTGTCTGTGGATGGTTCTCACTTGAAAAATGTTACTCACCATATCTGTGAATTTCCTCTTACTATTAATGGTGTTCATCAAGAGAATTTGGATTTGGTAGTTTTGAATAATTTGCCCTCCCCGGAGATTTTGGGGTTACCCTGGTTAAAATTGCACAATCCGGTACTGGATTGGTCTACCAATGAAATTAAGTCCTGGAGTCCTAAGTGTTATGACAAGTGTTGTAACGGGCGTATTGCTGCTGTAGTTAAGGGGGAGTTACCTGTACCTATTCAGGATTTTTGGAAAGTTTTTTCTGATAAGGAATCGCAGGTATTGCCTCCTCAAAGAGATTATGATTGTGCAATTGAATTTGTCCCTGGAGCGACTCTTCCTAAAAGTCGTTTATTTAATTTGACTATTCCCGAGAGAAAGGCTTTGGAGGAATACATACAGACAAGCTTGGCCGCCGGTCACATTAGGCCTTCCAAATCTCCTGTGGCGGTTGGATTTTTTTTTGTTAAAAAAAAGGACGGCGGTTTACGGCCTTGTCTAGACTTTCGTGAGATTAATAAGATTACTGTACGCAATCCTTACCCACTGCCATTGATTCCTGATTTGTTTAATCAGTTAGTGGGGGCCAAGTGGTTCTCGAAAATTGATCTTCGAGGGGCATACAATTTGTTGCACATGAAGGAGGGGGATGAATGGAAGACTGCGTTTAACACTCCACTGGGTCATTTTGAGAATCTGGTTATGCCCTTTGGACTTTCCAGTGCTCCGGCATTTTTTCAGAATCTTATTAATGACATCCTTAGACCTTTGATCGGCAGAAGTGTGGTTGTGTATTTGGATGACATTTGATTTATTCACCAGATTTGGAGTCTCATTGGAGGAGTGTGCGTGAAGTATTACAGTTAGGCCGGGATCACACATGCGAGAAACACGGCTGAGTCTCGCATGTGAAATCCCAGCTCTGGCGCCGGCACTCAGGAGTGGAGTGTGCGGCTGCATGTAGTTATATGCAGCCGCTCGCTCCACTCCTGAGTGCCGGCGCCAGAGCTGGGATTTCACATGCGAGACTCAGCCGTGTTTCTCGCATGTGTGATCCCGGCCTTACTGAGTGATAATTCACTTTTTGCCAAACTAGAAAAATGTGAGTTCGCTGTACAGAGACTTAGTTTTTTGGGCTACATTGTCTCCAGTGAAGGTTTTGAGATGGACCCTGTGAAAGTGCAAGCTGTGCAGGAATGGCCTAGGCCTATTGGTGTGAAATCAATACAGAGGTTTTTGGGGTTCGCCAATTATTATAGAAAATTCATAAAACATTTTTCTGTGATTGCCAAACCTCTGACCGATCTCACCAGGAAAGGTGCTGATGCGGTTCAGTGGACTACTGAGGCCATTGAGGCTTTTGTGTTGCTAAAGGAGAGGTTCAGCTCTGCTCCCATCCTTACGTAGCCTGATGTGACTAAACCATTTTTGGTTGAGGTTGATGCTTCTTCTGTGGGGGTCGGCGCGGTGTTGTCTCAGGCAAAGACGGATGGAGTACATCCCTGTGCTTTTTTTTCAAAAAAATTTTCTGAGTCTGAACTAAATTATGATATCGGTAATCGGGAATTGTTGGCAATTAAACTCGCATTTGAACACTGGCGTCATTTTTTGGAGGGAGCGGAATTTCCCGTTCAAGTCTTCACCGATCATAAAAATCTGATCTACCTTGATGCTGCCAAACGCTTGAATGCCCGTCAGGCTAGGTGGGCACTGTTTTTCTCACGGTTTAATTTTACCGTTACTTACATCCCAGGTACTAAAAATGTTAAAGCTGATGCTTTGTCTCGCAGCTTTTCTCCTATGGTGGGTACTGAGGAGGAGGAGGAAAACATCTTGCAAGAGGGGGTTGTTATTGCTGTTTTGGACTCCGTGTTGGAAGATGAGATTCTTAAAGCACAGGAGAATGCCCCATCTAACACGCCGCATGGGAGCTTGTTTGTGCCTGGTACCCTGAGGAGAGATTTGTTTGTTGAATGTCATGACTCTCGGTTGGCAGGTCATCCTGGAATCTCTGAGACCAAGAGACTTGTGGGTCGCAGTTTTTGGTAGCCAGGATGGCAGAAGGAAGTCATTAAGTGGGTGCGTCAATGCACTGTGTGTGCTAGATCTAAGTCTTCTCATACTCCTGCTGCGGGTTGCTTTGCCCTCTGGAGGTCCCTAGTGCACCTCGGACACATTTGGCTGTGGACTTTATTACTGACCTTCCCCCCTCTGAGGGTTTCACTGTCATCTGGGTGGTCGTGGACCGTTTTAGCAAGATGTGTCACTTGGTTCCTTTCATGAAACTGCCCTGCGCTAAGACTCTCGCTAGGGCCTTTGTCAAGGAAATAGTCAGACTACATGGTGTTCCTACTGACATTGTTTCCGATAGGGGACCTCAGTTTGTGGCTCGTTTTTGGCGCGCCTTTTGTGACAGGTTGGGAGTTCATTTGTCGTTTTCATCCGGATATCATCCTGAGTCTAATGGCCAGACAGAAAGGAAAAACCAGGATGTTGAGCAGTTCTTGCGTTGTTTTGTGACTGATAATCAAGAGGGGTGGTCTGAGTTTCTGCCACTTGCTGAGTTTGCTCTTAACAACCATACATCCGCTTCTGCTGGTTGTTCGCCTTTTTTTTGTTGTACTGGGAGACATCCGTTGTTTGGGTCATTTTCCAAGTTGGGATCGGCTGTACCTGAAGAGGAGAATTTTTCTGGTGTTTTGGAGAGAGTTTGGACTGATGTGCGTGGTAATCTTCAGGAGGCTAACAAAAGATCCAAAGTGTATTTTGATAGAAAACGACAAGAGGTTTTGTTTGCTATTGGTGACATGGTCTGGTTGTCCTCTAAGAATCTGCGCTTGAGGATTCCGTCTAACAAATTGGGTCCCAAGTTTGTAGGGCCCTTTAAGGTGCTTCAGGTTATTAACCAATCTGCTGTTAAGTTGGAGCTTCCTACCTCCTGGAAGATTAATCCGGTGTTTCATGTTTCTCTCTTGAAAAAAGCTGAGGTCTCAGATGGAGACGTCTCGGCCACTGTTCCCCTGGTGGTGGAGGACGGGCAATATGAGATTTCCCGCATCCTAAATTCTAGACGGTATAGAGGGGGTTTGCAGTACCTCGTCGCTTGGAAGGGTTATGGACCCGAGGATAACTCATGGGTGAGGGCGGATGATGTTTCTGCGTCTAGACTCGTCAGAGCGTTTCACAAGAGATTTCCGGATAAGCCTAAGTCCTAGGGGATCCAGAGGATCCTCTTAGAAGGGAGGGTACTGTTACAACCCTCTTGTTAGGTTTTGTTTCAGTTTGCTGGTCACATGACCTTTTTACCCTATTTAGTCTGGCTCCGCCCTTCTGGCTTTGCTGGACTTCATTGTATTATCTACTCTTAAGCTAGCCGGGTGCTTAGGTGCCTTACTCTGTCAGTTTTGCTTGATCTGAGGATCTCTTATTATTTGTTTTCTGTTTTATTTTCGCTGCTACACTTTCTGTTAGGAGGTGTCCACCTTTTCTCCCAGTCCCTAGATCTTGTAGGGATTCCTCCCTCGCAACTATAGGTCTTCGTTCAGACTAGCTGAGGACTTTAGCGGGTCTGGTCGCAGGATCAGGTCCCCCGTTACATCGTAGGGATCCAGCTTAGTCCTATTGTAGGGACAGAATTCCCATCTTTCCTTAGTGCTTGTAGCAGATCATAACACATATGGTCTGACATGCACTGTGAGCTGTGAGGTCTTATATAGACAGGTGTGCGCCTTTACAAATCAAGTCCTATTGGTTTAATTAAACACAGCTGAACTCCAATGAAGGAGTAGAACCATCTCAAGGAGGATCACAAGGAAATGGACAGCATGTGACGTAAATATGAGTGCCTGGGCAAAGGGTCTGCATACTTATGACCATGTGATATTTCAGTTTTTCTTTTTTAATAAATGTGCAAAAATGTCTACATTTCTGTATTTTTTTCAGTCAAGATGGGGTGCAGAGTGTACATTAATGAGAAAAAAAATGAACTTTTTTGAATTTACCAAATGGCTGCAATGAAACAAAGAGTGAGAAATTTAAAGGGGTCTGAATACTTTCCGTACCCACTGTATGTACCCTGTGTGTGATGACATGATTATATTTTAATAAATGTAATTTTTTTTTGTTCCAAGAATAAATGATTGTTGTTCATTGAAAAAAAAAAATAAGCCCTAATCCATCTTTCGGAGCAAAATTTAGTACAAGACCCTGTACTATTTTCGGGGAAACACGGTATGTCTGTAGAGGTACTTGCTGCATTTTCTATACATGCACGGTGTGATGAGTGCGCACAGCAATTGTACCTTCGGTATGACCAGCAGCAGCAGCATCTCCTGACTCCGTTGGGATTTCTGACAAAATACCCGAAATATAGTATTTAGATAGGAACCGAATGAAGCAGTGATGGAGCCATTCACTATAATGAAGCAGATGGAATCAGTTTTGGTCTCCGTTTTATTGCTGTCCATCTTTTTAAGCAGACAACTACTTTTGTGATTGCCTAAAGAGATGGACAAAGCCAGAACAGAGGCCGAATGGGGTACGGGGAGATGGTGTCGGCCTCATTGTGTCATTGAGGGCTATATCTGAACTGCATAAGGAGTCACAAATATGGAGGCAAAATGTGCTATGATCGCGGCCTTAAATGGGTCAACCTCTGCCCATAAACAAACACCAATCCATGGTATACAAATCAGTTTCCATTTATGGTCCCAATCACATGAGCCTACAAATTAGCATGGCCCTGACACCCATTGCTATAGAGAGGTAACTGAACTTCCCATTCATTTGTCTGGAAACCCTGACCACCTCTGCATTGACCACAGCATGTGATGGAGACCCAATCTTGGGATCAATTGATGAGACCAGCATCAACTGTACATGTATGATGTGTCCAGTGGATATGCGATAGGTCTACAAGATGGGAATAGGACCAGCCGAGTAAACCACTGCAAGACACCTCTGATGGCCTAACCTTCCCGAGAACAAAAGGATCGAGCATTGACATTCACCATGCCTGATCCCTCAACTCCTCCCAAATCATGGGCTGGGGGAAGAATTGGGAAGCCTCCATGCACATTACAGTAATGTTACCCACTGATTTTGGGGGGAGACCAGCGGCCAATTAATGTATATGGATGCAATGAATAGCATATGGTCTAAGGCGGGAAAGGATGGAGCTTGAGAGGGGAAGCTCAATAAAAGCCTCAGAATCTGGACAGCGGGAAGCAATTTTCGACAGGGTGTAAATAGCAAAGTTGCATCGGAATATATGGAATTTGTATGATAAAATAAAGTTCTGGAAACCTCAATTAAACTAAAAATAGTTAAATTATTGACAAATTAAGACATTTATATAGCCAGCAATACATATGAGATGGAACGGCATAATAAAGTTCCTGAAGTCAATGAGCGGAGACAGTCAAGGTCAGACAAGGAGAGAACATCAGAGCGTTAGGACATTATTATTAACGGGACTCTTATCACATGAGCAAATATTACAATAACTATTTGTATAAGAGGCATTTTAAGATCATGCACGTGGAAGATCATGATTTGTGCAGAACATTATGAATGAATATACAAATCGCAGTGATCCTATACAATATCTGTGAATTTTTTTTGATATTTAAAGGGATAGTACAGAAGTTAGATCCTGCCGCCCCCTCTAATAGGCCAGAACAGGGAGTCCATCCATGTATTATACGGCTGGACGTTCATTTGACAACATTTACTTTCTGTGGTTGCATCTGGATAGGATAATTGCAAAAATGATACGGCTGCTGTATCTCATGTGTGATCATTATTCTTCTCAATCTCGACCTACAGCTGTATTAGGGAATTGCATTATTAGCATTTGCCCTATTTAAGGGCACATTCAGACGTCCATACAAATCGAAAAAAAAGAGACAGAAACATAATGATTTTTGACTAAATAAAAAATACAAAAGCCATCCTGCCTCGTCACTGTGACCACAGTTGGGACAGTCCTAACTTTCTCTTGAGCTGGACATTATTGATGTGGTCTCTCATGTCTCTGTGTCCACTAGTTGGGCTCAGTCCCACTCAGCCCTTATCTATATGCACGTCACTTGACAAACGGTAAGGTTTTTAATATTAGAGTTAGGACTGTCCCAACTATGGTCACCGTGACGAGGCGGGACGGCTTTTGTATTTTTTTTTTTTTAGAAAAAAACATGTTAACTAAGTACCGTATATTATTTTCATGCACTATGCTATTTACTTACTGCAGAGTATTTAATCAGTATGTTTCTGTCTTTTTCTGTTTAGTGGCTAGTGTGAACGTGCGCTTACATGCTGCATGCACACCAGTTTATATCCCATTTCATACCTTTGTTTTGTTTTTTTCTCTCCATACAAATTGGACTGAGATCAGACTGGTCGAGCGTCTCTCGACCCGAGCATGACAGCTTCATAGAAATACATGAAGCTATAACACCCGGGTTGGGAGAGGCGCGATCAGTCCGCCCACTGCGGTCTGATCTCGCACTGATTTGTACGGACGTCTGAATGCGCACCGAGAGTTACCTCCGTCCTGACCCCACACACAGCGCCACTCCTGTACATAGCCCTTGTCAGGTATTGCAGCTCAGTCCCAATCAATAGATTTCAGCTACAAGGTAAAAACAGCTGAGTCAAAAGTGGCGCCATTACCATTTTTTAGTTGCATATATCCCCTCTAAAATGATTGGCAGGTTTTCTTCAGCTGTCATGTAGACACCATTGGCGGAATATAGTCAGTTTTACAGCAGTCTGTATTCTGATTACTGGTTAGCAAGACAACAAATTAGATTTTTCATAAACTATGATAAATAATGATAATGGGGAATTCAATTGGTTAAAAAAAATAGAATAATCCCATTATACTTACAGAATTTCACCAATAAATACTTATTTTCGTTCAGGGCACGCACAAAGTTGGAACTTGTGAGGACAAGGACATGATGATCTTCCTTGATTTTGGGGGCTTTGTATTTCTTTGGTTTCGGTCCAATCCCCGATTTTTCTTCCTGAGCTACACCAAGAGCAAGAATGAGGAACGCAGATGTTGTAAGGAGCAGGATATTCATTGTGTCCAGGTTACGGAGGGAAAAGATGAAGAAAGCTCCATATGTTCCTCTGGCCGTCTGTTGTGTTCCTGTTACCAGCAGAGCAAGTGGTAGATTCACACGTCACGTTATCTGATTAAAATATTTCCAAGAAAAGTTGCCAAATTGACTTTGAGATACCGAGGCGCACGCACTGGAAGCATTTTGTAGCCGTCAGACGTTCCGAATCTTCAGCCTCATATATAGTAATAGATTATTCTCCATATGCCATTAGGAAACTTGTACAACTCACACGGTGGACTTTACTTCCTTTCCCCAATTTAGGATTGGCAACAAATCAAGGTATTCAGTGATGTATAATTAGAGATTATTGCTACAAAACTTAAAAGATTTACAACTTTTTCTAAATGCTGCTGTGACGGGTAATCATATAGGTCCTGAGTCCTAGAGGTACAGTAGGGGCCTCACCAAAATTTGTTTCCAGGATCCTCCATCAACCGTCACCATTGATGGACTTTACTCACAACAGCTTACTGAGCTTTGCGGTAAAATAACCACAGGAATAGTCTATAAGCTTGGTGGTTACAATATTAGGAGGCATTGATCTTGGGGACTACAATCTTGGAAGCACAAAGATTGGTAATTACATCAGGTGTCACAAAGCTTGTTGGGTATGCTACTACGAGGTACAAGCTTGGTGGCAACACTACTAGGAGGCACAAAGTTTGATACGTAAATTACCAGGAAGCATAGAGCTTGGTGGTTATCCTACGAGGCACAAAGCTTGATATGTATACTACTAGGAGGCACAGAGCTTAGTGGTTGTGCAACTAAGCAGCAAAGAACTTAATAGTACACTACTAGGAGGCAAAGAGCTTGGTGGTTACACTGCTATAAAGCATAGCACTTGGTGGTTACACCACTAGGAGGCACAGAGCTTGGTTGTTGGCCTGATAGAAAGCATAGCGCTTGGTGGTTACACCACTAGGAGGCACAGAGCTTGGTTGTTGTGCTGATAGAAAGCATAGCACTTGGTGGTTACACCACTAGGAGGCATAGCGCTTGCTGGTTACACCACTAGGAGGCACAGAGCTTGGTTGTTGCGCTGATAGAAAGCATAGCGCTTGGTGGTTACACCACTAGGAGGCACAGAGCTTGGTTGTTGTGCTGATAGAAAGCATAGCACTTGGTGGTTACACCACTAGGAGGCATAGCGCTTGCTGGTTACACCACTAGGAGGCACAGAGCTTGGTTATTGTGCTGAAAGAAAGCATAGCACTTGGTGTTACACACTAGGAGGCATAGCGCTTGCTGGTTACAACCACTAGGAGGCACAGAGCTTGGTTGTTGTGCTGATAGAAAGCATAGCACTTGGCGGTTACACCACTAGGAGCATAGCGCTTGCTGGTTACACCACTAGGGGCACAAAGCTGGTTGTTGTGCTGATAGAAAGCATAGCACTTGGCGTTACACCACTAGGAGGCATAGCGCTTGCTGGTTACAGCACTAGGAGGCACAGATCTTGGTTGTTGCGCTGATAGAAAGCTTAGCACTTGGCGGTTACACCACTAGGAGGCATAGAGCTTGGTGGTTAGTCTGCTATAAAGCATAGCACTTTGCGTTATACCTCTAGTGGCACAGAGTTTGAAGGTGGTAGACTAACAGAAACAGTCTCTTTCACTTTTATAGTAGGCAGCTATCAATAACAAACGCAACCTCACTACTATATAGGAAACAGGCAATTATCAATGGCAGCATACTGTGGACTGTCTTGAGTATGTGTCTATTAGACATGCACTCTCGCTTTGGTCTTCCAGTGCAGACAATAGCCTCTCCTCGCTGTCTTAGGCCACAGAAGCCTTTACATTTTTCAACTAGGTTATGTGAATGCAGAAAACTTAGGCCACACAAAACAGCCATGAAAGAGCTTGTTCCTATCGGACCACACCATCATTCAGTGTCCAGGTCACAGCGTCTCTCGGTCTCAGTCCACAGTGCCATTCACAAGAGGATGAATATCGACCAGTACCTCATGTAATGTATTTATTTCGTACATTATTTTTTATTGCACATTTTCCCAATTTTTTGCAGGAAAAAGCCAAGCCCTTAAGTGTTGGTTGGGCGAAATGTGGCATCAGTCTTGTGGGGTGCACTTGTATAGTGATGGGCAGCCGCCTGATCTAATAGTATGGGCATCATCAATAGGCTGTAAGCCAGACACTGTGCATCCCACGTACCTGTGTGACTGGCGTCCTATACAAGCTTCATCCGGGTGCATGTTTAACACTTCACAGCCACCCCCTCCATGAACTGGTAGGTTTGTGAGTGGCTATTTGCAGTTACGCATGTGTCTCGACAGGCGAGTGGAGTTGTAACACTCGCCGGCACAGTTCTCCATGAGAAAATGAGCAGCACCGAATAACCACTTTAATATCGAGATCAATGGCTCGGAGGAATTCACTATTGAAACTGTATTTGTTTTCATACGGTTCTGCTATTTGTTAGATGAGAACAATATAGACTGTACTGTTTATATATGCTTTTCCATGGGCTGTGTCCGGTATTACAAACTGTTGATAACTGCTTTCAAAATAAACAATTTTTTTTCTGTCTCTATGGTAACAGACTACAAACAAACCTCGTGTAGTCTGGTGATGTAGTCATGCTTTCTTCCAATTCTCTTCTTCTTGCCAATCTTATGATTGAATGTTGGGTTTAAAATCCTTAAAATGTTCCCATATTCCTCCATAAAAAAGGGATGAATAGTCCTTAGTCCGCGAGTTTGGAGAAACCGTAAGTCGGATGGATGTGACGGATCACTGAACACGGACAGACGTCACTTTTATACGAGAATATTTATTTTTTTTCAGAGATCTTACAACCAAGTGTTTTCTGATTTCATTCAAAGAAACATATATTCCTTTTTATGAAGTCACAGTTTCTTTTGCATATACTTACATATATATATCTTTATATAAAGGCATTTATTGTTATCAGTAACATAACAATCAAAATAACTTAACCAACTCATTGCCAAATGTGGAAGCATTAAAACACTGAAAGAAGATGGTGTATGTAAGTGGTCTGCACACAACGGCTCTCCCTCTGTTGCGAGTCTGAACGCTTGAAGTTGCAGCCTCCCACCAGCGGGGGAGCTGCAGGCTGCAGACCTTGTATGAAAGTGACATCATTGTTTGCAAGATATGTATATATTGTCATAACGGAGAAGATAAATACATAAGAGGAGAAATCACACTCAGCAGATCGTGACATAGCTTACGGTATATGTGCATTTGGTTTGTACTGTCAGGCCAAAAGAACAACTCAAATTTTCATCCTTAATACGGACAATAACTAAACGACTCTGGAAACCGGAAGAAAGCTGACACTATGGTCACCAGGTCCTGTGTGTGTATAGCTACATGTACAGTCCTGCGTCGGACTCGGCAGCACACACAGTCTTGATCGGATCATTTGCTGTAAGCATCGCTTTCCCCAGAGGCCTTATATATAAAAGAGGCACCATTGATAATAGTGGACAGCATTAGTTCTGCATCACCAAGGTCCATTCAAATGGATACGCATTAAAATAAATTGGAGGCTCAAACCTAAACAGAGATAATATATCACAGACTAGACACACAGAGGTCGTGTTCATAAAAATGAGCATGAAATACAAGGTCACTGATGGAGTCATGCTATCCAGAATGTACAGACTGCATAGATTTCCCGGGTTCATTTTACAGATACAAACAGAATATAAAAGTAAAGTACTTTAGCATTCAATATACTTCTAGTGTATGAGTCCTGAGTTACATCCTGTCACATTCAGAGCTGCATCATAATTCTGCTGGTTGGATGGAATAAGTCCCGTTTTAACAGGAATAACCCTTAACTAAATACGTACTTAAGGATTTCTCTTTTTTCCCTTCATTTTTTAACAGTGAGCTTCCAGGTTTATGTCATATACAAGGTCAGTTATTTTTTCCACTCTGTAAACTAGTTCTTTAAAGGGAATCTGTTACCAGATTTTTTTTCTATCTAATTTGAGAACAGCATGATGTAGGGGCGGAGACCCTGATTGTAGGGATGTGCCACTGACTTGGCTGCTTTCTGTAGTTTTCATAAAATTACTATTTACCAGCAGATTACACTGATAAATCTGTTGCCAGGTAGTCAAACCACGCCTCCAACTCCTATTGGCAGCTTTTTTTGTGCGCCCTGTGCATAAGCAGCCAATCAGTTGTGTTGGGCGGGGTTATACAGAGCTCAGCATTCAGAGAACTGGTAGATCTACAGCAGAAAAAACAGTGATTTTATCAAAACTACAGCAAGCAGCCTAATAAGTCGTACATCAATGGAATCAGGGTTTCTGTCCATACATTATTCTGTACTGAGAGGAGGTAGAAAAAAAAAACCTGGAAACTGATTCCCTTCAAGACAAGGTGTTTGATGCTACAGGTAATGATAACTACTGCTGCACGTTACTACTGAGCAGCAGAAGTTGCCACGCCCTGTGACATCACTTCCTGCTCTGTTGTCATTGGCTGAAACTGTCCAAAGAGGCTTCCTGCCCACATCTACAGGCACTCTGCACAAACTACTGGTATTACTGAGTGCTCTCTGCTCCTCTTGGCGATTTTACACTAATAGCGGATCTAAATGCCGACGGCAGCAGCAAAAATGGGGCAGAGAGACCCGAGTATTGCAAGTAGTATGTGAATTACTACAGTGCACGTGCAGAAGGCGGACAGGACAAGACAGGACATCTATGTAGCATAACTGCAGAGAAGTAATGTCAGAGGAGGCGGCATTGCTTCACATACAGTAACAAAGACCTGTAGGGTCAAAACACCCTGAATACTGGCATTAGAGACAATAGGGTATTGTTCACACAGCTTGCTCGTTTTTTATATGCTTTTTATGTGTTCAATTGAATGGGAATTAAAAAAAACAGGAAAAGCTGTAAAAGAATTGTCATGATGTGGTTAAAAAAAAACCAAAAACCCCATCCTCTTACATTTTGCTGCTCTTGTAAAATGCTGCGTCCTCCCACAAGAAAAACCACATTGAAAAAAAACTGCAGCAAAAATGCAATGTGTAAACAAACCCTTGGAGTGATAGTAGTGATGGCTGTTGTACATTACATCACCCCTAGTCGCTCCATACTGCCAATTATTAAAATATGGAGCGTTACTTTAAAGGGGCTGTTCAGTCTTAAGGTGCAAGTCTGCAGACACTATGTGACTGCAGACTTGTGTATGCTCACAGAGCGCAGTGTGCGTACTGTTAGGATTCTCTGCGAATAGACATGAGCGACCTCGTTCAATACAAGTGAACGAAGCGAGGCTGGATACGTCGTCAGAATGTTGTCAGGGCTATGCAAATTGTATACACACGCCTGTTCGTACCTGGAGAATCCTGACAGTGTGCACTGTACATGCTGTGAGGATTCACAAGTCTGCAGTTACAGCACCCCAAGGAAGGACAACCACTTGAAGTATCTGATGCAAGAACTACACTGTTGAATTGAAAAATCAATAGCATATGATCACATATGACACTGAACAAGCAGGGGGGTTACTGTTAGATGTGAAGTTAGGGCTAAGAAAAAGCCAATGCAAATGTAAAATCCATCTTTGGATGTGAATGAAGTATTATAAAAGCAAAATATTTGCAGCATTACTTGTGCAAGCCGTAGAACACGTACCAAAGGCGAATATCGTAAGCTCATGATTTCATAAAGCTTGATAGTGTGACATGCGAGCAAAGTGCGAACGATGAAGACACAGCTCTTTGTCCATAAACCTATTTACCACAAGAATTATTCCTGCTCAATAACATTGGCATCCAGCACGAGAAAGAAGAGTCCTAAATCAAACGCGGCGCTCCCTTTTATCGATCGTATCGTGTAGACTTTTTCTTTTAATTTTTGTTTTCTTTTTTTGTTCCGGATGAATATGCTCAATTCATGTCAGAGATCAAAAACAAAAATGGGAAGAGAGAAATTATTTTACATAACAGAGGAAATAGAAAAATAATTAAAATTAAATTAATGGATTCAGCTCATCGTATAGCCGGTGCCGATCGATCATTGGTAACGGTGGGGCGCAGCTTGACTGTCGCAAACGGGTTTTCCCCACTGCAAGAAAAGAAAATAGACTATGTAGTAAAACAATTAAAATAATGCAAAGAACAAGACGTAGCGTCAATCTGTGCCCAAAGTTGGAACTGGGGATAGGCGCTGGAGATGAGACAACCTGACGCTGTAGACAGTGCTGTAAGTCAGAGGACACCATGGGGAACAAAGGGAGGCTGCAGGGGGCTATATATGTGAGACGCACAGCAAACAAAATATCCCACTAACACATCCGTCCGTCCCTCCACTCTCCGTCTAGTATACCTTTCTGTCATGTCAGTAATACTGTCAGCATAACAAATCTACACGCCACATTAATCTGATCAGCCATTACACACTTGGATCATGTCAGGCCACCAACAAAATTAACAAAAGTTCGCCAATCCACATACCACCATTCTCCCCCATCTATCTCACCACCGTCCACCAACATCCATCTTCAATATGCACCCAACACATCACTTCATCATACCTCACTGTCCTCCCACACTCACCCACCACACCATTCACCTTCATCCATCCCTTATCCCTCAACCCCACCACCCATTCTTCATCCATAACATCTATGCCTTCATCCTCCATCCCATCTCCCTCATCCTCCTCCACCTCCTTCACTCCATCTCACCCCTTCCATCCTCCATCTCACCTCCATCCTCTCCACATCCTTCATCCTCCACTCATCCCCTTCATCCCTCTTCCATCCCATCCCCCCATCCCATCCCCTCCTCCCATCCTCCCTTTCATCCTCCATCCTCCTCTTCATCCCCTCCATCCCTCATCCCTCCTCCACCTCCATTCATCCCCCTCCATCCTATCCATCCCTCTCTCCCATCCCTCCTTACTCCATCATCCCCTATCCTCATCCCTTCCATCTCATCCCCCTTCCATCCCTCCTCTCATCCCTCCATCCCTATCCATCCCCTTCCACCTCCATCCCCATCCTCATCCATCCCCTTCCATCCCTCCATCCATCCCCTTCCATCCCTCCATCTCATCCCCCTTCCATCCTCCTCATCCCTCCATCCCCCACCCTCCATCCCTCCATCCATCCCCCTCCATCCCTCCATCATCCCCTCCATCCTCTCATCCTCCCATCCATCTCCTATCCCCCTTCCATCCCTCCATTCATCACCTTTCCCTCCATTCATCCCCTCATCCTCATCTCATCCCTTCCATCCCTCCATCTCATCCCCTTCATCCTCCACTCATCCCCCTTCCATCCTCATTCTCCCCTTCCATCCCTCCATCTCATCCCCTCATCCCCATCTCATCCCCTTCATCCTCCATCTCATCCCCTTCCATCCTCATCTCATCCCCTTCATCCCTCCATCTCACCCCCTTCCATCCCCATCTCATCCCCACTCCTCCATCCCTTCCATCTCCATCCCCTTCATCCTCCTATCCCCTCCATCCCTCCATTCTCCCCACCCTCATCCCCTCCATCCCTCCATCTCATCCCCCTTCCATCCCTCCATCTCATCCCCTTCACCCTCCATCTCATCCCCCTCCATCCTCCATCACCCTTCCATCCCCTCCATCCATCCCCCTCATCCCCTATCTCCATCCATCCCCCTTCCATCCCTCCATCCATCCCTATCCCCCATCCATCCCCTTCCATCCCTCCATCCTCATCACCCCTTCCATCCCTCCATATCCCCTCCATCCTCCATCTCATCCCCTTCCATCCTCCATCTCATCCCCCTTCATCCCTCCATCTCATCCCTTCCATCCTCCATCTCATCCCCTTCATCCCTCCATCTCATCCCCCTTCCATTCCTCCATCTCTCCCCTTCCATCCCTCCATCTCATCCCCTTCCATCCCTCCATCTCATCCCCCTTCATCCCTCCATCTCATCCCCTTCCATCCTCCATCTCATCCCCTTCCATCCTCTCTCATCCCCCTTCATTCCATCTCATCCCCTCCATCCCTCATCTCATCCCCCTTCATCCCTCCATCATCCCCTTCATCCCTCCATCTCATCCCCTTCCATCCTCCATCTCATCCCCTTCATCCCCCATCTCATCCCCTCCATCCCTCCATCTCATCCCCTTCCATCCTCCATCCATCCCCTTCATCCTCCATCCATCCCTTCCATCCTCCATCCATCCCCTTCCATCCCTCATCCATCCCCTTCCATCCCTCCATCCATCCCCTTCCATCCTCCATCTCATCCCCTTCATCCTCCATCTCATCCCCCTTCATCCTCCATCTCATCCCCTCATCTCATCTCCTCCATCTCATCCCCCTTACATCCCTCCATCTCATCCCCTTCATCCCCATCCCCCTTCCCTCATCCATCCCCTCCATCCCCTCCATCCCTCCATTCCTCTCCATCCCTCCATCCCCCTCCTACATCCCTCCATCTATCCCCCTTACATCCTCCATCTCTCCCCTTCCATCCCTCCATCCATCCCCTTCCATCCCTCCATCTCATCCCCTTCCATTCCTCCATCTCATCCCCTCCATTCTCCATCTCATCCCCCTTCCATTCCTCCATCTCATCCCCTTCCATCCTCCATCTCATCCCCTACATCCCTCCATCTTCCCCTTACATCCCCCATCCATCCCCCTTACATCCTCCATCCATCCCCTTCCATCCCTCCATCCATCCCCTTCCATCCTCCATCTCATCCCTTCCATCCCTCCATCTATCCCCCTTCATCCCTCCATCTCATCCCCCTTCATCCTCCATCTCATCCCCCTTCCATCCTCCATCTCATCCCCCTTCCATCCCTCCATCTCATCCCCCTTACATCCCTCCATCTCATCCCCCTTCATCCCTCCATCTCATCCCCCTTCCATCCCTCCATCTCATCCCCCTTCCATCCCTCTACTCATCCCCCTTCCATCCTCCATTCATCCCCCTTCCATCCCTCCATCTCATCCTCCTCCATCCCTCCATCTCATCCCCCTTCCATCCCTCCATCTCATCCTCCTGCCATCCCTCCATCTCATCCCCCTTCCATCCCTCCATCCCATCCCCCTTCCATCCCTCCATCCCATCCTCCCTCCATTCCATCCTCCTTCCATCCCTCCATCCCATCCCCCTTCCATCCCTCCATCCCATCCTCCTTCCATCCCTCCATCCCATCCCCTTCCATCCCTCCATCTCATCCCCCTTCCATTCCTCCATCTCATCCCCCTTCCATCCCTCCATCTCATCCCCTTACATCCCTCCATCTTATCCCCCTTAGATCCCTCCATCCCATCCCCCTTCCATCCCTCCATCCCATCCTCCTTCCATCCCTCCATCTCATCCCCCTTCCATTCCTCCATCTCATCCCCCTTCCATCCCTCCATCTCATCCCCTTACATCCCTCCATCTTATCCCCCTTACATCCCTCCATCTCATCCCCCTTCCATTCCTCCATCTCATCCCCCTTACATCCCTCCATCTCATCCCCCTTACATCCCTCCATCTCATCCCCCTTACATCCCTCCATCTCATCCCCCTATCACCCATTCCCCTCCATCTCATCCCCCCTTCCATTCCTCCATCTCATCCCCCTTACATCCCTCCATCTCATCCCCCTTCCATTCCTCCATCTCATCCCCCTTCCATTCCTCCATCTCATCCCCTTCCATTCCTCCATCTCATCCCCCTTACATCCCTCCATCTCATCCCCCTTACATCCCTCCATCTCATCCCCCTTCCATCCCTCCATCTCATCCTCCTGCCATCCCTCCATCCCATCCCCCTTCCATCCCTCCATCTCATCCTCCTGCCATCCCTCCATCTCATCCCCCTTCCATCCCTCCATTCCCATCCCCCTTCCATCCCTCCATCCCATCCTCCCTCCATCCCTTAGTCCGAATTGGCATATTCCTCTAGAAATAAATGTAATACCTCAAAAATGGGTGTTTCATAACTCCATTTGGTGTTGGTTTCTGTTAGTTGAAAAAAAAAAGAAAAAGTTAGAAAATGAATTCCGCACTGTATATACAACGACCGATCACATTCTGTAAATATAAAAATAATAGATAATCTAGAGGAATCCTAAGCACTATAAACCTTAGCACTGTTACTGGCAATACACAGATGTGGCCACTAGATGTCAGCAGTCTACAAGAATTTCTGCACCCTCCTTTCATATGACACCTGTCAGACAGTCTGGTGACTCCTGTATCTGTCTGATGATTGGGGCTGGTGTTAAGGCACTGTCACACTTAGCGATCGCACCAGCGATCACGACAACGACACGACCTGGCGAGATCGCTAGTTAGATTCCAAACACAAAGATCTCATCAGCGATCTGTATAACGACCTCTGCGGTCGTTGGGAAAACCTAGTCCCGCCTGCGCCGCTGGTAAAGTCGTTCATAAAGGGTGTCACACTCAGCGATTCAGGCTCACCAGCGGGACACCAACGACCAAAAAACGGATCAGGACGTTCATGAGCGATCAGCGACATCTCAGCAGGGGCCACATCGCCGCTACATGTCACACACAGCTGCGTCGCTAACGAGATCGCTACTGCGTCATAAATGGTGACTCATTAGTGATCTCGTTAGCGATCTCGTTTAGTGTGACAGTACCTTTAGTAGTAAATGCACATTCCTAATGAGCCGAGCTTTCTTTGGATTTGTGTACTTTTGTCTTTTCCTTATTCCAGAGTCGCACAGTGCTATTACTTAATGAACAATCTTTAGAGTCACTTATCTAAGACCAAAGGTGGGTTCGGAAGTGAGAGTCAAAAGTACACTGGAAATCAGCAGTGACACGTGTGAAGCAACCCTCACACATGCAACCACGTGTGTAGTGACCGCAGCTATGGGAAAGGCACCATTCCACGACATTGCCAGATGGCGAAGAAATGGTGTTGAACTCAGTGTAGGAGCTGTGGGTGTGCGGCTGCAGCCGAGAGGGGAGGGCGGCTGCCACCTTAGGGGGAGGGCGGCTGCAGTCGAGTGGGGAAGGAGGCTGCCGCCTTAGGGGGAGGTAGACCGCAGCCGAGGGGGGAGGGAGGCCGCCGCCATAGGGGGAGGGAGGCTGCCGCCATAGGGGGGGGAGACCGCAGCCGAGGTGGGAGGGAGGCCGCCGCCTTAGGGGGAGGTAGACTGCCGCTTTAGGGGGAGGGAAGCTGCAGCCTTAGGGGGAGGGAGGCTGCAGCCTTAGGGGGAGGGAGGCTGAAGCCTTAGGGGGAGGGAGGCTGCAGCCTTAGGGGGAGGGAGGCTGCCGCCTTAGGGGGAGGGAGGCTGCCGCCTTAGGGGGAGGGAGGCTCCCTTGCCGCCTTAGGGGGAGGGAGCTGCAGCCTTAGGGGGAGGGAGGCTGCAGCCTTAGGGGAGGGGGCTGCAGCCTTAGGGGAGGGTGGCTGCAGCCTTAGGGGGAGGGAGGCTGCAGCCTTAGGGGGAGGGAGGCTGCCGCCTTAGGGGAGGGGGGCCGCCGCCATGGGGGGGGGGGGAGACCGCAGCCGAGGTGGGAGGGAGGCCGCCGCCTTAGGGGGAGGTAGTGTGTAGCCCTGGTGTGTGAAGGCACACGCAGTACCCTGGAGGATGTGTGGAGAGATAGCAGTTTAATGCTAAATGAACATTCATTCCAACATGCACTTAGACACGCCCACAGGTTTATAAGCTTGTGACATCAGCAGGGAGTGTTCAGTCAGAGAGTGTCCTGTCTTCAGTCAGTTCAGTTTGTCTGAGGAGACAGTCAGTCAGCGAGAAGTCTGTGCAGGAGAGAGGAGTGAGCTGCAGATAATTCAGACGCCTGTCTAGAGGACGGTAGAGGTTCAGAGACGTGCTCCTGCCTAAAAGTATTACTGGTATTCTGCTAGCAAGCTCTGGAAGGAACTAAGAAGGAACTGACTGATATATATATCTGTGAAGTGAGGGATGCTTATGCTACCAGCACGGGCAAGGCGAAAGGCACAGTGGTAGATATTGTGAGTGCTTTAGGATTGGAAGTCCTGCACTGTTAACCGGTTACTGGGACCGAAGCATCACCATAGCTTCATGCATGGTGGTAGAAGAACCAGATTTATTGGAGGGAACTACGCTTCATGCTAGTTGGACTCGTCATATTGGAAGTAAAGGAGGCCCCTAACTTGCCCAGCTGCTATCTCGAAATACATCCTCCTTGGATCAGCCTCCCTGGGACCTGCTTGAACATCTTACAAGTAAAGGTATGGAAAGACGCTGACCGTGTGAGACTGTGTTCTTTATCCGCACCCGACTTCACAAATCCCATAGACTTTGAGGGACCAGTCCCACCTGTAGGGGACCCGACATCTAGCTGCCTCACCATCCCCTCAGAGATCTACAGCAGCGCTGGTACTAATTACCAGAATACTACAGGTGGCGTCACGAACTGTACATAAATCAATCCCCTGTAAATATATCCCCAACATACGCCAGACCGCCAGGGCCACAGACCGAGCCACAGCTGCCTGTGACAAAATCCCCATAGACTTCCATGGGCTCGGCTCTGAGTACCCCATTGCCCTGGTAACCCACAATTGTGGTGGCGGGTCGACACAAAAAACTTGGCGTCACGAACAGGATGCGAAACTCGCGAAATTGCGAGCCCTGTGTGCCTAAGGAATTGTTTTTGTGAGAAAGGACTGTTTGCACTTTTGGCGCTAAAATCCGCCATTTTGCCGCCATATTCGCGCCCTCAGGCGCTGGAGAAGAAGGTGGGCGTACCTGTAAAAGCGCGCTGTTGCCTGGCTCCGCCCCCGGCTCTGACTCATCGGCAGGTCCTGCGACAGGAAGTGAACGCTCTGACATCAGAGCGCCTGCGACGAAGGTCCTGTCTCCACCGAAAAGGAATGAAGGAGATAGAGAGACGCTGGCGTGCCCTGAAACAGCGGCTGCTGAGGGACGCAGTGTTCTCTCCTACAAGCATAATGCCGTCTCCTGAATTCCCAAGTTCCCTGCTGAGGAAGGCTGAAGAGAAACCGGAGGCTGCCCCCAAAAGTACCGATCCTGATCCCACCGATGGAGCGGTGGAGGCAAAGGAGGTTGAGGAGGTACCGCCAGTTCCGGAACGCCCGCCCGGCCAGGAGGCCGCAGCAGATGATCAATCCCTGGTAGGGACACCGGCGGGGACCCAGCCGTCAATGATGGAGAGCGACTGGGAAGAGATGGAGCAGCGACAGCAGCAGGTTAGTGCGTCCTCAATTGAGCCATTGCGCACACCTGCTTCCTGCTCTGCATCACACCAGCATTGTGCGTCCTATTCCGCATCGCCCCCTGCGTACACCTCTGCATCGCAATCGGCGACCCAATCTACATCGCAAACTGCGGTTACAGCTGAATCGCCCCCTGCAACGCAAATTGAGACGCAGTCGGCGTCTCACGAGAAAGAGATACCCGGTGCGCCCCTGATGGTTCATACAAAGACTGTTGCGACCCAGACTCTGATCGCAGCACATGATCTGTTCGTCATGAGATCTAGGGATCATCGCATTGTTCCAGCCCCCGGGATGGAAAGTGTAACAGAAATTAATAAAGAGATGTGAAGAACGGTAGGACCCAGACAGGGTTTACCGCAGCTGAGAAGATGTATATAAGTTTTTATAAAAGTGAAAGTAGTTGTACCGTTAATATGAAAAATGTCTATTTGATACTTTGTGTATTTTTCTATGTTTAATGCAACGTTCAAGATATTCGTACCTCCCGGATGGGAAGAAGTTAATGTTGTTGTTATGCATAAACAAAATTTTCTGTCTTCTTGTATTTCACAGCCCGGGAGTGCTGTCTTTTACCATGGGGGAATGTGTAGCCCTGGTGTGTGAAGGCACACGCAGTACCCTGGAGGATGTGTGGAGAGATAGCAGTTTAATGCTAAATGAACATTCATTCCAACATGCACTTAGACACGCCCACAGGTTTATAAGCTTGTGACATCAGCAGGGAGTGTTCAGTCAGAGAGTGTCCTGTCTTCAGTCAGTTCAGTTTGTCTGAGGAGACAGTCAGTCAGCGAGAAGTCTGTGCAGGAGAGAGGAGTGAGCTGCAGATAATTCAGACGCCTGTCTAGAGGACGGTAGAGGTTCAGAGACGTGCTCCTGCCTAAAAGTATTACTGGTATTCTGCTAGCAAGCTCTGGAAGGAACTAAGAAGGAACTGACTGATATATATATCTGTGAAGTGAGGGATGCTTATGCTACCAGCACGGGCAAGGCGAAAGGCACAGTGGTAGATATTGTGAGTGCTTTAGGATTGGAAGTCCTGCACTGTTAACCGGTTACTGGGACCGAAGCATCACCATAGCTTCATGCATGGTGGTAGAAGAACCAGATTTATTGGAGGGAACTACGCTTCATGCTAGTTGGACTCGTCATATTGGAAGTAAAGGAGGCCCCTAACTTGCCCAGCTGCTATCTCGAAATACATCCTCCTTGGATCAGCCTCCCTGGGACCTGCTTGAACATCTTACAAGTAAAGGTATGGAAAGACGCTGACCGTGTGAGACTGTGTTCTTTATCCGCACCCGACTTCACAAATCCCATAGACTTTGAGGGACCAGTCCCACCTGTAGGGGACCCGACATCTAGCTGCCTCACCATCCCCTCAGAGATCTACAGCAGCGCTGGTACTAATTACCAGAATACTACAGGTGGCGTCACGAACTGTACATAAATCAATCCCCTGTAAATATATCCCCAACATACGCCAGACCGCCAGGGCCACAGACCGAGCCACAGCTGCCTGTGACAAAATCCCCATAGACTTCCATGGGCTCGGCTCTGAGTACCCCATTGCCCTGGTAACCCACAATTGTGGTGGCGGGTCGACACAGTAGACTGCCGCTTTAGGGGGAGAGAAGCTGCAGCCTTAGGGGGAGGGAGGCTGCAGCCTTAGGGGGAGGGAGGCTGCAGCCTTAGGGGGAGGGAGGCTGCCGCCTTAGGGGGAGGGAAGCTGCAGCCTTAGGGGAGGGAGGCTGCAGCCTTAGGGGGAGGGAGGCTGCAGCCTTAGGGGGAGGGAGGCTGCAGCCTTAAGGGGAGGGAGGCTGCCGCCTTAGGGGGAGGGAGGCTGCAGCCTTAGGGGGAGGGAGGCTGCAGCCTTAGGGGGAGGGAGGCTGCAGCCTTAGGGGGAAGGAAGCCGCTGCCTTAGGGGGAGGGAGGCTGCAGCACTAGGGGGAGGGAGGCTGCCGCCTAATCCCACAGTGTGGTGTGTATACCCGAGCACACTACGAATCAGAAGCGTGAGTGCCGGACATTCCTGTAGGCTCCGGTTTACCTTCACTCCTCCCTCTAGGACACCTATCACTATAAATCTTGTGTACTCCACTTAGTACAGTTTTCGGTTATTGTGCTGGTAATATATATTCCCATCTGCGGTGTTCCTCTTCAATGCGCATCGGCGCGCTCCTGACAATCAAGGGCAAGATGACCTCACCCGTAGCGATAAAGCAGGAGAACAATGCTCTCAGCCCTTCCTGGCAGATCTGAAGAGCTGCTGATTCTGAATCTGGGGCAGCCATATACTAAGATGTCAGGCTTTCTGATATCGCAGTGTCTGGGTTTGAAGGTTTACTTGGTTTTATTCTGAAACTTGCAGAATAAAAAGCTGCTCGGTCACTGAATATTAGTTTAGTTGAATAATTCGCATTTCTAAGCAGCTAGTATGTGAGGTATTTTAAGTGTTTTGTCGCTCATTTCTTCCTCCGCATGCAGGGGGGATGTGGGTGATAAATAAGCAAGATGTAGCGTGTAATTCCAAGGATGAACAGCAGAGGGCAGCACCTGTACTCTGTAATCCAAAGACCAGTATAATGTGATAAAATCAGCACGATGAGGGGGTCCTTTAAGAAATACACAGCACAGAGATTTGCAGGCACATAGCACTATGACCTGCAATTCTAGGCCGAGAGGAAATTCCCTTTTAAATAGAAACCACAAGTCCCTTAAAGTAGACCTGTCATCAGATCAAACGTGGGCAGTTTTTGATTGATTTATTCCCATCGCTCCCCGAAGTATTCAGTTTTGTTTTGTTTAATCCGCCATAAGGTTCCAGAGATATAGGTCTTTTGTAAGCGGGTGTGACTCACATGATTCCTCGGGGGCATGTCTTTATGGTACGCTGCATTATTCTCCTGTTAGCCACGCCCCCTAGGAAAAACCATAAAAATGGGCAGGAAACTAAAAAGCGTACGTCTCTGGAATAGTATGGCGGATTAAAAAAATAAAAAATGGCACACTGAGAGGGGCAGTGAGAATAACGTAAGAGCAAAAACTGGACACTTATGACCTTGTGAAAGGGCTTGTCTTAGCAGAAACAACAACTTTCATAAAGTTACCACTGGGTTGGTCAGTCCTGTCTCTGCAAATAACTGGTTTTATCAAGGTAAGTGGCAACAGGTCATATAAAGAATGTAATGTATTGCATGGCAGATAAAAATCAGTCAACAAAGGACAGGAAATGCTGATACATCCCCTTGTTTGATGTCTATATGGATGTAGGAATAGGGACTGACTTCATCATACTCCCCCTATTAGGAAAAGTGCCTATCACTTCTTTGCTGTGACTCCTGAGTGAAACTGCTCCAAACTAGGCATTGTACAATCAAAAGGCTGCAAAAAAAAGCTTCAGGAAAAAATATTATTTAAAAACTCATAACATTTAATATTATTTTTTAATATATATATTCTATTTCCCATGTAACTGGTAGTTGATATGTTTGCCCCAGTTACAGGGCTAATTCCACCCGACTAGGTTCTCCTAGAACCTAGCAGCTCTTACTTTTCTGCCTACACCCATCGATCACATGTCCGAAAGAGGAAAAGCTGTCACTACTTCCTAAACTGTCTATACGGTGCTGTGTAAACATTCATAGGGCAGGCAGAGATGGTCATAAAACAGCTCTGCCTTCTCTATGAGGAGTCTGGCCGTGTCTGATAGCTAGCTTCCCGGCTCCTGCACGATCTCATGCAGCTGCTAACCTAACATCGTCGCTTTATATCATCACTGCAGAGTAATATGATGATCATCCTGAGGTTTACAGTTGTTGGGGGGAGGGGGGTTCTTGAAGTAGTAAAAGTCTCACATTTCAGGAAAAGAATAATGGCTCATGCAGACATCCGTGGATCTGGGTCTAATCACTGGCCGTCCGTCTCACGACCCAGGCATGACAGCTTCATATATTTCTAGGAGATGGTCGCGCTCGGGCCGGGAAACCCGTGGCCAGTCTGGGCATTGCAGACTGACATCCACAGACGTGAAGCGGTGTCCATTTGAAAAATTACTCCCCCTCGAACGCCAACCCATGACCCAAAACACAGTATAGATTTTGCAGTGGCTGGAGGACAGAATCCACTTACTGGTGATCCGTTACTTGCTGCGAAGGCAGGTTCTTTGGCAATAGATGGGGTGAAGGTAGCTGGAGCCTCCCTAAATGAAGAGGACTCTAAGTAGTCAGGCTCAGGAAGGACCATGTCCCTTTTGTCGAGCAGATTGGCCGTGCTGAGACTTCTCACTGGAGCGGGGCTGGGGGTCACACTGCAGGAGAGGAGGACATAGACATGTCAGCATTAGTTTACTCTGGCGTCTGACACTTTCAGCCTCCCATTAGGTCGTGTTTATGTCTGACACACAGCGTAGTACACCGATGCACGGCCATTATCTCACCGCCGTGCCGGCTGCTGCGCTCCTGTTCTGACTGCCACAAAACCTGGCTACGAGCCATGCCCTCCGGGTTGGCATGTTCTAGGTGTGTCGTTGGGTCTGTATATTATTTAATGTGACGTCAAATGTTTTGCGCCAGGGCTTGTGGTTGTGTAAAACAAGGCCGCGCATATTATTCTAAGGCCGCGCATATTATTCTAAAGTCTAACTTGCTCGAGTTGGGTCAGTAAGAGAAACCGTGAACCACGTGGCACATTTCCGTCCCCACCTTGGCACTTGTGTGGATTCTTTTCCGTTCTCTTCTAACGGTCTGGTATATGATGAGGGGAACCATCCTTTGCTGGAAGCAACAAGAAAAAAAAAATGAACATGAACTAAGCTTTACATTAACAATAAATAAAATAGAAAAATCCTGATAATCCGGAATCGCCAAAGATACCCAATTATCAAAACTTCAGAACCGTAGGATCTACCTCCCTCTTCATTTGTGTGATCACAGAGATCCTCGGAGAAACCTGCAATGTAATCAGGACCGTACGGGGCCTCCGGACTGATGAGCGAGAAGGATCGGGTATGACATTCCAGGCTTCTCTTCCCTGGTGATAAGCTGCCACCAGATGTGTCCTGCAGCCACTTATTACCCTCTGACCATGGAGAACACATTAACATACGGCTTTATGGTGGGCTTATGGGTATAGAGAGGTCTGGAGAATATTCAGCTAACCACCATAGAAGATGTACGAGCGCCTTCTAGTACCAGATAAAACCCCCGAGCTGCTGCGCCTGGGTAAACTAGAGGGCTGCAGCCTTTACATTCTACAAGTAGGGGTCAGTCAAAAATAGCTAATCTGAAGACCCCATAATATAACTGGTACTACCTATTACACACATGACAGTATTGATGCACAGTACTAGAAATAATGTGAACAGCGCTCCCAGTCCTCCTGCGAGACAATTAGGTGCAGGCAAAATGGCCCATGGTCCAAAACGTCCACCGATGGAAACCCAGAGAAGAGTAAAAAAAAAAAATACGGATTTTTGTGTTACTCACCGTAAAATCCTTTTCTCCGAGACGCTCATTGGGGGACACAGGACTGTGGGGTGTATGCTACTGCCGCTAGGAGGCTGACACTAAGTAAATATAAAAAAAGGTTAGCTCCTCCTCCGCCGTATACACCTCAGCACTGGCCGCAGGCAAACCCAGTTTAGTGCAAAAAGCAGTAGGACGCTAAAGAATAAATCAGTGTTAATACAGGTACAATATATCCAGAAGTAAATCTACTGATATAGACCCAAACAAATAGAATAAACTTAGAAAACAAAGCCATCCGGCTATAAGGGAGGGTGCTGTGTCCCCCAATGAGCGTCTCGGAGAAAAGGATTTTACGGTGAGTAACACAAAAATCCGTATTTCTCCTTCGTCTCAATTGGGGACACAGGACTGTGGGACGTCCCAAAGCAGTCCCTTGGGTGGGAAACCGACTCCACAGTGTAATTTATAACCAAGCATTGCTTATAGGTGCGCAACCGCGCCCTGAAGAATCCTTCTACCCAGACTGGCATCCGCAGAAGCCTGAGTATGGACATTATAATGCTTGGAAAAGGTATGGAGACTGGACCAGGTTGCCGCCTTACAAACCTGTTCCACCGAAGCCTGATGACGAAGGGCCCAGGAGGCACCCACCGCTCTGGTGGAGTGAGCCCTGATTCCTGCGGGAACCACCGCGCCTCTGATGCGGTAAGCCTCCTGAATGGCTAACCTAATCCACCTAGCCAAGGTTGACTTAGAGGCAGCGAGTCCCTTCCTGCGACCCTCAGGGAGAACAAACAGCGTGTCCGTCTGCCGAAAGGACGCCGTCCGAGATACATATCTCCTGAGCGCTCTCACCAGATCTAGCGTATGGAGAGCCTTCTCAACCCGGTGCGTAGGAGCTGGGCAAAAGGAAGGTAGAACAATATCCTCATTGATATGAAAAGAGGACACGACTTTAGGCAAAAAAGGTGGTGTCGGCCTGAGCACCACCTTATCCTGATGGAAAAGCAAGCACGGAGCCCGACAAGACAGTGCTGCCAGCTCCGAAACCCGCCTAATGGATGTTATGGCTACCAAAAACACCACTTTCCATGAAAGAAATGCCAGAGAAACCTCCTGCAGAGGTTCAAATGGAGATTCCTGCAGGACTCCCAGGACTAGATTAAGATCCCAAACATCTAAGGGAGCCTTGTAGGGGGGAACTATATGGACAACCCCCTGAATAAAGGTCCTAACCTGAAAATTAGACGCGATCCTTCGCTGAAAAAGCACAGACAAGGCTGATATCTGCCGTCTAAGCGTACTTGGCGCTAGACCTGAATCTAGGCCTGCCTGGAGAAATGACAGAATGTTTGGAATTGAAAACCGAAGCGGGGAACAACCATGTTCCCTGCACCAAGCAAAAAAGACCTTCCAAGTCCCGTGGTAGATGCGAGCCGAGACGGGCTTTCGGGCGCTAGCCATCGTCGCGGCGACCTTCTTAGAGAATCCAGCCCTGGTCAGGATCCAAAATTCAACGGCCAGGCCGTCAAACACAGGACCGCTGAGTTCTGGTGGTAAACTGGGCCCTGGGAGAGAAGGTCCGCGCGCTCTGGCAGTCGCCAGGGTGCGTCGGCGAGCAACTGTACCAGCTCCGCGTACCAAGAGCGACGCGGCCAATCCGGAGCGATTAATATCGCTGGAACCCCCTCTATCCTGATCTTTCTGATCACCCTTGGGAGAAGAGCTATTGGTGGAAATAAGTATGGAAGATGGAATTGATTCCACGGTAGAACCAGGGCGTCCACCGCAATTGCCTGCGGATCCCGGTACCGGGAGACGAAGTTGGGCACCTTGGCATTCATCCTGGAAGCCATCAGGTCCACATCTGGGGTTCCCCAGCGTCGGCATATCTGCTGAAAAATCTCGGGATGTAGCGACCCTACCCCTGAAGCTATGCCGTGACGGCTGAGAAAATCCGCTGCCCAGTTTTCCTCGCCCGGAATGTGGACTGCTGAAATCACGGAGTGATTTACCTCTGCCCAGGACAGAATCTGTTTTACCTCGTGCATAGCCGCCCGACTGCGGGTACCTCCCTGATGGTTTATGTATGCCACCGCCGTGGCATTGTCTGATTGTATTCGGACTGGGCGGCCCGCCAGATGCTGGTGAAAATGCCTCAGAGCCAGCCGAATAGCTCGGATCTCTAAAATATTGATCGGGAGGATCGACTCCTGCGGAGACCAAGTCCCCTGGGCTGTGTGGTGACGAAACACTGCTCCCCATCCGAGCAGGCTGGCATCCGTTGTGACTACCGTCCAGATATTCGGAGGAAACAAACGGCCCTGTTGAAGAGTGGAACTCCTCGTCCACCACATAAGAGTCTGTCTGACCTGCAGGGACAGACGGCACCGAAGATTGAGGAATAAGGGCTCCCGTCCCATACTGCCAAGAGTGCATGCTGAAGGGGGCGAAGATGAAACTGGGCAAATGGAATCGCCTCGATCGTTGCCACCATCCTTCCTAGGACCCTCATGCAAAACCGGATGGTATGAGGAATCGGTTTGTGAAGGATCCGTACCTCTTGACGGAGAACTAAGGCCTTGTCCTGAGGAAGGATTATCAACCCTTGAGCGGTGTCGAAATCCATCCCTAAGAAGGTGATCTTTCGAGATGGCACGGAAGATGACTTCTTCATATTCACCAGCCACCCCAGGCGAACAAGAGTGTCTAGGGTAATGCTGACACTTTCCTCGCATGTTTGGAAAGACGGACCCTTGATGAGAAGGTCGTCTAGGTAAGGCAAGATGACTATCCCCCTGGAATGCAGAATGGATACAACAGCAGCCATGACCTTTGTGAACACTCTGGGAGCTGTGGCTAGCCCAAATGGCAAGGCAGCGAACTGAAAGTGAAGTTTGCCGATGGCAAACCGAAGAAACCTTTGATGAGGGGGAAATATGGGGATGTGAAGATAGGCATCCTGGATGTCTATTGATGCTAGAAATTCCCCTTTTTCCATGGCAACAATGACCGAGCGGAGAGACTCCATTCGGAAATGTCGAATTCTGACAAACCGGTTCAGTCTCTTTAGATCCAGAATGGGCCTTACGGTACCGTCCTTTTTGGGTACAATGAACAGATTGGAATAAAACCCCCGACCTCTTTCGACCTCTGGTACAGGTACGACAACCCCACTGTGTCGAAGAGACTCGACCGCCTTGAATAAGGCGCGAACCCGAGACTCCTCCTTGGGAAGGCGCGAGGGAAAAAAACGATTTGAGGGAAGGCTGGTAAATTCTATCTTGTACCCCGAGGTGACTAATTCCCTGACCCACTCGTCTTGAGTAATTGATAGCCAAGTGGGACGAAACCAGAGTAGACGGCCGCCTACTCTGGATGAATCGACCGGATTCTGCCTCCAGTCATTTATCCGAAAATCTTTGGGGCCTAGACCCTCTAGATCTCGGTTGTTGAGACCGCATTCTTCCCAACGGGTTGGTCTTGTAAGAGACCTGACGATCTCTGGCCTGATTAGGTCGACCTGAGCCGCTGGAACTGGCTGTTGCAGCCCAACCTGGTTGCGAAAGGCTCTAAAACGAGGCTGAAGCTGTCGGCGAAAGGGCTGTTTGACTTTCTGCTGAGGCAAAAAAGAACTCTTCCCTCCTGTCGCATCAGATATAAGCTGATCCAGCTTTTCACCAAATAAACGACCGCTTTGATATGGCAAGGACGTAAGTGACTTCTTTGAAGTTGAGTCTGCTCGCCAAGTCCTCAACCACAAGGATCTCCTAATGGCAATCGCATTAGCAGCAGCTAATGCTGCGCAATTTGCCGCATCCATGGAAGCGTTGATCAAAAAATCACCTGCGAGAGCCATCTGATTAGATATCTCCAAAACCTCAGGTGGCACTTCTACACCGTGAAGAGCTCTGTTTAGAGACTCCGACCAGGAAATCATGGCCTTAGCAACCCAAGTCGCTGCAAAGGAAGGAGAGAGAGATGACCCAGATGCTTCAAACACCGAGCGAGCCAGGCTTTCAATCAGACGATCCGTTGGATCCTTAATCGAGGAACCATCAGGAAGGGAGAGAAGCGTCTTAGATGCCAAGCATGACACCGGAGGATCGACCACTGGGGATTCCGCCCACTTCTTAAGAAGTTCAGGAGCAAAAGGATACCTGGTATTGAGGGCCCTCTGTCCTGCAAAGCGCTTATCCGTTTTTTCTCGGTGGCGCTGCACAAGCTCCTCAAACTCAGGATGAGAACCAAAGACCTTATGAGTCTGTCTGGCTCTTTTGAAGGACACCTTATGACCCGAAGTCAAAGTGGATTCGTCGTCCACTCCCAGGATTGATTGACAGCTTCTATAAGACTGTCAATTGTCTCCTGACAATTCGGGGCCTCTAGATTGAGGGACCCTTCAGACTCAGAATCTGAATATTGATCACTCGCTTCCGAAGGTGAGGGAGAGCGAGAAACGGAACTGATAGATGCCGAGGCCCCGGTCGGCATAGGCGACGCAGTATGGGTTCGTTTCCCCTGCGTCTGCCTGGTGAGAGCGCGGCCCCTGCAGGCCGGAGGTTCCTGAGCCGCAACCAATACGGATGAACCACTGTTCCTGCTCCTATCGGGAGCTTGAAGGGACTCAATCGCTCTTGTTAATGACACCATAGACTGCGACAGAGACAAGGCCCATTCAGGAGGACCTGACGCATTGGGCTCAGCTATGGGTGAGGGCTCCTGAGCGCGTTCGGAATCACAAGCCTCGCAGACCCGATTAACCTGGGCATGCGGAAAAGGTGACCTACAAGCAATGCATGCGGTATATAGCACCGTATGGATCTTGGCCCTTCTGGACATAGTGGATCTGTCACAATACCCTTCCTGCGGCACTAGTTTAAATGAGGCTGTGGTACTGGAGGAGCGAAGAAGCGCTGAGGAGAGCAGCTAAGCGGAACAGCCAAGCTGGCGGTAACAGCACCTACCCCAGATCTGTATCCCCACTCAGAGCACAATCTGACAGCCAGGTTTCAAAAAACGGCGCTTCCCCTTCAGGGAGGAGCGCCTGAAATAGTCCAGCCTTGGAAGGAGGGAACAAGGGCGTGGTTTAGCGTCAGCTGATGTCGGGGCCTAATTTCCGGTTGCGGCCTAGTCCCCGAACCAAGCCGGGGACTAAATTTCGGCCGCGACCTAGCACCGGCCGAAGCCTCGGCCTAAATTTCCGGCGGAGGCCGCCCGAAGGAACGAGGGCGGGCCCGACGGAGCTACCGCCGCCGGAGGCGGAGCTCAGGACCGCGGCCAGCCCCAAGCCTGGCGCCAAGTTATCGTCCCAGGCCCGGTCTCCGGCCGAGGCCAGGGACTAAATTTTACCTGAGGCCCAGCAGTGCCAGGAAATAGGGGGGCGGTCCCGGAGATGACGCAATCCTGTGGGGGAAGGCGCAAGACGGACTCCCAGCATGTCCTGCCTGGCTGCAGCCAGCTGATCAGACGTCGGCTATGAGTCCACATCAACGTTCTCCTCCAGGGCTCCAGAACTCGCAGGTGGGCAAACAATTTTCCTTAGAGGTAACTCTCCAGGCAGGAGAAAAAGAGGACAGTGCAGGCACCCTAACTCCATCACCCCTTCAGGAGGTGAGGAGAGGGACTGTCCGCCGCCTTGCAGCACCGCAGTCTAGCATTGGTGGAGCAGTGGGGGCCGCACGGACCTCCTCCTGCCTCTGTACAGCCCAGGGTTTCACTACCCTAGGGTGGTCAGGGCTAAGTCCGGCACTCATATCCCACGTAGCGGGAAAGGATACGTGGAGGCTTCACTCCACGTGCTCGCCCGTTGATGGTTTGGGGAGATCGGACCCCTTCAAAAGGGTCCGTCGCCCCTATCTCAATATCGTGAAAAAAAAAAAAAAAATGGTCTGAACAAAACAGACGTGTGCCTTCATGAGACACTAAGCATAAACTGGGTTTGCCTGCGGCCAGTGCTGAGGTGTATACGGCGGAGGAGGAGCTAACCTTTTTTTATATTTACTTAGTGTAAGCCTCCTAGCGGCAGTAGCATACACCCCACAGTCCTGTGTCCCCCAATGAGACGAAGGAGAAAGTAGGAAGCCGCACTCCAAGTGTTAGGCTATGTGCACACGTTGCGGATTGTTAGCGTTTAACGCAACTCATTATATCCTATGGGATTCCTCAATGCTGTGCACATGCTGCGTGTTTTTCCGCGGCCAAATCGCATCGCGGAAAAATACGCAGCATGCTCATTCTTTTTCCGGAATCGCGGTGATTGAGCCGCCATAGGATTGCATTGAACCACTTACTTTCCGTATGTGGCTATGTCCACCATGCACAAAGTAAGCAGTTCATGTGCGGATGGTACCCAGGGTGTGGAGGAGAGGAGACTCTCCTCCAGGCCCTGGGTACCATATCCCTGGTAAAATAATAATTAAAATAAATGATATTCTCACCTTTCGGCGGCCCCCGCAGCTTTCCCGCCTCTCAGCGACGCTCCCGGCCAATCCAGTTCCCAGGCGTCCTTTGCGAGAATCACCCCAGATGACGTAGCATCACGCGAGACCGCTACGTCATCTGGGGTCATTGTCGCAAAGGACGCCTGGGAACGGGATTGGCCGGGAGCGTCGCTGAGAGGCGGGAAGGCTGCGGGGGCCGCCGGAAGGTGAGAATATCACGATTTTTTTTTTTTTTTTTTTTCATTATTTTTAACATTAGATCTTTTTACTATTGATGCGGCATAGGCGGCATCAATAGTAAAAAGTTTGTCACACTTGTCAAACACTATGTGTGACTCGTGTGACCAACCTGTCAATCAGTTTTCCAAGTGATGCTACAGATCGCTTGGAAAACGCTAGCATTCTGCAAGCTAATTCTGTTGCAAAACACTAGTTTCTGGAGGGAATACGCATTCCAATAAAAAATGCGTATTTCCCACGGCAGGGAGGTGCGGGATTGCCGCAGAAATTTCCGCGGCAATTCCGCTACGTGTGCACATAGCCTTATTTTACTTTTTTGCCAACTTTTCTTCCCCCTGATCTCTGGATGCTCAGGTGCTGATCTAGGGGACTATACAAGTCTACACTTACAGCTTGGTAGCGTCGTGCTCCCCATACATCCAGCCTTCCTTCTCCTCTGGTGCAAGAAGAGTGATGACGTCTCCCTGCTGAAAGCTCAGCTGCGTCTTGCCGTTTCCTTGGTGTGGGAAAATGGTTCGGACTTTTGGCTTTTTCATGAGATTCAATCCTGTAGCGACAGACATGGAGCGAGGCAGGACGCCGTCATCTGTGCCCTCTGCTGTCAAGAAGAGAATGGAGACGATGACACGTCTGGCTCTTTTCTCATACACGCGCAAAGCAGATTCAGGACAGAACGGCGGCAAGCACAAAGTCTTGAAAATTCTGACAATATTGTATTTAACAACGTTTTACCAATCCCCTGGGAGTTTGTACTCCTCGCTCACCTAGCGATGACTTTGGCCTGTCGTAAGTCACCTTTGGAGTGACTGCTGGGTTGTTGAACATGTCCACCAAGGGACTCGTCTGTGCCCGACTGGATGGTGGAGCCGGGGGCACCCTCAATAATGTGTTCCTAGAGATTGAGTCATAGTCTACAGCCAACTAAGACAAAAAAAATAAAAATAAAAGTACATAAAATGGAAAGTAAAGGCAAACAGCAGCCTAAACTTTGCCACGCATATAGAGTAATGTTGACCCAACATGTGAAATTTGGTGGGATTAGCCAACCATGTAACGGAGCGTGGAGGTGTCTTGACTTTTTCCGATGGCCGATGACAAGGGAATGAGTATCCTCCAGTGGTTGAATTTCAACATGACCAAAATAAATAAAAATAAAGATGAATTGCCACCAGAAAAGTTGGCAGGACGCATTCATGCTCAGCACGTACAAGATGGAAGGAATAACTGAACGCGCGTACGGCTCACAGCTATGTATGACCACCATCTTGAGCACCACCGATCAAACGGAAGAGAACAGTTAGTCCACAATAATAAAGAATAGGGAGAAGGTCATCATGTAGCCCTTGGTATCGTACCAGTGCTTTCTTGTCCATGAGTGGAGAAGGTTCGGGAGTATACCGGATATCGGAGTGGATCCTGGAGTCCTAATTTCTTTAATATTATTGATGATGGTATCCGGCACTTGTGCGACATCGCTGCACGTTTCCTGCCACTTCGGGATTTTAGATGTGAGCAAATCAGAAGACTAAAGAATAAAAAAAAAAAAAGAACAAAAGGTTAAACGAAATTTCTTGAAAGTCAAAATCAAAGCAGTAAGAAACAATGAAATTAGATTAGCTTTTCCTGTGCATAACTAATAGGGTCAGTGGTTTCTTAGCCAACTCTGTGGGCATAACCTCGGGACATGGCAAAATGAGAGCGCCCGTCTGACAACGCACCACGGGAGCGTTTCTAATGAAGCCAATCCATAAAGCAATGTCTATGCGAGAGAGACAAAAAATTATCTGGCATGTTGGCTACTAAAATGAGGATGCCAGCGACGATCTTCCGTTACAGTATCTGGAGAAATGATGTGGAATCGTTGATTAAGTGTTTAACCAAAAAATCCATTTGGCCTCAATTTGTGCTGGACGTAGCAATTCATTACAGTTGTGGACAAGATTAAAGTGTTTAGGTAGAGTTCTTAAAGACTCGATAGCTGGTAGATTGTGCTGCCCTCAAGTCTAATATGTGCCCTCTCACTTTTGCACCCACAAGGGCGACAGCCCCAAAAGCTGGGCCTCTTGTGCCGAACAAATCAGTTGACTTAGTCTTTTTATAGTGACTATGGACAAGGAGCGACTCCTTGAGAAAGCCACCAGGCGAAACGTACGTCGGGGTCCTGGGATCACCTTTTCTTATGTTATCTCCTATTATATAGTCTGTCTTCTTTAATATGTACTGAGGATCTTTTACATTTACAACTCTGTCCATTTATATTTCCCATGATCCTGTGTTCATGTCTTTATACAGACCAATAAAACCTATTCAGGAAATAGACCTGTTATTTATACTACACCCATCTTTTATACAATTGGAGTCCTGGAGCTGTTCTTTTCCTGCGTTATTTATATGGCATTTTGCCCATTCTGATATATGTTGAAGGTCTCTTATACGTGCTTGTCCATTTCACATTTAATTACTATTTTTTAATGACCCGGCTGCCATATTTACACACAGAAATAAAAATGTAACTCTGGGAATATAATGTTGTAATTCATATTAGACCCATTTTCTTGAGAGTTTTCATTGTGTATGCCCCCTACAGCATTTTTTTTTTTTAATGTATCAATAAAATTATCTTTTTTGGATTTGCGATTATTCACCCCATTGGTAGGATTTTCATGGTCACATTCAGTGTCACCAGGTAGGTGGAGAGACTTGTGCATCCAGGCCAAAAAGCTTCAAGCCAAGCCTGTTACCTCTAACACAATCCTATCCGCAATCTCACCTGTATGTGGAAGTAATTCAGGTAATTCGAAAAATTACAATGCTTGTCCACCAGAAAGCAGAAGCGCCGCTTTTCCTCCAGCAACGCTTCTCTGCAGCCTTCAGCTATAAACTTCTGGATGTCGTTCTGACGGGAAGTGATGGTCTCCAGATACTGGGAGAAAAGGAAAAAAACCCAGAAATTAGCAATTAGTTCATACGTTAGGATAGTGTAATAACTAAAACCGACTCCTGTGGGAAATCCTCATTGACCTTCCTACGGACGCACATTTGAAAAGCACTTCAATAAGAGACACCTTAGGTGGCTTCTATGCCGATTCTAGTTACCCACATGAATTAGCCCCTTTAAATGAGGTTTATCAGCAAGTCCACAGAATGAACTGCAAATCTGCGGCACAAATCAGGGTCATCATCAGATTACTGGCGCAGAGTCTCCCTCTCAACATGGGATTTCCCCCAACATCAAACATCTCCTTGAGAAAGTACTAAAGACGGGCGATTCAGCCCGAATTCGACGGATTTGCCCAAAATCAGGTGGGAAATTCGATTCACGTCAAACATATTCAATGCAAATCAACTCTGACTGCCAAATAGATGATCCAGGAAGGGGTATTTAAGAAAAAAAATAAAACAAAATTTCATAGTCACCTAGCCCCTGAGAGGTCCCCGCTAGTCCTCCCCTGGATTCCTAGACCCCCACTCCAGTCTCTTCTTCACTGTAGGCCAACACTTCCGGCACAAGCTTGGCCTCAACGTTGGGCGGCACATGTCATAGTCCAGAAGGCGCTGGAAGCGCCGGCAAAGAGTGAAGGAGCCTGGCGGCAGAGGGGACACCTAGGGAACTGTTAGGACTGGTGGGAAGTAGCAGCAGCAGGGACAGGTGAGGGAGCCAAGACAGTACGACCTTCTACTGGCTGCCATTTTGCTGGATTTGCACAAACTGAATTCCCAAAAATTCGGGTTTGTTAGAATCCATACATTTTGGGAAATTCTGAACATCTTATTGAAAAAGCAGCTTGTGACCTGCAAAAAGTTGGGGGCCCGCTTTTGTGAAGGCATGTGCAGTCACAGTATGGTTTCTACATCGTAGCACATCATGGCCGTAATTGCTATGACTCGCATTACTTTGGATACGTGTCGTCTGTGAAGGGTTTCACTTGCACCCCAGAAATGTATCGTTTGTTACCTATGTGCACCCCATGATTAAGCTTGAGTTTCCCAAGGGAACTCAAGCCTAGTTTTTCTTGGATGAGCACCGTCGGTCTGCCGTCTAGTCCTGACCTTGTCTGAGCAGTCAGCCTTTTACGTGAAGTAGAAACCTGCCAAGGACATTGCCCATGTAACACTCACTTCCTTAAAACTGCTGCCAAACAACCTTCCTTAATCATTGGAGAATAGCAGGACAAAGGCACTACAGGAGAAAATGCAAAGATTTCTTTCTTAGGCTACGTTCCCACGATGAGTTTTTGATGCTTCGTATTTTTTTTTAAAAAATGCAAAGAAACCTATTTTACTTAATGGGTGCAGAAAATCTGCAACAGCAAAAATTCACCAAAAGCTCATCGGGGGAATGTAGCCTTAAATGAGTATTGCCACCTCCCAGATCCTACCACAATATGTAGTAAGTGTAATAATATTAAGAAATACCTCCAATTAGAAATGTAGTATAGTTCTTCTGATTCGCTATGTCACTTACCCTATGTGCAGGGCATTGAAGTAGCTTAGTGGTCGTAACTATGGATACTTAACAACTAACTGTTACTATATGAGTGGTCAAAACCATGGATACATAAGCTACTGCAATGTCCTGTAAGCGACATGGCGAATCAGTAGAACTATACTACATTTCTAATTGAAGGGATTTGCTAAAATGATTATTATTACACCTACTACATATTGGGATAGGATCTTGGAGAGGGGAATATCCCTTTAAGGAGGTTTTCAAGGATCAAACTTTTATATACCTTTGAAACCATCGTCTCTCAAATACCAACTTTGTAAATGACTTACATTAAAAAAAAAATAACATCCTGTTATGAGACTTTGCAGGTGGTCCCTGATGCTATCGGTCATTTGCCCTGTGGTGGTCCCGTCTCCTGCAGCACTACCACAGGGTAAGTAGAATGTAGCATGGGCATGGCGGGTCATCCAGAAGAATCCGAGACCCCCCTCTATTCTTGGGGTTGTAGAGTT
Organism: Oophaga sylvatica; assembly: GCA_033576555.1. Classification (NCBI taxonomy): domain Eukaryota; kingdom Metazoa; phylum Chordata; class Amphibia; order Anura; family Dendrobatidae; genus Oophaga; species Oophaga sylvatica. Next base: position 123,652,631 of record JARQOD010000007.1, read on the forward strand.
TGAAAAACCATATTAAATTTCCCAGGAACACAAACCTCCGTTTCCTTCAGGTCATACTTTGTGGCGTTTCTACCCCCTTGACTTTTCCTCCTAAGTTTCTTTAGTTCTGCCTGAGATTTCTCCAGAGAGTCCACTTTATTTTTGTGCTCCGTCTGGTATCGCTTCAGAGTCGCCTGGCAGGAAAATAAATGACGTCAATAAGAATAAGAGGAGAAGCCTGAATAAAGGGAACAATCGACTGAGGTGCAGGAAGTAAGAGTTCAAAATGGCCTCCGTGGCCGGTGTGAATATTGCAAGGTTACAGATTACGATTTCTATCTTTGTGTAAATCAAGCTGAAATCTAGGCAAGTTCAAAGAGCAATAGCTTTTTGGCTTATTGGAGGGAATTTATCAAGACCGATAAATTACCCTTATGGTAGATTAGAAAGTTCCCACTTAATCACAGATTGCTTTAAGGCCTTCTTAAAAAATAGGAGCTGGACTAAAGTCCCCCCACGAAAGGGCGACTTTCTGCAAAAGCCAGGCCTCAAGCATCCAGATTGTGGGATCCCGGCATGCAGCGCGAGAGCGAGATCTGGTCCTTTGCACAAACCCAGAGCTGCCTCGTACTTTACTAAGTGGTGGCGGAACGGTAACATCATTGCAGTGGTTACCATTTGGTAACAGCTTAACAACGTAAGTGGCAGCACTGGGTTAATGCAAAGGGCAAGATCTCGCTTTCACCGAGTGCGGCTGCAGATTGTTACGGGATCCTGCTTTGTGGGGGTAAAGGGAAAGATGGGAGCGAGGAACGACCTGTCCCCAGGATTGCATACTGTAAGTGCTGCTGTCAGATATCGACAGCAGCATTTAAGTGGTTAACAGCAGCAGGAGGAACACTGCTTCACTTGCTGCTCTTAGAGGCACAAGCTGGCTGTGTAATACAGCTATCATCTATTGGAAATGAGGCAGGCTCAGCTCCTAAGCCTGCATCAACGAAGGGAAACCAGACTTCGGAAGTACCAGACTTATATAGGGGTACTATAGTCACTCCTATTTGGAGCTCGGCCTTGCATCCTTTCTCTTTATCTGTTCCATTTGTCTGATCAAAACGAAACAATAATCTGTGGCGCTCCTGTTCCAAGCAGGAGTATTAGGAGCCCCACTGATTTATACTGGGTCCCTGTGGTTTCCATTTTCTTGTCCGTCTTTGAGAACATGTAGAATTTTGTTCTTCTGTTCTAAAGCTAAACAGAAACCCCGGACGGACACCATATAACTCAATGGCGCCCCCTCTACATCTGTTTGAACCTGTAATGCAACATATCCTAATTTAGTTTATTACTTCTAAACAGAACAGGAAAGGAAAAAGTCGTTATCTTGTAACGTAACAGAAAGCAAATCAATACATAATAAAATAGAGAATGGCGCCGGCTGCCGTCATCTATGTATCAGCACTGTGAAATTCCAGATACGGGGCCGGCGGAAACAAACTGGCTATTACTTCTTTTGATTTCAGATCCTTGATCTCCACATTCTGAGGCTTAAAAATGCATCAGAACGAACGATTTACCCTGACCCAGGTGTACTTACATTCATATACTTCACGTCTTGTTCCGTCTTCCTTTCTAACTCTACGATTATTTCTCTGTGGAACTTCCGGAACTGTAACGACAACGATTACTAGCGTTATATAGCTGTATGTATGGCTATCATAAAACTACAGATGTATGAAAGCACTTTATGGTATGGAGAAAGCCCTGAAGTCCCACCAGTCTCCGATCAGATCATCAGGGAGCCAGGTGACCCAATAAACTTGGAGGTGATCTCTTTCGATCAAGTGGTGACCACAGACCATGATGACCAAAGGGTTAATAGCAGGGCTCCGAGCACCCTCCAATAAACGGCTATGGAGAAATTGCCGGCTCTAAGAAAGTTACAGCTCGTTTCAGATCTCCTCCTTCCAGGATCGACGCCAAAATGTGTCAGCTGTGGACTGAAGACCTGCTGCGCCAGCCATCAAAAGATAATGGGTGGTTATTAACCCCCCAGTCCTGACTGGTTTTTTATTTCTCCTTAAATGAAGTGGTGAAAAAAACATTCGGAAATTCATAAAAAAAAAAAAATAAATAAATCACTCATGTCACCATTTTCTGAGCCTTGCAACATGACTTGATGTTTGCGTGGCGACTTGACCCTTTTCTTGACACCATTTTACAGGTTGAGAAGTTTTGATAGTTTTTTTATTTAATTTTTTTTTCTTTTTTTTTTTTGCAGAGTTGTGGAATCGAAAAAATTGCAATCCTGGTGTTTCGATTTTTTTCTCTTGACAAACTGATTAAATTACTTCTTATATTTTAATAGACCTGAATTTTACAAATTAGTCGAAACAAAATATTTTTAATTTTATTATATTTCAGGGGGGGGAAAAGGAAGTGAATGGTCTTCATAGGCGCACCATCATGGCAGGAAAGGGGGTCATAGCGACCCATCAGCACCCTGAATGGCACACTTTGAATGCCGCTGTCAGAGATTGACAAGAGACATTTAAGCGGTTAACAGCAGCAGGCGGAGCTCAGCTCCACTCGCTGCTGTTAGAGGCAGATGTTGGCTGTGTAACACAGGTTTTAGACCTTAAATGAGTCAGTTAGGGTTATGGCTTGTTCACTATCAATAGGAAAGGCCAGGTGTTGCAAATTTCCCAGCTTTAAAAAAACCCAGCCTCCTCTATCCTTGTGCCAAAAAACAGCAGCCATTGGTTCTTCTAAGCAGCTGCTTGGAACTCTGAAAATAAAAATGGAGGCCCACAAAGCAGGAGAAGGCTACAAGAAGATGATATAGCATTTTCAAGTTGCCCTTTCATCAGTTCGATGTAATTAAGAAATGGCAGTTACCAAGAACAGTGGAGGTCAAGATAAGGTCTAGAAGACCAAGCAAAATTTCAGTGAGAGTTCCTCTTAGGATTACTAGAGAGGCAAATCAGAACCTTATGAAAGATTTAGCAGACTCCGGTGTTGTGGTACATTGTTCTACTGTTCAGAGACACTGCACGTGTGGTTTCCTGAACCAACAAAAAGTCTAAAAAAGCCCCAGTGGTAGGTGTGAAAGTTGAACGCTGTTTTTTTTTATTTTTAATACAGACTATGATATGTATAAAAAAAGAGAAAGAAACTGCCAAAAATATAAAAAAAATACACAAACCTGATGAAAACAGTAGGTTACTTTCTAATGATAATTTCCCTTGAAGAGGTTTAGAGGTGCATGTACCAAGCACGGCCACAATCCCCGGCCGCATCCTACGCTTCACACATATGGGCCTACAACTCGGCAATCACTACTACTCTCAGCATGTCCTGATCCAGACTGCACGGCGATACTTCGGGTGATCCGATTGATTACTACTGCACAAGTCTCATTACTGATAATTGTAAGAAGCGGACACTTACGTTTTCTTCTAGGCTGTCGTTCATCTTTTTGTGCACACTGGAGATTTCCAGCAGGACCTGACCTGTAAAGAAGAAGCAGCACATAAGTCAGTCGTCCTCGCTTATCTGAAAATGACAATAAACCAAACTATTTGCTCACATTGTTCTTTTGATATTCCGCAATTACGTCCGGGGAAATTCCACGTAGTTCTTATTTCAATAGCTACCGGCTCAAAAACTTAAAAAGCGTTAGCAAAACTCTCCCTATTCATTTTGATTGTAAAAGCTCTTTGCTGTTATGTTCAGAGTGTTTTTTTCTCCATTTTTATAAAACTAAAGAAAGTGCATGGCACTTCTTTGAAGCGTCTAAGCGCTGTCCAATCGAAAGGCTGTAAAAAAAAAGTCATAAAAAAAAACACCTTCTAAAAACGTCAAAAACTCTTCAAATCCTCCAAAAGAATGAGCATTTTTCAAGCGCTTTCCACTTGCAAAACTCCTTAAAAACTGCAAAAAAAAAAACCCTCTGTGTAAACAAAGCCTTAAGCTGAATGCAGACTTCTGTGCATCACGGGTCCTAGTACAATCCGTGCATCGAGGTCGGTGTTCGGACTGCGACGCGGACGTCTGAAATCGGCCGAATCGTTTGCAAATTAAAAGAAATCAAAAATGGCTCTTTGATTAAATCAGGTGTGTGTGTTAAATGTAATTTTTTTTTCTTCATAGTGCAATCCGTATTAAAAATAAAAAGAATAGAAATCTTGCAATTTTTACACTGGCCATTATGTTTTTTCTTTTGCATTATTATTGTTTTTTTTTTCCTTTGCATTATTATCTTTTTTCCATTTTTTCTTTTCATGTTTTTTTCCTTTGCATTATCACGTTTTTTTCCTTTGCTTTATGTTTTTTTTCCTTTGTATCATGTTTTTTTTTCCTGCGCATTATTGTTTTTTTTTATTTTGTAGTATAATTTTTATATTATTAGAATTATTATTATATTATTATTTATAATTATTATTATTTTTGTTATTATTATTTCTCCATGTAGCAGAACCAGTATACAGCAGCGCCCTAGGTGTGTAAGGCACTCATATGCCGAGGCCAAATACACAGATGGATGTCTCACATTCCTCTACAAGAATAAGATGTGACTTCAACCTCATCTCCCGTGTGAAGTTTATTTTTACTTGTTCTTTTACCTCATCTGTAGAAAAGTGAAAGGTGTGACCTCCACAAACCAAGCAACCGGGAAGTGCAGCCGCACATACTGGCTCCGCCGCTTCTTGGTTTGTTTAACCCATTATGTATTTTTCCATTATCGCTGAAAGCACGATGAATATTCAAGAACCTGCTGGCGCTGGAATGATCAGCTGCTTCATACGATCAGTGCAGGAAAAAGCCTGCAGACACCGGCCACCCTATGGTTGTGAGACTACAAGTCTCAGCAAGGCTTTACTCTCAAACTTAAAATACATGACAGTGATAAACGTGTTTTATGTGAACTTCTGCCCTTAATCCCCTACCCACATGAGAGATGACAAATATCCAAGTCTTTTATGGGAAATCCCTTTAACACCTTCACAAACATAACTGAACAGTGGGGAAAATAGTATTTGATACACTGCCAATTATGCAAGTTTTCCCACCTACAAAGAATGGAGGGAGCAGTCTGTAATTTTTATCATAGATACACTTCACCTGTGAGAGACAGAACCTGAAAAAAAATCCCAAAAATCACATTGTATGATTTCTACATAATTAATTTCCTGCAGTTCTTGACCAAGTTTGCACACACTGCAGCAGGGATTTTGGCCCACTCCTCCATACAGATCTTCTCCAGATCTTTCAGGTTTTTGGGGATGTCACTGGGCAACATTGAGTTTCAGCTCCCTTCAAAGACTCAGGTCTGTAGACTGGCTAGGCCACTCCAGGACCTTGAAATGCTTCTTACGAAGCCACTCCTTAGTTGTCCTTGCTGTGTGTTTTGGGTCATTGTCATGCTCGAAAACCCAGCCAACACCCATCTTCAATGCTCTTACTGAGGGAAGGAGGTTGTTGTCCAAAATCTCAATACATGACTCCATCCATCCTCCCTTCTGTCCACTTTGCAGAAAAGCACCCCCAAGGTATGATGTTTTCCCCCACATGCTTCACGGTTGGGATGGTGTTCTTGGATTGTGCTCATTCTTCTTCCTCCAAACACATCGAGTGGAGTTGATACCAAAAAGTTCTATTTTGGTCTAATCTGAGCACATGACCTTCTCCCATACCTCCTCTGGATCATCCAGAAGGTCATTGGCAAACTTCAAACAGGCCTGGACATGTGCTGGTGTGAGCAGGGCGACCTTGAGTACCATGTAGGATTTTAGTCCATGACGGATTATTGTGTTACTAACGGTAATATTTGAGACTGTGGTCCCAGCTCTCTTCAGGTCATTGATCAGGTCCTCCCGTGTAGTTCTGGGCTGATTCCTGATCTTTCTCAGAATCATCCTTACATCACCAGGCAACATCATGCATGGAGCCCCAGACCGAGGAAGACTGACAGTCATCTTGTGCTTCTTCCATTTTCTAATAATTGTACCAAGTACCAACAGTTGTTGCCTTCTCACCAAGCTGCTTGCCTATTGTCGTGTAGCCCGTCCTAGCCTTCTGCAGGTCTACAATTTTGTCCCTGGTGTCCTTAGACAGCTCTTTGGTCTTGGCCATGGTGGAATGGTTGGAGTGTGATTGAGTGTGTGGACAGGTGTCTTTTATACAGGTAATGAGTGCAGAGTAGGCGGGCTTATTAAAGAAAGACTAACAGGTCTGTGAGAATCAGAATTCTTGCTGGTTGGTAGGTGAACAAATCCTTATTTCAAGCAATAGAATGCAAATTAATTATGTAAAAATCATACAATGTGATTTTCTGGTTTTTATTTTCAGATTCTGTCTCTCACAGTTGAAGTGTACCTATGATAAAAATTACAAACCTCTCCCTTCTTTGTAGGTGGGAAAACTTGCAAAATCGTCAGTGTAGCAAATACTTATTGTCCTCGCTGTATCATATGTGCAGGGGTTGTATGGATCTGGCTTAGGAGCTGAGCCCGCCCCATTGCTGGCAGGTGCCGGCTGTTTTATATACAGCCGCATCTTCCTGGAACAGAAGTAACCGGAGCTAGCGCTGATTGCTGCTGTTTAACCGTTTAGATGCTACTGTAAATTACTGACAAATCTCTTGAATGCTAAAGCGTGCGTGCAATCAGAGGGTGCAGATGGGATGCCAAGATGATGGGGGCATATTGAAGGCCCTGTCGCTGACATCTTATTCCCCCTATGAAGACAAGACTTTCTGTAATAATGCACTGCACAAAATAGAAAAAAAACTATTGCAGGTTCAAGTCATATAAAAGGACTAAAAATAAAAATACATTTGGAATTTGTGTGTCCAAACAAAAATAAATTATATATGCACATATACATCTATAATATAACCGGAGAGGTGTCCTTCTGTTCGAAGTGTCGACGCCTGCGCAGTGTGGTGCCAGATTCAGCGCATGCGCATAACGCAGTACAGCTCGATTTAAGGGTGTCTTCAATAAAATGGCGCTGCAGTGCGGACGCCATCGACGCCATGCCCTACTTCAGCTGGACGTGCATCCTCGAATGCACACGCAGCTGAAGTGTATTGCAGCGCACAAACTTGCCAGTCCATGCGCTGCAATACACAACGCCGGCCGATCAGGGCCAGAGGCTGACGTCGGCGTGCACGTGACTAGGCGCATGGCAGTGAAGTCATGCGCCCCTGTTGCTTGGATGCTGAAGTCAGAGGCTGGCTTCTGAAGACGACGACTTTAAAGAACAACTTGTCCCACCAAAAAAAACAAAAAAGCCAAACCCTTGTATCAGACTGTGTTTACAAAGAGCGTCCCCTACTTTGGAGGACCCGGCATGTACATACATTACCTGGACGGCTCACTGAGCTTTATGTAATGCTCAATTTGCCAAGTAATGGTGCTGAAAGGCAACTGAGCACTTGCTACGAGTTCTCCTGTGAAAATATAGCAGATGACTGGGTGTACCAGCAGGAGGAAAACCTGTGATCAGATAATTTTGGGGATGACTAAACAGAAAAATCCAAAAGTGAGAAACCCCTTTAAACCAGAGTCCACATTGTACATCATCCCCCCACACGCACATATGTACACCCACGTAGCCAAACCACAAAACTGCACTGTGATCAATAGAGGATAGTTATGCCAATGGCGGAAGGTAAATGCTGAATTGGACCGTTGTAAGTGCGGAAAGTTGTGACTGGCACCATCTCAACTATGCACTAAGCATTCCTCAAGCAAGAAGGGACGTGGAGTTCACATGTACGCAGGGCAATGGGGCAGACGAAAATAACGACAAAAACTGCTTTACTAAGATGTCATAGTATTAATATCATGGACTCTGACAGCAAGGATAAATAACTAGTCACGAGAACACTGCCCGTCAAACAGCGAGCACAGCTAACTAGGAATGAGTATCCCACCCACTAAACAGCGAGGACAACTAACTAAGCATGAGTATCCTTTTCACCAAAAAGGGGAGAGAGCTAACTAGGCACGAGAACTGTGCACACCAGAAACTAGGCACGTAACTAGGCACGAGTATCCCTCCCACTAGACAGTGAGCACAGTTAACTAGGCACGAGTATCCCTCCCACTAGACAGTGAGGACAGCTAACTAGGAATGAGTATCCCACCCACTAAACAGCGAGGACAACTAACTAGGCATGAGTATCCTTTTCACCAAAAAGGGGAGAGAGCTAACTAGGCACGAGAACTGTGCACACCAGAAACTAGGCACATAACTAGGCACGAGTATCCCTCCCACTAGACAGTGAGGACAGCTAACTAGGAATGAGTATCCAACCCAATAAACAGGGAGGACAACTAACTAGGCATGAGTATCCCTCCCACCAGAGAGCGGGGACAGCCACCTTGGCACTAGTACCCTGCCCACCAGAGAGCGAGGACAGCTAACTAGGCACTAGTAGCCTGCCCACCAGACAGCAAGGACAGCTAACTAGTCACGACTATCCTTCTCACCAGACAGAGGACAGCTAACGAGGCACGAGTACCCTTCCCACCAGACAGCGAGGACAGCTAACTAGGCACGACTATCCTTCTCACCAAACAGCGAGGACAGCTAACAAGGCACGACTATCCTCACCGGACAGCGAGGAGAGCTAACTAGGCACGACTATCCTTCTCACCAGACAGCGAGGACAGCTAACTAGGCACGACTATCCTTCTCACCAGACAGAGAGGACAGCTAACTAGGCACGACTATCCTTCTCACCAGACAGAGGACAGCTAACAAGGCACGACTATCCTTCTCACCAGACAGAGAGGACAGCTAACTAGGCACGACTATCCTTCTCACCAGACAGAGGACAGCTAACAAGGCACGACTATCCTTCCCACCAGACAGAGAGGACAGTTAACTAGGCATGACTATCCTTCTCACCAGACAGCGAGGACAGATAATTAGGCACCAGTATCCTTCCCACCAAAATGTTTAAGGTTTTTTCCACTATAATGTAAATAACGCTTCCTCATTGTAAAACAGAAAAGCCATATAACATTCTTATAAACGTTGGGCAAGATCTCTACTTTCAGTCAGTGAACGGCAACACTTCTGCTTATATCCAGAGGCTGTGAACCTGTCCAACAAAGATCTGGAGCTGTCATGATCAGGTGACAAGTAATCGGGACAATCGCCATATCATCATATAGGATTGTTAACACAGAGAAATGCGAAAAAGATGAAAAATAGTGCTGTCTGCTCACTACCGCGGCATGGGGTCTGTTTTTTATACAGCCATGACAGCAAACAGATTCACACACAAGTTAGAGAATTTCAGTATGTTTAAGAGCAAAAATACAGAAACTCCGGAAAGAACGCTAAAAGGCTAAAAATTAGAATGAGGAAGCATACAGACATATTATAGATCCTGAAAACGCCTTTAAAAGGGGTACACCACGAATGCTAAAAATAAAAAATAGCCAAAGGCAGAAAATGGGTTAAAAAAATAAAACAAAATGACAAGAAAAACCTATATACTCATCTTCTCAATTACCCACCGCTGCAATTCTGCTAGTTCCTGCCGGTCTCGTCTTCTTTCCTGCAGCAATCATGTATTAAGTGACCGCTCAGGCCAATCACTGGCGTTCACGTCATCGCTGAGGTCAGTGACTGGATGCAGTGGTCACATGAAGGACAGCAGCAGTTTTTTTTTTTCCCCCCTTCCCTGCTCTGTAAGCCCAATAACTCCCTTATTGTTTAGTGGTTATCTTTTTTCCGCTTGTGCCTCCATAGACCTGGATTTGTATTTTTTCCCCGTATTCTACAGTAATTCTATCTTTCACCCCAATTGCACAATTAAACATCTCAATGTCAGTATTCACCATTGTTCTTCTGCCAAACCCATGCCGAAGAGGAGCAAAAGCAAAATCGTGATCAAACAATGGTTCAAGAAGGAACCCGAGTAACCCCGACCCCTCTAATAAAGTCCGATATCTTCCCCAGACCATTATGCACGAGTCAGAAGTCTACGCGACCTCTCTCTACGGAATATTCTCATCGTGAAAAACGAGATGCCGGGATTGTCGGGCTCTTCGAAAGAAAATCAAAGAAAATATCTTCGGGGCCGACTATTGTACAAGAGCAACAAGAAGCCAGGTTCCCTTCAAAGATGGACGTACGCTACAGTACTAAGGGTGCTGTATGGGAGAAGTACATGTACAGCACATCCCCCGTGGATCACAACGGAGCAGCTCCGGCACATAATCAGATTAAGGAGTCACCAAGGGAATTAAAATCTTTCATCAGATTAACATTTTAAGCAGAGGGTAAAACAATGTTCCACTGCCGATTAGTCACCTAGTTATAGATGAGAAGCTATTAACTGATTGAGATACCTTCAGTATTCCTCCAGAACAACATGCACACTTGGCGAGGCCAAGCATTCCTGGGATCTCACTGTGGACATTCCTAAAGGCAGCTTCTCCTCTGACACCAAAAGGACAAGGCCTTCCAACTCAACATGCCCAAAACATCAGATAGTCCTACAGAGGGCTGAGACGACTTATCTAATGTCTGTGGAGGCCTTAAAGGGAATCTGCCAGTAGGGTCAACCCTCCTAACCATCTATATGGGCATGTAGGTCATAGAAAGTTGAACAAAATTATAACTTGATATCTGCAATCTGATGTCTTATGCCCGAGAAATCCACAGTTTTCCTAATATGTAAATTAGCTGTTAAGATCTATGGGCGAGACTCAGATCTCCTTGAGAATCGGCCTCCAGAGCTTATTTTACATATAAGGGGGCTTTACCAGCGTTAGACATGTAATGACTGACAATCTGCTCTCATGCTCTATATGTCTCACAACGTTAAGGTTTCTGGAGGCAGATTCTCAGGGAGAGCCATGTCCCACCCATAGATCTGAATAGCTCATTTACATAATTAGAAAAATCTGTATTGCTCCGGAATAAGACATCCGATTGCAGATATCAAGGTATCATTTTATTCAACTTCTTATGACCTACAAGCCCATATAGACGGCTTAGGAGGGTTGATCCTACCGGCAGATCCCCTTTAAGACCTCCAAACACATTAGATAAGTCATCTCAGCCCTCTGTAGGACCATCTGATGTTGGTGACGGATGGCCTGGTTCTTTTGGTGTTAGAAGATAAGCTGTCTCTAGAAATGTCCACAGTGAGATCTCAGGAATGCTCAGCCTTGTCCATGAAGACGGCTTAAGACGGTTGATCCTACTGACGGACTCCCTTTAAGGAATTTTGGTTTTCTTTAAAACAAAAAACCAATAACTCATTAAAGAGGATTTCACAAAATCTGAAGTTATCCCCCATCTGCAGGATTGTGGATACCTTGCTGATTGCTGGGGGTCTGACCTCTATGACGTGCAACAATGCAGAGAACGGGCCTCCAGAACCAGATTAGCGGATCCTGTAGAGCGGAGATGAGCTTCTTGACCTGAGCTCCTTTCATCTCTTTATGGGACTGTCGGAAAAAGCCAAGCGCTGTTCCGAGCAGTCACATCTCCACTCCATACAAGACGGGGCTATGAAGAATCCCATTATCGTGGTTCCAAAGCCTCATTACGGAGATCAGACCCTCAGCGATCAGCAATTTATCAAACTTGTGATTTTGGGAAAAAACCTTAAAGGAAAACAGCCAGCTTTTCATCGCTGTGTTCCGAGAGTCATAACTTTATTTCATCACACTTATGCTAAAGCTGGTAATATATGTTACATAATGGAGTATAGAGATCCGCAGAAGGAAGGTCGTTTCTTTTTTCTGCCCTTGTAATATGTAACATCCCTGTGATGAAAACCATAAAACAATCCCTAGAGAATTAGACAAATTCTATCCGGCCCTTTAAATATCAGATGTCGTAAATGGCCCGAAAAGGTAAATGGGCGATCACAAAACGAAAACTAATCCCTTCCACTTCCGCTTTAGAGCCAATTCTTTGTCAGCTGTGGATTGTGACTGTTGCTATCGGATCTGGTGAACTTTTGTGAGAACTAAATACTGTTTATGCTGCACGACCGAGCAAATATTGACTCTGGCCCTGCACAGCGTCCACATTAACAGTGCCACGAGCTGGCACCATCTGTCTACCAAGGCTCACCGCCGGATGTGACCGTATGGTGTGGAGAATACCCGAGTGATGAGACCTCATCCATACAGGTCAGGTAACAGGCGCAGGCTGAAATAAAATATTGCACTGGCTTATAAAAAATAACAGACAACCAGACATGGCAATTTTTTTTTTTTTTTTAAAGATTTTAGGGAAAACGCGTTTTGTTTTTATAAAAAAAACATTAATGGGGTTGTCAACTACTCGGACAACCCCTTCTCAATCCTCCAGTCTCCTCCCCAGTAAAATAATAACACCTACACTGATCTCCGATGCCGTTCCAGTGGTGTGTATGCACTGGTTCTCCTGGGGATTGCGTGACATTATGTCATGCAATCCCTGCTGCCGATCAGTGCTGGCTTCACCCTCTCTTCATACAGACATAATTGACATCAGAAAGAAGTGAGAGCAGCCGCATCGATCACTTCGTGCAGATGTCAATCACGTCGGTAGAAGGGTAGAGTGGCGACAGAGATCACGTGACATACCAGTCATGTGATCGCAGGAGAGTCAGTGCCAAAACAGCTGGAACGGCGCCAGCACCGGAAGAGAGTATAAGTGTTATTATTTTACTGGGAGGAAACGTAGGGATTCAGAAGGGGTTGTCTAAGTAGCGCACAATTTAAAAACTACTTAACTTGTTTTATTCTTGTTATTTTTCTTACAAATACATAAATAATTTGTCGATTGTGTGCTACCATTCCTCGTCAACAGGGGGTGTCACTACATTGTCTCAGACAGTCAGCACTGATTGGGTAGTGTCAGACAGGACTCTTTATGGGGGGTGGTCTCAACTCCCTTAGGAGCACCTCCAGGCTTCCTGTCTACTGAGGAGGCGGTGTGCTCTTGCTTGATTGACAGTTAGATCCAGCGGCATGAACGGTGCAGTAAGCAGAGGTGTTGGAAGAACGTAGGGAAACTGAAGCGAGCCACATCCTGTGATCCCGTCTGCTTCAGAGCAGCGCTTACAAGCTCTATTAGAAAGAGCTTGTAAGAACTGTACTACTTACTTAAAAGATTCATCTGATAGGCAATAAAATTGTTGTTTAATATCCTGTTTAGACCGGCTGACCACACTTCGATCGTTAAAACGATTGTTCTGTGCACGTCGAGTATCATTGCTCTCGACAGTACATGTTCAGTTTATAAAGGGCAATGTGCTATGGGGAACGAGGAATTTTTAAAAATCATTTCACCAGACGAGTGAGCATTTTACTCATTCATCAGGTCGATGATAGCACTGTTTTAACAAGGCAATAAGTGGGAAATCATATTCCTAGGACCGCTTGTGTGTGTGGTGGGGGGTAATCCGACTAGCACAGAGATGTCCTACAGATTAAAAATGGAACGCTACATAAGATTCCAGCCAAAAGTGACAGTGATCTCTACAGGCCATAGATGGTACTACACCAATTAAAAAAAAATTAGACACGTGACGTTTCGAGACGACAGGAGGAGCTGTACAAAAGTCTCCTCTTGGGTCCTTTAAAGGCATAAATGCAATGTTTGCCTTGGCCCTATTTACTCCACTAACAAGAATTGTAGGCAAACAAAAGCCATTTCAGAAGCGACACAATAAAAGGCTGGAAACTTCGGGGATTGCTTCGGCCATTATCTGCTCTGATCGGGCTCAGCGCATGATTGCCTAACAGAATATTGTTATTGGGTAACTATAGACACGGAGCACACACCCAGGGCAAACTTTACAGCCCGCCACCTACGTTATCACCACAATACAGGTCTCCTGACGAGCCCGCACTTCAGACTTCCAGAACAAAAAAAAAGGCTATTGTAATTAAAGGGGAAGTAACTAAACGAGTGCAAACGTTAAAAATAGAATATAGAATGTGAATAGAAAGGTAGCAGAGTTGGGTGAAACTAGAATGTAGCAGAGCTGAGTATGTCATTCAGCACAGATCACTGAAGTCCTGCAGGACTTCCCTTTACTCCCATTTCACCATAAGAAGTCTTAGATGGTGTACACACTGCATTTACACACCCACCTTGCTTGCCAGAGCCGGTATGTCACTCTCCGCAAGGAGAAACGTTACCTCCTAGCCAAATCAGTTCTCATGCTTTGCACTGATGAGGAGCAACACGCCGAAACACGTGTCTGCAAATTGAGATTCAGATGTGGATTTTGTCCCGAGTCACATTTCAAGGCCAGTTAAAGGGTCGATAGTGACTTGTAGGATTGCGACTTCTGATAGGTGGCGCTATAAAGTTCAAGTCCTCTTCTTCAAGAAGAAAATTTACAACTTCTCGTAGAGGAGTGAAACGATTAAGTCCATGGACCAAACCGAGCTAATTATAGAGTGTACACATTTTCGTCCACGTGCGAAAGAAAAGTGCATGACTGACAGTCGGGATTGATAGAGGTGAAGCAATTGAAACCAGTTGTTAGTCACTGACTAGTAAACGTGATGGAAGGATTATACAAAGTTATGCAATTCTGTAGCATTCCTCCCGCCGAGTATGGTGCATGGTACGTGTTACTGTTACACCCCATTGCACAAAGGATTGGACTGGCCATCAAACCAATATACTGGATCCTGACGGTCAGCGATCAGGCTTTCCCTCCATAGATATGGCCTTTTAGTAGGTTTGGGTGTCATCATGAATGATCAGCATGAATGGGTCATCCCACAAACAACATTTATCACCTATTTATAGGAAAGGTAATAAAAGTTCACTGGTGGTTTAACCACTTGAGCCCCTCCACCGATGAGGAGAACAGGTGATCTTGGCTCTATTCACTTTGTATCTAAGGGACCGGCATTGTGCACGAGTTATCACCATTCCCATAAACCGTGAACAGAAAGGTGGTCACGCTTGTGCACCAACAATCCATTTACACGAGGAACACAGGTTCTACGTTCTTGCAATGCTGGTCACACACTATTAAGTCAATCAGTGAAAATTAGCGATGATCGCAAGTGCTCGTTGCTTCAGTTTGCCGAGGGTGTCGGGTACGCATAGAGTATCGCGGGTGTTCGAGTGAGAATTTCGCATCCCGACGGCCAAATGTTTCGTGGCTGTTAGACAACCAAAAAACATGCGGGGATTGCCAGTATATGCCGCTGCCAATGGCACTGCCAGTGAATGGCTGGGACGTGAACATCTCACTCGAGCACCCGCGATACTCTGTGCTTACCCGAGCACTCTAGGCAAACTCAAGTAACAAGTACATGCGGTCATCACTAGTCAACATCTTTCTGCTGCCACTGGTTCACGGCAATAACCTAAGGATATTCTTTGCCTATCAATGCCCATTTTAGATATTTACTTGTTCATTAACATTCAGTTTCAAAGGAATTACGAGAAAATATTCTACAATGAATGTTTAGGAGAACTTCAAAATATGATCATAATGCTTAGGGCCAGATGAAGAGGGTCCGACCAGAACGTCCTGTCTTCTGTTCAGGTCCTCCGTCTCGTGATTTCTCTTACTGCATCCCTCTTGTTTTTCATTTTCTCTGTTATTTTCTGGTAAAGATTACAAAATGTTCCTATTTCCAACATTAATCTTTAAAAAATATGACATTTGTGGAGGTTTGATAAAAGGAAGAGATTTCCTAATCGTCTGATCGATGGCACGGAAAGGTCCAAGTTCTGGTATACAATTCACTCACATAAAAACAAATCCGTAAATGAAGCTCTTTGTAGTAAAGGGCCTTGCACAAGATTTATTGCAGATTTTCTGAAATTGCACACGAGTCACCAGCCATGATGTATCCAGTTTCCCACAGCTCAATGAAAGGACACATCATAAGTTTGGATAAGAAATCTGATGATAGCAGCACAACACATTTCACTACTGATAAAATACAGACGTCTACATTAGGATGGAGAAAGATCCCAAATTTTAGGGTGTCTTTATACGGAGCGGTTATTGTTGAGTATTTTGAAGACGCTTCTGCTCCAAAAGCCATCAGAAGAAGAAAACTATTATTTTCTACTTTCGTTCCTCTGGGAAAACTGCAACTCATGGACTGTATTTGATATTGTAAATCTACAAATTACTTTATCTAAAAAAGTTGTTGTCTTACTCCGAGAAATCCCACCAAATTCCAATACAGTGTGTCTCCAATCTTTGTTGTCCACTGCCTGTTGTTAAGCGTAATCCGTCTATAGCAGCAGAGAAGCAGAAATGGGGAAGGAGTTTTTGCCTCTGTTCTCCGGTGTGTTAAATGGTATACAGGTATAACAGAGGGGTGTACCATCGGTTCTCCTCTGCTCTCTGGGAGTGTTAGATGGTATACAGGTACAGGTCCTTCTCAAAAAATTAGCATATAGTGCTAAATTTCATTATTTTCCATAATGTAATGATTACAATTAAACTTTCATATATTTTAGATTCATTACACACCAACTGAAATTTGTCAGGTCTTTTATTGTTTTAATACTGATGATTTTGGCATACAACTCCTGATAACCCAAAAAACCTGTCTCAAAAAATTAACATATTTCAACCATCCAATAAAATAAAAGTGTTTTTTAAAAACAAACAACAAAACCATCAAATAATAATGTTCAATTATGCACTCAATACTTGGTCGGGAATCCTTTGGCAGAAATGACTGCTTCAATGCGGCGTGGCATGGAGGCAATCAGCCTGTGACACTGCTGAGGTGTTATGGAGGCCCAGGATGCTTTGATAGCGGCCTTAAGCTCATCCAGAGTGTTGGGTCTTGCGTCTCTCAACTTTCTCTTCACAATATCCCACAGATTCTCTATGGGGTTCAGGTCAGGAGAGTTGGCAGGCCAATTGAGCACAGTAATACCATGGTCAGTAAACCATTTACCAGTGGTTTTGGCACTGTGAGCAGGTGCCAGGTCGTGCTGAAAAATGAAATCTTCATCTCCATAAAGCATTTCAGCCGATGGAAGCATGAAGTGCTCCAAAATCTCCTGATAGCTAGCTGCATTGACCCTGCCCTTGATGAAACACAGTGGACCAACACCAGCAGCTGACATGGCACCCCACACCATCACTGACTGTGGGTACTTGACACTGGACTTCAGGCATTTTGGCATTTCCTTCTCCCAGTCTTCCTCCAGACTCTGGCACCTTGATTTCCGAATGACATGCAAAATTTGCTTTCATCAGAAAAAAGTACTTGGGACCCCTTAGCAACAGTCCAGTGCTGCTTCTCTGTAGCCCAGGTCAGGCGCTTCTGCCGCTGTTTATGGTTCAAAAGTGGCTTTACCTGGGAATGCGGCACCTGTAGCCCATTTCCTGCACACGCCTGTGCACGGTGGCTCTGGATGTTTCTACACCAGACTCAGTCCACTGTGTTGTGAATGGGTTTGAGATGAGTTCTGAGCAGAGACTCCCTCTGGTGGTTACAAGCGGTACTGGTCTGTTCAGTGAAGATTGTGAGGACTGGGAATCAGGTGTTACTGACTGGTCTTATATAAGGGAGTCACCTTCCCATCAGGGTTGCCGGTGATCAATTGTTCTGGTCTGAATCCTTCATTCCAGTTTCCCTTGTAGCCTGCTGTGTCGTGTCTGCATCTCCTGCTAACAGATAAGACATTTTCTTCTTTTTGTTTTTGTACTATATTTTTGCATTTTGTCCTGCACTTCTGTGGGGGCCTTCAGGGTCCCCTCCGGGGGCTTTTGCCCTCTCAGTTTAGTTCAGCCACTAATGTTTGTACATTTGCTTTTTCCAGTTTTTTCAGTGGCTGCTGTTTTGATTTTGTTACACCAGAGAACTAATTTAGGTGGTAGAGGTCGTGTGATCTCAGGTGATTTTGAAATTAGTAGAGTTGGTGCTTTTCAGGGTTTTCTGGGATTGCAGTAAGTACCCTTCCTATCCTTTTCTATTTAGTTAGTTTGGGCCCCAGCGTTTGCTCATACTATTTTCTTTCTGTGTCAGTATTTCTTCTTGTCTAACCGCCATTACTTGTTTGGGGGCTTTCTATTATCTTTGGGTTCTGCTCCGGGTCAGATAGCTTTCCTATTTCTATCTTTAGGTGTAGTTAGTTTCTCAGGCTGTGACGAGGCGTCTAGGACCAACGTAGGAACGCTCCACGGCTGCCTCTAGTTGTGGTGGTTAGTCAGGGTACTGCAATCTCATAGATTCCAACTGCTCTGGTGTATTGCCTTTTTTACCTGCACTCCTCAGCTACCGAAACATAACACCACTGCTTCCTCAGGTCCCCCAAGGTCTGGAATCGGTCCTTCTCCACAATCTTCCTCAGGGTCCGGTCACCTCTTCTCGTTGTACAGCGTTTTCTGCCACATTGTTTCCTTCCAACAGACTTCCCATTGAGGTGCCTTGATACAGCACTCTGGGAACAGCCTATTTGTTGAGAAATTTCTTTCTGGGTCTTACCCTCTTGCTTGAGGGTGTCAATGATGGCCTTCTTGACATCAGTCAGGTCGCTAGTCTTACCCATGATGGGGGTTTTGAGTAATGAACCAGGCAGGGAGTTTTTAAAAGCCTCAGGAATCTTTTGCATGTGTTTAGAGTTAATTAGTTGATTCAGAAGATTAGGGTAATAGGTCGTTTAGAGAACCTTTTCTTGATATGCTAATTTTTTGAGACAGGTTTTTTGGTTATCAGGAGTTGTATGCCAAAATCATCAGTATTAAAACAATAAAAGACCTGACAAATTTCAGTTGGTGGTAATGAATCTAAAATATATGAAAGTTTAATTGTAATCATTACATTATGGTAAATAATGAAATTTAGCACTATATGCTAATTTTTTGAGAAGGACCTGTATAACAGAGGGGTGTACCATCGGTTCTCCTCTGCTCTCCGGGAGTGTTAGATGGTATACAGGTATAACAGAGGGGTGTACCATCGGTTCTCCTCTGCTCTCCAGGAGTGTTAGATGGTATACAGGTATAACAGAGGGGTGTACCATCGGTTCTCCTCTGCTCTCCGGGAGTGATAGATGGTATATAGGTATAACAGAGTTGTGTTATCGGTTCAGGGTAGACATTGGACCATAATGGTAGGAGCAATGTATGCTGGCAACATAGGAAAAAATAAATATTACAATTCTTGCCAAAATTGGTGGGTTGGTCAACTTTTAGTGTGTATGGGTCCTTTACGTCTTGGGAAAAGGCTGATCTCCAGAAAATAATCAGTTTTTTCCTTGTTCCCAACTGATCTTCCAAGAAGAGGAGACAAATTGGATTTCTTCATCGGAGGTTCACTTTACTGTTAAACCATGTTTGGAGCCATTTTTTAGATATTGACTTAACACACTTAATTGCTCATGGTCCCGTAGTTGGCAATGTTTCAACACAGAAGTGACCCTAAAGTGCACGGCACACAAGGAAAATGCTGATGTGGATATTAACATTAACCTCAGGTTACACTCGTATAGTAATTATTAACTAGTGATTGTATGTCGCTGAACAAGGAGGAGGTCAAAAATTATCTGTTTGTGTTTAATGGATCCATATGACCACACCCAGATCCATACTGTACCTCTAAATTTACTGAAGAGGAATGGCAGAATTGCCACACTTTCTGTCTGCAGTTCCCTGCCAGGTAGCCGGGAGCGCCATTGTGCAGGGAGCACCTGTTAATTCAGCACTATGAACCCTTCTATGTCAGGATCGGTGGGGGTCTCGGAGGTCAGAAAACTACCGGTCAAAGTAATGGCAAGACGTAAGGCACAATATAATAAAATATGCACATGCTAATACATTGCACATGCACATTTACACAATAAGCTGGCATAAACATAGTACTCACAAATGAATATAAAACACACACATTCCCATAACACATGGATATACACCGTATTAATTTTATGATGTGCTTATCTAGACGACCAGATGATTTTTCTTGTTCGTTCATTCATATTTCTATCAGCCACACCTTATTTTTACGGAAGATTCGCTATATGGCAATGTGCACATGTTGAGTATTCACAGAAGATTTTTCTGCAGAAAAAAAAAAAGTGTCGGCAGGAAAAGCGCTGGGTAAAAATACGTATGCTTCTGATGCATTTTTTTAACCCATTCATTTCAATGATTGAAAAACGCTGAAAAAAAAAAACTGAATTGACACTCTTATGACTCAAATCTGCAAGGAAAAAAATAGGCATGCGCAGGAGATTTCAGAAATGCCGCTTTTTCCATGCCAAGAAAGTGAACAATCCCTATGAAGTCTTGTTTTTTGTGAAACGAGATGTAATTTTTTTCAAGTGCCTTTTTGCTAAACAGGTAAGCAAAAGTTTTAATTGCATTACCTTTTTTATGGATTTCATAAAAAATAAAACAATATCGTCATTTTTTTTTTACACCATAAACTTTTCACTGTATTGAAAAAGGGTTTACATTTATGGGTATGTCAAATATGTCCATGTTACTTATTAGTTTGTGACATTTTTAAAAATTGTATTAAAAAATATGATTTTTGTAATTGCTTCTCATTATATTTTTATACAGTAAAGATGTATATCTTCGTACCGTGTTAGCCAGTAGATAGAAAAATATTTAGAGTTGAGAGTCCTCAGTGGTTGATACCTTTTAATGGCTAACTGAAAAGATGGTAACAAATTGCAAGCTTTCGAGACTACTCAGGTCTCTTCATCAGGCTGAACTAATACAAAATCTGAAGAATCACATATTTATACACAAAAACACAGAAAAAATGCAATAGGTAAGACAAGTGACGTGAAGCAGAATAGTCATTATGGCAGAGGGATGAGCATAAATATTGGAACAATTCATAGATAAGGAGAGAAAGTTTTATTACCCTCTGATTGGGGTCTGGTAATGTTTTGTGATGTTTTCACAGGGTATTTGGAGTAAATTCCTTAATTGATGTAATAGGCCATAAAACCATGTGACAGGTTCATTCCAGCATTAAGAGTGTCAAAGGTCACCATCAATTTGTATTCGCAAATTCTTCTCTGCCTCTGAGATGTGAATCTGCTTCTTAGTACCAGTATTTTCATATCTGACATGCTATGATCAGGGGAGCAAAAATGTTTTGCCACAGGTAGATCCATTCTTTTTTCTCTTATTGCGTGGCGATGAGAATTCATCCTTGTTCTCAGTTTTTGCCCGGTCTCCCCACATACAGACCCCCAGTTGGACATTTAGTACATATAATTAGGTACACAACATTAGATGTGATGCAGCTGAAAGTACCTGGTATCTTGTAGTCCTGATGTGAGTTGGGGATCTTTATCTTGTCCGTGGTCATTATAAATGGACAGGTTTTGCATTTCTTCTGATTGCAAGGCAAGGTTCCTGCAGCTGTTGGGGAGGACAGGGAACTTCTGACAATGATGCTTCTTAGATTTGGGGGCTGCCTAAAACACAGTAGTGGGGGGTCTGGAAATATGGATTGTAACCGGGCATCTTTTTGTAGTAAAGGTTGTAGTTTCCGTGCAGCTCCCCTTAGCACCTCCAGATTTGGATTGTAGGTGACCACTAAAGGCACCCGGTTATTTTCTTCTTTAGCTTTGTAATGTAGCAGGTGATCCCTTGATATTCTGGTGGCTCTTGTATTGGTTTCAGGAGACTGCGCCTGAGGGAATACTTCAATGATACAGAAGATTCAGAAAACACTCGGACTGAAGGAAAAGGGATCTCAACAACCAAGAAGAGATCAGACTGGACACCTCCTCCTGGACGCAACCCTCATTTGGATAAATATATAGACTCATTCAGATATTTGATAAAATCCACCATCATAGCCACCAACAAGAGACAAGCATCCAACATCAGTGCCCAGGAGAGAAAGGCTATACAGTCTCTGAAAACCAACAAAGAAATCATCATTAAACCTGCTGACAAGGGAGGTGCAATAGTCATGATGAACACATCAGACTATATGAAGGAAGCAAACAGACAACTTACAGACACACGCTACTACAGAAAACTGGAGTCGGACCCTACACAGGACTATTACAAGGAACTAAGCAAGTTGGTATCTTGTCTGTCTGACAAATCCATAAGAGCCGATGACCTGATACCAGAGAGTCCAAGAACAGGACATTCTACATGCTTCCCAAAATCCACAAAGCTGGGAATCCAGGGAGGCCGATTATTTCATGTGTGGACTCCCTTACTGAGCAGGTATCTGGATGGGTAGAGGGCATTCTTAAACCTCTGGTAAAGGATACACCCAGCTACATTCAGGACACAACTGACCTACTGAATAAACTAGCAGCAATAGGTCCTCTACCAGAAGGAACCATCCTGGCCACCATGGATGTGGAATCCTTGTACTCTAATATCCCACACCAGGATGGATTAAATGCCTGCAAAGACTTCATGAAAAACACAGAGAATGATGCTGATTCTGTGGTGAAACTCACAAAATTCATCCTCACCCACAATTACTTTGAATTTGACAACAAGATCTATTTACAGGAGACTGGCACAGCTATGGGAAGTAAAATGGCTCCTCAGTATGCAAATCTTTTCATGGCCAAGCTTGAAAGCGACTTTCTGTCCTCATGTCCAACCAGGCCTCGGGCCTACTACCGCTACATTGATGACATTTTAATCATCTGGACGGAGTCTGAGCAACAGCTAAAGACGTTCCACGAACAGTTCAATCAATTTCATCCCACCATCAACTTAACACTTAACTACTCCAGCACTGAAATTAACTTTTTGGACACCATCATTAAACTGAAGGACAAAGAAATAGAGACATCCCTGTATCAGAAGCCAATCGACCGTCCAACATACCTTAAATGGGACAGTTTCCATCCAAAACACATAAAAAACTCTATTGTCTACAGCCAAGCCATCAGATACAACCGTATATGTTCCAACTCCATGGATAGAGATGAACACCTTGGTCGCCTTAGAAAGACCTTTTTAAATCAGGGCTACCATCCAAGAACAATTGAAAACCAAATTACAAGAGCCACCAGAATATCAAGGGATCACCTGCTACATTACAAAGCTAAAGAAGAAAATAACCGGGTGCCTTTAGTGGTCACCTACAATCCAAATCTGGAGGTGCTAAGGGGAGCTGCACGGAAACTACAACCTTTACTACAAAAAGATGCCCGGTTACAATCCATATTTCCAGACCCCCCACTACTGTGTTTTAGGCAGCCCCCAAATCTAAGAAGCATCATTGTCAGAAGTTCCCTGTCCTCCCCAACAGCTGCAGGAACCTTGCCTTGCAATCAGAAGAAATGCAAAACCTGTCCATTTATAATGACCACGGACAAGATAAAGATCCCCAACTCACATCAGGACTACAAGATACCAGGTACTTTCAGCTGCATCACATCTAATGTTGTGTACCTAATTATATGTACTAAATGTCCAACTGGGGGTCTGTATGTGGGGGAGACCGGGCAAAAACTGAGAACAAGGATGAATTCTCATCGCCACGCAATAAGAGAAAAAAGAATGGATCTACCTGTGGCAAAACATTTTTGCTCCCCTGATCATAGCATGTCAGATATGAAAATACTGGTACTAAGAAGCAGATTCACATCTCAGAGGCAGAGAAGAATTTGCGAATACAAATTGATGGTGACCTTTGACACTCTTAATGCTGGAATGAACCTGTCACATGGTTTTATGGCCTATTACATCAATTAAGGAATTTACTCCAAATACCCTGTGAAAACATCACAAAACATTACCAGACCCCAATCAGAGGGTAATAAAACTTTATCTCCTTATCTATGAATTGTTCCAATATTTATGCTCATTCCTCTGCCATAATGACTATTCTGCTTCACGTCACTTGTCTTACCTATTGCATTTTTTCTGTGTTTTTGTGTATAAATATGTGATTCTTCAGATTTTGTATTAGTTCAGCCTGATGAAGAGACCTGAGTAGTCTCGAAAGCTTGCAATTTGTTACCATCTTTTCAGTTAGCCATTAAAAGGTATCAACCACTGAGGACTCTCAACTCTAAATATTTTTCATTATATTTTAGTAATTTTGAAACACAAAATAATAAAAACAACTCTTGACTTATTTTACTCCTAATATACGGGTATATAGAGGTGTATCTCTATGTACCAGTACAATATGCCTGTAATGAAGAAGAATATCATTTATCATGTGTACATGGGGAGAGACCTGTCAGTCAACTGGAGAAGGGCGGGGCAAAGCCGGCTGCATGAATTTGATGACCGAGGAGATGCAGTGGGCCTTTCCCCCAACATCCAGAGTCCGAGAAAGAGAATCTATACAGGTAAAAACTGAAAATGATCACAGCAATATCTGAGTGCATCATGACTGGGACCCCCACAGGCCTTTGTGTGGCTACACAAGCAGCGCGTCTACCCTCAAATTGAGGGTTTTTTTTATCGCAGTAATAACATTTTCAAGAAAAAATAATAAAAATGTATCTGCAATGGGTTCTTTTAACCAAAAGAACTGTGGTTCCTGGATGGTAAGGTCAAGCGTGACCTCCGAATAAAAACTCATTGGGTTTGGTTTCTGGGCAAAAGTCACATCATGGTTGCGTTCGGTCGCGTGCGACAATGTGACCACACTGACGGGGATTAGATACAATGTGGCAATTGTGATCTTCAAGAAATTTCGGCTCCTGAGAAGCCTCATCCTAAAACTTGCAGTGAATAAATTGCAAAAATAACTTGCCTATTGTTAATGATTGCACGGTTCTAAAGATCAGGTGACTGTGTTGAGCTTTCCGGGGTGATTTACAATCTTGGCCGGCTGCTTGTCACATATCTTGGCTCATCTCACTAGAGATACCGGTTTTGTACCCGAGGTTTCCTCTTCTGCTCGATTTAAGAATTTAATTTCGGCAGCAGAAAGGCAACGTCGATCACCGAATGTCACGGAGAGTTCTCATGCTTCGCTACGGAGAGATCAGCCCTAAGACGCTGATTCATCTACTTGTAGGCACGGGAACAATCCCTTGTTTATTCGTGCATTAAGAAATGATAGGTTACGTTACATTTCACCGTGCAAGAATATTCAATAATGGAGAGTGCTGACTACACTTCGATATCCAACTATTAGATACTAAACAATTACGGCACAAAAATTCTTTCATAAAAAAAAATAATAATTCCACGGAGCTATATTATACCCTAAATTAGTTTTATCTTTCTAAACAGTTTTTCGTTAAACCATGGATCATTTCTAGAGATGAGCAAGCGCTCTTGGATACGGTGTTATTCGACCATGCTCTTGTACTAACCGAGTGTCTTCGGCGTGCTCGAAAAATATGATCAAGTCCCCGTGGCTCCATGTTGTGGCTGTTCGACAGCTGCAACACATGCAGGGATATCCTGTTTGTTAGGCAATCCATGCATGTGTTGCGGCTGTCGAAGAGCTGAGACATTCAGCCGCGGGGACTCGATCATAATATAAGAGCACGCCGAAGACACTCGGTTAGCACCCGAGCATGCTCAGATGACACCTTATCCCAGAAGGCTCGCTCGTCACTAATCATTTCCTTTATACTTCACAAATACTTGTACTTTGTGTTGGTATATCACATAAAATCCCATAAAATGTATGGGTGTAATGTGAAGAAATGTGGAAAAGTTCATGGGTATGAATACTTTTTTGAGGCACTATATATGTATGTTATATAGGATTATGTATACATACCTAACACACATATATATATATATATATATATATATATAGATCTATCTATATATATTATATATATATATATATATATATATATATATATATATATATATATATATATATCATAATTGGATTTTGTATGCATCTCCAGCCATCATTACATCTAATTTTGCTCCACCATTCACCAATTATATCTTTTATGTTCAAGGATCAAGCACAATAAAGAACCTGAATCGCACGTTAATTCACTTTTCTTTCATGTAGAGAATCACAAAAGCAGATGATGAAGTTGCGCTGAGCCTCCAGAGTAAGCCTGCCGGTGTGTAGATGCTTCTATGTAATCCTTCTATAGAAAGATCAGTCGTTATGCCAGACGTCCATAGCTCGGGGCAGCGGAGGTTGAGGTGTTTGTTGAGGGCAGAAATGGGCTCATGTTTCGTGGTCTTTGTTTGCAAACTACATCTGGTCAATGGCTGCTTTCGGTAAGCCGCTATCCCCTATCCATGGCTGCCCGCCGCTCCTTTACACCAGTGTTGGGATTGATCACGGGGCGTTACTATTTCCTCTTGTCAAATAGATGTGCCCCTACTAGGGCTGCACGGAAACACTGAAAATGGCATCCACACATTGCAACATTGCGTGGAATGATTTCCTATGGTGCTGTGACCCGCGCGTGATGCTTCCCGTAGACTTCGATGCCCCTTGTCTGAAACTTGACTTCTGTTTTTGTCGCGCGACTGTTCTGAAAATTGCTGTTGCGCGACATGTCGCCATTTCGTCCTAGCCCGCCTCTGACACTAGGATCACCCCCCCAAACAGGTAACACCCACTTGACTATTTATATTTTATATCTATATTTCTCCTGTTTCCATAACATCGGAAAGACAAAAAAATCCCGTCTTTTTCACAATGAGGGAGCCGGCCATGCCAGCTTAGACGCCTGTGCCGCTACCAAGACATGTAGTCCCATGGATTATGCTAGGAAGAGCTGAATTTTTGTTCGTCACCCATTTTGACAGTTTTATTTTGTAACAAAAAAGTTTGATAACTTTTAGTTTTTACTTTATACATGGAAGTCTGCTACGATTTCAGCTCCGATCTATGGGTGACAGCGGACGAGTAGACAGAAATTCGGGGTGACGCTGTGAAGTAAAACTGCCGGTAGCGGTAATAGTGGTGGAGGTCTGGGCACCCAGGTCATCAGATACACGTCCGTATTTTGGTCCGTATTTTACAGCTCTATTTTAGGTTCAATATACAAACAAGGTACAAATCGCTTCATTATAAGGTCTCATTGGTTATGCTCCATTTCTGGCTTTGGCTTACAGCCGCTCATGCAGAATATGGAAGTGTGAGTGAAATGTGCCCGGAGTCGTCTATCAGGAGGACACTACCTGAATGGCGTCATTTCCGCATTATGATCACTATCAGATCTTATACCCGTCTCTTCCTCTTTGCCGTCTATGGACTGATTGTAACTTCTCTGTAGATGACGTATTTCCCAATAACAGACATTGGGCCCTTTCTTTTCTGATATTACTTCACAGAATTTATCGACCTGTCAACTATCTATCAATGTGCACTTAAATCTGTCACCAGGTTCCTGCTCCCCCATCGGAAAGCGGCATGTTGGGACTAATTCCAGTGATGCATCATTTACTGGGCTATTTGCTGTAGCTTTGCTAAAAATCACTTTCATCTGCTGCAGATGCTGAGCTCTGTATGACCCCACTCACATCACTGATTGTACTGTGCATAGGCAGAAACCTGCAAATCAGTGGTGTGGGTGGGGTTGTACAGAGAATGGTAGATCTGAGGGAGATAAAACAGTGATTTTATCAAAACTGCAGCAAGTAGCCAGTAAGTGACACATCGCTGGAATCCAGGTCTCTGCCCTTTCAATATGCTGTTCACAAATGGGTTTGAAAACAATCTGGTAATAAAAAAACCTTTAAAAGGAGTTGTCTCCAGAAAAAAAAGGTTAGTACAGAAGGTTGAAAGGTTATCTCATGGCTATGGGTTCGGCCTCTCTTACCTCTACAGGAAGCCGCTCCAGGCCATACATACAATCCGCAGCAGCTGAATCACAACATACAGGGTCCATTTCTCTGACTGCTCAAAATACATAACCTTGGATGCTATTTTTTTCCTCCATCTGATAAAAGTCCGGCTCTTTAAGTCTGACTAACAACCCAGCACACAGATACACGGCCTCCTAATGTTTGCGCTGTTCTGTTTGCTCCCAGCCACACCTTAAACCAGAACAGTACTTAGGAGTTATAATCGTATGATCAGATTCACTTCTAGAAATTCTACCGGGGATTGAAGGGAACCGGACAACAATTATGAACACCCTAAAACAGACCAGGGCAAAGTGCGGCCCCCCCAGGTCACACCCGGCCTTCTCGCTGTTCCAGTCCAGCCTGCGGACTGACGCGGCTGAAGGGATGAAAACGCTGGTCTACAAATCGCACCATGCAGCCAGCCTTCCCCGCCCGGCGTCCCAATTTCACCACCATTTGCATCCTCAGGATGCAAACAGAGATGTGGAGGAGGGGTCCGCCGACAAAGGGGTTATCGGCATACTCAATTTTGCAGAATCAATTTCAGTCTATTGGTTCGCCCCAACAACAGTCATAGTCTCTAATGTGGCCCCTTGGTAAAATGAATTGCCCACCCCTGCCATAGACCATTATATAGGAAGTAAGTGGGGGGATAATGAGACATTTCAGACATAGCAGCAATAATAAAAATATGCCATTTGCAAGTTACTTTGCAAGTGTCCGCTAGGCGGGTTTTTTCTTCAGCTGGCAGGCGTCCTGTGATCTCAATTTATTACGGCTTCTGCGTCATCTGCTATTTTCGGCAAAGAGATGTCAATCGAGTCTAGATGTGGTTAATGTCGAAATCGCAGGACTCTCACCTGCTGGAAAAAAAAACGCTCGGCGGACACTTGGAAATTATTTTGCATAAGTGTTTTTTTTTATACGGTATTCTTTTTAACTGTTGCTGTACATTGATAGGACATAACATGTCTTTCCAGCCCCCTATATAGTGGTTTAGGGTCATCAATATGTTGACGACTTTACTTTAAAAGGGTTGATCATGATAGCCTATTTCCATACACCTTGCCTGGACCCTTACCAAGAGCCAAAGTGCAAAGAACTGCTAACAAACAATGGCGCTAACTCTGGAGGATTGGTCATTTATTTCCATAGACATATGTAATGCAGCATAGCAAACTGTATCAAGCCTACGAAGCAAATCGTAGCAAGCCTACGGATGGGTATGGTTAGGTTTCTTCCTGGATTTGAGTTTCGAAGAGACGCAGCAGGTACAATCACCCACCAGGTCCCTTTCCG
Source organism: Oophaga sylvatica (assembly GCA_033576555.1). NCBI lineage: Eukaryota > Metazoa > Chordata > Amphibia > Anura > Dendrobatidae > Oophaga > Oophaga sylvatica. Next base: position 123,681,633 of record JARQOD010000007.1, read on the forward strand.
ACTTACACGAACGCTATATGTGCATTGGTAAGAGTCCTCGCAAACATGACTTACCCAGATCCTTAGAGACCGGAGACACTCTGGACATTTCTCCTATCTTGGCCACTCCGTCATAATAAGCTTTTCCTGCTTGTACCATTGCTGCAAGGAAAAAAATGCAGAGTAAGTCAGACTGGATCCAAAATATAAATTCATGACCATGTTCTATGTACAAATTACTTCTAGTAATGAATCCAGAACTATTCCAGTAAGGATTCATAGATACAAACTGGCCATAATGGCAGCCACTCCGGTCAGTATCAGGTGTGCAGCCATTTTCATGGGGGCTGATAAAAGTAGCAGAAGCAGAAGGAACAAAGTCATACAGCCGAAATCAAGAAGTTGTCTGGTCGGCGCGTGGCCTCCTGCAAGGTGGGATCGACGATCCTGGAGAGGGTAGCCTCATGCTGTTCTCTTTTAGGGCCGGGGCAACGATCATGCTCAGTTTACAGAATATGCATGGGGAATGTTCCCGACACCTACACCAAGGGTTTATATGAGCCATTAAATTACTACTGTCAGCAAGTTGCCCGTGTTAGAGGATGCGTGGCTGACGATAGACACACCACAAGGGGACAGAATGATTGTATTAGCTATTTTGCAGTCCCCACATATGGTTTGTTCAGTCCATGTGAACGGCGACTTAGACTAGAGCTTTGCGACTTCTTTGTAGCTGATGGGTTCTCATTTTTGGCTAGAAATAGGCCCAACAAAACGCCTATCTCGTGTTATGGGATAACACTACATCCAGCCATAGAATTATGATCGGTGGTGGTGGGATCCCTGCAGACCCCACAGGTCCCTTTAACCTATTGTTTCGCACAGCTAGGCCGATAGTGAGAAAACTTGTTTGATTCAAGGACATTTAGTAGATTTGATAAACTTTACATCCATACCCGGGGTAGTAAGTTATCCCCTATCCTGTGATTAAGGGGTTACTTACTGATCATTGAGGGTCTGATAACAAGGTTGGGGCTTTGGAACCTAGTTTTGCAGATTCCCATTTGGCACATTGACGACTACACCATCGAATGTCTATAGAGGTGCTGGAAACAGTCGACAGCAGCACTCCGCTCCATTAAATGCTTATGAGACTGCCGGAAATGGTGGAGGTTGAGCACACCTCCACTCTTTTCAAGATGGGGCACTGTTGAGCCCAGTTCTCTGAAAAACGTGGTTGGTTCCTCTGGCGACCAGTAATGTATCGCCTATCCAATGGATGAGGAATAACTTACCGTAATATTTTGGGAATAATCATTTAATGGCAATACCAAAAACAGCCCATAGACATTAATAAATAAAAGGCAATACAATTAATTAATAAAAAAAAATTGGTCCCCCTTTTTTTTTTTTTTTTTTTAGGATATCGCCTATAAATGTTAATATTCTCTAGATATATTAAATGGTGACTTTACAACGAGACATCTCAATGATCTGCTGAGGTTTGCTCCGCTCAGCAGTCATGTACCTGATGAGTTACAGCCCCGCACGTGAAGCATGAAGGAGAGCAGAGGTGGGACAACTGAAGATCAACCGAACGGGCTACACCGTGAACCAGAACATCTCGAGTCTAGCCCTAAGGAAGTGAAAAACTCTTGAACACAAGGAATCTGAATGATAGGTGGGATATACAATGAGGCCCAGGCTTCAAGGATTAGTTTAAAGAAAAGAAGCCCATTCTCAAAGTTTGTATTTTACCTGGCTTCTGCCATTCTGGAGATCCATGGAGAACTCAACATTGGGGATCAGGGTAAAAAGCGGCATTTTTATCATTTTCCTGCCTTAGATTTCCAGTAGACGAGAAAAGTTGTACCATCGAGTCACAGACTCCCACACCAGTCAATGTACCCGAAACCATGGAAGAAAAGTATGTATAAGTATGTCGGGCATTGTATGGAAAAAGTGACCTTCAATGTCCGGTCAAAGGGAAACACAATGCAAAATCCGGAGTGGAAACCTCGGCACCCTCGGTGATGCTGCATTATGCATATGCTCAGATACAATACCTGCCACTAGTCCTAGCACCGAGGACCACAGGAGGGAATGCGGCCTCCGGTCCAGTCACTTTCCCAGGCTCGATCATACGATTCTTACAGCTGACATTACAATTCGTGCTGCAGCCGTAAAACATTTAACAGGCGGATAAAATGCTATAAAAAAAACAAACAGAACAAAGGTCGACACACAAGCACCGGGATAATGAAAGGGAAATGTTTCCTCTTCAAATAGCACAGACACAACAGGCAGCCATTGTGGGCTATTCCTATAGTCAATCACATGCATTGGGTTTCAAAAATGACAATAGTTAATCCAATACATGTGAAGATATCCTGTTCAAAGATGAAACAAAAAAGCCTCCAGGGAAAAAAAAAAATATATTTTCCTATTTAAAGCTAATGCAAGACTTAAAATCTACATTCCATTCCTCTCTTGAAGAATTTTCTCATGCTGCACCAATTTTCCGGAATGCGCTACCCTGGTTAAGATGAATTCCTAACATCAACAGTCAGAGACTACAGAGGTTTTTTTTTTTTTTAAGTAGACCAGCTCCAAAATAATCCTCAAAAACACTTGGTTAACACTACCTTTTTTTTCTCTACGAGAAATCTACTTGAAAAGGTTTTAGAGTTTTGTTTTTCCTGAAGACGTATTGAAAGAACGTTCGATGGGGGGAAAAAAAAGTGAATGTCAGTTCTTTGTAGTGGCTCCTGAAGGATTTTGCTCCAAATCTAGGCAATCAAAAAGAAAAAGCTGAAAAAAAATATTCTAAAAACTGGGAAAACTCAGAATTGTCAGTCTCAAAAACCTTAGATGTACTCGAAAAATAAAATCCACATTTTAGGAAAGGCCATCACAATCCCTAAACCTACTTCTCCCCATTCACTACTCAGAACCCAATATTTTTACGAATAGATTGCATTTTCTACATCTACAGTCGGTATACATGGGTCTACTATGAGACAAGTCGGTGGAATTGCACCCACCAAGTAAATTGCCCAAAATGCTAATAAGAGGGTAACGGATTAGCTTCCTCCATATAGCCGGGGGGTACAGTTATTCGAGCTGGCATAATTCAGCTCCAATAGGACAACCTACATGTGTGTAAAAACTTTCAGATCAATGGATGAGATTTCCGTACAGATTGTCACTATGGACAAATAATCCTTCTGCAATCCACAACAGCTGGAGCCGTGTGGTCAGTAATGTGATCTGTGGTCCAATCGTTGAGATAGATCCAGGCTATGGAAAGCATATTTTTGCCTCACATATATGTCTAATTTATGTAAAATCTATAATTTGTGTTTAGCACATATAATGCAAACCTGCATGCTCAAAATTTGGGAAGACATCCAGAATTACAGGTGAAAAATAAATATGGTCTGTCTAGGTGCACTGACCGATGAAGCATGGCATGCCGAGAAGTGTAGAATATGTAAACCTAGGGGACACAACTAAGCCACATAAAGGGGCTTGTTAGAACGTAGGGAAAGGTTGCTAAACGGACATGGTGGCAGTCTAGGGTTCCCGTAAAGGACATTGGCTTGCAGTGGTTGGCCAAAGAAACTATGGTTCAGAGAAGTCTGTCCAGAAGTGATCTTCACCAAAAAATTGCGGTCAAAAACCAGACCTTCGACACGGAAACAAGGGCAAGTGCCTCAACTATGCATGAAAACAGAGAATGTGGTTTGAATTTAGGACCGTAGATGCAGTGGTTGGCCAAAGAAACTATGGTTCAGAAAAGTCTGTCCAGAAGTGATCTTCACCAAAAAATTGCAGTCAAAAAACAGACCTTTGACATGGAAACAAGGGCAAGTGCCTCAACTATGCATGAAAACAGAGAATGGGGTGCGAATCTAGGACCGTAGATGCAGTGGTTGGCCAAAGAAACTACTGTTCAGAGAAGTCTGTCCAGAAGTGATCTTCACCAAAAAATTGCGGTCAAAAACCAGACCTTCGACACGGAAACAAGGGCAAGTGCCTCAACTATGCATGAAAATAGAGAATGGGGTGTGACTCTAGGACCGTAGATGCAGTGGTTGGCCAAGGAAACTACGGTTCAAAGAAGTCTGGCCAAAAGTGATCTTCACCAAAAAATTGCAGTAAAAAAACAGACCTTCGACATGGAAACTAGAGCAAGTGACTCAACTATGCATGAAAACATAAAAACTGGAGTGCAGAAAAATGGCAGCAGATGATCAGGACAAAGTTAAAATGTGAAATATTTGGTTATAACAATAGGCAGCTTATACGATGAAGGGCTGCACAGCGTTTCAATAATGATGGTCTGCAGGCATCACTGTAGCATGGTGGATGGTACTTGATAATTTGGGGCTGCATTTCAGCAAATGGAGTTGGGGATATGGTGAGTATTAATGTTGTCCTCAATGCTGAGAAATAAAGGCAAATAGATATTTTATGCAATACAATGAGGGAGACGTCTGATTGATATGGGCCCACAGAGCTCTGATCTCAACATTATGGAGAGCCTGGAGGTACATGAAGAGACAGAAGGATTCGCAAAAGCCGACATCCACAAAAGATCTGTGGTTAGTTCTCAAAGATGTTTGGAAAAACCTCATGACAAGTTCCTTCAACAACTGCGTACAAGTATCTAGAAGAAGTGATGAAGGCAAATGGTGGTCCCATATAGTCACACAGGTTGAAAAAAGACCTAGGTTCATCAAGTTCAACTTTTCTCCACCAATTAAACATTTTTGCCTCTAAATTATCCACCAGCAAGGCTATCCAGCCTGGCAAATGTCAAAAGGGCATGTAAGTCAACTACACTGTCACATCCAAACATAAACTAAGTGTGAACAGGTGCTTAACCTAGAGTCACCAACTCATATATACTCAAACAAAAAAGGCAGCACTCTGTAGCACTATAGCATGCAAACATGAAATGTGAAAAATGAATTGCATTATTGCACTAGAAATATGAAAAATTGAGAAAGCTTAGCGCATAAAATGGCCAATTTATGTGTACCTATTTATGTGTATTTATGTGACTCTAGGTTAAGCACCTGTTCACACTTAGTTTATGGTTGGATGTGATAGTCAGTTTTTTAAATTTGTATTCATTAGCCTTCTGACTGAGCACTCCGACTTTTAGCCACAGGCGTTTTTAATCACAGCAGGGCTACTACCCCTCCACAAAGATGTCGATTTCAGTCTAAAGAGAGAATTCATAGGTTCCCATACAGATGAAGACTTTAGTCTAAGTGAGGATTGGCATTAGTTAGGACCTGGAAAACGAGAAACGCCTTAACGTGGCTTCCAGGTACGCATAAATTGGCCATCTTATGCGTTAAACGTCATCAATTTTTCATATTTCCAGTGCAGTAATGCAATTCATTTTTCACATTTCATGTTTGCATGCTATAGTGCTACAGAGTGCTGCCTTTTTTGTTTAACTACACTGCTGACTCCAGAGTCCAAACTTCCTTTGGTTTTACAAAATGTACAAAAACTGTGCGCTTTGAGCGCCATGACAAGGGTTTCCACGGCCGAGCAGCTGCATGCAGCCTTACATCACCAAGCACAATGCTAAGTGCTGGATGGAGTGGTGTAAAGCCACCACCAATGGTCTCTGGAGCAGTGGAAATGTGTTCTGTGGAGTGACAATTCAGGCTTCTCTGTCTGGAATCTGTTGAGCAAGTCTGTGTTTGGCAAATGGCAGAAGAACATTACCTATTTGATTACATGTGGCACAATGCAGAGCTGAGATACTGCTTTAGGGTTGATTTTCAGCGGTTAATCCCGGCTCATTAGTTCCAGTGAAAGGAAATCAATGCTTTGGCTTAACAAGACATTTTTAGACAAATTAATGCTTCCAACTTTAATGGGAACAATTTGAGGAAGGTCCTTTTCGGTTTCCTATGGTTGTCCATAAAGGAACCGTTGGGTGAGCTTGATGTGGAAGAACATGACCGACTGCAAAGAGCCCGGACCTAAACCCCATCAAAACACCTTTGGGATGAACTAGAATGGAGATTGTGAGCCAAACCCTCTCATCCTCATCCACCATCAGCTTTTCGACCTCACAAATATTCTTCTAAATCATTAAGCAAAAAGTCCCGCCGACACCTCCACTCCAAAATCTCCCACAAAGTCTTGGAATGAAACTCTGTGGTTATCTCGCTGGTACATGGAAAGTGATAGCTTGACGTTTTGGAACATTCAGTAAAGATCACAATTAAATTCATAGGACTAAAAGTCTAAAACCGTCCCATTACTCTAAAGTGCGTAATCTACCCAAAGTAAGAAAAATTCTCCTAAAGAGCCCCCAGACAATAAGGATCTGCAGATGGTTATTTTAGAAAGTCCTGGCGAGAAGCTCTGTACACTTTATCTATGTGCGGCGCGTGCCTTCGGTACTTGATACCGCACATCACATTTCATGCCGCTACCTATCCGAGAGCACAGGATGCCATCAATTATGCAGAGCGGCTTTATTAAGCTCTTTCCGTTTTGCTCACAAGTTTTGGGTCTAAAGGGGAATCTTCTTTTTTTCTGCCTCCAGCCTTGTGCCAGCTTTAGAAGGAATGCCATGTGATGCGGTTGTCCTATATTCATCGGTCTGACCAATAATTTATGGAGTATGGGGCCCTACCGATTTCCTTCCCTTCTGAAGCAGACCTCGAGGAAGATAAGGATCAGGCAACAGGATCTTCACTGCCTGATCCTTTTGCTTTCTGTGAGATAAGCCGCCGCTAGAGGTCTCCGGTAGCACTTCTACCGAGATCACATGCATGCTCGGCTAAGCAGAGTGGACATGTTTTTGGAAGGGTGGGAAGAGATAGCCGTTGGCCGAATGTTCGTATAACAGGTATCCACCAATGTGAATTGACGGTCTTAAGGCCCTCATACACATTAGAATACGTCAGGATTGGACAACAGTCTAACGTGCACATCACGACTCTCCCCCAGCAGATGACGTCGGGAGAGAAGGATTCAGTTGTCGGAATTCCAATGTCCGATCCTTTAATTCGGCAGGGAGACAGTCTGAGCCAAGGGACCTTGTCTTTTGATAACACTTTTTAGCAGGTCCTGGGTGGAGATGTCTAAATAAAATGAATTTGGCTATCAAGTGAACGTTATCATATTTAATGGATGCTTGTAAACTGCAGATATACAAAGATTTCTCCTTATCAGGACACTCTTATCATGGTTGAAGACCAGAGGCGCCTGGTTATGATAGTAGTCTGACTTGTAAAAGGGACAATGCTTGGACAATTGGTACAGTAAAGATGTATATCTTTGTACCGTGTTAGCCAGTAGATAGAAAAATATTTAGACTTGAGAGTCCTCAGTGGTTGATACCTTTTAATGGCTAACTGAAAAGATGGTAACAAATTGCAAGCTTTCCAGACTACTCAGGTCTCTTCATCAGGCATAGACTAATACAACATCTGAAGAATCACATATTTATACACAAAATAGCACAGAAAAAATGCAATAGGTAGGACAAGTGACGTGAAGCAGAATAGTCATTATGGCAGAGGGATGAGCATAAATATTGGAACAGTTCATAGATAAGGAGTGTGAAAGTTTTATTACCCTCTGATTGGGGACAATTGGTGTCAGCAATAACAATACATGAACCTAGATCTGATGATCACCGGAAACTTCTTTTAAAGAGATTTCCTGTCCTGGGCATTTATGAATTACCCTTAAGATACATCATAACTGCTCGATAAATAAATCCAGGTCCCAACTCTAATTTTAAAGGGAAGCTTTTAGCCGAAAGTGACCTTACCTAAATTAGGTTCTTGTGTTACATATATATTTTTAAAAATATTTTACCTTTTTTATATTTTAATTTCACAATCTTTATTAATCTTGCAATATCCAAATTGATTACAGGTGATTTTTAGACTTGTATATCTTGTTATTACAGGAATTATCTTACAAGAGGCAGGATTACAATGACAAGTCAAACCTCTATACACAGCTGATAACACAGGATCCACCAGACAAAATATCTGATGATGTCACATATGACCCTCCTCTTTCAGAATGACCTTTACACACACACACACACACACACACACATCAATACAACAGATAGGGTTGGAATCTGATCATTGCGGCTAAGTACATGTGTTGTTTCCTGAAACAGGAAGCATGAGTATAAAAAGCTCTAGGAGTCAGTGTGAAAATTGCAAGACGTCTATTATTTATTCTTAACACAAATTGTCATATATATATATATATATATATATATATATATATATATATATATATATATATATATACACACATATATACATACACACACATTATATATATATATATATATATATATATATATATATTAAAACAAAAAAAAGCCAAAAATGAATAAAAATATATACAATTTAACACAAAAACCTGATTTAGTCAGTATTAATTTTCTGATGATAGTTTCCATTTAATGGAGAAAAAGAACAACCTCGAGCAATGTGAATCAGTAAAAGGCATCCATTATCCCACCTCTTGGACCCGCACCAATTGGGCAATTAAGGCATCAATATCTAAGTCAGAAGAACCCCTTTAAAGAGTACCAGGTCAAATGAGGCTAGTTTTTGCCCTTATTTTATTCCAGTTGCTCCCCTTAGTACTCTGTTTTTTTTGTTTTTACATTTATCTTGTTTGCTTGAAATATTTTTCTATTCCTGAAATGTTGCTATGCTGCTTGTGAAGCAGAGATGGGGTTAAGGCCTAAACTATAAGCAAAACTATGAAAATAGGATGTTCCACATACACAATATCATACTGCAATACCTGAAAGATATGCAAAGCGCAGAGGAAGAGCATTAGTCACAGATCATTACGGCTCTAGGTAAGCCGGGGCTAGATTAACTGATTGTGATCTTCAAAAAAAAGACTAACAACGAGCTTGCCACTTCTAATAACGAGTATGGAAGTTTTCCAGGATCTTACATTAGCTTAGGCCAGGGGTGGGGAACCTCAGGCCCCAGGGCCATTTACGGCCCTCGATGACCTTTTATCCGGCCCCCCGGGCAGATTCTCAGGGACCGCAGTGCTTTGGCAGGGTGCTGTGTTTTGATTGCCTGCAGCTCATTAATTTCTTCTTGATCTGTGAGCGCACACACGCAGTGTTCACTACTGAACACTGAAGGGCATGCAATGCAAGATTACACCTTGAGACCAGTGCCAGAGTCAGGATGTCCTTTGTGGGCGGAGTTTTACGGCCCTCGAAGGACGGTATAAATATCCAAATGGCCCTTGGCAGAAAAGAGATTCCCCGCCCCTGGCTTAGGCCATCCATACACAATGGATAATATGTCATTAATGTATGCTCGGTATCAGACCATCTTATGTATAAATCATCAAGAGATGATAGGCCATCAATATCCAATCACAAATAGGCGATAAATACGTCGTGATCAGTAATAACTGTTTAATGTATGATTGGTAATCGATTTGTAGGACCATGATCCAGCAGCCGCCTTGCATGCCACCTCATATCCGCTGGTAACCCCAGCAGTTCTTCTGATTAGTAGGTCCGATGCAACTTCAAGAATGCGTCTAATTGCAAGATGAAATTCTTCCGGGTCTACTAATGAGAAGAGACACTAGGGAATCCAGCAGCTAGAAGGCAGTTTGCAGGACTCCAATCCAGCAGCCACGGAATACCAGTGTGGAAGCTGGATCAGGGTTCTGCAAATTGATTTCCTCATCTCTAGGAACAACTAATCAATATAGGGTCGGCATTGGGCCACCAATATCGGATCAGCAATGGGCCAACAATATCGGGTCAGCAATGGGCCATCAATACGGATCAGCAATGGCCATCAATACAGGATCAGCAATGGGCCATCAATACAGGATCAGCAATGGGCCATCAATACGGGATCAGCAATGGGCCATCAATACAGGATCAGCAATGGCCACAATACAGGATCAGCAATGGGCCATCAATACAGGATCAGCAATGGGCCATCAATACAGGATCAGCAATGGGCCATCAATACAGCATCAGAAATGAGCCATCAACATAGGATCAGCAATGAGCCATCAACATAGGATCAGCAATGGGCCATCAACATAGGATCAGCAATGGGCCATCAACATAGGATCAGCAATGGGCCATCAACATAGGATCAGCAATGGGCCATCAACATAGGATCAGCAATGGGCCATCAACATAGGATCAGCAATGGGCCATCAACATAGGATCAGCAATGGGCCACCAACTAGATCAGCAATGGGCCATCAACATAGGATCAGCAATGGGCCATCAACATAGGATCAGCAATGGGCCATCAACATAGGATCAGCAATGGGCCATCAACATAGGATCAGCAATGGGCCATCAACATAGGATCAGCAATGGGCCATCAACATAGGATCAGCAATGGGCCATCAACATAGGATCAGCAATGGGCCATCAACATAGGATCAGCAATGGGCCATCAACATAGGATCAGCAATGGGCCATCAACATAGGATCAGCAATGGGCCATCAATACAGGATCAGCAATGGGCCATCAATATAGGAACGTGGGATCAGCAATGGGCTATCAACATAGGATCAGCAATGGGCCATCAACATAGGATCAGCAATGGGCCATCAACATAGGATCAGCAATGGGCCATCAACATAGGATCAGCAATGGGCCATCAACATAGGATCAGCAATGGGCCATCAATACAGGATCAGCAATGGGCCATCAATATAGGAACGTGGGATCAGCAATGGGCTATCAACATAGGATCAGCAATGGGCCATCAACATAGGATCAGCAATGGGCCATCAACATAGGATCAGCAATGGGCCATCAACATAGGATCAGCAATGGGCCATCAATACAGGATCAGCAATGGGCCATCAATATAGGAACGTGGGATCAGCAATGGGCTATCAACATAGGATCAGCAATGGGCCATCAACATAGCATCAGTAATGTGCCATCAACACAAGATAGGCCATCATTAAATGATCGGTAATAAGGCCATCAATACATGATCGATCATTATTCATCAATATAGGCTCAATATACTGCAGCTCTACCACTCTCCGCCCCATTTACTTGCTTGGGCTGAGCTGTACAACCAGGCATAGTCACACTGTACCACCAGGCATAGTCACACTGTACGAATGTTGTGCACGATTCTGACCCTCTGGTCTACTGATACATGAGGTTCTTGCAGATGGGACCACTCAGTTATGGCCTTTAGTTGGGACCTATTTGCTGCATCTGGAAGTAGAGACTGGCAGCAGCCAAATATTACTATTAATTGTTTAAAAAACTAATGACTATCAACATGCCTTTATGTTCCCTTTCCATTATGTACATGTATTACAGGAGTGTATCTTCTCAGGCAAAAAAAGGGAATTATTTCAATATAACCAATGGTGCACTCAGCTAGTTGGATAACTGAATATACTTTGCCAGCACAGTTAGCTAGCTGATCTATAAATCAGCTTCAGCATCTATAATGCGAATACAAAACATTGATAGCCATAAAGAAGACTTACCAGACACTGCCTTTTCATAGTTTTTTCCCAAATTAACAAGGTTTCTTAACCCAGGGTTGAATTGGTCCATAACATTCTGTAAGAGTAAAGAGGAAATGTACATGAGAACAAATCCAAAAACGCACATAACTGCCCTCCATAGTATGTTGTCGAAATAAAATAAATAAAAGTATGATGTGAAGCTGCAATACCAGACACAGCCATAGAGAGCAGTGGCGCTATTTCTGGGGTGAAAAAAAGCAACTTTTTCTAATCTTTCACAATCCATTTGATTCAATGGCCTTTAGGAAGCCTAAAAAGTTAATCTTGACGGATACAAGGTTTGCAAATCAAAGTTGACCGAAGCTGCCATTTTAGAGGGATTGCCTGACAATCCAATGTGGATGTGCTGACTCTCCCGACAGAAGATGTTGAAGGGTTAAATATTTTCAATTTCTGATATTGCATGTGGGAGTTGAGGGGAAGAGTGTAGGAGCAAAATAAAGAGTTTTTTTCTGGCCTTACGATACTGAGGAGCCATTCTCAGGATAAGCCATCAATAGAATTGGCACAAATCAATTTGCACGTCCCATTCCATCGGTCATGAAAGAGGTCTGATACCTGTGGATGGGAGACAGAATACCGCCTCATACCTTCCAGCGACTCTTCTTTACAATAGCCGGCCTGGTGCGACGTCATCGTTGCGGAGTGTCACACATGTCACATCAAGCCAGGCCGGCTAGTCAAAAAGAGATCTTCCGACGTTGACAAGTAAGAGGAGGTACTCCCGCTCTCGTCCAGCGGTCTTACACCTCTTTTGTGGCCGATGGAATGGGATGTGCGAAGAAATTCACACCAATTCAAGTCACCAATATCAGACTGGTTGGAGTCCAACCATCCGGCACCCCTAAACAGCACACCTCTGCTTAATGTATAGCATCTGCTGCCGAGGACTGTACATCAGCTCCTGGCGAAGAGACTAGAAGATGACCACAGCTGACCAGGACTAGATGTAAGACCTCCCAGATCAGATCCTGGTAAATCATCACTATTGTAAGGCCCATTTAAAGCTAGACATTACATGTGCCATAGAAGAAGTCCAAGAAGGTATTATAGAGTCTAGGATGACCGCATCACTACTGATATTGGGTGGCGAGTACGAGTCTTTCGCTCTGTAGGACTCATCCTGTCCTGAGTTACAGAGACAACCATTGATTTTAACATACAAAGTCACCTCACATCGTCATGGCACTCTCCAAACGGAGAAAAGTTCCCCCTTAGAACGCAGTCTATCATCGAGCCAAATCAGATTTCCTGCTTTGCACTGAGGAGGCGTAAACACCCAGAAACACGTGTCTGCAAATGGAGTTTCTAGTTTGGTGTCTTATCCTAAGTGATGTGGGAAAAGTCGTTAAAAAGGGTCAATATTAACTTTCAGGATTTCTACACGCGAGAGATGGTGCTAGAGATCAGGTTCTCTTCCTCTCTGAAGGGGCTATATAAATATGTAGATTGTAACACTGTGTTTCCTCTGTGGTCGCGCAGAAGGAAAATTATATACTTAACAAAAGCTGTCCCCACAAATCATAGCTGATCAGTGAGGAACTCTTCTAACAAGTAGGGACTGAGCAAGTGGAGAACTTCTTAAACAAAGGTTGACCGCTGTCAGCTGACACCAATTCATTAATGTACGTACATACTAAGTAAGTATTAACATGGTCTATAGGAGCACAGTAAACCACTCGAATGAAGAGTAAAGCCTCAATGGGAAGCCCCGCAAGGTTAGGACTCTACGTGGTGGACCAGACCCTTCCACATACCACATCTATAACATGGCAGATACACATACTTATCCCATGTGTCCTTCAGCCGCTTGACATTGACGGTCTAAAGTACCACACATGAAAATGTTGGCCAAATAGATGATCCACGAATCAGGACATTCGTGGTATGACTACATGGAGCAGGTGTCCGAACACGTAGCAAACAAGAACTACATGTAAATGTAGGTGATGAATGGCCGGATCTTAAGGAATGCAGGTGATGCTTCCTCATTACTGTCTCATGCGTGGTCTACAACTTCCTGGTGGAGTACCGAGAAGGCAGTCGTGATTACTACATTCTGCCAGTGCCATACATAGAAAGCACTTACTGCAGAATGTAAAGGCTCGTCGTGTGGAATTTTTTTAATCTTCAAAACAGTACCAAGTCCACTGGTTTACTTATCAATATAGCAGAGGGTTCTTTGCAGTAAGAGCAGCTAAGCTGCAGAATTCCCATCTGACACAGTCTTGCTCTGGCTGTTGGAAGTACGCTCATTTTGATCGATACCACCCTAGTAATCCTAGTCTAGAGACAATTATAAGTTGCCTCCTGCTACAGGACCAACCACATCTATCTTGGTCAATTAAAGGGAATCCATCACCAGGTTTTCTCCACCTAATGTGAGAGTAGCATAAAGTAGGGGCAGAAACCCCAATACCGGCCATGTTTCACTTATTAACGGGGCTGCTTGCAGTAGTTTTGATAATATCGTGCTGATAAAACTGTGATAACTAGAAAACTAAAAAATGTGCTGAAACGTACTGTAGTCCTCCATATTCATGAGCTGTGTAACCCCGCCCCATCACGGATTGGCAGCTTTCTGCCTATGCACAGTGTACACAGAAAGCTGTCAATTAGTAGTGTGGGTGGAGCTATACAGAGCTCAGCAGTCAGAGAACTGTTAAGATTTGAAGTAGAGAAAACAGATTTTATCAAAGCTGTAGCAAGCAGCAAGTAAGTGATACATCACTGGCATCAGAATCTCTGTTCTGACCAGGGTGGATAAAAATCAATGATTTTTTTAAAAAAATCAAAAAAATCGGATTTTTTTGATTTAAATCGGATTTTTTTTGATTTAAATCGGATTTTTTTGATTTAAATCGGATTTTTTTCAATAAACTGCTTTTTGAGGAAAATATTTTACCATCCAAAGGTTCTTCCATCATGAGATAAAGCTGAGTTGTTTAACTCAGTACAATAAAGGCTGTATATGTGATATTGTAAATTTAAGATGAGAGGTACAATGGTGAGTAGGAAGATATAAACACCTGTCGCACAAAAAATCAGCACATCTGAATCCAAAAAGTGGTCTATCAAGCACAGTATATCAGATAATGTTGAAATAAATCAGTCAATTTAGTATCCGGACAGGAAAACAATATATATTCCCAAAGTGGGGTAATATATCATTCCATATAATATGTGGGATAATTAATCCATCATATCCTGCCTGGAGCATAAATGTGCCAAAGAGTAGGACAGATAGATCTGATATGGCATTAGAGAGAAGAGGGGGACAGAAAAAAGAAAGAAAATCCCCCCCACACATCTACCAGCTCCTGTGAGGTGCCATGTCAGCTGCGGAAAAAGATGCTGGAAAGTGCTTACCCATATTGGGGAAATGTAACGGACCAGGTACGTGCCCCGACGCACGTTTCGCTCCTTGAGCTTCCTCGGGGGGCAGTGTGTCTTACTCTTTGGCACATTTATGCTCCAGGCAGGATATGATGGATTAATTATCCCACATATTATATGGAATGATATATTACCCCACTTTGGGAATATATATTGTTTTCCTGTCCGGATACTAAATTGACTGATTTATTTCAACATTATCTGATATACTGTGCTTGATAGACCACTTTTTGGATTCAGATGTGCTGATTTTTTGTGCGACAGGTGTTTATATCTTCCTACTCACCATTGTACCTCTCATCTTAAATTTACAATATTGTGAACATTTTAGTAATATTTGTTAATAAAGTTTGTATCTTTTATATATATTATTGCCTCATGTCTCTATTTGGGCTGGAAGCTCTAATTCTTTGTGGTATATTAAATGATAGAGAGTTGCCCTGTTCCATTTTGGAACTATGTTTAAACATGTCACCCAGAGTTCTGGTTTAATCAAAAAAAGGCTGTATATGTGTAACATTCACAATGCCATGCTCTTCCAGAGGTTTCTGTAGGATTAGTGGGCAGTTTCTCTCCTATGTTATCACAGACGCTCGCTTTACTTACGCAGTTCTCAAAAGCGGAATTTGACTCCAGCCTCTTCTTCACGGCAAAAATGTTACAACATGAACAGAGTTGAGAAAAAGACCTTAATCCTATTGTTCTACAAACCTATGAATACAGAATCAACCCCTTCAGTGCCAAGTCCAAGAAGTTAGACAATGTTTCTGATTGTTTGGAGTGGAATAGATCTGCACAACACAAGAAGAATGTGAATCTAAGTGTGAGGAGGAGGAAGGGCAAGCAGACAAGAAAATGATCACGTGTGACTTCTCTCCTCCGTTACTAGGTGTTTGTAATAACAGAGGATGTAGTTTAGGCTCACAGAGCGGAGCCATTTTGTTGGGGACTGCCAGTGATACTGACAAGTAGGCTGTCACTGAGGACGACCGGCAGCATCTATTCTGTTAGTCCATGCTGCTCGCTGTATTATAAACTGAGCACAGATACGTGGAGAGTATCACACACTGGGATTATTCACAGCACATGACACACTGCATGTATCTAGATACAGGGCTGAGTGTAGTGTATCGCATTATGGGATTAGATACACCGGTCTGGGGCATATCGCACTTGATGAAATTAGATACACCAGTCTGGGGCGTATCGCACATGATGAAATTAGATATACCGGTCTGGTAGAAACTTTGATTTAAATCACTGATTTAAATCAAGCCTTACTGACTAGTGATTTAAATCGTGATTTAAATCGTGATTTAAATCAGTTTGATTTAAATCAAATCCACCCTGGTTCTGACATCATGCTGCTTTCGGATGAGGTAGCAAAAGTCGGGTGAAAGATTCATATGACATTAAGTTAGTAAATTTTAGAGGTCGCCTCATTCTATTAGAGCAGTGAGGGCCTACAATCAGCATCTCTCACCGTGGAGGACTCAGGACCTTCTACTTCAATGAGAACTGTGTAATACTTTCTTTCCCCTTTGGGAGCGCAGCAGGAAAACTAAACTATTACTGCAAATTTTCCCTACAGATTACAGGTGATCTCTGGGAGTATCCTACGGTTGATTTATGGTGAAGGGACCCATCTTACTGTATGCAAGAATTTATTGGATAAGCTTGAAAATGCCTAACTAGCGAAACCTTCTCCATGACCAGACCAGGCTTAATCTGCAAGTCTGGTAATGTTTCTTACGACCTCAGCAAGGACAAGTGCAATGCTTTACCTAGATGTCCATCTCCAAGGCCGGCACATCCTCCATCCAAACTCCAAGTATACTTGTCACATACATCTGCGGGACACATCTTGCTAAAAGGGTGATGGGCTGTCCCCACCGACTATCATCAGGGTCGGTAATGTCAAAAGAAGCAAAAGTAATGGAAACCAGATGGGACCCTTCCAACCCTCCTGGAGGCTCGCAACTCAGATGTGAATTCTTGGCAGGGCCCCTCTATAATGGCCTGAGTAGTTCTTCCAAATTTTGGAACCATGTAAAATACAGGAAGGTAGGACATAAAATTGAAACCTGTTAACGGCTTCTCCAGTTAATACATTTTCATGCCGATCTGTCCCAAGAAATGGATGTCTAGACCTGATGAGACTGGTGCACTTACTACAAAAAGCAGAATGGTTGGATAATCATAGGCATTTTATGAGTACAGCTAAAGAATGAGAGCGTTTCTGAGTGCAAGTCAATTCACCCAGCCTAATTTACAGCTGCAGCTTGTACTGAGTAGTGAGCGTTCTCAGCAGGTAGGAGGGACACTGAGGAGCTGTCAATCAGGCTAGAGACTGAGCTTAAACCTTGAAAAATAACTACACAGCCATTGTGATATGGATTACCAGTACATCAGCCTCATCAAGTCTACAAGATCTATTAGATAATATAAGCTGTTGGTATTCAAGAACTTCTTAAAAGCTTATGGCCCCACCTGACCATATTTTTTCAGGAGATTAGGCCTACCTACTGTAACCTACATCACCACTTTGGGAACAAAATCTATTGTAGAGGCTTCGCATGTGTTGCTGTGGACCGCATAGGGAAATATACCGTAGCTTGAGGCTCTTTGCATTAGGCTTAAAAGAGGTAGAAACAAAGTTAAAAATTTTCTAAAGACTCAACATAAACGTAAAAGGGAGCAAAGGGCAAGCCATAAATTTTGCTTACATATTCCATTCCTCATACTCAGGAATTTATTATACCCTCTAGATGTTCCTTACTTTATCTCCACGACTTGCTTTTGAGGTTTTAACGTTAAGTGCTTAGAAGAATTTTTTCTTTTTTCTTGTTTATTCTTTGTAATTTGTCAAATAATCGTTTCGGGAAGTTGGCCCTTTTCAATGGAGAAGAAGTCTACTAACCTAGAATACCTTCACAAGTTCAGGATCTGGTAAGGATTACGTTCCAAAATCCCCTTGACATTCAACAAAATAATTACCGCAAAGCAGATTCTGTATGGAAAAGCTGATATACAATGGGGATTCTACTGGCGGACCTGCCGCAAAATCAGAAAAGAAATCAAAAGACATCTCTGCAAGTGAACAACGACTAAACTTAGCAGGAGGCAAAAATCAGTTCTCTGTTGGAGCTTAGTGGACAAAATAGTTAGCAAGTCGCCATTGAAGTTGAGTAAAAAGCCCTTGCGACCATGGCGAACCTCCTCCTACCTGTCGGCAATCCCAGCGCCTCTTCAGATTAGTAGGCACGGTGTGAGGTCAAGAGAGGAGCCGGGGATCTCAGTAGACAAAAGGTTTGTAGGACTCGTGTACGGTGGACATGGGCTATAGACCAAGGTCCAATGAGCCTTTTTGCTCAACGATAGTCAACCTCATTAGAGCCAAGCCACAAGAATTTCCATAAACGTCTTGCTTGTCGCGGTCGCAACCCCATCCACCCTCGGTACAGTGATGTAGATGCACAGAGATTTTAGGCTATGTGACTCGTGACTATGCCAAAGTTAGCATATAGTGCCAGCCTTAGAAAAAATCAAGACTGCTTACTTATAGAAACGGCGCCATACCTGTGTACAGGTGACGTTTGGTATTACAGCCTGACAGCCCACAGACAGATGTGATGCCATTTTTGGCAAAAAAAAAAAAAAAATCGACATGACTATAGCCTCAGATTATTTTTAGATTATCAATGTGGAACACCCAACTTGTGACTGCATTCTTAGACCCTTATGCATCAAATTACCCAAAAAGCTAAAGGGGCTGATACAAAACGCTTTCTCACACTCACACATGATGTATATGTAGGGTCACGGGGTTAAAAATACAGAATGCTGAAGTATTGTGAAAGGTAGGGCAGAAGGGCTGAGGAAAGTCAACTGCACTTTTCAACCCGCTATCGGCACACAGCCTGAGGTCTGTTCAGCGAGACCCAAGAGCATCGCTCAGTGGCGCACCAATATTTCTATAGGAAAAACAAACATATGGACAGGTGTTATACAGCACTGTGTATATAGATCAATATACATGTAACGACCCGCCACCACAATTGTGGATTACCAGGGCAATGGGGTACTCAGAGCCGAGCCCATGGAAGTCTATGGGGTTTGTCACAGGTAGCTGTGGCTCGGTCTGTGGCCCGGGCGGTCTGGCGTATGTTGGGGATATATTTACAGGGGATTGATTTATGTACAGTTCGTGACGCCACCAGTAGTCTCTGGTAATTTGTACCAGCGCTGCTGTAGATCTCTGAGGGGATGGTGAGGCAGCTAGATGTCGGGTCCCCTACAGGTGGGACTCTTCCCTCAGGTCGGTAGTTAGGTAGGGATTGTGCAGGCATGCAATATAACTCAGTCTCACACGGTCAGCGTCTTTCCATACCTTTACTTGTAAGATGTTCAGGCAGGTCCCAGGGAGGCTGATCCAAGGAGAGTGTATCTTGAGACAGCAGCTGGACAAGTTAGGGGCCTCCTTTACTTCCAATACAACGAGTACAACCAGCCTGAAGCGTAGTTCCCTCAAAATCTCCAGCTAATCTATAGCTGTACCGCCCAGTCAGCTTTGTGTTAGGAGCCTTCCTGCGAAGAAGCTGAATTCTTATCTTGTCGTGCACTGACTCAAAGTCTTCACTTCCCCTGACCCCAGTTACGTACTGACTATAAGGGGCTTGTTTGGCGCGACCTAAGGTCCGGTAAATTCCTGGTTTTCTTATCACTATGCTTGAAACAGTAGTGATCCTTCGGTCCCCAGTGACCGGTAGCAATGTGCAGGACTTCTTCAATCCGTAAGCACTATTCCAATAAACCACTGTGCCTTTCGCCTTGTCCACGCTGGTAACATAAGCACTCAAACTAGCCAAGGGTTGAGTAGTCACTTCTTTCTTTTCCTTCACTTCAAAGTTAGTTACAGATGCTCAGTTATCAATAGGCAGGAGCACGTCTCTGAACCTTATACCGTCCTTTAGACAGGATGCTGAAGACTTTCTGCACTAATCTCCTTCTCCTCAGTCCAGGCTAGACCTTCCTCTCCGAAGTCCAGGCACTGACTGGCTGACCACTCCCTCAATAGTAAACTCCACTACCCTAAGGGTGTGTCTAGTATATGTTGAGTGAATGAATATTTAGCATTAAACTGCTGTCTCGCCACACACTCTCCAGGGTACTGCGTGTGCCTAACACCAGGGCTACACATTCCCCATGGTAAAAGACAGCACTCCCGGGCTGTAAAATACAAAAGAGACATTTTGTTTATGCAATAAACATTAAACAATAACTTCTTCCCATCCGGGAGGTGAGAATATCTTGAACGTTGCGAACAATAACATTTTACATATAGAAATACAAAAGTATCAAATAGCATTCAATAAATATACGGTATACTTGTGAAGGACCCGCACCAAACCTTCAACGTGGGTCCTGGGTGGGCTGCAGGACATCTGATTGCAGACCTCACTCAGTGCCACACCACACGGGTTTTGTTTTCAGAGGTAGTTGTACTGGTTTATGTAAAACCAAGATAAGGCACCGAAGCGCAACTATGTACAAATAAGTTCTGGGTTGGCATAGTCCTCAACCTCCAAGTCCAATGTAAAACCAAAGACATATTATATCAAATCACATAATACGAAAGTGCAAAAACTTTTTCTGGTTACTGTTTATCATTTACCCAGCCGGGCATTCTACAGTTAGAAATATATATATTCACTATATAATTTGTGCAAAACTTTATAAAACATTTCAAACTTTTTTACTTTTGGTAGACCCGATAGGGATCTCACCACTTTTTCCTCACTATCTATTCATTCTCTGCAAATACACTTTCCACCCGGGGGCTGGAACAATGCAATGGGCCCTAGATCCCAGGACTAGCAAATCATGTGCTGCGATTAGGGTCTGGGTCGCCACAGTTCTGGTGCGAACCTCTAGGGGCGCAACGGGTACATTTTCTTCACGTGACACCGATTGCGTCCCAATCACAGTTAGCGATATGGACCGCGTCACGGACCGCGATCGAGACTGGGTCGCATGTTGCGATGCAGAGGTGGCTTTAATTTGCGATGAAATCTGGGTTGCTAGTTGCGATGAATTTGCAGGGGGCGATGCTGGGGCACGGCCGGATTCTGCTTGAGCTGGAGACGGGGACGCTGCGGTAATGGTGACGGTACCTGCGTCTGGGACGGGGTCACGGACGATGGTGACGTTAAGGGCATACCATCCCTTCATTCCCCAGTGCCGCGTATATGTGACGATGTCTCCATTTGCTAAGTCCCTCCCGGGATGGCCTTGCGGCAGGTGGGATTCTACGTCACGCCTGCTGACAAAGACCCCTGGGTAGAGGCCCGGTTCACGGATAAAGCCCCAGCCCTTCCGGAGCTGGAACTCAGTCACACACCCCTGCCGCCGCGGTTCCCTCAGGGTACCTTTATCTCTCCGGACACTCTCTTTGTCCGCGATCAGCTCGGCATATTGTCGCTGACGGTTCCGCTGAGTTTCCCGCTCTTCCTCCTGCTGGCGTTTCTTCTTCTCCTCACGACTCTGCCATTCCTGTTCCCACTGGGCGGTATAGGCGACGTCATCCAGGCGCGCCATTTCGTCCCAGTCCACGTCTGGTAGTGACGGACAGGACCCCTCCGGTGTCCCTGCCGGGGACCGATCATCTGCTGCGGCCTCTTGGCCGGGCGGGCGTTCCGGGATTGGCTGTACCTCCTCAACCTCCTTCGCTTCCACCGCTTCACCGGTGGGATCGGGATCGGTACTTTCGGGGGCAGCCTCCGGTTGCTCCTTCGCCTTGGGCAGCAGACTCTTCGGTATCTGGAATCGTGGGGGTTCGTTGAGGGGAGA
The DNA here is from genome assembly GCA_033576555.1 of Oophaga sylvatica. Taxonomy (NCBI): domain Eukaryota; kingdom Metazoa; phylum Chordata; class Amphibia; order Anura; family Dendrobatidae; genus Oophaga; species Oophaga sylvatica. The sequence continues at coordinate 123,703,447 of JARQOD010000007.1, forward strand.
GATCACCGTGTCCCACAGCCTCCGCTGTTCCAGGGTACGCCGGCGTCTCTCGATTTCTTCAAAGCCAGGTTGGTGCTGGACCATCTTCTTCAGGCGTGCATTTTCTTCTCGAATCTCTAGCAACGCCTGCTGCAGGTGCAGGATCACGGATAACTCCGGTGTTGGTGGCAGCTTGGCTGGGGCACGGGGCCTGCCTTCCTCCGCTTCCCTGCTCGGCTGCACACGTCCTGCCTCCATGATGTTCCAGAAGATTCTTTCTTCTTTCTGCGGAGACATCCGGTCTCTTCCGTGGAGGTTGGGTTTGCGTCTCCTCCTCCTCGCAGGGAAGGTGAAGAGGAGGCGGACCTCCTTTGCTGTAGGGCAGGATCGCATGTTGTAATAGCACTTTGAGAGGGCAGGCATTTTCTTCGCGCCACAGGGGGGTAGACGCCCACGAAGGTACGCCCACCTTCTTCTCCAGCGCCTGAGGGCGCGAATATGGCGACAAAAATGGCGATTTTGGCGCCAAAAGTGCAAACAGTCCTTTTTTCACAAAAACAATTCCTTAGGCACACAGGGCTCGCAATTCTGCGAGTTTCGCATCCTGTTCGTGACGCCAAAGTTGTAACGACCCGCCACCACAATTGTGGATTACCAGGGCAATGGGGTACTCAGAGCCGAGCCCATGGAAGTCTATGGGGTTTGTCACAGGTAGCTGTGGCTCGGTCTGTGGCCCGGCGGGTCTGGCGTATGTTGGGGATATATTTACAGGGGATTGATTTATGTACAGTTCGTGACGCCACCTGTAGTATTCTGGTAATTAGTACCAGCGCTGCTGTAGATCTCTGAGGGGATGGTGAGGCAGCTAGATGTCGGGTCCCCTACAGGTGGGACTCTTCCCTCAGGTCGGTAGTTAGGTAGGGATTGTGCAGGCATGCAATAATAACTCAGTCTCACACGGTCAGCGTCTTTCCATACCTTTACTTGTAAGATGTTCAGGCAGGTCCCAGGGAGGCTGATCCAAGGAGAGTGTATCTTGAGACAGCAGCTGGACAAGTTAGGGGCCTCCTTTACTTCCAATACAACGAGTACAACCAGCCTGAAGCGTAGTTCCCTCAAAATCTCCAGCTAATCTATAGCTGTACCGCCCAGTCAGCTTTGTGTTAGGAGCCTTCCTGCGAAGAAGCTGAATTCTTATCTTGTCGTGCACTGACTCAAAGTCTTCACTTCCCTGACCCCAGTTACGTACTGACTATAAGGGGCTTGTTTGCCGCGACCTAAGGTCCGGTAAATTCCTGGTTTTCTTATCACTATGCTTGAAACAGTAGTGATCCTTCGGTCCCCAGTGACCGGTAGCAATGTGCAGGACTTCTTCAATCCGTAAGCACTATTCCAATAAACCACTGTGCCTTTCGCCTTGTCCACGCTGGTAACATAAGCACTCAAACTAGCCAAGGGTTGAGTAGTCACTTCTTTCTTTTCCTTCACTTCAAAGTTAGTTACAGATGCTCAGTTATCAATAGGCAGGAGCACGTCTCTGAACCTTATACCGTCCTTTAGACAGGATGCTGAAGACTTTCTGCACTAATCTCCTTCTCCTCAGTCCAGGCTAGACCTTCCTCTCCGAAGTCCAGGCACTGACTGGCTGACCACTCCCTCAATAGTAAACTCCACTACCCTAAGGGTGTGTCTAGTATATGTTGAGTGAATGAATATTTAGCATTAAACTGCTGTCTCGCCACACACTCTCCAGGGTACTGCGTGTGCCTAACACCAGGGCTACACATACATACTAGACAGCTGTTCACAAATGGCCGACTTATGGAAAACAAAGACAAAAACAAAATGAGTGCGTGTATATATTTTTTTTGTTTCTTTACGTAAAAAAGGGGTTCTTCCAGTTTCAAAAAACTAATTTAAAGACCCTATTAGGCTACGAGCGCATGGGAGTCCTTTTGCCACATTTTCAGAGCCGAAACTCAAAGTTTTTTGAGATTTGGAGATCTTCCGCCAAGTTTCTGCTCAGTGGCTGAGTGCACACGGAGTATTTTGAGAAGGACTTGGATCAAAATTAACGAGATGAAACTCTTCAAATCCACCTAAAAAAAAAAAATTGGGAGGTTCTGATCAGTCTCCTCTCCGCAAACATAGCGAAAAGACTTGAAAAACACTTTAAAAAAAACAGTTTACACCACGACTTTTTCAGGCGGAATCCGAAAAAGAAACGAATGCATGCGGTTCTGTGCACATGTTCGGCTTTTGAATGTCTTAACTGCTTCAGGTTTCTGAAAGATGCTCAAAAGAGGCCATTAAGATATCCCAAACGCCAATTTGAGAGTTTTTCCACAATTTTTGCGGAGTGAACGAAAACGACAGTAAAAAAAAAAAAAAAGAAAAAAAAAAAAAACTTATGGGGTGCAGGGGTATGCTCACAATGAACTTTTTTATCATGAATTTTTCTGGCTGAAAAAATCCACATCTAACAACTGCCTCTAACATATATTTTTTGCTGTGATTTTGGAAGAACAAACATAGGATCGCACATATTGAAATAGGAACGACTGCGAGACTTCAACACCGCGAGTCGAAAATTCTCCGAATGCAAATACGGTCGAGGCCCGACATCATGAATGCAACATATTTGCAAAATAGTAAAATGGGATCTCTCAGACTTCCTCTTCAAAGGAGTCCAGGGGGTAAAACGAGACGGCTTTTATAGTAGTGCGAGAGCCGCGGCATAAGCAATCATATGGCGGTCTATGCATCCTGTAAGACCTCTCCTCTCTCACTGTCTTACGAGAGGTCCTAAGGGGCTTCCATCAAAATGACTGCTACGTGTTATGTTTCGGTAGCTGAGGAGTGCAGGCAAAAAAGGCAATACACCAGAGCAGTTGGAATCTATGAGATTGCAGTACCCTGACTAACCACAACAACTAGAGGCAGCCGTGGAGCGTTCCTACGTTGGTCCTAGACGCCTCGTCACAGCCTGAGAAACTAACTACACCTAAAGATAGATATAGGAAAGCTATCTGCCCCGGAGCAGAACCCCAAAGATAATAGAAAGCCCCCAAACATGTAATGGCGGTTAGACAAGAAGAAATACTGACACAGACAGAAAATAGTATGAGCAAACGTTGGAGCCCAAACTAACTAAATAGAAAAGGATAGGAAGGGCACTTACTGCAATCCCAGAAAACCCTGAAAGGCACCAACTCTACTAATTTCAAAAACAGATGAGATCACACGACCTCTACCACCTAAATTAGTTCTCTGGTGTAACAAAATCAAAACCGCAGCCACTGAAAAAACTGGAAAAAGCAAAAGTACAAACATCAGTGGCTGAACTAAACTGAGAGGGCAAAAGCCCCCGGAGGGGACCCTGAAGGCCCCCACAGAAGTGCAGGACAAAATGCAAAAATCAAGCACAAAAACAAAAAAAGAAAATGTCTTATCTGTTAGCAGGAGATGCAGACACGACACAGCAGGCTACAAGGGAAACAGGAATCAAGGATAGAGACCAGAACAATTGATCACCGGCAACCCTGATGGGAAGGTGACTCCCTTATATAAGACCAGTCAGTAACACCTGATTCCCAATCCTCACAATCTTCACTGGACAGACCAGTACCGCTTGTAACCACCAGAGGGAGCCTCTGCTCAGAACTCATCTCAAGCCCATTCACAACAGCTACGTATACTTGGTTATTACGGCCTCGGCATCCAAAGATTGACTCTTCTCAATGGTGTCAGCCCTGTATTATTTGCACTAGGGTCTTCACAATGTACATGGCGCCATGTATGACACTTGATTCCAGGTTCCTAATTTTAGAACTACCGTTTGGTAGCACATAGTCCGCATGATATTACTGGTGGGCTTAAAACTGCATGGAGCCCTTATAATTTGGCAACAATGTACGCAGCAGTAAAAAACGCAGCAGCAAAAACGCAGCAGCAAAAACGCAGCAGCAAAAAACGCAGCAGCAAAAAACGCAGCAGCAAAAAATGCAGCAGCAAAATCTGCATTTTGTAAGCAGCTTCTTTACTACCAAGAGAGCAGGTTTTGCCTGCGGGGAAAAAAAAAACGCAGCAAAAACGCAACGTGTAAACATAGTCTAATGGTCACTGCACATAGACGATTTAGGTCATACATAAGAAAACAATTCCTCATTAATACAACTCATTATTAAAGGGGTTGCTCAAATCTCTGGCTGATATAGGGTACTATTGTATGGATTCTGGTTACTCCAGACTGTACTTAAAATTAATAGTCTTCAAGTTGCGCCTGATATACCAGAGTGGAACCGGACACAATGGTTTTAAAGGAAATCTGTCAGTAGGTTTTTGACTCCCAATCGGAGAGCAGCGTTATGTACTTACAGAGACCCTGATTCCAGCAATATATCACTTCCTGGGCTTTTTGTTATACTTGCGATAAAGTTTATAAAATATTACTAGAGGACTAGTAAACCTGTTGTCACGTAGTCCTCCATATTTAGGAGCTATGTGTAACTGCTCATCAACGATTGGCAAGTTTCTGCCTATGCACAGTTTACAAAGAAAGCTGCCAATCAGATCTGTGGGTGGAGTTACAGAGCTCAGCATGCCGAGAACTGAAAAACCTGCAGAAAATCAAAGTGATTTTATCAAAACAGCAGTAAGCATCTAAGTAAGTGACATCACTAGAATCAGAGTCTTTGCCCCTACATTGCTCTACTCTCAGGGTAGGAAAAACCTGGTGACAGATTACCTTTTACAAATCGTGATAGATTCCTAGAAGAGGTCCCAAACCTGCTCCGGCAATCCCTAGAAAAGGTCCCAAACCTGCCCCGGCAATCCTAGAAGAGGTCCAAACCTGCCCCGCAATCCCTAGAAGTGGTCCCAAACCTGCCCCCGCAATCCCTAGAAGGGTCCCAAACCTCCCCCCGCAATCCCTAGAAGTGGTCCCAAACCTGCCCCGCAATCCCTAGAAGGGTCCAAACCTGCCCGGCAATCCCTAGAAGAGGTGCCAAACCTGCCCCGGCAATCCCTAGAAGAGGTCCAAACCTGCCCCGGCAATCCCTAGAAGAGGTCCCAAACCTGCCCCGGCAATCCCTAGAAGAGGTCCCAAAACCTGCCCCGGCAATCCCTAGAAGAGGTCCCAAAACCTGCTCCGGCAATCCCTAGAAGAGGTCCCAAACCTGCTCCGGCAATTCCTAGAAGAGGTCCCAAACTCTAGCTACCCGGGCAATCCCTAGAAGAGGTCCCAAACCTGCCCCGGCAATCCCTAAAAGAGGTCCCACACCTGCTCCGGCAATCCCTAGAAGAGGTCCCAAACCTGCCCCGGCAATCCCTAGAAGAAGAGGTCCCAAACCTGCCCCGGCAATCCCTAGAAGAGGTCTCTGCAGAGCCCTGTCTGAACAGAGTAACAGTTGAGCATGCTCACCTCCACTCCATTTATTCACTATGGGTCAGTCGAAGACAGACAAGTATAGCGTTCAGTTTTCTCAGGAAGAGTTATCCTACTGAAAAAAGGATAACTGAAAAACTTGCTACAACCCCTTGAAGCAATTTCTGTATATCTGCCAGTTATAAGACATTTGTCATCTCCACCTCACCTCATCAGGAATAATAGCCAATGCGTGCCGTACAGCCGATTCTTATCTACTATCCCACACAGCGCTGGTTAAGAAATCACTGAGGAAAGAAGATTAAGATGAAAGTCGAGAAACGGAGTAAATGTTTAAGAACTGATTAATGAAAGAACTAAGAAAACCAATTGTCGGCTGTTTGTAATGGTGGCTATAGATATTGGGAGAGCCATCCGCATGGCAAATCTAGTCGAGCTGTGACTGTCAGCTCTGATTCACGTAATGACCCGCAATTTTACCTTGGCCATCAGTTTTTCACGTTGTTTACACGAGTTTTTTTTTTTTCAGGTAGGAAAAAAATGAGTTTCAGGTCGAAATGGCGTTTTAAAAGCCCTGAACATGTGAATAACAAAGTGGTTTTATCACAGAAATGACTATGAAGAGTCTTTCAAGCATTTCCTGAGCAATTCTTCAGGTGTCTTTTAAAGCAGATCCATTCCAAAAATTCCTTTAAAAAAAAAAAAAACTAACCGTACTGAAGCAACAGATTGCTTAAAAGGAATCTGTCTGTGGGTTTTTGTTCACCCATCTGAGATTAGCATGATGTAGGGACAGAGAACCTGACTCCAGCGATGTGTCACTTACTGTGGTGCTTGCTGCAGTTTTGATAAAATCTGTTTGCTCTGCTCTTTGGAGTTCCGTATAACCCCGCACACATCACTGTATACAGACAGAAAGCTTCCAATTAATGATACAGGCGGGGTTATACAGAGCTCAGGAATACGGAGGACTACAGGTTTACTAGTTCAGCAGACATACCGTAATCTTAATTTTATCAAAACTACAGCAAGTAGCCCAGTAAGAGACAAATCGCTGGAATCAGGGTCTCTGTCTGTACATTATTCTGTTCTCAGATTTGCTGGCAAAAACCTGGTAACAGATTCCCTTTAAGTGAAGGTCTAATATTACGAAGTCCTACATGGGCACTTTGGGGGAGGGGGAGGGGTTTGCTAAGTTTTGTCTTTTTTTTTTTTCTTTTTGGGTCAGTATTTTTTCCAAAGCAACGACAGATGTGTTTTTTCTTTCTTGTTTTGGGCTTAGCAGCACGGACGCCTGGAGGGTCACTGCAGGTAGCTCAATGCCACGTGCCATGACTCGGACGCCAATATCTGGAAATGCAGAGACAGGAATTTCCATTTTATGGTTTATTATACAAAAAAAAAAAAGAAAGGTCTCCGTGAACGTTCAAGTCTGAAGCAAACGGTAATTTTAAGTTGCGAAAGATTTGGTTCAGGCAGCACAACTTGTTTTTCGTCTCAAGCGCTCTGCCAGATTTCCAAGATGACCTCAGAAGGATCAACAGAAATCTGCAAATGTGTTTCACAGAATCTGGTTTCAAGACGTTTGGCATGGACCCCCGAGGGAGAAGGGGGGGGGGGGTGTTCTGGAACTAATCAGAGCGGGACAAGGCGGTAAATTTTCAGTGCTATAGATATATAGGTATATAGGTAAGCCATACGTTTAGTTTCATTTAATCGCTATAGTGTTCACACATCATTCAACTAGTCCACGATACTATTTACGAAGTCTAATAAAAAATAAAGGATCAATTTTTCGAGGTCTTATACTACAGCGCCAAAACATTAGGACACCGCTTTTAATTACTGAATTCAGGTTACGCATTTATTCCCATAACCTCCGGCCCCCTCGCCCATCGGGTATATAACCTTTGGCCCTGTCGGGTGTATAACCTCCGGCGCCTTCAACCCCCAGGTGTATAACCTCCAGCCCCCTCCCCGTTGCATAACCTCCGGCCCCCCTACTGATACCAGCACGGTCCTGTAATAGGAGCCACCGGTGTAACAAGTCCGTTCCTGACATTTCTTCCTCCTAAATCTTCCCCATCACCTGTGAGTGACATTATTGAGTAGTGGAAGAAACAGCAGCAACTCAGCCATGAAGTGGAGACCCCGTAACGTAACGTTACAGAGCGGGGACACCTAGTGCTGAGGAGCAGAGGACAGAAAAGTCACCAACGCTCTGCTGATTTGATAACTGAAGAATCCAGTCCTCTGGTATTAACATCAGAACACAAACTGTGCACTTCATGTCCGATCAGCTGCATGCAGCCTAACATCACCAAGCACAATGATAAGCGTCGGATGGAGTAGTGACGCGCACCACACTGAGGTGGTACCAGGGCTATGGGGTACTCGGCACCGAGCCCATTGATTTCTATGGGAGATGTCACTGGCAGCGGGACTCGGTCCGTGGCCCTGGCGGTCATGCAATGGGGGATATTTACAGGGGAATTGTAGTAATAGATAGTTCGTGACGCCACCTGTGGTGTTTGATCAATTTGACCAGCACTGCTATATGGATCTTCCTAGGGGATGTTATGAGGCAGCTGGATGGTAAGTCTCCCACAGGCGAGACTGGTCCCTGGAAGTCTATGGTGGTGCAGGGTGTGGTAAATGAAACAGTCTCACACAAGGCAATCTCTTTCCATACCTTTACTTGTAGATGTTTCAGGTATGTCCCGGGAAGCTGGTTAGGTTGGAGAATGCACATTCAGGAGAACTGTTGAGCAGGTTAGAGGCCTCCTTTATCCCTTTAATGTGTGTGAGTACAACTTGCATAAAGTCAAGTGCAACTCTTTCAATAGCAACTGCGCCCGGCCAATATTGTGGTGGAGCCTTCTATGTCTCTGATTATCAGATGTTGAGAGAACTAAGTCCTTACTTTTGTCGTGCACTTGACTCAAAGTCCCCGTTCTCCCTGACTCCGTTTACGTATCGGCGCTTAGGGCTACCTTCTGCGACTTGTAGTCCAGAAAGCCTCCGGTTTTCTTATTACTAGGCGTGAAGCACTAGCAACGCTTCGGACCCCGGTGTCCGGTTAACTGAGTGAGGGTGATTTGTCCCTTTGTCACTCTTACTTCTCCACTCGCCCTTCGCCCTGCTCTCGCTCTTAACATAAGCACGTGTAGCAAGCGTGCCAAGGTCAGATTTCCTTCAGTGCTCACTGACCTGTTCTCAGTTGGCTCTTTGATATAACTGCTGTAATTCCTTTCCTTCCTCCTTTCTTAGGAACACGGGCAGCTTGTTCTGAGTAGCAGGTTAAGGGGTAGCTCTGACTAGACTAGGATGATTCACTTCACCCGTACTAGCCTCCACTTTCTTGTCAGATGAGCTACACAAGCTCTGTGTGGGTTCCGTCTTCTCTCCTCTCCCTCCAAGACTGATCTGATTGGAATCAAGATGGATGGGATGACTCACTCCTGAGCCACCCGGAGCTTGACTGCACTGTCCTAAGACAGGAAACAGACTGAACACTAACTTTGCTACGTCACACTACTAAATAGTCTGATATGCCTCTAGTGGCAATGCTGAGAAGTGTGCGTGAATGAATATCAAGCTTTACAGTTACCTTCCTGTGCATTTTCCAGAAGATATGTGTGCCTTGCGAAGCTGGGCCACACATCCCCCCCTAGTTAAACTCAGCACTCCCGGGCTGAAATAGAAAAGAAAAAACATTTTTGTTTTGCATATAACATTAACATTATAACTCATCCCTTGCGGGAGGTAAGGACTCTTGAACGTTACAATTTGTACATAGGTCAGTAGAAAATTATCAAAATACTTTTCAATAAATATACACAGTATAAGACACGATTCTTGTGGAGGACCCGCACCAAAAACCTCCCACGTGGGTCCTGGGTGGGCTGCAGGACTTCATTGCTGCAGACCTCACTCTAGGCCACACCATACGGGTTTTTCTTCAGAGGTAGTTTAATATGGCTTTGTGTAAAACCAAGATGGGGCACCGAAGTGCGAACTATTTACAATGAAAGTTTTTGGGCTGGCAAAGTCCACAGCCACGCAGTCCTTTGCATGATAAAACACTTTTCACGTAAAATCACATTATACTTTAACTCTTCTTTACCCAGCCGGATATTCTACTTTAAATAAGCATAGTAATAAACATTATTCAACATTTCTATAAAGTGCAAATTTTTCATAAAACTTCTTCAAACTTTGTACAGGTTCAGTTGCAGTAAACCCCTGTCTGGGTCCTACTGATTTTCTTCTTTCTTGCAAACTTCAATAACGTCTTCCACTCCTGGGGCTGGAACGACGCGGTGTTCTTTTGAACGCATAACAAAGAGATCATGTCCTGCGATCTGTGTTTGAGTGGCTACATCCTTTATTCGAACTGGGAACCCAACGGGTACATCCTCAGAATAGAACGCAGGTTGCGTTGTAAAAGGTGCCGCAGTATACAATTCAGGTTGCGATGCAGAAATGGTCGCAGATTGTGATGCAGAAGTGTACGCAGGGGGCGATGCTGAAGTAATCACAGGCTGCAATGCAGAGTGGGTCGCAGAATATGAGGCTGGATAGGATCTTGGTGCAGAGGAGGATGCAGGTTGCGATATTGGTGCACTGCTTGGTGCTGACGCCAAAGATGACGCTGCTGGGGCTTGTGATTCCGAGTAGGACGCAGGTGCGCGCAGTGGCTCAGTTGGGAACGCACTAACCTGCTGCTGTCGCTGCTCCCAGTCGTTTTCTATCGCTGACAGTTGGGTCTCCTCCGGTGTCCCTACCGGGGACGGTGCTCCGCGGTGGCCTCCTGGCCTGGCTGGCACTCCGGAACGGGCAGGGCCTACTCAGCCTCCTTCTCTTCCACCGCTCCATCGGTGGGGTCAGGTACAGCTCTTTCGGGGCCGGCCTCCGGTTTTCCTTCAGCCGTTTGCAGTGGTGGCACAGGGAGTACAGGTAATGGCTTCGTTCTTGGGGGAGAGAGCATTGTGTCCCACAGCAGCCGCTGTTTCAGGGCACGCCAGCTTTTCTCCATCTCCTCCACTTCTTTGCGGTGGCGGGCCACATCTTCCAGCACCGCTTCCACCTTTTCCATGACATAGAGGAAGAAGAGGAGGCGGATCTCCCTTGCAGTGGGATAGGATCTCACATTATAGTAGCATTTTGAGAGGGCGGCCATAACTTTCGCGCCACAGGGGGGGTACACGCCCACGAATGCACGCCCACCTTCTTCACCAGTGCCTCAGGGCGCGAATATGGCGGCAAAATGGCGGTAAATGGCGCCAAAAATGACAAAACAGCAAACAGTCTTTTCACAAAAACAGTTCAATATAGGCAACACAGGACTCACAATTTGCAAGCTTCGTATCCTGTTCGTGACGCCAGAAGATGACGCGCACACCACATTGGTGGTACCAGGGCTATGGGGTACTCGGAACCGAGCCCATGGAAGTCTATGGGAGTTGTCACTGGCAGCAGAGCTCGGTCCGTGGCCCTGGCGGTCATGCAATGGGGAATATTTACAGGGGATTGTAGTTATAGTTAGTTCGTGACGCCACCTGTGGTGTCTGATCAATTTGACCAGCGCTGCTATATGGATCTTCCTAGGGGATGTTATGAGGCAGCTGGATGGTAAGTCTCCCACAGGCGAGACTGGTCCCTGGAAGCCTATGGTGGTGCAGGGTGTGGTAAATGAAACAGTCTCACACAAGGCAATCTCTTTCCATACCTTTACTTGTAGATGTTTCAGGTATGTCCCGGGAAGCTGGTTAGGTTGGAGAATGCACATTCAGGAGAACTGTTGAGCAGGTTAGAGGCCTCCTTTATCCCTTTAATGTGTGTGAGTACAACTTGCATAAAGTCAAGTGCAACTCTTTCAATAGCAACTGCGCCCGGCCAATATTGTGGTGGAGCCTTCTATGTCTCTGATTATCAGATGTTGAGAGAACTAAGTCCTTACTTTTGTCGTGCACTTGACTCAAAGTCCCCGTTCTCCCTGACTCAGTTTACGTATCGGCGCTTAGGGCTACCTTCTGTGACTTGTAGTCCAGAAAGCCTCCGGTTTTCTTATTACTAGGCGTGAAGCACTAGCAACGCTTCGGACCCCGGTGTCCGGTTAACTGAGTGAGGGTGATTTGTCCCTTTGTGACTCTTACTTCTCCACTCGCCCTTCGCCCTGCTCTCGCTCTTAACATAAGCACGTGTAGCAAGCGTGCCAAGGTCAGATTTCCTTCAGTGCTCACTGACCTGTTCTCAGTTGGCTCTTTGATATAACTGCTGTAATTCCTTTCCTTCCTCCTTTCTTAGGAACACGGGCAGCTTGTTCTGAGTAGCAGGTTAAGGGGTAGCTCTGACTAGGCTAGGATGATTCACTTCACCCGTACTAGCCTCCACTTTCTTGTCAGATGAGCTACACAAGCTCTGTGTGGGTTCCGTCTTCTCTCCTCTCCCTCCAAGACTGATCTGATTGGAATCAAGATGGATGGGATGACTCACTCCTGAGCCACCCGGAGCTTGACTGCACTGTCCTAAGACAGGAAACAGACTGAACACTAACTTTGCTACGTCACACTACTAAATAGTCTGATATGCCTCTAGTGGCAATGCTGAGAAGTGTGCGTGAATGAATATCAAGCTTTACAGTTACCTTCCTGTGCATTTTCCAGAAGATATGTGTGCCTTGCGAAGCTGGGCCACACAGTAGTGTAAGGTCACCATTGGACTTTGGAGCAGTGGAAACGTGTTCGTTGGGGGATGGATCACACTTCTCTAATCTGGCATCTAGTGGGCAAATGCCATGAGAGCGTTACCCGCCTGACTGCATTGTGCCCGCTGTTTTGGTGGAGGATGTGTAATGCCATGGGCTCGCTTTTTCAGGGGTCGACCTCAGGCCCTTAGCCCCAAACTGAGACATTTGGGACAATTGTAGCTTCCAACTCTGTGTGAACAGTTTGGTTAAGGCCCTTTTCTGTTCCCCGAAACTTTGTCTAGACGGCACACGCGAGGACTATAAAGGCATGGCCGGGGGAGCTTGGTGGGCATGCCCCTGAGCCCTGACCTCATCCAACACATTTGGGATGAACTAAAACAGAGATTGTGAGCCCGGCCCGGTCCTCCAACGTCAGTTAGACCTCACAAATGCTCATTTGGATGACTGGGCAAAAATTCCACCAACGCCTCTGACATATTGTAGAAAAACTTCTCTGAAAAATGGAAGCTGTGGTAACATATTAATGTCCAGACCTCACAAATGCTCATTTGGATGACTGGGCAAAAATTCCACCAACGCCTCTGACATATTGTAGAAAAACTTCTCTGAAAAATGGAAGCTGTGGTAGCATATTAATGTCCACGGGTATGGAATGGCAGGTCATAAAACCTCCTGGAGGTGGAATAAGGGGGGGCACATACTTTTGCACATGTAATGTATCATTAAACAATCTAGGACCCCCAATGTCATTGCAGTTGTGAATACACTTAGGCCTCATGGACAACGGACAGTCTGATGAATAACAACCAATCACAGCGCAGCTTTCATTTTTTAAACAGCTGCAGTAAAATGAAAGCTGCACCGTGATTGGTTGCTATGAGCAACAAAATGGTTTCCTTTTGTACAACAATCACAGAACAGAAATTATTAAAGGGGTTGTACGCTTTGGACTAAAAGGGGCCCCTGACGATGGGCTTATCACACGGGGGCCCAGCTGCTTATTCATCCAAGCATAACTATAATCTGGATTGTAATTAATTGTATTAAAAGTAATTAATGCCTCCGTTTGCAAAACTGACGGCACAGAGAATCGGAATGGACAGGTGACCGGAAATTAAATATATATTTATACAAGTGCAAAAAATGCTTAGAATCAGCGACGCCACTTCTGAGACAGAAAAATGTTTGGTTTGTTGCTTAGCAACAATGAATATAGCCGGGGGGTGACAACCTACACTGGAGAAATTTGGTGATGTCACACAATGAAATAAAGGGTGGGTGGCGATACCGGCATTTCTGGTTCCGGCTGCCAGAAAACCTTGCATCAGACTCAGCATGTAACATCTGTTTATTCAGCGACCGGCCTGCCATGACATACGGCATCCTTATCACCGGACCATTTCCCCTTTTAAAAGTAGAGTCCAAGACTGAAAAAAAAAATGGCTGATTTTTCCTCCAAAAAAATAGCACCCCCATCTGTTCACAGGTTGTGTGTGGTATTGCAGCTCAGCAATGCTAGATACAGGCACTTGAAGAGCTGTTTATTTTTATTTTATTTTTTTTTTAAATGGGAGCCATGTTTTTCTAATCCTGGGAACCCCTTTAAACTGCATTGGTGCTCAAAGTAGTGAGAAGACAAAAGGTCTCCGTGGTTACGACCATTCATTGTGACAGTTAGCTAGTTGCTAGTGGTCGTAACCATGGATACCTAAGCTACTGCAACGCCCTGCACATGAGGAAAGAGACATAGCTAATCAGAAGAACTATACTACATTTCTAATTGGAGGCATTTACTAGTATGATTATTACACCTACTACATATAGGGATAGCAATAGAGCCGAAAGTACAAAAGACAGTGGGGAACCCAAGAAGCGTTGGAATTGGACCATTTGGGGGACAGGAAAGGCAAGTATTTCTTATTTTACACCATTATGATCTTTTGATTTGGGCAGACAACCCCCTTTAGGCTTAAACCATCCATCATGTTGAAAACGGTCTCTGATCTGCAGGCAGGATGTTATAGAGCACAAGGAGCTGATCAGATTGATCGACATTTGTGTGGGAAATGTTTTAGTACAACTTGTAGTTTATTCATTGAACTCTCTGGTGCTCGTATGACTAGGAGTCCAGTGGGCGGTCCTATTCAATGACTCATGTACATGCACACACCAGGGATTCTGATCAATTAGATACAAGTCAGGGATCATTCACACATCACTGATTTTTCTCGTAGGCAAAAAACGATACGCGTTTCATCAGCGTTTTTGGTCAGAGTTAGGTTTTTACCATCAGTTTTTCTTGAAGGAAGATGAAGGTTTCTCAAGTTTCTCATATCAGAGTCAATGAAAACCGGACAGTACACGGATGGCATCAGAGTGCTGTCCAAGTTTTTCAAGGAATCATAGACTTGCATTGGCCATCTGGATCCGACACTTTTGTATGGACCACTTGGTCCGAGGAAATAAAAAACTAACACGTGGACCACCTCATAGAGAACCATACGAACGCAATCTATGTATTCGTACGGACGTCTTTAAGTTTACACAACCAAAGTATATAGACAAAAAGATCAGATTTTTTTTTTATATAGCTGGATGAATCATGATGAGGTAAATAAGGAAGAAAGGCGAGGAAAAGGGCGGACACGTCTTCAGCAGAAAGTGAAGGTGTGCCACAGGTTGGACAGCGAAAAACTATTACCTGGCTGCAATGTCACAACAGATGACTGAATCTACAGGTACACAGGGAGCGAGGCTGATCAGAGACAGCTCACGGTGGAAGGAGCCCTTCCTACAACTTCAGAGACACACCTCGGCCCATGGTGGAAGGAGCCATTCCGGTAACTTCAGAGACACACCTTGACCCATGGTGGAATGAGCCCTTCCTGCAACTTCAAAAACACACCTCGGCCCATGGTGGAAGGAGCCCTTCCGGCAACTTCAGACACACACCTCGGCCCATGGTGGAAGGAACCCTTCCTGCAATTCAAAAACACACCTCGGCCCATGGTGGAAGGAGCCATTCCAGTAACTTCAGAGACATACCTCGGCCCATGGTGGAAGGAGCCTTTCCGGCAACCTCAGAGACACACCTCGGCCCATGGTGGAAGGAGCCCTTCCTACAACTTCAGAGACACAACTCGGCCCATGGTGGAAGGAGCCATTCCGGTAACTTCAGAGACATACCTCGGCCCATGGTGGAAGGAGCCTTTCCGGCAACTTCAGAGACACACCTCGGCCCATGGTGGAAGGAGCCCTTCCTACAACTTCAGAGACACAACTCGGCCCATGGTGGAAGGAGCCTTTCAGGCAACTTCAGAGACACACCTCAGCCCATGGTGGAAGGAGCCCTTGAGGCAACTTCAGAGACACACCTCAGCCCATGGTGGAACGAGCCCTTCCTGCAACTTCAAAAACACACCTCAGCCCATGGCGGAAGGAGCCATTCTGGTAACTACAGAGACACACCTCGGCCCATGGTGGAAGGAGCCCTTCCTGCAACTTCAGAGACACACCTATACCTAACAATAGGGAAACAGGTCTCCATTCTGTTCCCGTATGTCCCATACACTTCTCATGAGAACTGTTTAACTCTAAAGCTGCTCATATAGAGGGGGAGTTAGGAGGTGAAGGCAGACCCTTCATTCCTGACATGATGTCAGGGGATAGTCAGGAGCCCACCCATGTGTATTACATGTCAGGACAGTTCCACCTAGGGACCTTGACTAGACAATGGCATTGGTGGTGGTTTGACCCAACGTTCCTACGACAAGTCTGAAAGGTCAGGACACAGGACAAGAATCATTGTCATGATCACAGTAAATATTCAGTAAAAAGAACTTGGTAATACTTTTGGTAGCTGTCCATCACCATGGATGATGAGACTGATCATCTCTATGACCCACGGTTAGAAGTCAGGTCAGCCATACTATTGACATATAGTCTCCTTTGGTTGGACCACTAAATAAGCCACTATAATTAAGACCTTTTAGGCCAATTTACAGAGTATATAAATCTGGGAATTAAAAAAAAGCCCCCATGATCTTTAAGTTGAGAAGTTTTTTATTTTGAAGAGACAACCAAAAAATGTGCAAGTACAGTACAGACCAAAAGTTTGGACACACCTTCTCATTTAAAGATTTTTCTGTATTTTCATGACTATGAAAATTGTACATTCACATTGAAGGCATCAAAACTATGAATTAACACATGTGGAATTATATACTTAACAAAAAAGTGTGCAACAACTGAAATTATGTCTTATATTCTAGGTTCTTCAAAGTAGCCACCTTTTGCTTTGATTACTGCTTTGCACAATCTTGGCATTCTCTTGATGAGCTTCAAGAGGTAGTCACCAGAAATGGTTTTCACTTCACAGGTGTGCCCTGTCAGGTTTAATAAGTGGGATTTCTTGCCTTATAAATGGGGTTGGGACCATCAGTTGTGTTGTGCAGAAGTCTGGTGGATACACAGCTGATAGTCCTACTGAATAGACTTTTAGAATTTGCATTATGGCAAGAAAAAAGCAGCTAAGTAAAGAAAAACGAGTGGCCATCATTACTTTAAGAAATGAAGGTCAGTCAGTCTGAAAAATTGGGAAAACTTTGAAAGTGTCCCCAAGTGCAGTTGCAAAAACCATCAAGTGCTACAAAGAAACTGGCTCACATGAGGACCGCCCCAGGAAAGGAAGACAAAGAGTCACCTCTGCTTCTGAGGATAAGTTTATCCGAGTCACCTGCCTCAGAAATCGCAGGTTAACAGCAGCTCAGATTAGAGACCAGGTCAATGCCACACAGAGTTCTAGCAGCAGACACATCTCTACAACTGTTAAGAGGAGACTTTGTGCAGCAGGCCTTCATGGTAAAATAGCTGCTAGGAAACCACTGCTAAGGACAGGCAACAAGCAGAAGTGACTTGTTTGGGCTAAAGAACACAAGGAATGGACATTAGACCAGTGGAAATCTGTGCTTTGGTCTGAGGAGTCCAAATTTGAGATCTTTGGTTCCAACCACCGTGTCTTTGTGAGACGCAGAAAAGGTGAACGGATAGACTCTACATGCCTGGCTCCCACCGTGAAGCAAGGAGGAGAAGGTGTGATGGTGTGGGGGTGCTTTGCTGGTGACACTGTTGGGGATTTATTCAAAATTGAAGGCATACTGAACCAGCATGGCTACCACAGCATCTTGCAGCGGCATGCTATTCCATCCGGTTTGCATTTAGTTGGACCATCATTTATTTTTCAACAGGACAATTACCCCAAACATACCTCCAGGCTGTGTAAGGGCTATTTGACCAAGGAGGAGAGTGATGGGGTGCTACGCCAGACGACCTGGCCTCCACAGTCACCAGACCTGAACCCAATCGAGATGGTTTGGGGTGAGCTGGACCGCATAGTGAAGGCAAAAGGGCCAACAAGTGCTAAGCATCTCTGGGAACTCCTTCAAAATTGTTGGAAGACCATTTCCGGTGACTACCTCTTGAAGATCATCAATAGAATGTCAAGAGTGTGCAAAGCAGTCATCAAAGCAAAAGGTGGCTACTTTGAAGAACCTAGAATATAAGACATATTTTCAGTTGTTTCACACTTTTTTGTTACGTATATAATTCCACATGTGTTAATTCATAGTTTTGATGCCTTCAGTGTGAATGTACAATTATAGTCATGAAAATACAGAAAAATCTTTAAATGAGGTGTGTCCAAACTTTTGGTCTGTACTGTAGATGCATCCAGAAGGCTGACATGCACGCTCTATACAGTAGGGCTGACATTGCTATGACGTTTTATAAAGGGTTTGCAGGACACGCTGAGAACCTCAGATCAACCCAATGTTAGAGGGCAATGCTGCCAGTGACTCCCAACCAACACTCAAAGTGCCAAGAGTCAGTGGGGCGGTGTCTAGAGTCACTAAGGCGGAGCATGGAGGCAGTACAGCTCTACGTTATGGAGCCACATGATCTCTGTAGACTGTATGAAGTCCACAAAGCATGCCACAATTTTAGAAGATTAAGCTATAATCCAGAGCCATGTGAAAGGCTGACTAAATGCTTCCTCCACATATCTGAATTCTTCTGAATGACATTATTAGTTTGCACCCACTGTACAGTAATATCCAGGCTTTATATAGCACACAAGACCTTTTTTTTCCAAAGTCTCTTTCCAGGTCTTAAACTAACAGACTGCCACATAAAGAAAAGCCACATTAGTCAACGCTTCCCCATAATTAGAGGCGAAGTCAAAATAACTCATCGCCTCAAGGCGGCAAACACCATGTGTATAATGCTTGCAGTATGGTCTGGATCAGAAGATGGAACCCACCCTAATATACAGGGAAATCCCGGAATACTCTGCCGCTGGTAAGAGTCGTCTTCTTGTGTCAGACGATCAAGAGGGATTAACCACAGATCAGGTTTCATGGCCTACAAAGATAGAGAGTTAGAGGTCCAAGTGCTGGGTTCTCTGCTGAAAAACAAGGAGGTCCTAGGTCATCAATTTCGGTGGTACATTCCATGGAAGTCCACCGGTGGTGTCCAGCCTAAAAGGCAGATCTCTATACTTTGATTACACAAATATATCTCATCTTGCGCAACTAGGACACTTTGTAACCCAGAAGTCTAGGAAATATGGGCGGCAACCCCTGTCCGAGTGGTAAAGTTGGCTGTGACGGGATGATTCAAAAGGTCAATTTTGACTTTTTAAGGGGGTTGTTCATTGGTTAGATATACAAAACCTTAGGATAGGTCATCAATATCAGACCGATGGGGATTGGACACCCAACACTGACCATACGTAAACAGTGGGCAATGCTAGAACCAGGGCTGTGGAGTCGGGAGTCCATTTTGGTGCAGTCGGTATAAAATGGACTGAATCCAAAAATATATAATAAATTGGGTACAGTAATAAAACAAGCAGCGCCGTCTATGGAGAAGCCATGATCCACACACACACACACTGACATTATTGACAGCCTCAATCCATGAATCATGTGAGAGACGACTCATTTACACCATTCAGTGCCGAAAAGCCATCATTAAAGGAAAACTCCAATAAAATGGTCCCTTGTAATTATTTACGAGGGAATCCTCCCTCCATCCTAACGCTCTGCACGTCACAGATTTGCGGTTTCCACTGATGATTCTCAATTATGTATCATTAAATTGCATTTACTGCATGCCCTAAGCCTAAGGCTACATTCACATGATGTGGTCATGCAAAGTCCTTTTTGCAGGGATTTTACAAAATTGCAATAAAAAGGAAATAAGGATTTTCAATTATATTTCGCTATAATAAAGTATCTAATGGGACATGTCACAATTTTATAGGACACTGGAGCCATGAGGAACAACGGTAGGGTCCATAGACTTCACATAGCTTCACACAAGCCGTCATGACCGTGTGCACATTGGGCCTTAGGCTAGGTCACGAAACTGCAGAAGTAGCCCAAAATATACAAAAGGTATCTCTCTGATCTTTGCACTTTATGAACCAGGAAGATCAGGATGAATCATACTGAGCCTAGGCAGAAAGCGGCCAATCAGTGTTGTGGGAGGCGTTTTACAGAGCTCAGCATTCAGAGAACAGCTAGGTCTGCAGCAGAGAAAACAGTGATTTCATTAAAACTGGGGCAACAAGTAAAGTAAGCGATACATTGTAGAAATCAGGTCATGATGCTCTCCGATGGGGCAGCAAAAACCTGGTGACAGATGCCTTTTAGGCTTCATGCACATGAGAGCATTCCGATAAGTTGTACAGATCCATAAGATGACACCCTTGGAAGTCTAGGGGCCCCATCATATTGGATTTTCTTTGGGCTTCAATCTCATTCATATCCTGCCATGCTTCACCGTCTCCATAATATGGCAATAAGAAGGGTCAGACATCTAGAACTTCAATATGCCAGGTCAGCAGTGCCGGCGGCAGCCCATGCATGGCCGAGCAGAGTGGACATGTACATGGGGATGGGGGGTGTTAGGATTAGCTGGCAGGTAAGGTGCATCCTCCGCCACAGCAGCACCCTTAAGGTACTGCCACACTAAACAATCCCGCTAGCGATCTCGTTAGCGTTGCATACTAATGCGATCGCTAGCGGGATTGTTTCTATATTGCTAAATGCGGCCACATTTAGCGATATAGTTAACGACGCTATCGCCGTTACCGATCTTCTTAACGACTTTAGCGGTACAAAAGTACCGCTAAATCGCTAAGAAAAGGTGCCACACAGCGATTAGATACTTACCCAGCGGGAGCGCCGACGAGAAAATAGGGTCCGGAACGATTCCAGCGACGAGCGAGATCACAGCAGGAAGCTCGTCGCTGGAACCTGCCGCACTGAACAACATCGCTAACGGGATCGCTAAATAGTGACGTTTTTTTAGCGATCCCGTTAGCGATATTGTTTAGTGTGGCATACCCTTTAGTTTAGATGATTCAGCAAGTCCTGACTATCAGACTAATATTCCAAGGTGACTTTGCTCAGGAACAACCAGTGTGAATAAGACCGATAAGGGAGACAGCAGGCCGCACATTGTGGTCAGACCGCCATTCTTCCACTGCAAAGAGCTGATGACAAAAGCACGACTGGGGGCAAAATAACATCAGAAGGGGGTTCTCCAAATGGGACAAGATCTTTAAAAAAGGAATACGGGAAAACTTCCCAATCGCTGAGAGTCCGACAGCTGGGACCACACAGATCATGAGAACTGGGGCTCTTGAATGAAGAGTAGGCCGAACAGAGGGCGTCAAAGGATCGGCCAAAGGACGGCGTCAAAAGATCGGCCGAAGGACTGCGTCAAAAGCAGGGCTGTGGAGTCAGTAAGCTAAACCTCCGACGTCAACTCCGACTCCTCAATTTCTATGACTCCAACTGACTCCCTCATACTAGGGCTGCGGAGTCGGTAAGCCAAACCTCCGACTCCAACTCCGACATTTCTATGACTCCGACTGACTCCCTCATACTAGGGCTGTGGAGTCGGTAAGCCAAACCTCCGACTCCAACTCCGACTCCTCAATTTCTATGACTCCGACTGACTCCCTCATACTAGGGCTGTGGAGTCGGTAAGCCAAACCTCCGACTCCAACTCCTCAATTTCTATGACTCCGACTGACTCCCTCATACTAGGGCTGTGGAGTCGGTAAGCCAAACCTCCAACTCCAACTCCTCAATTTCTATGACTCCGACTGACTCCCTCATACTAGGGCTGTGGAGTCGGTAAGCCAAACCTCCAACTCCTCAATTTCTATGACTCCGACTGACTCCCTCATACTAGGGCTGTGGAGTCGGTAAGCCAAACCTCCAACTCCAACTCCTCAATTTCCATGACACCGACTCCAATGCCACCAAAATGGGCTCCGACTCCACAGCCCTGGTCAAAAGGACCGGCCGAAGTCAAAAGGACCAGCCGAAGTCAAAAGGACCGGCCGAACACTGCCATTTACAGAGGTGCTCTAGACTATGAATGGCGCAGCAGTAAGCATGGTCAACCACTGCTCCATTCAAGAGCTCCAATTCTCATGATCGGTGGGGGTCCCAAGCAGCGGTCATACCGCCAGCATTTGGGAAGTTATTCCATATACTGTGGATAAGGGCTGACACTAGGATCCAGTTTGACCATATTTCCAAGACCCTTTGAACACACAGGCGATCTATCCTGAGCATTGTATGGCATGACCGTAATCCCTGCATATTTTCCCGGCTTTACAGGTTAAAGGGTAAAAAACACTTTGCAAACGTGTTAAGCTGATAGATCTGTGCCAAATACGTAGAATATTTAATTTTCAAGGGCACATGTTACCAGGCGTAATCCTTTAGAATTAGAACGTTTTCCAACTTCAGACACTTATGCCGTCTACAAAGATGAGAGTTTCACTTCTAATAGTTTCACCTAGCGGAAGAAAGGGGATCCCTGTCCAGCAGGTCAAAACGGCCGGCAATAGCTGTATACGGAAGGAGGTGGCGACGCAGCTGCAATGACGTCAGCCCATCTAAAAAAAAAAAAAGAGCCTTTACCAGGTCAAAACTGACCAGCTTTTGCTCTTATTTTATTTAGTGCTAATTTTTATGGTCTTTACCAAGGGGGCGTGGCTTTCAGGATTGTGAAGGCGTGCCTTTATGCTGCCCTGTGAGCCACACCCACTTGGCATTACACATGCACGGATCCAATGCAGGTATGAACAGAGTCCAACAAAGTTTTAACAGAGTGCAGAACTAGTATTGAATCAATTTTTGGGAAAGTGTTTTTTTTTTTTTTTACTTTTCTCATTCTCTGAAAGCAAGCAGAGATCTTGAAAACAGGAATTAAAAGCAAAATTGCCAAACTGAATGTACTGGAAATTATTGCAAAATGATAATGATTCACAGCGTTGTAAAATCTATCGTTTTTACAGCTTTCACATTGAGGTTGTCGTAATCCCAGGAATCTTTATATCGTTTCCTATATTGTCCCACGGCTTCTACTGATCTAAAGTGAAGGCTGGCAGCCGGGCGCAGAGAGCGGCACGGGCATCGGGGATGAACGGCGGTGCCAAGGAAAGAAAGTGCAATGTGCACATATTCCAAAGGCCACAGCTGGTCTCTGTTTACTTCCATGCAGTGATGACATCACATAACCACTGCAGCCAATCACTAGTCTGAGCACTGATGCTGAGTGATTGGCTGCAGCAGTCACATGAATGAATGTCATGGTAGGAAACAACAATCACCTGTCGACAAGAGAAGCGTTGCTGCTGGAGCATCAGGGATTGAATGAGGGGGATTTATTTTTATTATTTTTTGTTTGTTATTTTACCCTTCCCGCTCCTGGCTACAGATATTTAAGATCCTGGAGAATCCATTTAAGCCGCAGTTATAATACGTGACTCATCCGTGTGTGATGTGATGGTGTAAACAATCGCTCATCCTGGAACCTCTGATCACTGACAACAAGGTGAATTAGTAAGAGAACCGCCTTCAATTAGCTCCACGGTAAATAGCAACATTGTATCGAGTAATAAAAACTGGTAACAGATCACATCTACGATCTACCACTGTAACCGACAGGATCCTTCCTGACCAGCCGATCACCACGGTCCGGATCCTAGAACCCCTAGACATCAGCGCATCATTACGGTTCCAGATCCTAGAACCCCTGGAGATCAGCGCATCATTACAGGTCTGGATCCTAGAACCTCTGGAGATGCGCGCATCATCATCATCATCACAGATCCAGTTCCTATATCCCTAGGAGACGAGCGGATCATCACGGGTCCAGTTCCTATAACCCTAGGAAACGAGCGGATCATCATGGGTCCAGTTCCTATAACCCTAGGAGACGAACGGATCATCACGGGTCCAGTTCCTATAACCCCAGGAGATGAGCAGATCATCACAGGTCCGGCTCCCATAACCCTAAGAGATGAGCGGATCATCACAGGTCCAGTTCCTATAACCCTAGGAGACGAGCGGATCATCACAGGTCCAGTTCCTATAACCCCAGGAGATGAGCAGATCATCACAGGTCCGGCTCCCATAACCCTAAGAGATGAGCGGATCATCACAGGTCCAGTTCCTATAACCCTAGGAGATGAGTGGATCATCACAGGTCCAGTTCCTATAACACTAGGAGATGAGTGGCTCATCACAGGTCCAGTTCCTATAACCCTAGGAGATGAGCGGATCATCACAGGTCCAGTTCCTATAACCCCAGGAGATGAGTGGCTCATCACGGGTCCAGTTCCTATAACACTAGGAGATGAGTGGCTCATCACAGGTCCAGTTCCTATAACACTAGGAGATGAGTGGATCATCACGGGTCCAGTTCCTATAACACTAGGAGATGAGTGACTCATCACAGGTCCAGTTCCTATAACACTAGGAGATGAGTGGCTCATCACAGGTCCAGTTCCTATAACCCTAGGAGATGAGTGGATCATCACAGGTCCAGTTCCTATAACACTAGGAGATGAGCAGATCATCACAGGTCCGGCTCCCATAACCCTAAGAGATGAGCGGATCATCACAGGTCTAGTTCCTATAACCCTAGAAGATGAGTGGATCATCACAGGTCCAGTTCCTATAACACTAGGAGATGAGTGGATCATCACAGGTCAGTTCCTATAACACTAGGAGATGAGTGGCTCATCACAGGTCCAGTTCCTATAACCCTAGGAGATGAGTGGATCATCACAGTCCAGTTCCTATAACACTAGGAGATGAGTGGATCATCACGGTCCAGTTCCTATAACACTAGGAGATGAGTGACTCATCACAGGTCCAGTTCCTATAACCCTAGGAGATGAGTGGCTCATCACAGGTCCAGTTCCTATAACACTAGGAGATGAGTGGATCATCACGGGTCCAGTTCCTATAACACTAGGAGATGAGTGACTCATCACAGGTCCAGTTCCTATAACCCTAGGAGATGAGTGGATCATCACAGGTCCAGTTCCTATAACACTAGGAGATGAGTGGCTCATCACAGGTCCAGTTCCTATAACCCTAGGAGATGAGTGGCTCATCACAGGTCCAGTTCCTATAACACTAGGAGATGAGTGGATCATCACGGTCCAGTTCCTATAACACTAGGAGATGAGTGACTCATCACAGGTCCAGTTCCTATAACCCTAGGAGATGAGTGGCTCATCACAGGTCCAGTTCCTATAACCCTAGGAGATGAGTGGCTCATCACAGGTCCAGTTCCTATAACACTAGGAGATGAGTGGATCATCACGGGTCCAGTTCCTATAACACTAGGAGATGAGTGACTCATCACAGGTCCAGTTCCTATAACCCTAGGAGATGAGTGCTCATCACAGGTCCAGTTCCTATAACACTAGGAGATGAGTGGATCATCACGGGTCCAGTTCCTATAACACTAGGAGATGAGTGGCTCATCACAGGTCCAGTTCCTATAACCCTAGGAGATGAGTGGCTCATCACAGGTCCAGTTCCTATAACACTAGATGAGTGGATCATCACGGGTCCAGTTCCTATAACACTAGGAGATGAGTGACTCATCACAGGTCCAGTTCCTATAACCCTAGGAGATGAGTGGATCATCACAGGTCCAGTTCCTATAACACTAGGAGATGTGTGGATCATCACAGGTCCAGTTCCTATAACACTAGGAGATGAGTGAATCATCACGGTTCCGGCTCCCAGAACCTTTGCAATCTTCTAACAATAAAAAGGAATTGTCTTTTTCAACAAATTCAACATTATTGCACCCTTCACCAAACTGTAACACTCAGAGTCACCTACTAATACTCCACATTCTGCCCACATGGCTCCTATAGCATTCTCGATCCTCAGACGGCTTATACCAGTGGTCTGGAACTAAAGTTCTTCATGCGCTGGGACACAAACTCCCATCATCCTGACAGCCACACACTGGAGACATATGCAAAGTAACTAGGGTATATAATCTAGGCATTTACTGCATTGTGAGGAACTACAAGAACCAGCATACCCCGAATACAGACAGCAATGTTCTCCTACATGTTTTGCTAGTTTCTAAAGTAGATCTCAAGTGGAACTACAAGCACCAGCACACCTCTGGCCAATAGAAAGTCACCACTCACACACTGACAGAATATAGGACTATAAGTACCAGCAACAACGGAAGAACTCGGACCACGGGCTGAATTAGCATGTAGGACTACAACTCTCAGCATTAGAGAACAGCCACAATTATGTCCTAGAGAGATAGAGACGGGACAACACGGGTGAAATATCACAAATCCCAGAAACTACAAGAACCAGCATGCCCTGCGTAGACAAACGCAGAATTAGAAAGTACTACAAGTCCCAGCAAACACACCTGCAATTATTACCATGAAATAAGATGGTGAAGAACTACAAGCACCATCATTTCTAGACTAGAGACTGACAGAATCTGGCAACATAAGGCGAAGCAGCAGGGGAACTACAAGCACCAGCATCCCCCACCTAGAGTAAGAAGTCATAGGGCAGAATGCCCAGACCCAACCTGAAAACACAAATCCCACCCAAAGTGGAACTACAAGCACCATCATGCCCAGACTACAAAAACAGGGGAACTACAAGCACCAGAATCTAAATCCCATCAGCAGTGAAACTACAAGTCCCAGCTAAACCATACAGCTTGTGTTCTAAAATGCTGTCAGGAGAACTACAACTCCCAGGAAGTCAAGGCTCTAAACTGTGGCACTCGGTAATGCTAAGTGTACATGAACTACAACTCCCAGCATGCCCTGACCAAGCCGCATAGCGCTTTGTCTGAGACTGGGAACCACAACTCCCAGCAGGTCCTGAGCAGACACGTCGCTGTGGAGGAGGGAGCAGTCCGCCTCACCTTGTAGGTGTTCTCGGTGATCCTGGCCACGGCCTCCGGGTCCCGGGACATGGCTGCGGCTGTGCGGGGTCTCGGGGCCAGCTCCGGCCGCCGCTCTCCTCTCACCTCCCGGACAACTGTCACCAACAGCGGCAGAACTTGTGGCACCGGCGGCGGCTGCGGGAGGAGCAGGAAGGTGGGGCGGTGAGGTCACAGCGGAGCCGGGGAGGGACGCACCTGGTGCGGGGAGGAGGAGGAGGAGGAGAAGCAGCTGCAGCACCGCGGTGTGATCGGCGAGGATCGTGCGACTTCCGTGCAATCACTATCGTGCGACTTCCATGCGATAACAGTTGGACTCTCCTGACCCGAACATGATAGCTGCATAGAAATACATGAAGCTGTCATGCTTGGGTCGGTAGAGCCGCCGGCCAGTCTGTGCACTGCGTTCCAATCTCGCTTTGATTTATATGGCCGTCTGACTGCGCCCCTAGGATAGCTTATCAGTATCAGATCAGTGAGCGACCAACATTTGACTCAGTGTGTAGAGGCCATTCTCGGACTGCAGCTCGGCTCCTATTGAAGTGATCGGGAACTGAGCTGCAGTACCAGTGTGCGGCCATTACACAGCGTACGGCGCTGTGTTGTTCCATATTCCGCTATATTGTGCATATCTGGCCACAGCGGGAGCTGCAGACAGCTGATCAGTGGGGGAGACGACTGTCAGATACCTCCCCGGTCTGATATTGATGACCTTTTCCATGGACCGATCAGCAGCATATCCAGTCACAGCGATCCTAGCATTTTGGGCCTATTTTGGAGAAAAAAGATTCGGTAAATCTTCCTCTACATCACGACCCTGTACTTATTGTTTGCAGTGTGAAGTGCCTTTTTGTGGGAGCCAATACATTATTATTATTATACATTTTTATAGCGCCATTTATTCCATGGCGCTTTACATGTGAAAGGGGCAAATATAGACAAGTACAATAAACATGAGCAATACAAGGCATACACAAGTACAGAAGGAGAGAGGACCCTGCCCGCGAGGACTCACAGTCTACAAGGGATGGGTGAGGATACACTAGGAGAGGGTAAAGTTGATCGTGCGGTGGTTCAGTAGACTGAGGATCACTGCAGGTTGTAGGCTTGTCGGAAGAGGTGGGTCTTCAGGTTCTTTTTGAAGGTTTCCATGGTAGGCGAGAATCTGATGTGTTGGGGTAGAGAGTTCCAGAGCATGGGGGAAGCACGGGAGAAGTCTTGTATGTGCTTGTGGGAAGAAGGGATAAGATGGGAGTAGAGAAGGAGATCTTGAGAGGATCGAAGGTTGCATGTGGGTAAGTACCGGGAGACCTTGTCACAGATGTATGGAGGAGACAGGTTGTGGATTGCTTTGTATGTCAGGGTTTTGAACTGGAGCCTCTGGGCAATAGGAAGCCAATGAGGGGCTTGGCATAGGGGAGAGGCTGGGGAATAATGGGGAGACAGGTGTATTAGTAGGCAGAAGAGTGTAGAATGGATTGGAGTAGTGCTAGAGGGAAGGCCAGAGAGTAGGAGGTTGCAGTAGTCGAGGTGGGAGATGATAAGGGCGTGCACTAGTGTTTTTGTGGTTTCATGGTCAAGGAATGCACAGATCTGGGAAATATTTTTGAGTTTGAGACGGCAGGAGGAGGCAAGGGTTTGGATATGTGGTTTGAAAGAGAGGGCAGAGTCGAGGATCACTCCGAGGCACCGAGCGTGCGGGACTGGGGAAAGTGAGCAGCCATTGACATTGATGGATAGGTCTGGTGGAGGGGTAGAGTGAGATGGGGGAAAGATGATGAATTCTGTTTTGTCTATGTTCAGTTTAGAAAGCGT
The DNA here is from genome assembly GCA_033576555.1 of Oophaga sylvatica. Classification (NCBI taxonomy): domain Eukaryota; kingdom Metazoa; phylum Chordata; class Amphibia; order Anura; family Dendrobatidae; genus Oophaga; species Oophaga sylvatica. Next base: position 123,731,661 of record JARQOD010000007.1, read on the forward strand.
GCAGAGAAGAAAGCTGAAATAGCAGACAGACATTGTGGGATTTTGGTCAGTAGGGAGGTGAGGTCAGGTCCAGATAGGTAGATCTGCTTGTCATCAGCGTAGAGATGATACTGCAAACCATGGGATTCTATGAGCTGTCCCCGGCCGAGGGTGTAGATGGAGAAGAGTAGGGGTCCTAGAACTGAGCCTTGAGGAACACCGACAGACAGGGGGCGAGGTGAGGAGGTGGTGTGGGAGAGGGAGACACTGAATGTTCGGTCTGTTAGATATGACGAGATCCATGATAGGGCCAAGCCTGTGATGCCCAGAGATGAGAGAATCTGTAACAGGAGGGAATGGTCTACAGTGTCGAAGGCAGAAGACAGGTCCAGGAGAAGGAGGACAGAGTAGTGTCGCTTGCTCTTGGCGGTTAGTAGGTCGTTGGTGACTTTAGTTAGGGCAGTTTCAGTTGAGTGATGCAGTCGGGCCAGATTGTAACCGGTCAAAGAGGGAGCAGGAGGAGAGGTGGGAGGACAGTTCAAGATGGACGTGCTGTTCCAGTAGTTTTGAGGCATAAGGGAGAAGAGATATCAGGCGATAGCTAGATACATAGGCCAATACTTCTGTACCGTGGAGGTGTAGGCACCCAAGTGCCGCCCGAAATATGGCATTAATGCAACTAGTTTATTGATGGGGAGGTGGGCCATAGATATCTATGCATACTGTATTATGCTCCTTACAGTGCAGTAATACCGCTATAAGTGTATGACCCTAGTTTCCCAATTAGGTAGTGTGAATGACGCTTGTAAGAGCACGGCTGTAGTCATCATGTAGCCCGGATTGTCTGCATTTTCCACATCTGCACTTTGATTTGTGTGCCTTACCTTTCCTCTAGATAGTCAGCCCTTGTCCTAGAATTATACTGCAGCCGGGAACATGATTCACACTTTCTGCTAGTTTGTGTTTCCTTATAGAAACAAGACTTCTAAGATCCGACACATCGGACCCCCGAGGGACGTGTCCTCTGAAGACCCAAGCAGTGCCCAAAAAGGTCCTAGACTGGTACAGTATGACTGAGAGCGACACTGCTAGTCCTGCCCTCCAACCTTGGCTGCCACCAGTCCTAACATCTACCGAGACCTCCTAACTTCATTGTATAGGGCGTCTCTGGTCAGTGTGATAAGGAATATCCTGATTTGTCATCCCCGTGTAGGAGGTGAGCCATGCACCAGTCACAAGATCCTCACACTGCTCCTCACTGGTGCAACGCTGCGGAGTAGTGACGGTACTCCAGATTACATCGGGTCATAATACAGGTTGTAATTAGGGAAAGTACAGGATGAGTAAAGTGGCTCTTTTATGAAGTTACATCTTGTAAAAACCATATTAAGCTGCAAACTATAAAATGACTAAAGGTGAACAAAAAGTGATCAGCCAGGGTGTTAAAGGGGGTCAGTCACCCCCCCCCAAAAAAAAAACCTGAAATTGAACTGTTTAGACATTCATGTAGGGGACTAAGTCGCTATAAAAATCATACTGGTCTGTACATTTGAGTAAATTTATTGCTTGAAAACAGTTTTATTAGATATGTAAATGATGGGTCTTCAGTGCACCCTTGGTGTGGCTAAGTGTTCAGTGCACAGTTCTACCCCATCGATTACCATTGTGATGATTGATAGCGTTTGATTTGGATTGCTGCTTGATCTAAATCTCTAGCCCTGGACATACTGACTCTGCAAAAGCCGAGTGCGTGCATACACAGTGTTGGTGTGTGCAGGGCATGAGTTCTCTTACCTCTCCTGTGCATAGCGGCTGCTCGCTGCACACAGTATCACAAAGCAGTGGGCAGCAAATGATGCCAGGAGAGAGAGATGAGAATGCTCACACACTGTCACGCTCGCCCTCTGCATGTCAGGGTGTTGGCGCTTTTATCCACCACTCCTATGTGTAGCCACTCGCTGCATACAGGATCATAAAGCAGCGTGCAGCCGCTACACACATGAGAGGGAGAAAAGAGCACCCACACACTTGCATTATGCGCGTTTTCATCTCCTTCTCCTTTCAGCATTAGCCATCACTGCTTTGTGATCTTGTATGTAGCAAGCAGCCGCTATACACAGGAGAGGGATGATAAATCTCTTGCACATGTGTAGCCCTGGTGTGTGAAGGCACACGCAGTACCCTGGAGGATGTGTGGAGAGATAGCAGTTTAATGCTAAATGAACATTCATTCCAACATGCACTTAGACACGCCCACAGGTTTATAAGCTTGTGACATCAGCAGGGAGTGTTCAGTCAGAGAGTGTCCTGTCTTCAGTCAGTTCAGTTTGTCTGAGGAGACAGTCAGTCAGCGAGAAGTCTGTGCAGGAGAGAGGAGTGAGCTGCAGATAATTCAGACGCCTGTCTAGAGGACGGTAGAGGTTCAGAGACGTGCTCCTGCCTAAAAGTATTACTGGTATTCTGCTAGCAAGCTCTGGAAGGAACTAAGAAGGAACTGACTGATATATATATCTGTGAAGTGAGGGATGCTTATGCTACCAGCACGGGCAAGGCGAAAGGCACAGTGGTAGATATTGTGAGTGCTTTAGGATTGGAAGTCCTGCACTGTTAACCGGTTACTGGGACCGAAGCATCACCATAGCTTCATGCATGGTGGTAGAAGAACCAGATTTATTGGAGGGAACTACGCTTCATGCTAGTTGGACTCGTCATATTGGAAGTAAAGGAGGCCCCTAACTTGCCCAGCTGCTATCTCGAAATACATCCTCCTTGGATCAGCCTCCCTGGGACCTGCTTGAACATCTTACAAGTAAAGGTATGGAAAGACGCTGACCGTGTGAGACTGTGTTCTTTATCTGCACCCGACTTCACAAATCCCATAGACTTTGAGGGACCAGTCCCACCTGTAGGGGACCCGACATCTAGCTGCCTCACCATCCCCTCAGAGATCTACAGCAGCGCTGGTACATATTACCAGAATACTACAGGTGGCGTCACGAACTGTACATAAATCAATCCCCTGTAAATATATCCCCAACATACGCCAGACCGCCCGGGCCACAGACCGAGCCACAGCTACCTGTGACAATCCCCATAGACTTCTACGGGCTCGGCTCTGAGTACCCCATTGCCCTGGTAACCCACAATTGTGGTGGCGGGTCGACACAAAAACTTGGCGTCACGAACAGGATGCGAAACTCGCAGAATTGTGAGCCCTATGTGCCTAAGGAATTGTTTTTGTGAAAAGGACTGTTTGCACTTTTGGCGCCAAAATCGCCATTTTTGTCGCCATATTCGCGCCCTCAGGCGCTGGAGAAGAAGGTGGGCGTACCTGTAAAAGCGCGCTGTTGCCTGGCTCCGCCCCCGGCTCTGACTCATCGGCAGGTCCTGCGACAGGAAGTGAACGCTCTGACATCAGAGCGCCTGCGACGAAGGTCCTGTCTCCACCGAAAAGGAATGAAGGAGATAGAGAGACGCTGGCGTGCCCTGAAACAGCGGCTGCTGAGGGACGCAGTGTTCTCTCCTACAAGCATAATGCCGTCTCCTGAATTCCCAAGTTCCCTGCTGGGAAGGCTGAAGAGAAACCGGAGGCTGCCCCCGAAAGTACCAATCCTGATCCCACCGGTGAAGCGGTGGAGGCGAAGGAGGTTGAGGAGGTACCGCCAGTTCCGGAACGCCCGCCCGGCCAAGAGGCCGCAGCAGATGATCAATCCCTGGTAGGGACACCGGCGGGGACCCAGCCGTCAATGATGGAGAGCGACTGGAAAGATGGAGCAGCGACAGCAGCAGGTTAGTGCGTCCTCAATTGAGCCATTGCGCACACCTGCTTCCTGCTCTGCATCACACCAGCATTGTGCGTCCTATTCCGCATCGCCCCCTGCGTACACCTCAGTATCGCAATCGGCGACCTACTCTGCATCGCAATCGCGACCCAATCTACATCGCAAACTGCGGTTACAGCTGAATCGCCCCCTGCAACGCAAATTGAGACGCAGTCGGCGTCTCACGAGAAAGAGATACCCGTTGCGCCCCTGATGGTTCATACAAAGACTGTTGCGACCCAGACTCTGATCGCAGCACATGATCTGTTCGTCAATGAGATCTAGGGATCATCGCATTGTTCCAGCCCCCGGGATGGAAAGTGTAACAGAAGTTAATAAAGAAATGTGAAGAACGGTAGGACCCAGACAGGGTTTACCGCAGCTGAGAAGATGTATATAAGTTTTTATAAAAGTGAAAGTAGTTTGTACCGTTAATATGAAAAATGTCTATTTAATACTTTGTGTATTTTCTATGTTTAATGCAACGTTCAAGATATTCGTACCTCCCGATGGGAAGAAGTTAATGTTTGTTGTTATGCATAAACAAAATTTTCTGTCTTCTTGTATTTCACAGCCCGGGAGTGCTGTCTTTTACCATGGGGGAATGTGTAGCCCTGGTGTGTGAAGGCACACGCAGTACCCTGGAGATGTGTGGAGAGATAGCAGTTTAATGCTAAATGAACATTCATTCCAACATGCACTTAGACACGCCCACAGGTTTATAAGCTTGTGACATCAGCAGGGAGTGTTCAGTCAGAGAGTGTCCTGTCTTCAGTCAGTTCAGTTTGTCTGAGGAGACAGTCAGTCAGCGAGAAGTCTGTGCAGGAGAGAGGAGTGAGCTGCAGATAATTCAGACGCCTGTCTAGAGACGGTAGAGGTTCAGAGACGTGCTCCTGCCTAAAAGTATTACTGGTATTCTGCTAGCAAGCTCTGGAAGGAACTAAGAAGGAACTGACTGATATATATATCTGTGAAGTGAGGGATGCTTATGCTACCAGCACGGGCAAGGCGAAAGGCACAGTGGTAGATATTGTGAGTGCTTTAGGATTGGAAGTCCTGCACTGTTAACCGTTACTGGGACCGAAGCATCACCATAGCTTCATGCATGGTGGTAGAAGAACCAGATTTATTGGAGGGAACTACGCTTCATGCTAGTTGGACTCGTCATATTGGAAGTAAAGGAGGCCCCTAACTTGCCCAGCTGCTATCTCGAAATACATCCTCCTTGGATCAGCCTCCCTGGGACCTGCTTGAACATCTTACAAGTAAAGGTATGGAAAGACGCTGACCGTGTGAGACTGTGTTCTTTATCTGCACCCGACTTCACAAATCCCATAGACTTTGAGGGACCAGTCCCACCTGTAGGGACCCGACATCTAGCTGCCTCACCATCCCTCAGAGATCTACAGCAGCGCTGGTACATATTACCAGAATACTACAGGTGGCGTCACGAACTGTACATAAATCAATCCCCTGTAAATATATCCCCAACATACGCCAGACCGCCCGGGCCACAGACCGAGCCACAGCTACCTGTGACAATCCCATAACTTCTACGGGCTCGGCTCTGAGTACCCCCATTGCCCTGGTAACCCACATTGTGGTGGCGGGTCGACACACACACACTGACACCGCAGTGTCAGTACATGCATGGCTGGGGATTTAGATCAGGCAGCACTCTAAATCGAGCGGTGATAATTACCATAAGAGGAGGATGGAGATGACAATTGAAGGGCGGAAAGTTGCACCGCACACTTGGCCATGTCAAGGTGCACTGAAGCCCCTAATTTATGCATGTCATAAAAATATTTTTCTAAACTACAAATTTACTAAAATCTACGTACCAGGATGATTTTTATAGGGGTTGTTGTCAATGGTCACGGGTACGCTGACTACCATTTGTGGGGGGGAACCATTGTTTGGGCGCCGGCCAGAGTCGGAATGGAGGTGACATTTGACTTTTACCAAACAAATTGGCTGGAATTGAGATTGGTGCCATGTGATTTGGAGAGTCTGATTTGCCTCCTAAACAGTGGAAACACAAATGGACATTTTGAAACCTAGACCCCTAGGAATTATCTCGATCTAATATGTTGAGACTAAGAACCCAAGTGCTTCCCATATAACTCTTAGAGCGTAAAATCCCATTAAAATAACCCCAAAACAATTGCCTTTTTCCCCCCAATGATATTATTTTTACAGGTTACAAGACTCCAAAAGTATATTGTGCAAATTGTGGTGGCGGGTCGACACAAAAACTTGGCGTCACGAACAGGATGCGAAACTCGCAGAATTGTGAGCCCTATGTGCCTAAGGAATTGTTTTTGTGAAAAGGACTGTTTGCACTTTTGGCGCCAAAATCGCCATTTTTGTCGCCATATTCGCGCCCTCAGGCGCTGGAGAAGAAGGTGGGCGTACCTGTAAAAGCGCGCTGTTGCCTGGCTCCGCCCCCGGCTCTGACTCATCGGCAGGTCCTGCGACAGGAAGTGAACGCTCTGACATCAGAGCGCCTGCGACGAAGGTCCTGTCTCCACCGAAAAGGAATGAAGGAGATAGAGAGACGCTGGCGTGCCCTGAAACAGCGGCTGCTGAGGGACGCAGTGTTCTCTCCTACAAGCATAATGCCGTCTCCTGAATTCCCAAGTTCCCTGCTGGGGAAGGCTGAAGAGAAACCGGAGGCTGCCCCCGAAAGTACCAATCCTGATCCCACCGGTGAAGCGGTGGAGGCGAAGGAGGTTGAGGAGGTACCGCCAGTTCCGGAACGCCCGCCCGGCCAAGAGGCCGCAGCAGATGATCAATCCCTGGTAGGGACACCGGCGGGGACCCAGCCGTCAATGATGGAGAGCGACTGGGAAGAGATGGAGCAGCGACAGCAGCAGGTTAGTGCGTCCTCAATTGAGCCATTGCGCACACCTGCTTCCTGCTCTGCATCACACCAGCATTGTGCGTCCTATTCCGCATCGCCCCCTGCGTACACCTCAGTATCGCAATCGGCGACCTACTCTGCATCGCAATCGGCGACCCAATCTACATCGCAAACTGCGGTTACAGCTGAATCGCCCCCTGCAACGCAAATTGAGACGCAGTCGGCGTCTCACGAGAAAGAGATACCCGTTGCGCCCCTGATGGTTCATACAAAGACTGTTGCGACCCAGACTCTGATCGCAGCACATGATCTGTTCGTCATGAGATCTAGGGATCATCGCATTGTTCCAGCCCCCGGGATGGAAAGTGTAACAGAAGTTAATAAAGAAATGTGAAGAACGGTAGGACCCAGACAGGGTTTACCGCAGCTGAGAAGATGTATATAAGTTTTTATAAAAGTGAAAGTAGTTTGTACCGTTAATATGAAAAATGTCTATTTAATACTTTGTGTATTTTTCTATGTTTAATGCAACGTTCAAGATATTCGTACCTCCCGGATGGGAAGAAGTTAATGTTTGTTGTTATGCATAAACAAAATTTTCTGTCTTCTTGTATTTCACAGCCCGGGAGTGCTGTCTTTTACCATGGGGGAATGTGTAGCCCTGGTGTGTGAAGGCACACGCAGTACCCTGGAGGATGTGTGGAGAGATAGCAGTTTAATGCTAAATGAACATTCATTCCAACATGCACTTAGACACGCCCACAGGTTTATAAGCTTGTGACATCAGCAGGGAGTGTTCAGTCAGAGAGTGTCCTGTCTTCAGTCAGTTCAGTTTGTCTGAGGAGACAGTCAGTCAGCGAGAAGTCTGTGCAGGAGAGAGGAGTGAGCTGCAGATAATTCAGACGCCTGTCTAGAGGACGGTAGAGGTTCAGAGACGTGCTCCTGCCTAAAAGTATTACTGGTATTCTGCTAGCAAGCTCTGGAAGGAACTAAGAAGGAACTGACTGATATATATATCTGTGAAGTGAGGGATGCTTATGCTACCAGCACGGGCAAGGCGAAAGGCACAGTGGTAGATATTGTGAGTGCTTTAGGATTGGAAGTCCTGCACTGTTAACCGGTTACTGGGACCGAAGCATCACCATAGCTTCATGCATGGTGGTAGAAGAACCAGATTTATTGGAGGGAACTACGCTTCATGCTAGTTGGACTCGTCATATTGGAAGTAAAGGAGGCCCCTAACTTGCCCAGCTGCTATCTCGAAATACATCCTCCTTGGATCAGCCTCCCTGGGACCTGCTTGAACATCTTACAAGTAAAGGTATGGAAAGACGCTGACCGTGTGAGACTGTGTTCTTTATCTGCACCCGACTTCACAAATCCCATAGACTTTGAGGGACCAGTCCCACCTGTAGGGGACCCGACATCTAGCTGCCTCACCATCCCCTCAGAGATCTACAGCAGCGCTGGTACATATTACCAGAATACTACAGGTGGCGTCACGAACTGTACATAAATCAATCCCCTGTAAATATATCCCCAACATACGCCAGACCGCCCGGGCCACAGACCGAGCCACAGCTACCTGTGACAATCCCCATAGACTTCTACGGGCTCGGCTCTGAGTACCCCATTGCCCTGGTAACCCACAATTGTGGTGGCGGGTCGACACACACACACTGACACCGCAGTGTCAGTACATGCATGGCTGGGGATTTAGATCAGGCAGCACTCTAAATCGAGCGGTGATAATTACCATAAGAGGAGGGATGGAGGATGACAATTGAAGGGGCGGAAAGTTGCACCGCACACTTGGCCATGTCAAGGGTGCACTGAAGCCCCCTAATTTATGCATGTCATAAAAATATTTTTCTAAACTACAAATTTACTAAAAATCTACCGTACCAGGATGATTTTTATAGGGGCTACCATGTATGAAGTTCAGTTTCAGTGTTGGGGTGACAGACTCCCTTTAACCCCTTCACCCCCAAGGGTGGTTTGCACGTTAATGACCGGGACAATTTTTACAATTCTGACCACTGTCTCTTTATGAGGTTATAACTCCGGAACGCTTCAACGGATCTTCGCGATTCTGAGTTTGTTTTCTCGTGACATATTGTACTTCATGTTAGTGGTAAAATTTCTTCCATATAACTTGCGTTTATTTTTGAAAAAAACACAAATATGGCGAAAATTTCGAAAATTTAGCAATTTTCAAACTTTGAATTTTTATTCCCTTAAAACAGAGAAATATGTAACACAAAATAGTTAAGAAATAACATTTCCCACATGTCTACTTTACATCAGCACAATTTTGGAATCAAAATTTTTTTTTGTTAGGAAGTTATAAGGGTTAAAAGTTGACCAGCGATTTCTCATTTTTACAACAAAATTTACAAAGCCATTTTTTTTTAGGGACCACCTCACATTTGAAGTCACTTTGAGGGGTCTACATGACAGAAAATACCCAAAAGTGACACCATTCTAAAAACTGCACCCCTCAAGGTACTCAAAACCACATTCAAGAAGTTTATTAACCCTTCAGGTGCTTCACAGGAACTAAAGCAACGTGGAAGGAAAAAATGAATATTTAACTTTTTAGCCACAAAAATGATCTTTTACAAACTTTTTTTTTATTTTCACAAGGGTAAAAGGAGAAAATGGACAGATAAGGTTGTTATGCAATTTCTCCTGAGTACGCCAATACCCCATATGTGGGGGGAAAACCACTGTTTGGGCACACGGCAGAGCTCGTAAGGGAAGGAGCGCCGTTTGACTTTTTCAAACTAAAATTGGCTGGAGTTGAGATTGGACGCCATGTCGCGCTTGGAGAACCTCTGATGCGCCTAAACAGTGGAAACCCCCACAAGTGACACCATTTTGGAAACTAGACCCCCTAAGGTACTTATCTAGATCTGTTGTGAGCACTTTGAACCCCCAAGTGTTTCACAAAAGTTTATAATGCCTGGGTGTGAAAAAAAAAAAAAAAAATTCCACAAAAATGATTTTTTAGTCCTAAATTTTTGAATTTTCCCAAGGAAATTGGACCCCAAAAGTTGTTGTCCAATTTGTCCTGAGTACGCTGATACCCCATATGTGGGGGTGGAAAACTGTTTGGGCGCACGGCAGGGCTTGGAAAGGAAGTAGTAACGTTTTGGAATGCAGACGTTGATGGGGGTCATGTTCCGTTTGCAGTGCCCCAGATGAGCCTAAACAGTGGAAATCCCCCACAAGTGACCCCATTTTGGAAACTAGACCCCCTAAGGAACTTATTTAGATCTTTGGTGAGCACTTTGAACCCCCAAGTGCTTCACACAAGTTTATAATGCCCGGGCATGAAAATAAAAAATCCTATTTTTTTCCCACAAAAATTATCTTTTAGTCACTAATTTTTTTATTTTCCCAAGGGTATCAGGAGAAATTGGACCACATAAGTTGTTGTCCAATTTGTCCTGAGTACGCTGATGCCCCATATGTGGGGGGGAACCACTGTTTGGGCGCACGGCAGAGCTCGGAAGGGAAGGAGCACCATTTGACTTTTTCCAACCAAAATTGGCTGGAATTGAGATTGGATGCCATGTTGCATTTGGAGAGCCCCTGATGTGCCTAAACAGTGGAAACCCCCACAAATGACCCCATTTGGGAAACTAGACCCCCTAAGGAACTTATCTAGATCTTTGGTGAGCAATTTGAACCCTCAAGTGCTTCACACAAGTTTATAACGTAGAGCCGTAAAATTTAAAAATCATTTTTTCCACAAAAATGATCTTTTCACCCGAATTTTTATTTTTCCAAGGGTAACAAGACTCCAAAAGTTATTGTGCAATTTGTCCTGAGTACACTGATACCCCATATGTGGGGGTATACCACTGTTTGGGTGCATGGCAGAGTTTGGAAGGGAAGGAGCGCCGTCTCACTTTTTCAACGCAGAATTGGCTGGACGCCATGTCGTGTTTGGAGAGCTCCTGATCTGCCTAAACAGTGGAAACCCCCACAAATTACACCATTTTGGAAACTAGACCCCTCAAGGAACTTATCTAGATGTGTGGTGAGAACTTTGAACCCCCAGGTGTTTCACTAAAGTTTATAACGTACAGCCTTAAAATAAAAAATCCTTTTTTTTTTTACAAAAATGATTTTTTCGCCCCCAATATTTTATTTTCACAAGGGTAACAGAAGAAATTGGAACCCAAAAGTTGTTGTCAAATTTGTCCTGAGTACGCTGATACCCAATATGTAGGAGAAAACTACTGTATGGGTGCACGTCAGGGCTCGGAAGGGAAGTAGTGACGTTTTAGATTGCAGACTTTGATGGAATGGTCTGGGGGTGTCATGTCGCATTTGGAGAGCCCCTGATGCGCCTAAACAGTGGAAACCCCCCACAAGTGACCCCATTTTGGAAAATAGACCCCACAAGGAACTTATCTAGATGTGTGGTGAGCACTTTGAACCCCGAAGTGCTTCACAGAAGTTTATAACGCACAGCCGTAAAAATAAAAAATCCTTTTTTTTTTTACAAAAATGATTTTTTCGCCCCCAATATTTTATTTTCACAAGGGTAACAGGAGAAATTGGACCCCAAAAGTTGTTGTCCAATTTGTCCTGAGTACGCTGATACCCAATATGTGGGAGAAAACTACTGTATGGGCGCATGTCAGGGCTCGGAAAGGGAAGTAGTGACGTTTTGAATTGCAGACTTTGATGGAATGGTCTGGGGGCGTCATGTCGCATTTGGAGAGCCCCTGATGCGCCTAAACAGTGGAAATCCCCAACAAGTGACCCCATTTTGGAAAATAGACCCCACAAGGAACTTATTTAGATGTGTGGTGAGCGCTATGAAGCCCCAAGTACTTCACAGAAGTTTATAATGTACAGCCGTTAAAAAAAAAAAAATCTTATTTTTTTTACAAAAATAATATTTTCGCCCCCAGTTTTTTATTTTCCCAAGGGTAACAGAAGAAATAGGACAAATTTCACAATAACTCTTGGGGTCCAGAGTACGCTGATACCCATATGTGGGGATAAACTACTGTTTGGACGCATGGCAGAGCTCAGAAGTGAAGGAACACCGTTTGACTTTTTCAACGCAGAATTGGCTGGAATGGAGATCAGACGCCATGTCACATTTGGAGAGCCCCTGATGTGCCTAAACAGCGGAAACCCCCAACTCTAACTCCAACCCTAACCCTAGTCCCAACCCTAATCCCAACCCTAATCCTACCCCAACACACCCTAACCCTAGTCCCAACCCTAATCCCAACCCTAATCCTAACTCTAACCCTAATCCTAACTTTAGCGCCAACCCTAACCCTAACTTTAGCCGAAACCCTAACCCTAACCCTAATGGGAAAATGGAAATAAATACATTTTTTTTATTTTATTATTTTTCCCTAACTAAGGGGGTGATAAAGGGGGGTTTGATTTACTATTTATAGCGGGTTTTTATGATTGGCAGCTGTCACGCTAAAAGACGCTTTTTATTGCAAAAAGTAGTTTTTTGCATCGCCACATTTTGAGAGCTATAATTTTTGCATATTTTGGCCCACAGAGTCATGTGAGGTCTTAATTTTTGCGGGACGAGGTGACGCTTTTATTGGTACCATTTTTGAGCATGTGACATTTTTTGATCGCTTTTTATTTCGATTTTTGGGAGGTTAGAATGAACAAAAATCAGCAATTCATGAATTTCTTTTGGGTGAGGCGTTTTTATTGTTCCGCGTGTGGTAAAATCAATAAAGCAGTTTTATTCTTCGGGTCAGTACGATTACGGCGATACCTCATTTATATCATTTTTTTATGTTTTGGCGCTTTTATAGAATAAAAACAATTTTATATAAAAAATAATTATTTTTGCATCGCTTTATTCTGCGAGCTATAACTTTTTTATTTTTTTGCTGATGATGCTGTATGATGGCTCCTTTTTTGCAGGACAAGATGACGTTTTCAGCGGTACCATGTTTATTTATATCCGTCTTTTTGATCGCGTGTTATTCCACTTTTTGTTCAGCGGTATGATGATAAAGCACTGATTTTTTGCTTCGTTTTTATTTTATTTTTTTTAAGGGTTCACAAAAGGGGTTAACTAGTGGGACAGTTTTATAGGGGGGTCGTTACGGACGCGGCGATACCATATATGTGTACTTTTATTGTTTTATTTTTTTTATTTACAATAAGTAGAGTTGAGCGATACTTTCCGATATCCTAAAGTATCGGAATCGGAATGGTATCGCCGATATCACTAAAATATCGGCGATACCCGATACCGATACCGGAAGTCCCATGTAAGTCTATGGGAACAAAATATCGCAACTAAAAAAAACCCATTCTTTCCTTGTAAACACTAAATATACACACATAGAATACATATATATATATATATACATGTCATTGTGACATATATATATACATATATGTATAGTTTATACACTTCTACATAGTAAAATATCCTCTCATTCAATTGCCGGGTAAAGCCGGCTTCAGTGAAAAGACAGAAGCACCCGACATGAAATGACACTTGGTGTACATAGGGTTAACCATGTCTTTTCATGTCGTTTGCTATCTGATTTGCACAAACAATTAAATCAGACTATGTGTGCAAAATTTCACACCTGTAGGGGTTAATTAAAGGTGTAAATTCGTTGTAAAAAAAACGGACTTTTTTTGCTACGAATTTACACCTTTAATTAACCCCTACAGGTGTGAAATTTTGCACACATAGTCTGATTTAATTGTTTGTGCAAATTAGGCCGGCGTCACACACAACCACAAAAAAATCGGTCCGTTTTAGACGGTCGACAATCGGATCAAAATAAAAACATCACACATCCTTCTGGCATCCGATTTTCCTTCAAAGATGCGATTTAATCGCATGTGTGTGTACCTTGTAACATCCGATTTTCATCCGACTTGCGAGATTTTCTCGCAGGCTTGCAAAACTGACATATAATGGATCCAAAAGAATAGTATTTAAATGCCAAAAGAAAGAATAGATATATACACATAGAGCACATATATATATATATATATATATATATATATATATATATGTCATTGTGACATATATATATATACATATATTTATAGTTCTTACACTTCTACATACTGTTATAGCCGCTAATTCAATTGCCGGCTTCAGTGAAATCACAGAAGCCGACATGAAATGATACATTGTTTCCACACATTTAACCATGTAATTTCATGTATTTTTATATATGTTTGAAACATACAATTACATGAGTATATGTGTGCTAAATTTCAGACATGTAGGGGTTAATTAAAGGTGTAAATTCATTAAAAAAAAATGCGTGGGCTCCCGCTGTATTTTCTCCACCAGACAGACAAAGCAAGCGAGTGGGGGCAGATAATAATAGCCTAGGGAGGGTACATTTTTTTGTGCCCCCCTGGCTACTAACATCTGCCCCCAGATACCCCAGAAAGGGCAAATCTATAATTAGATTCGCCCTTTCTGGCACTTTGCCCGTCTATTCCCATTGCCCTGTAGCGGTGGCGAATGGGTTAATAAGGGGTTAAAATGACCTTGCAATTGAAAGGTCACTTTAAGCCAGGTTAATAATTGATAGCTGTCAATTAGGCAACTATCAATTATTAATCCTATTGTATGAAAGAAAAATCAAACACACACACTTTAATAAAAAATAAGTTTAATTAAATAATCACACAGTTTTTGACCATATTTTATTTTCCTGCTAAAACCATTTCCTGTAATAAAAATAAAATAAAAAAGCAAAATTATACTTACCAATCCGATGTACAGTCAGGTCCCACGGTGTAATCCATCAGAAAGGGTTAACAGGTTAAAGGTCGCAGAGAGCTAATAATGCTGTCTCAGACCTGTATTCCCCTGAATGAATAAGTTCCTCTCCCAGCGAAAGTAGAGGAATAGATTCATGAATGGAGCTTAATTGATTTCTTGCCAATTTAACTGTAGTGACCTGACCTAAAGGGAAAGTGGACACAATCAATTAAGCTTCATTCATGAAACACATCCTCTCCTGTCGCCAGGAGAGGAACTTATTCATTCATGAGCTTTGAGCTGAGCATGCAGGATTACTTGCACTGCTTGGCTCAAAGCTAGTTAACCCTTTGTGAAGGATTACAGCGTGGGACGTGACAGATCGGCGGAATAGGTAAGAATAATGTTGTTTTATTTCTTTTTCTTTATTTTAGGAGATCAATGGCTTCGCACGGATTTAGTGTAAAATAAAATATGGTCAAAAAAATGTGTTTTTATTTCATTAAAATTATTTATTCTTAAAGTGTGTGTGTTTTTTTATTTACTTCAATAGGATTAATAATTGATAGTTGTCTAATTGACAGCTATCAATCATTAACCTGCCTTAAGGTCACCTTTCAATTGCAAGGTGACAGTAAGGTGAGATTAACCCATTCGCCACCGCTACAGGGCAATGGGAATAGACGGGCAAAGTGCCAGAAAGGGCGAATCTAATTATAGATTTGCCCTTTCTGGGGTGTCTGGGGGCAGATGTTAGTAGCCAGGGGGGGCACAAAAAAATGCACCTTCCCTGGGCTATTATTATCTGCCCCCACTCGCTTTGCTTTGTCTGTCTGGTGGAGAAAATACAGCGGGAGCCCACGCATTTTTTTTCAACGAAATTACACCTTTAATTAACCCCTACATGTCTGAAATTTTGCACAAATACACTCATGTAATTGTATGTTTCAAACATATATAAAAATACATGAAATTACATGGTTAAATGTGTGGAAACAATGTATCATTTCATGTCGGCTTCTGTGATTTCACAAAACCCGGCAATTGAATTAGCGGCTATTACAGTATGTAGAAGTCTAGGAACTATAAATATATGTATATATACATGTCACAATGACATGTATATATATATGTATGTGTTCTATGTGTATATATCTATTCTTTCTAGTCTTTATTAAAGCTGTCAGTGTGATTTTACAGTATAGGCGGGGATGAATTGCCGGCTTTTCTAAAGGACACCGATGCGATTTCATCGCAAGTCACACAGTGTGGTCCGTTTGTAATCAGATTTTTCATCGCTCCCATAGACTTGCATTGGCGATTGTCGACCGACAATCGGTGACAATCGCAGCATGCTGCGATTGTACACGGACGTTTAAAACGGACCACAAAAAATCTGATACTGGGAGCTGCTCCATAGATTAACATAGGTCCGACTGCAATGCGATATTTCATCGCATTGCAGTCGTCCGATTTTGTCGCCAGTGTGACTCCGGCCTTAGATAGCAAAGGACATGAAAAGACATGGTTAACCCTATGTACACCAAGTGTCATTTCATGTCGGGTCACCCGACATGAAATGACACTTGGTGTACATAGGGTTAACCATGTCTTTTCATGTCCTTTGCTATCTAATTTGCACAAACAATTAAATCAGACTATGTGTGCAAAATTTCACACCTGTAGGGGTTAATTAAAGGTGTAAATTCGTTGTAAAAAAAACGGACTTTTTTGCTACGAATTTACACCTTTAATTAACCCCTACAGGTGTGAAATTTTGCACACATAGTCTGATTTAATTGTTTGTGCAAATTAGATAGCAAAGGACATGAAAAGACATGGTTAACCCTATGTACACCAAGTGTCATTTCATGTCGGGTTCTGCATTTCCAAAGCGCAATGAATTGCGCTATTATACTAGTAGAAGTGTAGAACTACAATATAATAATATTTATGTGTCCAAATTCAATGACATTAGTATATATATATATGAGGTGTAAATGCTGAAAAAAAATGCGTGGCTCCCGCCCTATTTTCGCAAACCATGACAGACAAAGCCAGTGAGTGGGGACAGATAAAAATGCCAGAGAGGGACCATTATTTTGCCCCCCGGCAACTAAACATCTGCCCAGACACCCAGAGAAGGACCAATTATAATTATTGCCCCTTTCTGGCCTTTGCCCCGTCTATTCCCATTGCCCCCCTTGTCTATTCCAGCCGTAGGTGGCGAATGGGTTAATATGGGGTTAAAGCCACCTTGCTATTGAAAGGTGACCTTAAGCCAGGTTAATAATTGAGAGCTGTCAATTAGACAACTATCAATTATTAATCCTATTGCATGAAATAAAAATAAAACACACACACTTTAATTAAAAATCATTTTAATGAAATAAAGACACATGTTTTTGACCATCTTTTATTTTACTGCAAAAACCATTTCCTGTAATAAAAATAAAATAAAAAAGCAAAATTATTCTTACCTATCCCATGCACAGTCAGGTCCCACGGTGTAATCCTTCAGAAAGGGTTAATGTTTACTGCAGGGACCGCAGCTAATGCTGCAGCCTCACAGTAAACCCCAAATGATTGAGTTCCTCTCCTGCCTGACAGGAGAGTAAAGGCTGGGTGTCACATAACGATACACCAGCGATCCCGACAACGATATGCACTTGTCAGGATCGCTGGTGTATCGCTACATGATCGCTGCTGAGCTGCCAAACAGGCAGCTCAGGCAGCGATCTGGGACAGCGACACTGCGGGTAACATCGCTTAAGGGCCCGTCTCACATAGCGATATCGCTACCGAGATCGCTGCTGAGTCACTAGTTTTGTGACGCAGCAGCGAGCTCACCAGCGATATCGCTGTGTGTGACATTCAGCGACGATCAGCCCCCTGCCGGGTATCGCTGATCGTCGCAGAAATGTCAGGACCTTTTTTTGATCGCTGGTTTCCCTCTGACAGGCACGCATCGCTGCGTGTGACAGGCGGGAGACCAGCGATCCGCTGGTAACCAAGGTACACAGCGGGTTTCCAGGCACCGCGCAGCGCTTGGAAACCCGCTATGTACCTTGGATACCAGCTCCCTGCATCAGGGCGCTGGTATCCAAGGTACACAGCGGGTTTCTAGGCACAGCCCCGCGCCTGGAAACCCGCTGTGTACCTTGGTTACCAGCGGATCGCTGGTCTCCCGCCTGTCACACGCAGCGATGTGTGCCTGTCAGCGGGAAACCAGCGATCAAAGGTCCTGACATTTCAGCGACGATCAGCGATACCGGCAGGGGGGCTGATCGTCGCTGAATGTCACACACAGCGATATCGCTGGTGAGCTCGCTGCTGCGTCACAAAACTAGTGACTCAGCAGCGATCTCGGTAGCGATATCGCTATGTGAGACGGGCCCTTAAGTGGAAAGCTTAATTGATTGCTTTCCACTTTCACTTCAGGTCAGCCAGGGACACAATCAGTGACGTCAGAGGGAACTGATTAACAAAAATAGGGGTTCCCTTCGAAAAAAAAATGGCGTGGGGTCCCCCCTATTTTTGTTAACCAGCCAGATGAAGCAGACCGCTGAGGCCTGGATTTTCAGGCTGTTAAGGAGCCAAGATCCATGGACCTTGCCAGCCTGATAATACCAGGCCACAGCAGTCTGCATATCTTGGCTGATTAACAAAAATAGGGGATCCCCTCGAAAAAAATTGGCGTGGGGTCCCCCCTATTTTTGTTAACCAGCCAGATGAAGCAGACCGCTGAGGCCTGGATTTTCAGGCTGTTAAGGAGCCAAGATCCATGGACCTTGCCAGCCTGATAATACCAGGCCACAGCAGTCTGCATATCTTGGCTGATTAACAAAAATAGGGGATCCCCTCGAAAAAAATTGGCGTGGGGTCCCCCCTATTTTTGTTAACCAGCCAGATGAAGCAGACCGCTGAGGCCTGGATTTTCAGGCTGTTAAGGAGCCAAGATCCATGGACCTTGCCAGCCTGATAATACCAGGCCACAGCAGTCTGCATATCTTGGCTGATTAACAAAAATAGGGGATCCCCTCGAAAAAAAATTGGCGTGGGGTCCCCCCTATTTTTGTTAACCAGCCAGATGAAGCAGACCGCTGAGGCCTGGATTTTCAGGCTGTTAAGGAGCCAAGATCCATGGACCTTGCCAGCCTGATAATACCAGGCCACAGCAGTCTGCATATCTTGGCTGATTAACAAAAATAGGGGATCCCCTCGAAAAAAATTGGCGTGGGGTCCCCCCTATTTTTGTTAACCAGCCAGATGAAGCAGACCGCTGAGGCCTGGTTTTTCAGGCTGGTAAGGATCCAATATCCATGGACCTTGCAAGCCTGATAATACCAGGCCACAGCAGTCTGCTTAGCTTGGCTGGTTAACAAAAATAGGGGATCCCCTCGAAAAAAAAACGGCGTGGGGATCCCCCCTATTTTTGTTAACCAGCCAAGTAAAATGCAGACTGCTGCGGCCTGGTATTAAAAGACTGTCAAGGCCCATGGATTTTGGCCCTCAACAGCCTGATAATACCAGGCTACAGCAGCCCCACATTTGGCGCATCAAAAGATGTGCCAATTGTGGCACTTTACCCAGCTCTTCCCACTTGCCCTGTAGCGGTGGCAAGCGGGGTAATAAGGGGTTAATGTCACCGTTGATTGCACGGTGACAATAAGCCCGGTTAATAATGGAGAGGTGTCAATAAGACACCGATCCATTATTAATCCCAAAGTTATTAAATGTATAAAAAAAAGACAAAGCAAGAAAAAAGTATTTTAATGAAATAAAAGAGACAACACAGTTTTCATTTTTTTTATTGTACTCTCATTCCTGCGACGCCATCGATCTCCTGTAAAAAAAGAAAAAAAACAAACCAACAGTATACCACCTGTCCGACGCAGTCCATAACGACAGTCCCACGACGATCCAGCTCTGCTACATCGCAATGACAGGCAGAGCCTGTCATCGCAACGCAGCACAGCTGATTACCTGCTTCCCCGGCGGTGACGTCATCGGACTGACTGCTTTACGGCCGCGATTACCCAGCAGTCACTGCAGTTATCGCGAGAAACTGCATGTGACCGCCGGGGAAAGAAGATGGCGGCCATGAAGCAGTGCAGGACGTGACCGCCGGAGATCTTCTGCCAGGTAAGTGCCGCTGACTCCTGACAGACCCGACCGACGGACACTGACAGTGACAGTGACAATCCCGATTCCGGTATCCGATAAGACGAAAATATCGGAACTCGGAATCGGAATTCCGATACAGCTAATATCGGCCGATACCCGATATTTGCAGTATCGGAATGCTCAACACTAACAATAAGTAATGAATTTATTGGGGAATATTTTTTTTTTTTATTTTGGATTTTTTTTTACACATGTTTATTTTTACTTTTTTTTACTTTTTTACTTTGTCCCAGGGTGGGACATCACTGTATTTCATCAGATCGCTGGTGTGACAGTGTGCACAGCACACTGTCACACCAGCGATGTGACAGGCAGTGCAGGACGCTTCCTCATGCCTGCTCTCGGCAGGCACTGAGGAAGCCGCCTCCCTCCAGGACCCCAGCGCCATCTTGGATCCGGGTCCTGGGAGGGAGGAAGCCCTCAGAGCAGCGCGATCACATCGCGCTGCTCTGAGGTTCTCAGGGGGGCGCGCAGGGAGCCCCCACCCTGCGCGATCCTCCCCTGTGCCCCCAGTACACCGCGATCATGTTTGATCGCGGTGTGCTAGGGGTTAATGTGCCGGGAGCGGTCCGTGACCGCTCCTGACACACAGTCACGGGTGTCAGCTGTGATAATCAGCTGACACCCGGCGGCGATTAGCTGCTCTCCCTCCGGGAGCGCAGCTAATCGCCTATGACGTACTATCCCGTCCATGGTCAGAATGGCACGGGTTTTATGGACGGGATAGTACGTCTAATGTCAGAGAGGGGTTAAAGAGGTACTCCCATTCATTGCATGCTTGAAGAGAGCCATGCATGTTCCGATCAGGGCTGTGGAGTCGGTAAGCCAAACTTCCGACTCCAACTCTGACTCCTCAATTTCCATGACTCCGACTCCCTCATACCAGGGCTGTGGAGTCGGTAAGCCAAACCTCAGACTCCTACTCCTCAGTTTCCATGACACCGACTCCAACTCCACCAAAATGGGCTCCGACTCTCCGACTCCGACTCCACAGCCCTGGTGCCGATACCTCTCCATTCACCGCTGTGCCAGATAGGACCTTAATTTTGAAATAGATACACCATGTGTAAATAGCTAACGAGAACTGTGCCTTTAGGAATCTTTATTTCCACCATGTTGGAGGTGACATAGTGGTGGCTGTAATCAGTGGCACAAGGTTGGGCCTAAACCCCGATGTGAAGTAAAGCTGGACTGTCTGGTAGTGTTGGTGTAAGAAGGGCGTACCTGTTTACATTGCACAGAGGAGTGGACCCCATGGTGGTGGAGGTAGGTTGTTTTTACAGCTGAAATTAGTAGGGCAACGATGAGACTGTTCAAGTGTGTGCCTCAATAAGCAAGAACCAACAAGCGTGATCTTCCCTGCCCATAATGGAATCTGATGCTGAACCGTAAATGTTTGAAATGTGCAGATTAATTTTTAAGCTCACGTTCTAGCGGCCATGTAAGTTGTCCGTGGCTGTCGGAGCAGAGCCCTACGAGTCACCTCCTACTTGCCAGCCTACCTGGCTCCTCTTCTGATTTGTAGTCATAAATGTATCACACCGCAACGATGATATCAAACCAGGACTACAAATTGAAAGAGGAAGCGACAGGTTATGGCCTTTTGGACCCATGGCATGGTGGCGCCGTTGGCACAAACTCTGCGCTCTCTGTCACTGCAAACAGATGTGGATTTGCCTCTGCGGCATCGGAGGATCGCAGAATCACTCAGGCTGGCTGTCCAACATCAGAGCAGTGCTTACAAGCTCTGTTAGGAAAAGCTGGCGAGTGCTGCGCTCTTTGCCTAGAAGACTGGCCACTGCTGATAGACTGCAGGGGTGGCCGTGACCTAGACAATAATTACTAAACATATACAATTAAAAATCTCCTGTATCTCAAGAACAAAGACAATTTTTAATATAAGACAAATTGCAAAGTTGTTTGTTTTTTTTACAAGCATTTTGCAATTCCACCAATTAAAGAACATGAGACCAACCCTTTAAGAGGGGGTCTGGAAAGGTTTCACTATAATTGTGTTTATTTAATAGTTAACAATATCAAGGAAATAGAGCACGGTAATTACAAGTAGACATTTTCCAAAAGCAATTTGTGTTTCTGATTAGATTACATGAATTATTTTATCATCTGACGATTATAATACTTATCATGGCTCGAAACTCACGTCTTATGTTATGCCCTAATTATTCCAGATGCAGGGAGGACGGAGAAGACGAATCATGGTTTCGTGCTGCCTCTTAAATCCTTCTGGCAGAAAATACTCCTCTTTGTAGCCTCATCCCTTGCCCTCAAGGCTCGTTCACACGACCGTATTTTCGGTGCGAATGCTGGCCGTGAGAAAAATGGACAGCACCAATGTTATTCAATGGGGCAGTGCAGATGAGCGACTTTTCCATTCAAGTCTATGGGTGTATAAAACAAATGGATGCCACAATGACACAGTATGGAATCCGTTATTTACAGATACATTGCAATTCTGTAACCTTGGAAACAGTAAACGATCAATAGCTGCTGCTGTAAAAAAACGGATTCTATATGGTTGTTAAGTGAGAAATGTATGCAATTTGTATACTTCTGGCCACATTCAGACTAGCCTGTGTCCGTTCTCGCTCAGTTCATTTGTAATAAGCGAGGCCGCACACGTCTAGTCGGCATGTGACATGATTCGCTTTCTCCGTCCTCCCTGCGTCTGGAATAATTAGGACATAACATAAGATGTGAGTTTCGAGCCATGATAAGTATTATAATCGTCAGATGATAAAATAATTCATGTAATCAGAAACACAAATTGCTTTTGGAAAAAGTCTACTTGTAATTATGTGCTCTATTTCCTTGATCTTGCTGACCAGTCACTACTGGTGTTACATGTAGGGGTCGCTGTTATGTTACGGTAGCTGAGGAGTGCAGGTAAAAAAGGCAATACACCAGAGAAGTTGGAATCTATGAGATTGCAGTACCCTGACTAACCACCACAACTAGAGGCAGCCGTGGAGCGTTCCTACGTTGGTCCTAGACGCCTCGTCACAGCCTGAGAAACTAACTACACCTAAAGATAGAAAGAGGAAAGCTATCTGCCCCGGAGCAGATCCCCAAAGAACATAGGAAGCCCCCAAACATGTAATGGCGGTTAGACAAGATGAAATACTGACACAGACAGAAAATAGTATGAGCAAACGTTGGGACCCAAACTACCTAAATAGAAAAGGATAGGAAGGGCACTTACTGCAATCCCAAAAAAACCCTGAAAAGCACCAACTCTACTAATTTCAAAATCACCTGAGATCACACGACCTCTACCAGCTAAATTAGTTCTCTGGTGTAACAAAATCAAAACAGCAGCCACTGAAAAAACTGGAAAAAGCAAAAGTACAAACATCAGTGGCTGAACTAAACTGAGAGGGCAAAAGCCCCCGGAGGGGACCCTGAAGGCCCCCACAGAAGTGCAGGACAAAATGCAAAAATCAAGCACAAAAACAAAAAGAAGAAAATGTCTTATCTGTTAGCAGGAGATGCAGACACGACACAGCAGGCTACAAAGGAAACAGAACTCAAGGATTGAGACCAGAACAATTGATCACCGGCAACCCTGATGGGAAGGCGACTCCCTTATACAAGACCAGTCAGTAACACCTGATTCCCACTCCTCACAATCTTCACTGGACAGTCCAGTACCGCTTGTAACCACCAGAGGGAGCCTCTGCTCAGAACTCATTTCAAGTCCATTCACAACAGTACCCCCCCCTTGAGGAGGGGTCACCGAACCCTCACTTGAGCAACCAGGTCGGTCAGGATGAGTTCTATGATACGCACGGATGAGTCTCCTAGCATGGATGTCCGAAGCAAACACCCAAGAATTGTCTTCCTGACCATAACCTCTCCACTTAACCAAATACTGGAGTTTCCGTCTAGAAAAACGAGAATTCAATATTTTCTCAACCACAAACTCCATATTGCCCTCAACCAG